>VDFB02379711.1:179701855-179730558 GCA_007258455.2 Sequoia sempervirens
CTCTCTCTCTCTCTCTCTCTCTCTCTCTCTCTCTCTCTCTCTCTCTCTCTCTCTCTCTCTCTCTCTCTCTCTCTCTCTCTCTCTCTCTCTCTCTCTCTCTCTCTCTCTCTCCCCCCCAAGTCTCCCTCTCCCACCCCTTCTCCCTCTCTCAAGTCTCTCCGTCCCACCATAACTAGAGAACTCTCTCTCTCTCTAGTCTATCCCTCCCACACCCTCCCACTCTCTCAAGTCTCTCTCTCCCACCCCTCTCCCTCTTTTCAATCTCTCTCTTTCAACCCCACTCCTCTATGTCTTCTCCCACTCCCTCTCTCAGGTCTCTCCCTCCCACCCCTCTCCCTCTCTCAGACCTCTCTCTCTCTCACTCCCTCTCTCTCCCACTCCCTCTCTCTCCCTCTCTCAAGTCTCTCCCTCCAATCCCATCTATCTCTCTCCCTCTCTCCCAGGTCTCAATCTCCCAAACCCTATACCCTCAACCCTTAACCCTATACCTTAAACCATAAACCCTAAATCCTAAACCCTAATCCCTATACCCTATATCTCAAGCTTATATGCTAAATCATGAACATTATCCCTTAAACCTCAACACTAAACCCTATAATTAAACCCTAAACCCAATACCCTTAACCCCATACCTAATATCCTAAACCCTAATACGTATACCCTATACACTTAACCCTATACCATCAACCCTAAACACTATCCCTCAACCCTCAACCCTCAACCCTAAACCCTAAACCCTAAACCCAATTCCATCAACTCTATACCTAATATTCTAAACCCTAATCACTATACCCTATACACTTAACCCTATACCCTCAACCTAAACACTATCCCTCAACCCTCAACCCTATACCTTAAAACCCAAACCCTCAACCATCATCCTTATAACCTATATCCTCAACCTTATACCCTAAACCCTACACATTATCCCTTGACCCTATACTTAAACCCTAAACCATACATTCAACCTTGTACCTTACACCCTAAACCATAAACCCAATACCCTAAACCATATAACCAATATCCTAAACCCCAATCCCTATATCCTATGCACTTAAACTTATGCCTTTGAAAACTTGAACACTATCCCTACACCCTCAACCCTATACCTTAAACCCTAAACCCTACACCCTCAACCCTCAACCTCAACCATTAACCATATAATTAAACCCTAAACCCTACATTCAACCTTGTACCCTAAACCCTAAACCCTAAACCCAATACCCTCAACCCTATACCCAAAATCCTAAACCCTAATCCCTATACCCTATACACTTAACCCTATACCCTCAACCTTGAACACTATCCCTCAACCCTATAACTTAAACCCTAAACCCTAAACTCTCAACCCTCGTCCCTATAACCTATACCACCAACCTTATACCATAAACCCTAAACATATTATCCCTCAACCCTATACTTAAACACTAAACCCTACATTCAACCTTGTACCCTACACCCTAAACCCAATACCCTAAACCCTATAACCAATATCCTAAACCCTAATCCCTATACCATATGCACTTAACCTTATAGGTCCTTGAAACCCTAAACACTATTCCTCAACCTTCATCCCTATACCTTATACCTCAATCTTATACCCTAAATCATGAACATTATCCCTCAATGGGTGATCCCACAATACTAGTTTGCAATTTTTGGTGAAACTGGACACTGAAATAATTTTTTCTAACTAAATCTTTACTTTTGGGCACCTATAGCGGCTAAACCGTGAGGAATTTGAAGATGACACAAACTAGTGATTTGTGACATTTTGTTTGTAGATTCTAAATATATTTTTTTCAAAAATTTTGGAATCAGATTGCATTTCTTTTTCCATCTCCTTTAAAAACTAGTTTTTTTAGTAAACAACATTTTTAAGGAGTGACACTCATCGTATAACACATAATTTTTTTCCATGAAGGATAAAATTCTATTTTTTTTGAATTTATATTTTTAACTATGATATCTAGTGCTTCCAATTGGTTTCATAGTGTTTTATTGAATATTTTTTCCTTAATCAAGTTTTGAAGTCAAACCAATTACAATTCAGACATAGGCGGACCGTATAACGTGTAACTATTTTGTATGTATCAAAATTCAATTTTTTTTGTTGGATAAAGGACTTCAATATTTGGTGCACTAAAATTTTTCAATTCTTTTTGATAATCTGCTATTTTTCCACACGTGCAGAACAAAGAGCTTGATTTTCGGTGAAAAACCTATATTTAATAAAAACTAAAAAAGAAAATACATAATAAAACCAAAACATATTAATATTATATTCATTGGATAGCTCGTTTTGAGGACTACCATCATATAGTTGGGTCTATAAAGTCTCCTCCATCTTCATCCTCAACTCAAGCTTCAAATCATAAAATTTTGGACTTTTTTGGTGCCTGAGGGGAAGAAGGGGGAAAAGGGGGGTTCGAGTGAACCAAGGTGGTTCGCTTGAACCAGGGTTCTCTCAAACTAGGGTTCAAGCGTTCCTCCTTTCCACAAGCCTTTACTTATGGCTTTTTGTCGGGAATGGTGAGCCCCATCATTAAATGGGTTCGCTCAAAGGGGGGTTCTATTGAACCCTCTTTGGGTTCATTTGAACCCCCAAAAACAAATTGTTTTTGCATGGGGTCATTCTTTGCAACTTTTCCTTCCTCACTGGAATTGTAAACCACTTTTTTGGGTTCACCCCAACTCTTAACCCTATAATTAAAGCCTAAACTCTACATTCAACCTTGTACCCTAAACCCTATACCTTATACACTTAACGTTATATCCTCAACCCTGAACACTATCCCTCAACTGTCAACCCTATACCTTAAACCCTAAACCCTACACCCTCAACCCTCATCCCTATAACCTATATTTTCAACCCTATACTTAAATGGTAAACCCTACAACTCTCAATCCTTAACCCCATACCTTATACCCGAAACCATACACCCTAAAGCCTATACATAATATCCTAAACCCTAATCCCTATACACTATACACTTAACCTTATACCCCCAACCCTCAACCCTTAACCTTATACTTAAACCCTAAACCCTACATTCAACCTTGTACCCTTAACCCTAAAACCTCAACCCTAAACCCAATACCCTCAACCCAATACACTCATCCCTATACTAATATCCTAAATCTTAATCCATATACCCTATTACACTTAACATTATAACCTCAACCCTATACCTTAAACCGTACACCCTCATCCTTCATCCTTATACCCTATACAATTAACTCTATAATTCCAACCCTATTCCTTAAGCACTAAACCTTACACCCTCAAACCTCACAAGGGAAGAGACAAAGAGGGGGGAGGGATGGGAGAGAGAGAGAGAGGGAGTGAGAGAAATGGGAGATAAAGATAAGTAGAGAGGGAAGGAGAGGTAGAGAGAGAGGAGAGATAAAGAGTAGATAAGGAAGGAGAGAGGGAGGGAGAGGTATGGAGGGAGAGAGAGGGAAGTGAGAGGAAGGTGAGATAGAGAGCAATAAAGAGAGTGTCATAGGGAGTGATGGAGGAGAGGTAGGTAGAGAGGGATAGGTGAGATAGAGAGATGTAGAGAGATGTAGAGAGAGGGGGAAGGAGGGAGGGTGGGATAGAGAGGGGAGGAAGAGAGAGGTAGGTAGAGAGGGATAGGTGAGATAGAGAGTAGAGAGAGATATAAATAGAGGGAAGGAGGGAGGGTGGGGGAGAGAGGGGAGGAAGGGAGAGGTAAGTAGGGATAGGTGAGATAATGATAAGTAGAGAGAAAATGGTGAGATAGAGAGGAGAGAGTTATAGAGAGGGAAAGAGAGAATGGTGAGATAGAGAGTGTTGTGCCCTTAGCACACACGCCCCGTTCGGAACGGGGACCCTCTTTTCTTTCGCCTTGTCAGGTTATTTTTGTCGCCGCCCCATTTTGCGTGCCTCCCCTTTTGATGTCTCAGATGGTCAATGTTGCTTTAAGGTCCCACCATAAATTGACCATGTCTCCCCCTTTTAGTTTTGTTGCGTTCCGGCGCCTCACAGAGTCCCTCTAGTAGTTTGGCCCTGCCAACGGCCCCGGGCCCTGCTGGGCCCGGGCGTTCGGGATTCTCTCTCCGAGTTTCCTCACTAGAACTGCCATTCTTAGCGGCGTCTACTCCACGTCCTTCTGGACCTCAAGGTCTTAATCCCTGTCCACCGTCTGCAAAAAACTTGTTGAAACTTTCCGAGCGGCGTCCCACCCTCCGGGCCCCAGACCCCGGAGGTCCGCTTCCGGGTTCTCATTTATGTTTCGCCATCCGCGATGGTGGACTTCCTGTGGCGTCCCACCCCTCGGGTCCTACCGACCTTTTTGCCGACCAAAATCTTCAAAGGTCCCTGACTGCCGTCAGGCGTTCTGGGCCCGACCATTCAGAATTCCATGGTGGTTCCACCATCCCTGACGGCGAATCTTTGGCAGAACTCCGCCCTCCGGACCTCGACCTGCTCCCCGCCGCCGCTGTTCGACCGAGTTAAAACTTAAAGTGGCTACTATCTTGCGACTCCCCGGCCATCGGGCCCTGACTTTCCCACCGCTGTTGCCGATATTTTTGAATCCACCAACTTTTTTGCCACTATACCTACATTAAATGTGAACATTAATGGCGGTTAGGGGTATAAAATACCCACTCCGACCAGTCATTTTCATCTCACAGGATTGCAGAGTGATTGGACAACCTGCTATTTGGATCCCACCATCTTCAACAACGTCACGCTCGCCACCCTCAGCATCATTTCGTCGACCGTAGGTGGATCCCACGACTCCCCGCATAGAGTGTTTGAGGTAGGCCATCCGTTTGCCCTTCCCGAGCTTTGTTTCATGATTTTGAGGGATTTAAAAGAGTGAACAAATCATTAAGAGGGCATTAGGTAGTAAAACATAAGATTGCGCACATAACCCACATGATAAAACTAGAGAAAACCTTCTATAAATGCCCTCATCACCAATTCAGGAATTTTCCTCGCTGCGGTCGTTCTTCGCACAGGGAGATTATCTCCTTCAGGCCCGGGGCTTGTCTTGGCCGTCCTAACTCAAACAGAGAACCTTACCACCGTCGGCGATTCTTCCCTCCGAGCCCGTCCCATCGGACTTCTCCGTCTGGAGTTCACCTTGGGTGCCGCCGTTTCCAACTGCAGTCTAACCCCTGCCTCTTGACTGCCAGATCCTAACCTTTTCCTCACAAAGAGAACTTCATACTGAACAAGCATCCTGTGGGCCCCTCAGGCTCGGGATCCCGGAGTTCCTCCTCTGGGGTTCCACGGGTATTTTACCATCCTCCGCGGTGAAACTCGTCTGGCATCCCGATCTGCGGGCTCCGCCTTCCCGTTCACTTTTGTCTTCTAGCAATTTGACTCATGTTGTCCTTTTGGTCTTCAAGCTCCGGACGCCGGGTGTCCTTGTTTCCTTTTCCGCCTACCTCGCGGTGAACTCTTTGATGCCCTCCGCACTCTAGGCCCCGCCCTTCTCCCTGCTGTTGGCCTTTCTTTTCAAGTGGCGTCCTTCAGATCTCTCGGGCCCTGGTGTCCGGACATCCATTCCCGAAAGTCCGCCTTTCTCCTGCCGTCGGGGAGAGTTCACCCCGTCCATCCAATCGCTGGGCCCCGAGCCCCCATCTGCCGCTGGATGCCTCATGAACTACTAATGGCTTTCTGCTCGCCGTGCTCCGTGGCCCGGGACTCCTGTCCTTGACCGTCGTTGCTAAACAGAAAATCCCGCCCGGCATCCCAATCCCCGGGCTCCATCCTGTCGATAGCCCCCGGGCTCTTACTGTCGGACTTCCCTACCTGGACTTCCGTCTGACATTTGTTGTCCCAAATAGCGAAGTTCAGACGCCTCCCCGGTGCCGCTGCCCCGAGTGCTCAAAATGAAATGACATATTATCGGCCGCCCTTTGGCCCTCCGGGCCCCGGACCCCAAAATTCTATCTCCGCTAATGATCCTAAACTGATTCCCGATTCTTTCTCTCCTAAATCGAAAAATCTAGAATCTAACTTCGACTTACATGCTAAATTTCGGTCCTCTTCATTGCCGACCTCTTGAAATATTAAAATTTGACCAAAGAAGGTCTCTGGGGGCCTTCCGTCGTGTTTTCCCTTCCAAACAGCATTCCTGCCGGGGAAGTCCGGCCCTCCGGGCCCGGATTATCCAAATGCCCCTAGTCAAAAAATCAATAACATCTAGAGATAAAAGATCATGACATGCTTCGTTAATTGTTCAAAATAGATGTTATTTTCAAGATGTTGACTAACATGAAGGCTTTTGATGATCTATTGTGCTAACTTTTCCCTTGCTTGCAGAATATATGGAATCGGGTGCAGGGACTTCAGGGGCATCCACCGAAAAGGACAAGGGTAAGAAGTCAGGAAAGGTCGCTCAGGGGAAGGAAGACAAAGATCAGATGAAGTACCAATTCTAGGGCGAGCCGCTCCACTCAAAAGTCACCACAGACTGGAAGGAGATCACAGACACCAACATTGGCCAGGTGGATATTGATGAATTCACGCAGAGAGTCAGGGTCAACCTGACAACAAAGAATGCCAGATTGATAAGGCAGATTGGAATAGCTAAGGCTGTTAGTTTCCCTCCATCCTTTGTGGTGCCCGAATTGGTCATGGCTTGTCGGGAAGCATATCAGGTTGACAGAAGAACAATCATTGATAAGGAGGGCAACATTCTCGCTGACATGTCGCCAGAGGGGATCACCAAGACCTTCCGCATTCCCACATTCCAACAGATGGAGGTCCCACCTTAGAAGAATGCTAGGCAGCATGGGATGATAATCCGACGGGATGCAAAAAGTCAATAAATATACATTGGCTTAAGGAAAGATGGGCCAGTGCTGCAAAAGTTCCTCAGGAACTCTTTCGCAGTGATTTCCATGAGGATTACCATGACCTGGTAACCATGTTGAGCAGGGTTATGGGCCTCCCTGCGGCCACCTACTTTCAGGAGTGGATGGCATACTTCATTGAGTAGATCTTGTGTGGAAATGAGGACGTCATGACAAAGGTTTCGTTCTACTGGGGAGGAATCATAAGCAACTACTTCCATGAGCAGTTTGTCAACGTAAAGAAGAGCTCCAAATTCTATATGATGTCCTACCTGGTCTATTCCTTGGCGGATCAGAGACAGTACAACGGGTTGTTTATGGCACCCGATCAGGGGCAGAAGCGAGGACTCAAAGCCTTTGACAAATATCCATAGCTCCAATACCGGAACTTCAAAAGGGATTACTGTAGGGTAAACGACGCCTTCATTGGCCACATCATTAGGTTGATTGCCAGAGACTTCGAGAGGAGAGTCTCCCACAATGCCAGGGCACTTTTGAAGTAGTACGCCTTTCTCTATATCTAATACCCAAAGTTTACGTACATCTGTGCGCAGGGCTTTACTGAAAGGCCAAATAGATTGCCTCGATATCCCAATGATCGAATCATCCTCCTGGAGCTTTCTCGGCAACTCCAGCACTTACAGGCAATCTTTAGCAACAAACATATAGCGGGGATCTCCTACCCCATGACCCTTGGCCAAGGCATGTACCGATTACAAACTTCCCAGTGTGCTGGTAACTCCGAGAGAGAGTTGAAGAATTACCACTTCTACCTACACACTGCTCACCCACGGATGGACCCGCATGGCCATGTCAGGAAAGCACTGGGGCTGTCATATGCCCATCTTCACCACATTGAGGATTTCTAGGCCGATTGTCAGGATGACAAAGAAGTGCATGCGAGGCACTACATGCGAATGACGGTCCTGTTCCTAAGAAGGGTGCAGCCATTTCCCGTACCAGACCAAGTTGAGGAGGACGAGTCCACTATCATGCATCCGAGGTACCCTACAGTCGCCAATCTACCAATACCATCAATTGACTAGGATGAATAGGAGGTTGATGACCTGGACACCATAACCCAACCAATCTTAACTCGTACTAAGGAGTGGATCGATGGGCAGGTGGCTCATTTAAAGTGGCAAGGAGTAATCTTGACTTATGAAGGGCTCAAAAACGAGTCGGGTGCCACGGAGGACGTTGTTGCTACCACTTCAACTGGCAGGACCTCCAAGTCTCCTCCAATCACCAGGTACAGAAAAAGAAAAGGAATAGAGACCGAGTAGTCCCCAGACCCCAAGGCCCATGCGAAGAAAGAAGCAGGAGGCTCACCTCCCAAAAGACTCAAGTTGGCAGGGAGTACTGCAGAACAACCTTCAACCCAAGAAAAAGAAGCAGAGGGTGCAGGTCAATTGCAGCCTCCCTTGGCTCTCTCTGCCCCTCCTGTTGCACCACCCGCCTCCCTAGCTATGGTCGTTGCGTCTCCACCGGTAGTGGACATTTCTGTCCATCTTTCCCCTTCACCTCTGGCCGAGTCCATGATAATTATTAACTCCTCTTCTGCCATGACTTCTCCCCCTTCCTTTGCTACTATGTCACCAATCACATCACTCCCTCTGGCAACAATAACCGCACCTGCTTCCACTGCCACTATGCCCGAGGCTCTTTCAAGGCACATGCAAAACCTTCCCCTAGAGCTCTCCCAGATCTTAATGGATCCAACTCTCCAAGTAGCCCTCATGCAAGTCCTTGCAACTGCTCAACCTTCACAACCACCGACAGGGCCACCAGCTATGGAGGCCACAATGCTAATCTCAAAGGAGTTGGAGGAACGAGAATGGGAAGCCTCGAAACCTATTGAGGAGGAGGCTAATGAGTACCATGAGCACCTGGAGTACGAACACCAAACCATCGACAGGGTGGTTTATGAGGATGAAGAAACGGGCTCTTCCAAGAGTGGGGACGAGGAAGATGGCTCGGGTGCTAAGGAAATCATTCAAACCTTTGATGATGACCTTGAGGAGGAAATGGCACAATAGCTGAAGGACATTGGGGTAGAGGCAGAAGGGTCACCCCATGATGAAGAGGGGCAGCCACCAGAAGAATAGCAGAAAAAGGATTTGATTGAGGCTGAAACACATGTCATCAGAAGCCCCGAGGCTGAGGATACTAAGGAAAAGAAGGAAGGAGAAACAAGAAAAGAAAGTCCCATTCAACAACCACCCACCGGGTTGCCTATCAAATGCCTTGTATTTGTCCACGACTCCAATGAAGAGGAGGATTTTTCCAAATAGAAAGGAGAATCCCCAAAAGAAAAGGGAGCGAAAATCTTGGCATTGACTGAGAAGGGCGAAGGTGACCACGATTCACCCAAAGGGAAGTTTGTTGTGCCCGAATGGTTGGAGAAGCAGCTCAAAAGAAAAACCCCAGCGTTGAAGGACCCAAGGGCGAGGTTAGAGGCCATCTTGGCTCGAGCCCAAATTACGATGAAGAAAGAGAAGAAGCCCAAGGTCCGATCCAGAGTAACAATGGATGCTTCTGGCTCTCGAGTGACATAAATTGTAATGCCCATGATTGGCCAAGCCAGGGTAAGTTATAACATCTCCACCATTAACTTGGGAACTGCCACCAAAGAGTAGAAGGTCGAGCACCTTGAGGAGTCAGTGGCTACAGTGGTGCACTTGATAAAACAAGATAAAATCTTGAAGGATGAGCTTAAGGCACAAGTTGCAGCCTTAACAGATTACATACAACAATGGTCTTCGATAGACGACCTGCCTACTACATCCATAGCCGCACCTTAGCTACTTTACAAGGAACAAATTGACAAGATGGAAAGAAGAAAGAACTTGGAGAAGACCACAGAGGACTGGTTCTGACAAGTCTCATACGTCGGAAACATGGGAATTAGCCGGGTTGTACGAACAACTAACAAGTTCTTGGACCTAATGCAGTCTCTGGAGAGCACAAAGAAACTCTGCACCGACTTCCCTACGACCTACGACTCCACCTTCCCAAGGATCGAGGCTATCCTTCAGCTGCCTGAAGCCACGTGGGAGAAGAAGCTCGCATTTAAGAAAGAAGATCACTGGCTGATGGATGTGTGGCACCGAGACTTTGACAATTGAAAGGAGAGGTTGGAGCAAATTATGAGCAAGGTAGATCTGGACATTGAATGGATCAAAGAAATCTGGGTGGAATGTGCTCGATAACTTAAGCTAATGATGGAATATGATATGCCCACTGTGCAAATGGATTTGAAAAAGATAAAACCCTACTTCCAGGAGAAGATGAAGGACGGGACGACTAGAGAAATCACAACGGAATTCCTGAGTTTTGCTGCCTACATCTTCGACCAATCAGAGCTGTTCAGAGACCAAGGCTCAAAATATGATGAGGATTGAAAAAGGCTGGAAGAAAATGCAAAGGAGTGGAGCTACCAGACGTTGCGATGCGAAATCATCAAAATAGACAAACTCCAAACGGTCGTCCTCAATTTCATAGAATACACAGCTTCCAAGGGATAGGAGGATAGCCCTACCAAAGATGAAGAACTTCTTGAAGATTAGCTACAGTAAAAACAACAATTCGCTAAAAGACAAAATCTCTACAATGCTATTAGCAAGAGGACGAAATAGAGAAGAGACAAAATGTAATTTTTAAATTGCTAAATATTGGGGGGTAGGTGAAACCCTATTTTGTAATGAATCTTGGCCACAGAATAAGAATGAATCTTGGCCATTCATTGAATCTTTTGGGAACTATAAATAGGGTTCTCCTCTCATTTGCAAAGAAAGAGTTGAGTTGTTGTAAAGACATGCTGCAGAAATTTATAAAGAAAAGGCATTGACTTGGTGTAGTTTCCTAGTTTTTCTCATGTTACTTGATTCAATCTCCAATGTTAGATGCTTGACTTAGGTTTTATTGCTGTTTTAGTTAGCTATCTTCTTTCTTTGGATAGATTTTAGGAATGTTGTTCTGTGATTATGAAAATTCCTGCCATGTTGATGATTTATTTGTCCATACTTTTTGTTGTTTGCTGATGGTAGATAGCTGTGCAAAGTTAGCCTGGACTTGATTTCAAAGCTGCTCTGAAACATTTATCTTTGATGCATGCATGTACATGGTGAATGAAGGATAAAATATCTATAGACCTTAGAAGATAACACAATTTCCATGATACTGTGAAATCTCTGGTTAAGTGGGATATTGTTTTGAGAATTTGTCCATTGCAGGAACTCCATTGTCACTGTTCATAGTTAGTTGCAGACTTAGGAACTTTCCCTCTTCCTTTCCTTCTTTTCTTTTTTTAATAACTGACCTATGCTAAGGTTCATTGCACATTGTAAAGCCAAATCCAATAACAAAATGGAGTCCAAGACTGCTGTTTGAACCTACAGCCAATGCATAACAACTTTCCATCTCAAGAACTCCATTTCAAGATCCAACTTCCATGCTTTGTATCCATGCTTTGCATTTCCTACGTAAGATTGCCTTGTGATTCCAACAAATCACATCAAAATATTGAGGTATCTATGCATTGTCATGACCTGACATCCGAGAGACTTTGGGATAGTGTTCTGCAATTTGATTGTGGAAGATTGTCTTTCAAGAGAGGTAGTGCACCTACGCACTTCCTGTGTTGAAAGGTGCATAAAAACACATCAACAGAGATGAGAGAGTAAGAGAGAAAGAGGGTGAGGGAGGATGGGGAGAGAGAGAGAGAGAGAGGGAGGGGGGAAGGAGAGAGGTAAGTTAGAGGTGTAGAGAGAGTGGCAGGGAGTGATGGATGGAGATGTAGGTAGAGAGGGATTAGGGTTGGTTGCGCCCACAAAAGGATATGAAAATAATGGAAACACCTATCCCGAGAATTGGACATTCCAGCAAGTGACTAATACCTCTTCGTAGTCGTTCATTTACTTGTCAAACCAGGGAACGTATACTTTAAATGGAGCAGCACTATATGTGCACTAAGAACCAGTTTTAGTCACATCCTATTGACAATAAATACTTGGAAAGAAATTCTACCTATGCTACAGGAAGGTAATGCAAAGTTCTTAACTCAACCATAATCTAACCAAAGCAGAAATCATAATAGCTACAATTGAGAGACAAACTATAAACTGGCCTTATGCTGCAGGAACAAACACAGAGATGGATTCCCGATGCTGCAGGAACATTATAAGACTGAGCTTGTGTTGAAACTTCTAAAATGAAATCTAACTTGAATTAACAAACGATAAACAACTACTCTCCTACAGATACTTACTAAGTGGGCCCCCTTAGCAAGCATCAACTAATTTACACATAAGATTGTACTTAGAACTCCATCAACTTTTATTCATAACGTGAAATCATTTACATTGATTGTTCTGCTTCAGAAAACTAACAAAAACTCTTATTCATATTATAATTCTAACTCTTACATAATCTGCTTCTCTATCTATATCCTATTTCTCTGTTCTCTTCTCTCTCTTGTTCACCTGCGCATGAGGAACGCTTATTTAAATTAGGAAAACAACTAACTCACTAACCCTAACAGAGAAAGACGTGGATGTAAAATGTATCCCAAAATCGAGGAACAAACTTCATAAATGAGTTTATCTGTTCAACTCGATCCAGAGAGAATCTAGCACTCCACTCTTTCCAGATTAACTAACATTTAAAATCCTTCCCAACAGTTTTGGTCAAAGAGTCTTTGCCAGAGCTTCCTCGAAGTCGTGCAGGAAATGGACTTTACTGCAAGGCCGAGATCGGCTGTGCTTGACTCGATCATACTTTCTTCAACAACCTGCGAAACACAAGGTAACAAATGTGAAAGAAAATACGCATGGCACATACACAATATCCATTCATTAATCACATATTTAAATTTATTTTATCATTCAAAAACTACATATGTTATACCAGTCATTTGGGGAGTCAAACAGGGTAATAAATATAGACATGTCAACATGATAGGCTACAGGAACATGAAAGTGTATTGCTATAGGATATCCCCCAATAAAAGGTTTCAAAAGAGTTAAACAACCATGAACAACAAAAGTAAAGGTATTAAAAGTACACCATGATATCCAAATTATGAGCATATTTTGGGCTCATTATTTACCCCCTACTTAACCCAATGCTAGTCCTCCAACATTAAACTTCCTAGTGGTCTCTCTGAAATCAGTGGTTGAGGCATGACCTTGAAATGGAGTTCCAAATTTGTAATAAAAACCTTTGAAACTCTGCCACCTTTCATACCTATGAGCTTTTGTATCTTCATTAATATTTGTAGCCTGGTAGGGATAAAGGGGCCACATTAGCACAGGAGGTCTACATGTCAATGGTAACCACAATTCAAACCTCTTTTGAAGGCCCAACTATATGTATCTACTTGATCTTTTGAGAGCTGCTGTAAAATTCAGGGGACTGTGAGGCTCAAACCTTCTTAACCCAACAGTTAATCTCTCCCACCTCTTCTCAATTTTGGAGTATGACAGCTTCCAAAATGAGTATGTCTATTCTTGAAACTCATCATATACCTATTTTCTGAGATCAAATATTTTCATCCTGACTGTATCATTATTAAAGCCATAAGCCACAGTAAGCCAGGTTTTCAACATTGTATGGGGGTCTAAACTTTTAGGGTGCAATGGAATAGGCTCATTCCTTTCGGCTTCTTCATATGCTTCCCATTGCCTGCCATAATTTGCTTCGTTTGGTTCCCAAGACATAAGTGATCTCAAATGGATGTCACCAATGTACAGAAGGGGATTCCACTCTATTTCAAATGGAATTATAAAGCCATATAAATAAAATTCACACAAAGAATTTTTTAGCCAATTAGGAGCTGCCTGGTATGCATCGTAGAATTCTTTAGCAGTGTGAAGAATAGGATCTTGATTTCTGGAAATTCTCATTAGTTGGAGCCACAAGAATTGTTCCTTGAGGCACAGAGCATAAGCTCTGGGTGGTGGTCTGTATTCCATAATCTGACTAGTTACCTTTAGCATTTCATCCATTTTCTCCTTTAACTCCTGAATCTTGTTTCTGCCTTTCAATTTCCTTTTTCAGTTTCTTCTTTTCTTCCTCCCAAAGACTTTGTTGCATTTCAGTCTTGGCTAGGTGGCAGAAACTCAGGGTTTGCAATGTAACCGGTCTCCATGTAGCTTTGAAATATTCTAAAAATTCAATCAAAAATGTCTTTTTGTAGACAAAAATGGCTTGACAAGTTGCAGGGGAAATGAAGCTTCATTGGCCACTTCCAATTGTTCAGTCTGTTATTCCTCTTGCTACAGGATGAATTCCTATTGCTATAGTGGAGAAGACTATGCTTCCTCCAAAATCTGCATAGCCACAACAGCCAAGTCATCGAGACTTGGTACCCCCCTTTCATTATGCTCAACTTCCCTCGTCTCAATTTGTTCTTCTTCAGGAATAACAAATGAACTCTATGTAGCACTCTCAGACACATTCTGAGAAACATCATATTCAGACTCTACAAATTCTTTTAAAATTATAATAACCTCAGGTTGAGGTGAAGCAGGGGAGACTTTACATTATTTTCTTGCGGAAACTCTTCTTGGCAATGTTGCGACTGCCGGAGGTGCTCCCATAGCCTTCCTCTTTCTGAACTGCCTAGAGGGTTCTGCCTTATCAGAGGATGATGGTGAACTAGTGATAGCAACAGGTGTTGCTGTGGGAGAAATTGCTACAGGGGAAGATGCTGCAGGAGAAGAGCGTTGCCTTTTCTGAGAATGAGGGTCAGATTCTGGGGTTTGTTCCACCCCAGATGACTCTCCTGCCTTTGTTTTTCCTCTTTCTCTCCTACTAGTAAACCTAGTTTGCACCCAGGCAGAGGACTCTGGTGTAAGAGTTGTAGGACCAGGTGCTGCAGGAGCAGATGACCCTTGCCTTTTTCTCCTACTGGTAGATGCTATTTCCTCTTTATTTTTCTAAGGCCGTGGCGTAAGTGCCCTAGGGGGTTCTGGAAGTTGCAGGCTCTTTTGGGCAACAAATGCTTGCCAGGTTAGAAGTGATACATCTCTCAAAGAGCATTCAATCAGCAATTTTATAAGGCCATGGTGAGCAATAGAATTATCCTTCCCCTATTGGGTTTCGTGGGCACATTGTTCCAGAAATTTTAACAAAAATTTCATAACATTAACAGCAAACCCATGCCTCATATGACTTAGCAATTTGAAGTGGTAAGAATGCAGGTAAGAAAAACCGCCTTCACATGTTAAATACCTGATTATGAAAGCAGCGTATTTTGGATATGGAGGAGGCAACGACACTCGCTTGCATCCCTGCTTAGAGACTTCCAAAGGTCCATCAGTGGGTATTGTAAATTATGCCCTTGCAGAGACAGCATCTGAAGAAAAATTTTCTCCAACGGCTGGAAGCCTGGGTACCTCTGCAATTCTTTCTTCAATTACAACAACTATTAGACCCCATATTGTAGCCTCCCCTTCAGAAAGGGTTCTTAAAAAATTTCCTGCAGCCTCCTCATTGAAAGCATCTAAACTCAAAAAGTAATTCAACCATCCACAAAGGCTGAATGCTTGGACTGTTTGAAGATTTTGCATTAATAACTCATGAGCTACAGGCTCATGTCTTACCAGCTGACCACCCATGTTCATAGTTTTGCCTTAGCTAAACTCAACTCTTTTATGAAAATCCAAAAATTTCCCTTTCTATTCTGGTTCTTTTCTGTCCCGCCGTCACTTTTCTCTTCTTTTCCAAAAATGAACTTCTTGAACAAGCAATTTTAATTGTAATTTACAATGAAAAACATGCAATGAAAAAGAAATGTGATCATATTTGGAAAGTACCAGAAAATAATAAAGAAAGATTATCTAAGCAGTTTTGACAGCAGCGAAAGGACAGGTTTTAAAAATGGATTATCCTGCCCCCTACTTAAAGTATGACATGTGTCCACACATGTACTAAAGAATAGGCAGAGATTGGGTAATAATGATTGATACAGACATAGTAATAAATGAATAAAATGAAATAAATCAAAGATGCGATAACAAAAGATATTGCATACTTGTCATTAAATACTTGTATGTGCTGAGAAAGATGACGACCTCGGCATGAGATGATAGTTGGGAATGAGATCATAATTAAGGGTGGTGCAGATGAATGAGGTGGATGGGTGACGTGGGCGGACGAGATGAATGAATGGAATGGATGGATGGGATGGAAGATAAAGAAGTGAAATGTGGCGACAAGTGGAAATGAAGAAAAGGGTTTCCTTAAAAAGGAAACCTTTATTATGAGCATGCATTACAAAATTATGGTGAAGCTGCAGGAGAAAGGCTAAAGCCTTCGGCTACAGGAGGATTAGTGGTAGGATCCTGAATGAGCTGTTGCATGAATTCTTCTTTTGAGACTGGTTTATGGTACAACCGGAGGTGGTGTCCATTAACTAACAACTTGAATCTAACAGGATCAATTGTAACAAGTTGAACTGAACCATTAGTAAATACATTCTCAATTTCATATGGTCCCAACCATCTGGTTTGTAATTTTCCTGGACTGTCCTTATATTGTGAGTCATAAAGCAAAGCCCAATCTCCTACTTTGAATTTTTTTTCCTTAATGTATTTATCATACCACTTTATTCTCTAATTTTGTATTATCTCAGTGTGCTGCAGGGCATTCTTTTGGAGCTCATCCAGAGCATTGAGCTGCATGATTTTGTCATTTTGTGCATTTATTAAATCCATGTCCATCTCTAATGCTATTCTTAGTCTTATGTTTAAATTATATTGGCATCACAGCTGTTTTACCATACACCATTTCAAAAGGTGTATATCCTGTAGCAGTCTTCTAGGTAGTACGGTAGGCCCATATAGCTTCTGGTAACCTTGTGGCCCAGTCCTTCCTATGCAAATCTATAGTTTTAATCAAAATGGCCTCTATGTCCCTATTGGTGACCTCAACCTGGCCATTGGCCTGGGGGTGATAAGGAGTTGATTTCCTATGTCGTATATTGTATTCATTGACTAAAGCTATGATAAGTGTAGAAGTAAATTGTGCTCCTCGATTTGTCACTATTTCCCTAGGGACACCAAACCTAGTAAATATTTCCTTATAGAGGAATTCAGACACTTTATTATCCCTAGCATGCTTCATAGGCTTAGCCTCTACCCATTTTGTGACATAATCTATGCATATAAGGATGTAGGAATTATCATTGGAAGGTGGATCAATTGGTCCTATAAAATCCAGTCCCCATTTGTCAAAGGGTGCAACTATAACTTATGGAAATAGAGGCATCTCATCAGATTGAGTTGGTCTTCCCATCCTTTGGCATCTGTCACATTTCCTAGTATATTTGGTTGCATCTCTATGCAAAGTTGGCCAATAGTAACCAGTATTTAAAATTTTCATCGCTGTCCTTTTGGCAGCAAAATGTCCACCACACGGCTCATCATGGCTTGCATGCAGTATATCATGAGTATCCTATTGTACACATCTCCTCATAACTTGATCTGGCCTTGTATAAAACATGCAATCTGCAATCCAAGAAAAGTTAAAGCTTTTCTCTACCAATAATCTCTTTTCCTTAGGGGAGAATTAAGGAGGAGTTCTTCCCGTGGCCAGATAATTTTCTATATCAGCATACCATGGGTGAATAACCTTGATTGCAAATAGGTGCTCATCAGGAAATGATTCTTCAATAAGTGCAGAGTCATCTTTCCTTTGAATTCTAGAAAGGAAATCAGCAACCACGTTGGCTTTACTTGGCTTGTCCACAATTGTAATATCAAATTCATGCATCAGCAATAACCATCTTGCCAATCTCCCGGATATTGAGGCTTTGTTCATGAGATACCGGATTGAGGCATGATCAGTATGGAAAAATATCTGATAACCGGTGATAGAATGCCTAAATTTATTGAGGGCGTAGATGATTGCCAACATTTCTTTTTCTGTAACAGTGTAGTTTAATTCAGCCCCTTACAAATTTTTGCTTATGTAGTAGAGTGCATGTTTTGTTGAACCATCCTTCTGCCCTAACACTGCGCCAATGGCATAATCTAATGCATCGGTATGAATATGAAATGGAAGTGACCAATCAGGTCCTTTCAGAATAGGTGCCTGTGTAAGGGAGACTTTTAAGTTAAGGAATGCTTTTTCACATTCCTCTGTCCAAGAAAAATCTGCATCTTTCTTCAGCATACTGTATAAGGGGCCTATTGTTTGGCTGAAGTCCTTGATGAATCTTTTGTAGTATCCACCATATCCTAGAAATCTCCGTACTTCTTTCTACTTAGCAAGAGAGGGTAGCTTAGAGATGACCTCAATCTTAGCAGGATCAACCTGAATTCCTGCAGTAGAAATATAGTGACAAAATACTATTCCCTCCTACATCATCATGAAGCACTTTTGACTATTCAGTGATAGGTTGTGATCTTCACATCTCTATAGTACTTTCTTCAAGTTGGCTTTAGCTTCCTCAAATGTCGTACCATAAACAATAAAGTCATCCATGTATATTTTCATGCAATCATATGAGATGTCTAAGAAGATATTTATGACTACCCTTTGGAAAGTTGCAGGAGCATTGTAGAGACCAAAAGGAAAAACTGAATAGGCAAACATTTCCCAAGGGTATGTAAAAGTAGTCTTTTCTTGATCCTCAGGAGAAATCTTGATTTGATTGTACCCACTGAAACCATCTAAGAATGAGAAGTATTTTTTTCCACCTAAATTATCTAGAACTTGATTAATGAATGGAAGAGAAAAGTAATCTTTCTTTCTTGCCAAGTTGAGCTCTCTGTAATCTACACATACCCTCTATTTTCCTCTTTTCTTAGGAACAATGACCAATGGGGAAACCCACTGACTATTGAAGATTGGGTAGATAAAGCCAATTGTTGACATTTTCTGCAATTCTTATTTAACAATTTCTCTCAAAGTTGGATTAATTCTTCTTTGAGGCTGCCTGATAGGTTTGAAGTCACTGTTAATATATATGCGATGTGTATAGAGTTTTGGGTCTAAACCCTTCATGTCCCCATAGTCCCATGCAAAAGCTTTGTGGTGGGCTTGTAGCATTGTGGCCAGGGTAGTTTGTTGAGACAGAGGCAACTTATTAGTAATATGTAGACAGTGACTTGGAGATACTTCTATCTATTTGGTGAGATCATTTATTGAGGTTGCTGATAAAGGTGGTGTCTATATATCACATAATAGCAAATCATGATGGCTCTTAGAATCCAATTGTTGTAGGAAACATTACTCAGAACGGCTGTCCAAAACAGATGGGCTATTCAAACTAGAACTAAACTGCAGAATGTGTAGAAGTAGGTTATCTTCACTCTGAAGCTGAAAAAATGGATCAGTTTGTAGCATCATTAATTGAGCTAATGAATTGACTTCTTCAGATTCCTCTCCTAGATCTGGCCAAATTGGTTGAGACAAATCTAGCAGAGGTTGTGCAGGTGGGTATAAAGCCAATTTCTTCCTTGACTGACCATCAAAAATTGTCATATCCCCTGAATGACATCCTATAAAGGCATCAGTTGTAGCTAACCAGGGTCTGCTTAGGATAATAGGATATCCTCCTAAGGTTTCCTTAGTGGACAATATGGTGAAATCAGCAGGGTATTCCCAGGATTCAAGAGTGACAATGACATCTTCTATCACTCCATCAGGTGTAACCGTGGAACTATCAGCAAGCTGCAGGACAGTCAATGTAGAATGAATGTTTGGGATATTCAAACACTCCATAGTGTGCTTGGTCATCACATTAATGGCTGCACCAAGGTCAACCAAAATATTTCTTACTACTTAACCATTGATATTTATTTTTACTACAGGACTTCCAGGATCAATATATTTTGGAATGACAACCTTCCCCAACATAATATCGGCTAACTGTCCTAGAACATGGATAGTTTGGGGATCCTTTTTCTTTCTTCCTAGTTTCTTTAAACAAGCCTCTTTAACAGCTTTTCCATAGATTGGAACATCTTTAATAGTTTGAAAAAGAGGAATTTGAACTTGTACATTCTTTAACTGCTCCAAAATATCAAAGGTAGGCTCTTTAATGGTCTTGGGTGTAGTAATTCTCAATCTTTGAGGAAAAGGTGGTGTAGCCTAAGGCTATAGGATAGGTTCCTTAGAGGCAATAGCTGATACAAGTATATATTATGCATGATCAGTAGGTTGTTCAGCAGTAGAGTTTGGAATCTCAATAATTACAGGTGACTGTGGAGCAGGGAGAGTGGTTCCAGACCTGAGATGGATATCATTGATATTCAGGGCATAAGCTAGATACTGGTTGGCTTCTGCAGAATACATAGGTTGTTGTTGTTGCTGCTCCTTATTGTTAGGATTTGGCAATGGTTGAACAGGGATAGGTATTTGTTTTGGAGGGCCAGTATTTGTTGTAGGTGCTGCAGGAGGAGACATAAGGGCTGAAGATTGTGGTTGTTGAGACTGTAGGAATCTAGGGGGTTGGTTCTGCCATTGCTGAGAACCTCTCTATTGAGGGTTTTGCTACCAGTTACCTAGATGTGGAGTCCATTGTCCTTGTGGCTGTTGCCAACCTCCTTGAGGGGGTTGCCATTGGTTATTATAATTAGAGTAAGGATTACCAAAAGTCAAAGGATCTTGAGGCATACCTTGTCTTGGAGCCCATGGTCTCCTTTGTGCAACAAAGAAGACTTGGTCATCATCACCTTTTATCATCTTAAAATCAGTAGGTAACTGCTTAGCCTCCATGTTGGCCACCATTTTGCATCTGCAGTCACGTTTCTTCTGTCTACAATGTGGATAGAACTCAGCCAGGATTGCCTCAGCCTCCACATGTTTCTTGCGAGCTTGCATGGTATCCAACTATGTAGCCATGTTGTTTATGATGTCCTGCTCGAAATCAGACAGCAAATTTGTGATCTCCATCTGGGAAAATCCACTAGAAGAAGACTTTCCCACTGTAGCTTGATGACCTCTACCCTTCTTCACATTTGCTTGGGAGTAATTGAGACATATCTTCATGATATCATCCCAAGATGCTTGAGTGATATCTCTACCTCCCATCAAGTCCAAGGCATCTATACAGGTATCATTGATTCCCCTTAGAAAAAGTAATTTCTGAGATTCTTCATTAAGAGTGTGGTCTGAATTCTTTTTCAGAGAAAACAATAATCTTGATATATAATCCTCCAAACTTTCATCTTCCTTCTGTTGAATTCTGAATATATCATCATCTTTACTACCACTCTTACAATATTCCTTGTATTTCTCAAGAAATTTTGTTTGCATGGCTGCCCAACTATCAACAACACCCCTTCCCAAAATCATGAACCATCTAAGAGCTCCCTCCTTCAAGGTAGCAGGAAACAATTTCAGTTTGTGAGCATATGAAGTGTAGTCATAACTGCGACATAGGATATCAAACTCGAACAAGAAGGTCTCTGGGTCTTCTGTAACTAAGCCATAGAACTTGGGAAATAATGAAGAAGGAATATTCTTAAGGTTGTCATTGTTTTGTTGAGCAGTAATGGGGAATTCAAAAGTAGGAGGTCGATTAGGTGGATTACGTGCCATGTTCACTTGATCAAGTATAAAAACAAATGGATTTTGTTCAAGTTCTTCGTCAACTGGGCTGAATAGAAAGTCAGCACACAAATCTTCATCAAATGGGTCAATATCTAAGTCTCCTTTGTCCTCAAATAGGCTATAAGCTGGCTCAGTTTTCTTAGCAATGGATGGCAGGTTAGGGAGAAATCTTCCCTGAGCGTCTCTTCTTCTATGCATGCAACAAAAATGGATGGTATTTTAAAAGGAATTTGAAAATACTTGAACAACTAACTAAACTACTACTAACAATGACTATAGCAGGTTCTTAGATTGACACCATCCCCGGTAGCGGTGCCAAAAATGGTCGCGCCCACAAAAGGATATGAAAATCACGGCAAAACCTATCCTAGGAATTGGACATTTCAGCAGGCGACTAATACCTCTTTGTGGTCGTTCATTTACTTGTCAAACTAGGGAACGTATAATTTAAATGGAGCGGCACTATTTGTGCACTAAGAACCGGTTTCAGTCACAACCTATTGAAAATAAATACTTGGAAAGAAATTCTACCTATGCTACAGGAAGGTAATGCAAAGTTCTCTTAACTCAACCATAATCTAACCAAAGCAGAAATCATAATAGCTACAATTGAGAGACACTATAAACTGGCCTTATGCTGCAAGAACAAACACAGGGATGGATTCTCGATGCTGCAGGAACAGTATAAGACTGAGCTTGTGCTGAAAATTCTAAAATGAAATCTAACTTGAATTAACAAAGGATAAACAACTACTCTCTTATAGATACTTACTAAGTGGGCCCCCTTAGCAAGCATCAACTAATTTACACATAAGATTGTACTCAGAACTCCATCAACTTTTATTCATAGCGTGAAATCATTTACATTGATTGTTCTGCTTCAGAAAACTAAAAAAAACTCTTATTCATATTATAATTCTAACTCTTACATAATCTTCTTCTCTATCTATATCCTATTTCTCTGTTCTTTTCTCTCTCTTATTCACCCACACAGGAGGAACACTTATTTAAATCAGGAAAACAACTAACTAACTAACCCCAACAGAGAAAGACGTGGATGTAAAATGTATCCCAAAATCGAGGAACGGACTTCATAAATGAGTTTATCTATTCAACCTGATCCAGAGAGAATCTAGCACTCCACTCTTTCCAGATTAACTAATATTTAAAATCATTCCCAATAGTTTCGGTCAAAGAGTCTTCACCAAAGCTTCCTCGAAGTTGTGCAGGAAATGGACTTTACTGCAAGGCCGAGATTGGCTGCGCTTGACTCGATCATACTTTCTTCAACAACCTACGAAACACAAGGTAACAAATGCAAAAGAAAAGACGCATGGCACACACACAATATCCATTCATTAATCACATATTTAAATATATTTCATCATTCAAAAACTACATACGTTATACCAATCATTTGGGGAGTCAAACAGGGTAATAAATATAGACATGTCAACATGATAGGCTGCATGAACATGAAAGTGTATTGCTATAGGATATCCCCCAATAAAAGGTTTCAAAAGAGTTAAACAACCATGAACAACAAAAGTAAAGGTATTAAAAGTACACCATGATATCCAAATTATGAGCATATTTTGGGCTCATCAAGGGTGATAGAGAGTAGAGAGAGAAGGAGAGGGAGAGGTATGGATGGAGAGTGGGAGGTGAGAGAGAGGTGAGATAGAGAGAAATAGAGAGAGAGTAGTATGCAATGATTAATTGAGAGGCAGGTAGAGAGGGAGATGGGAGATATAGATAAGTATAGAGGGAGGGAGAGAGGGAGGAAGAGGTAGTGAGGGAGATAGAGGTGAGATTTAGAGAAATAGAGATTGATGGATGGAGAAGTAGGTAGAGAGAGGGAGAGAGGAGATAAAGATAAGTAGAGAGGGAAGGAGAGGTAGAGATAGAGAGAAGTAGAGAGGTAATGAGGGGGGATGGAGAGGTAGGGAGCGTGAGAAAGGTGAGATAGAAAGGTGTAGAGAGTGGTAGGGTGTGATGGATGAAGAGGTAGGTAGAGAGATGGATTGGGAGATCAAGAGTAGATAGGGAAGAAGAAAGGGAGAGAGAAGTATGGAGGGAGAGAGAGGGAGGTGAGAGAGGTGAGAGAGAAAAAGAGAGTGGTAGGGAGTGATGGAGGGAGAAGGGAGATAGAGAGAACTAGAGAGGGAACAAGGGAGTGAGAAAGAGAGAGAGGGAGAGGGGAGATAAAGATAATTAGAGAGGCAAGTAGAGGTAGAGAGATCTAGAGAGAAGTAGAGAGGGAATGAAGGAGGGAGATAAGTGAGATAGAGAGGTGTAGGGAGAATGGTAGGGAGTGATGGATGGAGAGGTAGGTAGAGAGGGATTATGGAGATAGAGAGTAGAGAGGGAAGGAGAGGGAGAGGTATGGATGGAGAGAGTGATAGGTGAGACAAAGAGAAATAGAGAGATTGGTAGGAAGTGATGGATGGAGAGGTAAGTAGAGAGAGAGAGGAGAGACACAGATAAGTAGAGAGGGAGGGAGAGGTAGGGAAGGAGAAAGAGGTGAGATAGAAAGAAATAGAGAGAGTGATAGAGGGAGAGGTAGGTAGAAAGAGGTATATAGGACATAAAGATAAGTAGAGAGGGAAGGAGAGGTAGAGAGAGAGGAGAGATAGGGAGAAGTAGAGAGGGAATGAGGGAGGGAGGGAGTGAGAGGTAAGGATGGAGAGAAAGGTGAGATCTAGAGAAGTGTAGGGGTGATCCCACAATAGTGGTTTACAATTTTTGGCCAAACTGGACACTGATATTTTTTTTTAACACAATCTCCACATTCGGGCACCTATAGCGATTAAACCGTAAGGAATTTGAAGATGATGCAAACTAGAGTCTTGTCATATTTTGTCTGTAGATTCTAAAAATATGCTTTTCAATTTTTTTGGAATCGACAGACTTCTTTTTCCATTCCCAAAAATTGGTTTTTTCAAAAATAGCATTTTTAAAAGTGATCTAATAATCAGATAACACATAAATTTTTTTCCATTAGCGATAAAATTTCAATTTTCAAATTTAGATTTCTAACCCTCATATCTAGTGCTTCCACTTGGTTAGATAGTTTTTTATTGAATATTTTTTCTTAATCAAGTTTCAAAGTCAATCAAATGACAACTGTATTAGCTACAACAAGAGAATCCATAACTTTTATCAGATATATCGATTTTTTATTTTTTTTTGTTGGATCAAGGACTTCAATATATGGTGCACTCATATTTTTAATTTTTAATTTTTTATAATATTCTATTTTTCCACTTGTGCAGAACAGAGAGTTTTGTTTTCGATGAAAAACCTATATTTAATAAAACTTAAAAAATAGATAGATAATAAAACTAAAACATACTAAAATTATATTCATTGGATAGCTCATTCTGAAGGCTACTCGATTCCAAGTTTGGTTTCTAAATATTCCCCCATTTTCATCCTCAACCGGAGCTTGAAAGCATAAAATTTTAGGTTTTTTGTGTAAACAAATTAAAAAATTAGGGAAAAAGGGGGTTCGCTAGAACTAGGGAGTTCTAGCGAACTCCCAAGGGTTCTTGCGAACCAGGGTTCAAATGAACCTTGGTTCATTCGAACCCCCACTCATATGCATTTTCCATTTGTTTTTTGGGCAGGAAATGTGGGCCCAATAGTTAATGGGTTCGCTCGAACCCTAGTTCGGTCGAAACCCTTTATGGTTCGGTCGAACATGTAGGTTCATGCGAACCCCTAAAATAATTTTTTTTGCCATGGGGTCATTTTTTCTCAATTTTCCTTCCTCCATCAAATTGTAAACCACTATTATGGCTTCACCCGTAGAGAGAGATAATGGTAGGGTGTGATGGATGGAGATGTAGGTAGATAGAGGGATTGGGAGATAGAGAGTAGATAGGGAAGAAGAGAGGGAGAGATAAGTATGAAGGGAAAGAGAGGGAGGTGAGATATAAAGAGAAATAGAGAGAGTGGTAGGGAGTGATGGAGGGAGAGGTAGGTAGAGAGAGGGAGAGAGGAGATAGAGAGAAGTAGAGAGGGAAGGGGGGATGGAGAGAGAGAGAGAGAGAGGATGGATAGGTAGAGAGGTAGTTCTTGTGCTCAAGGGAGAGAGAGTCAAATAAAGGGATGAAGATAGTGAGAGAGAGGTCTAGAGTGTAAGGGATAAAAATGAATGAGTGAGAGAGAGAAATAATATAACTTGTTGATTATTGAAATTTGACCTTTTGATTACTAAAATTTGACATGTTGATTACTAAAATTTGGCTGTTTGAAAATTTGTAAGATCTTCCAAAAACTAAATTTTGCATTGTAACTCCTAGAGATCTGAAACCACTCTCAAACATCTTGAAACTATATACATGAAATATAACTTAAAGTATAAGAAAGTAAATGTCCATATAGTTTCCCTCAAAGATAACAAGAAGAAAGAGAAAAAAGAGAGGAAAAAAAAATCATTGTAGATCAAAATGCGAGCACGTTATAATGCACTCATGTTTTGTCAATGCATTCACAAAACATGAGTGCATGATAATGCGCTCACCTTTTTTTAATGCATTCACAAAACATGAGTGCATGATAATGCGCTCACCTTTTGTCAATGCATTCACAAAACATGAGTGCATTATAACACGCTCATGTTTTGTCAATGCATTCAAATAATGCGAGCACATTATATTGCGCTTGCGCTTTGTCTTGCTTTGAGAATCCCCAAGCCTTTGGCTTGGATTTGCTTGGGATTTCCAACACAAAGGCTTGGAGGGCCTTCCCAACGTCCAAAGATGTGTTTTTGCATATTTTACCAAATTTCACATAATCTCGTTCGTGCTAACCATCAGGTTTGCATGTGTTCCAAGGTCAAACAAATCGAAAACTTGGGTAAGGTTAAGCTGTCTCTTAGCTATCTAATGATATAATTGTTTTCACATTTTAATAATTTTAAGCCTTTTATCTTTAATTCTTTTATTTGTGTGTCTATTTTTTTGGAAAAAACCATTATTTGTTTGGTATTGCTTTCTTTATAAATTAACCGTTCATCAAAATTTCAAATAAATTATATTTTTAGAAACTAGACTCCATTTGACACATTAAAAAAATAAAAAAATGATTTTCAATTAGTTTTCAAAATTTATAGGGGTAGCATGGCTAAAATTTCATTTTTTTAGGAAGTGTCCACTTTGAAAATTAGTAAAAAATTAAATATTCATTAAAAAATTATCAAAAAAATTAGGCATAAACTATATGTTGTTAGCTAATTTCTCACCACGGTGATTTTAAAAATACCAAAAAAAGTTAACCTTTTGAGGGAGCCACAAAAGTCGCTATGTTATGTTTTTTTGACAAAAACAACACCAATTTCTTTGGCTCCCTCTTTTGAACCCCTTAATCTCTACCATTTTTTTTTTAAAAATAGTAGTTTAGAAAGTAGACTCAAAGCACTACGATCCTTGTTTTTTATGCATCTAATTTTTTTGAGTGTAACTAGCCTCAATTTCACATCCAAGGTCAGTATTTCGTGATTTCAAGAAAAACAATGGTCACTTAAGACCCCTTTTTGGCTCCCCATCTTTTGCACTTACCCACTATTCCATTTGTAGATGTGGGTGCAAGGGTAGCCACTAGATATTTTTAAACAATGGAATTAGCATAAATAACCTCTTTAAATGCAACAAATTTTAAATGAAAAAAATTATAAACCATGCCTCATTCATATCCTTACAAATTGGGATAATTCGTAGTCTTACAAATTGGGATGATTCAACTCTTGCAACACCCAAGGTACACATGTCACTCTCCAATGACATGGTTCATATATTAATCATATTATGGAGGAATTAGTTTGTGATGTAATACTAATAGAGGTCTATAATATACTCCTTTGAAATCCATACATGCATAGTCACATATGTATGCACATTGTTAATCCTCAGTGTGTTTGTATCAATACATAGTAAGCAATCCTAGATTCCTGAAGTGATTCCACTCTCAACACATTCCATGGCAACTCTAAAGAAGATTGTGGCAAACAATAATGCATATTAAAATTTTCACACTTCCCCTCCAACCGATGCAAAACCTCTAGCAGCAAAATAAAATTAAGTTAAAGAAACCACATTTATACAAAACTAATCTATATAATCATGTACCAAGTTGTCATAGTGGGTCAACTCCCACAAGAAGCCAAATAGTTTATTGAGAAGCAACTAGTAGTCAATACTCTATACTTACTTCCTAGACTTAATTGTAAATAGGGCTATTATATTACAAGGAGGGGGGGCATCTAATCAAGGATGATCTACCAACAATGGTTCTATAATAATGCCAAGACCATTCTCATGACTTGCAGTAACTATGACAACACTTCCATAGTTAGTGATACACTAGAGAACCCTCCAAGTTATCATGGTGATGCTAAGATCATCCATCAATATTTTGTAGATATCGCACCCACTCCAACAATGGTATCGGGTGCTCTACAAAAGATTATACTTGGTGATAACCATACCTTCCTTCTATTATTTCTACCATGGCTTCATAAGGGTATAACACACTTCCTAACCAAACTTCAAAGGGTAACTCAAATCACACATCACAACACAATTTTGAGCATTATACTTTGAACACCGAACAATGTAATCTTCATTATAAACTAGGTGGCACCCCTAAGGCTTGTACTATGCTAGGTTACTTACTTGCATATCATGCAAAAAACATTTCCTAATTATTAGGATGATGAGCCACACATTGAAATGACCCAACTTCCATAATGACTGATTTATTTTCCATAATGATTCATTGTCTTCATAACATGCAATCTATATAGACACATTTATAACTTAAGAAATAGATAGATAGACCTAGAAGATTAGAAGATATCAATTAGTCACATTGCAACTTTCTCAAGTGTATGCCATGTATATAACTATTCCATTTCTCTCTATCTCTCTTTCTTTGTGTGTGTGTGTGAAACACATTTGTCTTATAATGCTTCTACATATGCACATACTTCATCTAGATCCTCATCTAAAGACTTGCACCCTAGGTTTCAACATGGGCCCTAGATCAAAATGTAGCTAAACACATTTAAATACAAGTGCATATCAGTAAATTGCACAAATATGTGATTGATCTAGTCTAAGCAATAATCAAAATGTAGTTGAATGCATTTGAATGTACAAGTGCACAACAATAAATTGCACAAATATGTGATTGGTTAACTTTAGGCAAGAAAGAAATGGGCAAGAGTTGACTGAATTTGAATTTGAGAGGGTCAAGTTTGAGGGGTTCAAGGTCAACTATATGACAATGAACCTGAC
>VDFB02379711.1:179730658-179807901 GCA_007258455.2 Sequoia sempervirens
CTCCGCGGTGAAACTCGTCTGGCATCCCGATCTGCGGGCTCCGCCTTCTCGTTCACTTTTGTCTTCTGGCAATTTGACTCATGTTGTCCTTTTGGTCTTCAAGCTCCGGATGCCGGGTGTTCTTGTTTCCTTTTCCGCCTACCTCGCGGCGAACTCTTTGATGCCCTCCACACTCCAGGCCCCGCCCTTCTCCCTGCTGTTGGCCTTTCTTTTTGAGTGGCGTCCTTCAAATCTCTCGGGCCCTGGTGTCCAGACATCCATTCCCGAAAGTCCGCCTTTCTCTTGCCGTCGGGGAGAGTTCACCCCGTCCATCCGATCGTTGGGCCTCGAGCCCCCATCTGCCGCTGGATGCCTCATGAACTACTAATGGCTTTCTGCTCGCCGTGCTCCGTGGCCTGGGACTCCTGTCCTTGACCGTTGTTGCTAAACAGAAAATCCCGCCCGGCATCCCAATCCCCGGGCTCCATCTTGCCGATAGCCCCCGGGCTCTTACTGTCGGACTTCCCTGCCTGGACTTCCATCCGACATTTGCTGTCCCAAATAGCGAAGTTCAGACGCCTCCCCGGTGCCGCTGCCCCGAGTGCTCAAAATGAAATGACATATTATCGGCCGCCCTTTGGCCCTCCGGGCCCCGGACCCCAAAATTCTATCTCCGGATTTCTATGATGATCCCGCCGTCCCAAACTGCTATCTCCCGATAGCTTTCCGGCCTGGGAGTTCTAAACTCTCCTAAATCAATCCAAGCGAACCCAAATCTAGAATCTAACTTTGACTTACATGCTAAATTTCGGTCCTCTTCATTGCCGACCTCTTGAAATATTAAAATTTGACCAAAGAAGGTCTCTGGGGGCCTTCCGTCGTGTTTTCCCTTCCAAACAGCATTCCTGCCGGGGAAGTCCGGCCCTCCGGACCCGGATTATCCAAATGCCCCTAGTCAAAAATCAATAACATCTAGAGATAAAAGATCATGACATGCTTCGTTAATTGTTCAAAATAGATGTTATTTTCAAGATGTTGACTAACATGAAGGCTTTTGATGATCTATTGTGCTAACTTTGCCCTTGCTTGCAGAATATATGGAATTGGGTGCAGGGACTTCAAGGGCATCCGCCGAAAAGGACAAGGGTAAGAAGTCAGGAAAGGTCGCTCGGGGGAAGGAAGACAAAGATCAGATGAAGTACTAATTCCAAGGCGAGCCGCTCCACTCAAAAGTCACCACAGACTAGAAGGAGATCACAGACACCAACATTGGCCAGGTGGATATTGATGAATTCACGCAGAGAGTCAGGGTCAACCTGACAACAAAGAATGCCAGATTGATAAGGCAGATTGGAATAGCTAAGGCTGTTGGTTTCCCTCCATCCCTTGTGGTGCCCGAATTGGTCATGGCTTGTCGGGAAGCATATCAGGTTGACACAAGAACAATCATTGATAAGGAGGGCAACATTCTCGCTGACATGTCGCCAGAGGGGATCACCAAGACCTTCCGCATTCCCACATTCCAACAGATGGAGGTCCCCACCTTAGAAGAATGCTAGGCAGCATGGGATGATAATCCGACGGGATGCAAAAAGTCAATAAATATACATTGGCTTAAGGAAAGATGGGCCAGTGCTGCAAAAGTTCCTCAGGAACTCTTCCGCAGTGATTTCCATGAGGATTACCACGACCTGGTAACCATGTTGAGCAGGGTTATGGGCCTCCCTGTGGCCACCTACTTTCAGGAGTGGATGGCATACTTCATTGAGAAGATCCTGTGTGGAAATGAGGACGTCATGACAAAGGTTTCATTCTACTGGGGAGGAATCATAAGCAACTACTTCCATGAGCAGTTTGTCAACGTAAAGAAGAGCTCCAAATTCTATATGATGTCCTACCTGGTCTATTCCTTGGCGGATCAGAGACAGTACAACGGGTTGTTTATGGCACCCGATTAGGGGCAGAAGCGAGGACTCAAAGCCTTTGACAAATATTCGTAGCTCCAATACCGGAACTTCAAAAGGGATTACTGCAGGGTAAACGACGCCTTCATTGGCCACATCATTAGGTTGATTGCCAGAGACTTCGAGAGGAGAGTCTCCCACAATGCCAGGGCACTTTTGAAGTAGTACGCCTTTCTCTATATCTAATACCCAAAGTTTACGTACATCTGTGCGCAGGGCTTTACTGAAAGGCCAAATAGATTGCCTCGATATCCCAATGATCGAATCATCCTCCTGGAGCTTTCTCGGCAACTCCAGCACTTACAGGCAATCTTTAGCAACAAACATATAGCGGGGATCTCCTACCCCATGACCCTTGGCCAAGGCATGTACCGATTACAAACTTCCCAGTGTGCTGGTAACTCCGAGAGAGAGTTGAAGAATTACCACTTCTACCTACACACTGCTCACCCACGGATGGACCCGCATGGCCATGTCAGGAAAGCACTGGGGCTGTCATATGCCCATCTTCACCACATTGAGGATTTCTAGGCCGATTGTCAGGATGACAAAGAAGTGCATGCGAGGCACTACATGCGAATGACGGTCCTGTTCCTAAGAAGGGTGCAGCCATTTCCCGTACCAGACCAAGTTGAGGAGGACGAGTCCACTATCATGCATCCGAGGTACCCTACAGTCGCCAATCTACCAATACCATCAATTGACTAGGATGAATAGGAGGTTGATGACCTGGACACCATAACCCAACCAATCTTAACTCGTACTAAGGAGTGGATCGATGGGCAGGTGGCTCATTTAAAGTGGCAAGGAGTAATCTTGACTTATGAAGGGCTCAAAAACGAGTCGGGTGCCACGGAGGACGTTGTTGCTACCACTTCAACTGGCAGGACCTCCAAGTCTCCTCCAATCACCAGGTACAGAAAAAGAAAAGGAATAGAGACCGAGTAGTCCCCAGACCCCAAGGCCCATGCGAAGAAAGAAGCAGGAGGCTCACCTCCCAAAAGACTCAAGTTGGCAGGGAGTACTGCAGAACAACCTTCAACCCAAGAAAAAGAAGCAGAGGGTGCAGGTCAATTGCAGCCTCCCTTGGCTCTCTCTGCCCCTCCTGTTGCACCACCCGCCTCCCTAGCTATGGTCGTTGCGTCTCCACCGGTAGTGGACATTTCTGTCCATCTTTCCCCTTCACCTCTGGCCGAGTCCATGATAATTATTAACTCCTCTTCTGCCATGACTTCTCCCCCTTCCTTTGCTACTATGTCACCAATCACATCACTCCCTCTGGCAACAATAACCGCACCTGCTTCCACTGCCACTATGCCCGAGGCTCTTTCAAGGCACATGCAAAACCTTCCCCTAGAGCTCTCCCAGATCTTAATGGATCCAACTCTCCAAGTAGCCCTCATGCAAGTCCTTGCAACTGCTCAACCTTCACAACCACCGACAGGGCCACCAGCTATGGAGGCCACAATGCTAATCTCAAAGGAGTTGGAGGAACGAGAATGGGAAGCCTTGAAACCTATTGAGGAGGAGGCTAATGAGTACCATGAGCACCTGGAGTACGAACACCAAACCATCGACAGGGTGGTTTATGAGGATGAAGAAACGGGCTCTTCCAAGAGTGGGGACGAGGAAGATGGCTCGGGTGCTAAGGAAATCATTCAAACCTTTGATGATGACCTTGAGGAGGAAATGGCACAATAGCTGAAGGACATTGGGGTAGAGGAAGAAGGGTCACCCCATGATGAAGAGGGGCAGCCACCAGAAGAATAGCAGAAAAAGGATTTGATTGAGGCTGAAACACATGTCGTCAGAAGCCCCGAGGCTGAGGATACTAAGGAAAAGAAGGAAGGAGAAACAACAAGAAAAGAAAGTCCCATTCAACAACCACCCACCGGGTTGCCTATCAAATGCCTTGTATTTGTCCACGACTCCAATGAAGAGGAGGATTTTGCCAAATAGAAAGGAGAATCCCCAAAAGAAAAGGGAGCGAAAATCTTGGCATTGACTGAGAAGGGCGAAGGTGACCACGATTCACCCAAAGGGAAGTTTGTTGTGCCCGAATGGTTGGAGAAGCAGCTCGAAAGAAAAACCCCAGCGTTGAAGGACCCAAGGGCGAGGTTAGAGGCCATCTTGGCTCGAGCCCAAATTACGACGAAGAAAGAGAAGAAGCCCAAGGTCCGATCCAGAGTAACAATGGATGCTTCTGGCTCTCGAGTGACATAAATTGTAATGCCCATGATTGGCCAAGCCAGGGTAAGTTATAACATCTCCACCATTGACTTGGGAACTGCCACCAGAGAGTAGAAGGTCGAGCACCTTGAGGAGTCAGTGGCTATAGTGGTGCACTTGATAAAACAAGATAAAATCTCGAAGGATGAGCTTAAGGCACAAGTTGCAGCCTTAACAGATTACATGCAACAATGGTCTTCGATAGACGACCTGCCTACTACATCCATAGCCGCACCTTAGCTACTTTCCAAGGAACAAATCGACAAGATGGAAAGAAGAAAGAACTTGGAGAAGACCATAGAGGACTGGTTCCGACAAGTCTCATACGTTGGAAACATGGGAATTAGCCGGGTTGTACGAACAACCAACAAGTTCTTGGACCTAATGCAGTCTCTGGAGAGCACAAAGAAACTCTGCACCGACTTCCCTACGACCTACAACTCCACCTTCCCAAGGATCGAGGCTATCCTTCAGCTGCTTGAAGCCACGTGGGAGAAGAAGCTCGCATTTAAGAAAGAAGATCACTGGCTGATGGATGTGTGGCACCGAGACTTTGACAATTGAAAGGAGAGGTTGGAGCAAATTATGAGCAAGGTAGATCTGGACATTGAATGGATCAAAGAAATCTGGGTGGAATGTGCTCGATACCTTAAGCTAATGATGGAATATGATATGCCCACTGTGCAAATGGATTTGAAAAAGATAAAACCCTACTTCCAGGAGAAGATGAAGGACGGGACGACTAGAGAAATCACAACGGAATTCCTAAGTTTTGCTGCCTACATCTTCGACCAATCAGAGCTGTTCAGAGACCAAGGCTCAAAATATGATGAGGATTGAAAAAGGCTGGAAGAAAATGCAAAGGAGTGGAGCTACCAGACGTTGCGATGCGAAATCATCAAAATAGACAAACTCCAAACGGTCGTCCTCAATTTCATAGAATACACAGCTTCCAAGGGATAGGAGGATAGCCCTACCAAAGATGAAGAACTTCTTGAAGATTAGCTACAGTAAAAACAACAATTCGCTAAAAGACAAAATCTCTACAATGCTATTAGCAAGAGGACGAAATAGAGAAGAGACAAAATGTAATTTTTAAATTGCTAAATATTGGGGGGTAGGTGAAACCCTATTTTGTAATGAATCTTGGCCACAGAATAAGAATGAATCTTGGCCATTCATTGAATCTTTTGGGCACTATAAATAGGGTTCTCTCATTTGCAAAGAAAGAGTTGAGTTGTTGTAAAGACATGCTGCAGAAATTTATAAAGAAAAGGCATTGACTTGGTGTAGTTTCCTAGTTTTTCTCATGTTACTTGATTCAATCTCCAATGTTAGATGCTTGACTTAGGTTTTATTGCTGTTTTAGTTAGCTATCTTCTTTCTTTGGATAGATTTTAGGAATGTTGTTCTGTGATTATGAAAATTCCTGCCATGTTGATGATTTATTTTTCCATACTTTTTGTTGTTTGCTGATGGTAGATAGCTGTGCAAAGTTAGCCTGGACTTGATTTCAAAGCTGCTCTGAAACATTTATCTTTGATGCATGCATGTACATGGTGAATGAAGGATAAAATATCTACAGACCTTAGAAGATAACACAATTTCCATGATACTGTGAAATCTCTGGTTAAGTGGGATATTGTTTTGAGAATTTGTCCATTGCAGGAACTCCATTGTCACTGTTCATAGTTAGTTGCAGACTTAGGAACCTTTCCCTCCTTTTCCTTCTTTTAATAACCGACCTATGCTAAGCGTTCATTGCACATTGTAAAGCCAAATCATGAATATCCAAGATCAGTTGCTTGAACCTACGTACCACGTATAAATTTAACTTTCCACTCCTGCCAAGAACTCCATTTGTCCAACCCCGCTTTGTATCCATTCTTTTGTATTTCATGAAGATTTCCCTTTGTGATTCCAACAAATCATCAAAATATTGGAGGTATCTATGCATTGTCATGACCTCGAAGATCCGAGAGATAAAAGTTCAACTGATTAGGAAGATTGTCTTTTCAAGAGAGGTAGTGCACCTACCATCACTCACAGTGCAGCAAAACACACGCAAACAGAGATGAGGCAGAGCAAGGAGAGAAAAGAGGGTGAGGGAGGATGGGGAGAGAGAGAAAGAGAGGAGGGGGAAGGCGAGGTAAGAGGAGGTGAGAGGGCAAGTTGAGTGGGATGGGATGGAGAGGTAGGCAGAGAGGGATTAGGGTTGGTTGCCTCAATAAAAAGGATAAGTGAAAATCATGTGGAAACACCTATCCGAGAATTGGACATTCCAAAGAAAGACTAATAATTTTTCCCAGTATACTTTAAATGGAGCAGCACTATATGTGCACTAAGAACCATTTTAGTCACATCCATTGACAATAAATACTTGGAAAGAAATTCTACCTATGCTACAGGAAGGTAATGCAAAGTTCTTAACTCAACCATAATCTAACCAAAGCAAAATCATAATAGCTACAATTGAGAGACAAACTATAAACTGGCCTTATGCTGCAGGAACAAACACAGGGATGGATTCCCGATGCTGCAGGAACAGTATAAGACTGAGCTTGTGTTGAAACTTCTAAAATGAAATCTAACTTGAATTAACAAAGGATAAACAACTACTCTCCTACAGATACTTACTAAGTGGGCCCCCTTAGCAAGCATCAACTAATTTACACATAAGATTGTACTTAGAACTCCATCAACTTTTATTCATAACGTGAAATCATTTACATTGATTGTTCTGCTTCAGAAAACTAACAAAAACTCTTATTCATATTATAATTCTAACTCTTACATAATCTGCTTCTCTATCTATATCCTATTTCTCTGTTCTCTTCTCTCTCTTGTTCACCTGCGCATGAGGAACACTTATTTAAATTAGGAAAACAACTAACTCACTAACCCTAACAGAGAAAGACGTGGATGTAAAATGTATCCCAAAATCGAGGAACAAACTTCATAAATGAGTTTATCTGTTCAACTCGATCCAGAGAGAATCTAGCACTCCACTCTTTCCAGATTAACTAACATTTAAAATCCTTCCCAACAGTTTTGGTCAAAGAGTCTTTGCCAGAGCTTCCTCGAAGTCGTGCAGGAAATGGACTTTACTGCAAGGTCGAGATCGGCTGTGCTTGACTCGATCATACTTTCTTCAACAACCTGCGAAACACAAGGTAACAAATGTGAAAGAAAATACGCATGGCACATACACAATATCCATTCATTAATCACATATTTAAATTTATTTTATCATTCAAAAACTACATATGTTATACCAGTCATTTGGGGAGTCAAACAGGGTAATAAATATAGACATGTCAACATGATAGGCTACAGGAACATGAAAGTGTATTGCTATAGGATATCCCCCAATAAAAGGTTTCAAAAGAGTTAAACAACCATGAACAACAAAAGTAAAGGTATTAAAAGTACACCATGATATCCAAATTATGAGCATATTTTGGGCTCATTATTTACCCCCTACTTAACCCAATGCTAGTCCTCCAACATTAAACTTCCTAGTGGTCTCTCTGAAATCAGTGGTTGAGGCATGACCTTGAAATGGAGTTCCAAATTTGTAATAAAAACCTTTGAAACTCTGCCACCTTTCATACCTATGAGCTTTTGTATCTTCATTAATATTTGTAGCCTGGTAGGGATAAAGGGGCCACATTAGCACAGGAGGTCTACATGTCAATGGTAACCACAATTCAAACCTCTTTTGAAGGCCCAACTATATGTATCTACTTGATCTTTTGAGAGCTGCTGTAAAATTCAGGGGACTGTGAGGCTCAAACCTTCTTAACCCAACAGTTAATCTCTCCCACCTCTTCTCAATTTTGGAGTATGACAGCTTCCAAAATGAGTATGTCTATTCTTGAAACTCATCATATACCTATTTTCTGAGATCAAATATTTTCATCCTGACTGTATCATTATTAAAGCCATAAGCCACAGTAAGCCAGGTTTTCAACATTGTATGGGGGTCTAAACTTTTAGGGTGCAATGGAATAGGCTCATTCCTTTCGGCTTCTTCATATGCTTCCCATTGCCTGCCATAATTTGCTTCGTTTGGTTCCCAAGACATAAGTGATCTCAAATGGATGTCACCAATGTACAGAAGGGGATTCCACTCTATTTCAAATGGAATTATAAAGCCATATAAATAAAATTCACACAAAGAATTTTTTAGCCAATTAGGAGCTGCCTGGTATGCATCGTAGAATTCTTTAGCAGTGTGAAGAATAGGATCTTGATTTCTGGAAATTCTCATTAGTTGGAGCCACAAGAATTGTTCCTTGAGGCACAGAGCATAAGCTCTGGGTGGTGGTCTGTATTCCATAATCTGACTAGTTACCTTTAGCATTTCATCCATTTTCTCCTTTAACTCCTGAATCTTGTTTCTGCCTTTCAATTTCCTTTTTCAGTTTCTTCTTTTCTTCCTCCCAAAGACTTTGTTGCATTTCAGTCTTGGCTAGGTGGCAGAAACTCAGGGTTTGCAATGTAACCGGTCTCCATGTAGCTTTGAAATATTCTAAAAATTCAATCAAAAATGTCTTTTTGTAGACAAAAATGGCTTGACAAGTTGCAGGGGAAATGAAGCTTCATTGGCCACTTCCAATTGTTCAGTCTGTTATTCCTCTTGCTACAGGATGAATTCCTATTGCTATAGTGGAGAAGACTATGCTTCCTCCAAAATCTGCATAGCCACAACAGCCAAGTCATCGAGACTTGGTACCCCCCTTTCATTATGCTCAACTTCCCTCGTCTCAATTTGTTCTTCTTCAGGAATAACAAATGAACTCTATGTAGCACTCTCAGACACATTCTGAGAAACATCATATTCAGACTCTACAAATTCTTTTAAAATTATAATAACCTCAGGTTGAGGTGAAGCAGGGGAGACTTTACATTATTTTCTTGCGGAAACTCTTCTTGGCAATGTTGCGACTGCCGGAGGTGCTCCCATAGCCTTCCTCTTTCTGAACTGCCTAGAGGGTTCTGCCTTATCAGAGGATGATGGTGAACTAGTGATAGCAACAGGTGTTGCTGTGGGAGAAATTGCTACAGGGGAAGATGCTGCAGGAGAAGAGCGTTGCCTTTTCTGAGAATGAGGGTCAGATTCTGGGGTTTGTTCCACCCCAGATGACTCTCCTGCCTTTGTTTTTCCTCTTTCTCTCCTACTAGTAAACCTAGTTTGCACCCAGGCAGAGGACTCTGGTGTAAGAGTTGTAGGACCAGGTGCTGCAGGAGCAGATGACCCTTGCCTTTTTCTCCTACTGGTAGATGCTATTTCCTCTTTATTTTTCTAAGGTCGTGGGTAAGTGCCCTAGGGGGTTCTGGAAGTTGCAGGCTCTTTTGGGCAACAAATGCTTGCCAGGTTAGAAGTGATACATCTCTCAAAGAGCGTTCAATCAGCAATTTTATAAGGCCATGGTGAGCAATAGAATTATCCTTCCCCTATTGGGTTTCGTGGGCACATTGTTCCAGAAATTTTAACAAAAAGTTCATAACATTAACAGCAAACCCATGCCTCATATGACTTAGCAATTTGAAGTGGTAAGAATGCAGGTAAGAAAAACCGCCTTCACATGTTAAATACCTGATTATGAAAGCAGCGTATTTTGGATATGGAGGAGGCAACGACACTCGCTTGCATCCCTGCTTAGAGACTTCCAAAGGTCCATCAGTGGGTATTGTAAATTATGCCCTTGCAGAGACAGCATCTGAAGAAAAATTTTCTCCAACGGCTGGAAGCCTGGGTACCTCTGCAATTCTTTCTTCAATTACAACAACTATTAGACCCCATATTGTAGCCTCCCCTTCAGAAAGGGTTCTTAAAAAATTTCCTGCAGCCTCCTCATTGAAAGCATCTAAACTCAAAAAGTAATTCAACCATCCACAAAGGCTGAATGCTTGGACTGTTTGAAGATTTTGCATTAATAACTCATGAGCTACAGGCTCATGTCTTACCAGCTGACCACCCATGTTCATAGTTTTGCCTTAGCTAAACTCAACTCTTTTATGAAAATCCAAAAATTTCCCTTTCTATTCTGGTTCTTTTCTGTCCCGCCGTCACTTTTCTCTTCTTTTCCAAAAATGAACTTCTTGAACAAGCAATTTTAATTGTAATTTACAATGAAAAACATGCAATGAAAAATAAATGTGATCATATTTGGAAAGTACTAGAAAATAATAAAGAAAGATTATCTAAGCAGTTGTGACAGCAGCGAAAGGACAGGTTTTAAAAATGGATTATCCTGCCCCCTACTTAAAGTATGACATGTGTCCACACATGTACTAAAGAATAGGCAGAGATTGGGTAATAATGACTGATACAGACATAGTAATAAATGAATAAAATGAAATAAATCAAAGATGCGATAACAAAAGATATTGCATACTTGTCATTAAATACTTGTATGTGCTGAGAAAGATGACGACCTCGGCATGAGATGACAGTTGGGAATGAGATCATAATTAAGGGTGGTGCAGATGAATGAGGTGGATGGGTGACGTGGGCGGACGAGATGAATGAATGGAATGGATGGATGGGATGGAAGATAAAGAAGTGAAATGTGGCGACAAGTGGAAATGAAGAAAAGGGTTTCCTTAAAAAGGAAACCTTTATTATGAGCATGCATTACAAAATTATGGTGAAGCTGCAGGAGAAAGGTTAAAGCCTTCGGCTACAGGAGGATTAGTGGTAGGATCCTGAATGAGCTGTTGCATGAATTCTTCTTTTGAGACTGGTTTATGGTACAACCGGAGGTGGTGTCCATTAACTAACAACTTGAATCTAACAGGATCAATTGTAACAAGTTGAACTGAACCATTAGTAAATACATTCTCAATTTCATATGGTCCCAACCATCTGGTTTGTAATTTTCCTGGACTGTCCTTATATTGTGAGTCATAAAGCAAAGCCCAATCTCCTACTTTGAATTTTTTTTCCTTAATGTATTTATCATACCACTTTATTCTCTAATTTTGTATTATCTCAGTGTGCTGCAGGGCATTCTTTTGGAGCTCATCCAGAGCATTGAGCTGCATGATTTTGTCATTTTGTGCATTTATTAAATCCATGTCCATCTCTAATGCTATTCTTAGTCTTATGTTTAAATTATATTGGCATCACAGCTGTTTTACCATACACCATTTCAAAAGGTGTATATCCTGTAGCAGTCTTCTAGGTAGTACGGTAGGCCCATATAGCTTCTGGTAACCTTGTGGCCCAGTCCTTCCTATGCAAATCTATAGTTTTAATCAAAATGGCCTCTATGTCCCTATTGGTGACCTCAACCTGGCCATTGGCCTGGGGGTGATAAGGAGTTGATTTCCTATGTCGTATATTGTATTCATTGACTAAAGCTATGATAAGTGTAGAAGTAAATTGTGCTCCTCGATTTGTCACTATTTCCCTAGGGACACCAAACCTAGTAAATATTTCCTTATAGAGGAATTCAGACACTTTATTATCCCTAGCATGCTTCATAGGCTTAGCCTCTACCCATTTTGTGACATAATCTATGCATATAAGGATGTAGGAATTATCATTGGAAGGTGGATCAATTGGTCCTATAAAATCCAGTCCCCATTTGTCAAAGGGTGCAACTATAACTTATGGAAATAGAGGCATCTCATCAGATTGAGTTGGTCTTCCCATCCTTTGGCATCTGTCACATTTCCTAGTATATTTGGTTGCATCTCTATGCAAAGTTGGCCAATAGTAACCAGTATTTAAAATTTTCATCGCTGTCCTTTTGGCAGCAAAATGTCCACCACACGGCTCATCATGGCTTGCATGCAGTATATCATGAGTATCCTATTGTACACATCTCCTCATAACTTGATCTGGCCCTGTATAAAACATGCAATCTGCAATCCAAGAAAAGTTAAAGCTTTTCTCTACCAATAATCTCTTTTCCTTAGGGGAGAATTAAGGAGGAGTTCTTCCCGTGGCCAGATAATTTGCTATATCAGCATACCATGGGTGAATAACCTTGATTGCAAATAGGTGCTCATCAGGAAATGATTCTTCAATAAGTGCAGAGTCATCTTTCCTTTGAATTCTAGAAAGGAAATCAGCAACCACGTTGGCTTTACTTGGCTTGTCCACAATTGTAATATCAAATTCATGCATCAGCAATAACCATCTTGCCAATCTCCCGGATATTGAGGCTTTGTTCATGAGATACCGGATTGAGGCATGATCAGTATGGAAAAATATCTGATAACCGGTGATAGAATGCCTAAATTTATTGAGGGCGTAGATGATTGCCAACATTTCTTTTTCTGTAACAGTGTAGTTTAATTCAGCCCCTTACAAATTTTTGCTTATGTAGTAGAGTGCATGTTTTGTTGAACCATCCTTCTGCCCTAACACTGCGCCAATGGCATAATCTAATGCATCGGTATGAATATGAAATGGAAGTGACCAATCAGGTCCTTTCAGAATAGGTGCCTGTGTAAGGGAGACTTTTAAGTTAAGGAATGCTTTTTCACATTCCTCTGTCCAAGAAAAATCTGCATCTTTCTTCAGCATACTGTATAAGGGGCCTATTGTTTGGCTGAAGTCCTTGATGAATCTTTTGTAGTATCCACCATATCCTAGAAATCTCCGTACTTCTTTCTACTTAGCAAGAGAGGGTAGCTTAGAGATGACCTCAATCTTAGCAGGATCAACCTGAATTCCTGCAGTAGAAATATAGTGACAAAATACTATTCCCTCCTACATCATCATGAAGCACTTTTGACTATTCAGTGATAGGTTGTGATCTTCACATCTCTATAGTACTTTCTTCAAGTTGGCTTTAGCTTCCTCAAATGTCGTACCATAAACAATAAAGTCATCCATGTATATTTTCATGCAATCATATGAGATGTCTAAGAAGATATTTATGACTACCCTTTGGAAAGTTGCAGGAGCATTGTAGAGACCAAAAGGAAAAACTGAATAGGCAAACATTTCCCAAGGGTATGTAAAAGTAGTCTTTTCTTGATCCTCAGGAGAAATCTTGATTTGATTGTACCCACTGAAACCATCTAAGAATGAGAAGTATTTTTTTCCACCTAAATTATCTAGAACTTGATTAATGAATGGAAGAGAAAAGTAATCTTTCTTTCTTGCCAAGTTGAGCTCTCTGTAATCTACACATACCCTCTATTTTCCTCTTTTCTTAGGAACAATGACCAATGGGGAAACCCACTGACTATTGAAGATTGGGTAGATAAAGCCAATTGTTGACATTTTCTGCAATTCTTATTTAACAATTTCTCTCAAAGTTGGATTAATTCTTCTTTGAGGCTGCCTGATAGGTTTGAAGTCACTGTTAATATATATGCGATGTGTATAGAGTTTTGGGTCTAAACCCTTCATGTCCCCATAGTCCCATGCAAAAGCTTTGTGGTGGGCTTGTAGCATTGTGGCCAGGGTAGTTTGTTGAGACAGAGGCAACTTATTAGTAATATGTAGACAGTGACTTGGAGATACTTCTATCTATTTGGTGAGATCATTTATTGAGGTTGCTGATAAAGGTGGTGTCTATATATCACATAATAGCAAATCATGATGGCTCTTAGAATCCAATTGTTGTAGGAAACATTACTCAGAACGGCTGTCCAAAACAGATGGGCTATTCAAACTAGAACTAAACTGCAGAATGTGTAGAAGTAGGTTATCTTCACTCTGAAGCTGAAAAAATGGATCAGTTTGTAGCATCATTAATTGAGCTAATGAATTGACTTCTTCAGATTCCTCTCCTAGATCTGGCCAAATTGGTTGAGACAAATCTAGCAGAGGTTGTGCAGGTGGGTATAAAGCCAATTTCTTCCTTGACTGACCATCAAAAATTGTCATATCCCCTGAATGACATCCTATAAAGGCATCAGTTGTAGCTAACCAGGGTCTGCTTAGGATAATAGGATATCCTCCTAAGGTTTCCTTAGTGGACAATATGGTGAAATCAGCAGGGTATTCCCAGGATTCAAGAGTGACAATGACATCTTCTATCACTCCATCAGGTGTAACCGTGGAACTATCAGCAAGCTGCAGGACAGTCAATGTAGAATGAATGTTTGGGATATTCAAACACTCCATAGTGTGCTTGGTCATCACATTAATGGCTGCACCAAGGTCAACCAAAATATTTCTTACTACTTAACCATTGATATTTATTTTTACTACAGGACTTCCAGGATCAATATATTTTGGAATGACAACCTTCCCCAACATAATATCGGCTAACTGTCCTAGAACATGGATAGTTTGGGGATCCTTTTTCTTTCTTCCTAGTTTCTTTAAACAAGCCTCTTTAACAGCTTTTCCATAGATTGGAACATCTTTAATAGTTTGAAAAAGAGGAATTTGAACTTGTACATTCTTTAACTGCTCCAAAATATCAAAGGTAGGCTCTTTAATGGTCTTGGGTGTAGTAATTCTCAATCTTTGAGGAAAAGGTGGTGTAGCCTAAGGCTACAGGATAGGTTCCTTAGAGGCAATAGCTGATACAAGTATATATTCTACATGATTAGTAGGTTGTTCAGCAATAGAGTTTGGAATCTCAATAATTACAGGTGACTGTGGAGCAGGGAGAGTGGTTCCAGACCTGAGATGGATATCATTGATATTCAGGGCATAAGCTAGATACTGGTTGGCTTCTGCAGAATACATAGGTTGTTGTTGTTGTTGCTCCTTATTGTTAGGATTTGGAAATGGTTGAACAGGGATAGGCATTTGTTTTGGAGGGCCAGTATTTGTTGTAGGTGCTGCAGGAGGAGACATAAGGGCCGAAGGTTGTGGTTGCTGAGACTGTAGGAATCTAGGGGGTTGGTTCTGCCATTGCTGAGAACCTCTCTATTGAGGGTTTTGCTACCAGTTACCTAGATGTGGAGTCCATTGTCCTTGTGGCTGTTGCCAACCTCCTTGAGGGGGTTGCCATTGGTTATTATAATTAGAGTAAGGATTACCAAAAGTCAAAGGATCTTGAGGCATACCTTGTCTTGGAGCCCATGGTCTCCTTTGTGCAACAAAGAAGACTTGGTCATCATCACCTTTTATCATCTTAAAATCAGTAGGTAACTGCTTAGCCTCCATGTTGGCCACCATTTTGCATCTGCAGTCACATTTCTTCTGTCTACAATGTGGATAGAACTCAGCCAGGATTGCCTCAGCCTCCACATGTTTCTTGCGAGCTTGCATGGTATCCAACTATGTAGCCATGTTGTTTATGATGTCCTGCTCGAAATCAAACAGCAAATTTGTGATTTCCATCTGGGAAACTCCACTAGAAGAAGACTTTCCCACTGTAGCTTGATGACCTCTACCCTTCTTCACATTTGCTTGGGAGTAATTGAGACATATCTTCATGATATCATCCCAAGATGCTTGAGTGATATCTCTACCTCCCATCAAGTCCAAGGCATCTATACAGGTATCATTGATTCCCCTTAGAAAAAGTAATTTCTGAGATTCTTCATTAAGAGTGTGGTCTGAATTCTTTTTCAGAGAAAACAATAATCTTGATATATAATCCTCCAAACTTTCATCTTCCTTCTGTTGAATTCTGAATATATCATCATCTTTACTACCACTCTTACAATATTCCTTGTATTTCTCAAGAAATTTTGTTTGCATGGTTGCCCAACTATCAACAACACCCCTTCCCAAAATCATGAACCATCTAAGAGCTCCCTCCTTCAAGGTAGCAGGAAACAATTTCAGTTTGTGAGCATATGAAGTGTAGTCATAACTGCGACATAGGATATCAAACTCGAACAAGAAGGTCTCTGGGTCTTCTGTAACTAAGCCATAGAACTTGGGAAATAATGAAGAAGGAATATTCTTAAGGTTGTCATTGTTTTGTTGAGCAGTAATGGGGAATTCAAAAGTAGGAGGTCGATTAGGTGGATTACGTGCCATGTTCACTTGATCAAGTATAAAAACAAATGGATTTTGTTCAAGTTCTTCGTCAACTGGGCTGAATAGCAAGTCAACACACAGATCTTCATCAAATGGGTCAATATCTAAGTCTCCTTTGTCCTCAAATAGGCTATAAGCTGGCTCAGTTTTCTTAGCAATGGATGGCAGGTTAGGGAGAAATCTTCCCTGAGCGTCTCTTCTTCTATGCATGCAACAAAAATGGATGGTATTTTAAAAGGAATTTGAAAATACTTGAACAACTAACAATGACTATAGCAGGTTCTTAGATTGACACCATCCCCGGCAGCGGTGCCAAAAATGGTCGCGCCCACAAAAGGATATGAAAATCACGGCAAAACCTATCCTGGGAATTGGACATTTCAGCAGGCGACTAATACCTCTTTGTGGTCGTTCATTTACTTGTCAAACTAGGGAACGTATAATTTAAATGGAGCGGCACTATTTGTGCACTAAGAACCGATTTCAGTCACAACCTATTGAAAATAAATACTTGGAAAGAAATTCTACCTATGCTACAGGAAGGTAATGCAAAGTTCTCTTAACTCAACCATAATCTAACCAAAGCAGAAATCATAATAGCTACAATTGAGAGACACTATAAACTGGCCTTATGCTGCAAGAACAAACACAGGGATGGATTCCCGATGCTGCAGGAACAGTATAAGACTGAGCTTGTGCTAAAAATTCTAAAATGAAATCTAACTTGAATTAACAAAGGATAAACAACTACTCTCTTACAGATACTTACTAAGTGGGCCCCCTTAGCAAGCATCAACTAATTTACACATAAGATTGTACTCAGAACTCCAACTTTTATTCATAGCGTGAAATCATTTACATTGATTGTTCTGCTTCAGAAAACTAACAAAAACTCTTATTCATATTATAATTCTAACTCTTACATAATCTTCTTCTCTATCTATATCCTATTTCTCTGTTCTTTTCTCTCTCTTATTCACCCGCATAGGAGGAACACTTATTTAAATCAGGAAAACAACTAACTAACTAACCCCAACAGAGAAAGACGTGGATGTAAAATGTATCCCAAAATCGAGGAACGGACTTCATAAATGAGTTTATCTGTTCAACCTGATCCAGAGAGAATCTAGCACTCCACTCTTTCCAGATTAACTAACATTTAAAATCATTCCTAATAGTTTCGGTCAAAGAGTCTTCACCAAAGCTTCCTCGAAGTTGTGCAGGAAATGGACTTTACTGCAAGGCTGAGATTGGCTGCGCTTGACTCGATCATACTTTCTTCAACAACCTACGAAACACAAGGTAACAAATGCAAAAGAAAAGACGCATGGCACACACACAATATCCATTCATTAATCACATATTTAAATATATTTCATCATTCAAAAACTACATACGTTATACCAATCATTTGGGGAGTCAAACAGGGTAATAAATATAGACATGTCAACATGATAGGCTGCATGAACATGAAAGTGTATTGCTATAGGATATCCCCCAATAAAAGGTTTCAAAAGAGTTAAACAACCATGAACAACAAAAGTAAAGGTATTAAAAGTACACCATGATATCCAAATTATGAGCATATTTTGGGCTCATCAAGGGTGATAGAGAGTAGAGAGAGAAGGAGAGGGAGAGGTATGGATGGAGAGTGGGAGGTGAGAGAGAGGTGAGATAGAGAGAAATAGAGAGAGAGTAGTATGCAATGATTAATTGAGAGGCAGGTAGAGAGGGAGATGGGAGATATAGATAAGTATAGAGGGAGGGAGAGAGGGAGGAAGAGGTAGTGAGGGAGATAGAGGTGAGATTTAGAGAAATAGAGATTGATGGATGGAGAAGTAGGTAGAGAGAGGGAGAGAGGAGATAAAGATAAGTAGAGAGGGAAGGAGAGGTAGAGATAGAGAGAAGTAGAGAGGTAATGAGGGGGGATGGAGAGGTAGGGAGCGTGAGAAAGGTGAGATAGAAAGGTGTAGAGAGTGGTAGGGTGTGATGGATGAAGAGGTAGGTAGAGAGATGGATTGGGAGATCAAGAGTAGATAGGGAAGAAGAAAGGGAGAGAGAAGTATGGAGGGAGAGAGAGGGAGGTGAGAGAGGTGAGAGAGAAAAAGAGAGTGGTAGGGAGTGATGGAGGGAGAAGGGAGATAGAGAGAACTAGAGAGGGAACAAGGGAGTGAGAAAGAGAGAGAGGGAGAGGGGAGATAAAGATAATTAGAGAGGCAAGTAGAGGTAGAGAGATCTAGAGAGAAGTAGAGAGGGAATGAAGGAGGGAGATAAGTGAGATAGAGAGGTGTAGGGAGAATGGTAGGGAGTGATGGATGGAGAGGTAGGTAGAGAGGGATTATGGAGATAGAGAGTAGAGAGGGAAGGAGAGGGAGAGGTATGGATGGAGAGAGTGATAGGTGAGACAAAGAGAATAGAGAGAGTGGTAGGAAGTGATGGATGGAGAGGTAAGTAGAGAGAGAGAGGAGAGACACAGATAAGTAGAGAGGGAGGAGAGGTAGGGAAGGAGAAAGAGGTGAGATAGAAAGAAATAGAGAGAGTGATAGAGGGAGAGGTAGGTAGAAAGAGGTATATAGGACATAAAGATAAGTAGAGAGGGAAGGAGAGGTAGAGAGAGAGGAGAGATAGGGAGAAGTAGAGAGGGAATGAGGGAGGGAGGGAGTGAGAGGTAAGGATGGAGAGAAAGGTGAGATCTAGAGAAGTGTAGGGGTGATCCCACAATAGTGGTTTACAATTTTTGGCCAAACTGGACACTGATATTTTTTTTTAACACAATCTCCACATTCGGGCACCTATAGCGATTAAACCGTAAGGAATTTGAAGATGATGCAAACTAGAGTCTTGTCATATTTTGTCTGTAGATTCTAAAATATACTTTTCAATTTTTGGAATCAGATTGCACTTCTTTTTCCATCTCCCACAAAAATTGGTTTTTTTCAAAAAATAGCATTTTTAAAAAGTGACGCACACCGTATAACGCATAACTTTTTTTCCATGAAGGATAAAATTTCAATTCTTTCAAATTTAGATTTCTAACTCCAATATCTAGTGCTTCCACTTGGTTAGATAGTTTTTTATTGAATATTTTTTCTTTAATCAAGTTTCAAAGTCAATCAAATGACAATTCAGACATAATTATAGCATAACTTATATATCAGATTATATTTTTTTTGTTGGATCAAAGACTTCAATATCTGGTGCACTCATATTTTTAATTTTTTTTTTAATAATATTCTATTTTTCCACTTGTGCAGAACAGAGAGTTTTGTTTTCGATGAAAAACCTATATTTAATAAAACTTAAAAAATAGATAGATAATAAAACTAAAACATACTAAAATTATATTCATTGGATAGCTCATTCTGAAGGCTACTCGATTCCAAGTTTGGTTTCTAAATATTCCCCCATTTTCATCCTCAACCGGAGCTTGAAAGCATAAAATTTTAGGTTTTTTGTGTAAACAAATTAAAAAATTAGGGAAAAAGGGGGTTCGCTAGAACTAGGGAGTTCTAGCGAACTCCCAAGGGTTCTTGCGAACCAGGGTTCAAATGAACCTTGGTTCATTCGAACCCCCACTCATATGCATTTTCCCTTTGTTTTTTGGGCGGGAAATGTGGGCCCAATAGTTAATGGGTTCGCTCGAACCCTAGTTCGGTCGAAACCCTTTATGGTTCGGTCGAACATGTAGGTTCATGCGAACCCCTAAAATAATTTTTTTTGCCATGGGGTCGTTTTTTCTCAATTTTCCTTCCTCCATCAAATTGTAAACCACTATTATGGCTTCACCCGTAGAGAGAGATAATGGTAGGGTGTGATGGATGGAGATGTAGGTAGATAGAGGGATTGGGAGATAGAGAGTAGATAGGGAAGAAGAGAGGGAGAGATAAGTATGAAGGGAAAGAGAGGGAGGTGAGATATAAAGAGAAATAGAGAGAGTGGTAGGGAGTGATGGAGGGAGAGGTAGGTAGAGAGAGGGAGAGAGGAGATAGAGAGAAGTAGAGAGGGAAGGGGGGATGGAGAGAGAGAGAGAGAGAGGATGGATAGGTAGAGAGGTAGTTCTTGTGCTCAAGGGAGAGAGAGTCAAATAAAGGGATGAAGATAGTGAGAGAGAGGTCTAGAGTGTAAGGGATAAAAATGAATGAGTGAGAGAGAGAAATAATATAACTTGTTGATTATTGAAATTTGACCTTTTGATTACTAAAATTTGACATGTTGATTACTAAAATTTGGCTGTTTGAAAATTTGTAAGATCTTCCAAAAACTAAAATTTGCATTGTAACTCCTAGAGATCTGAAACCACTCTCAAACATCTTGAAACTATATACATGAAATATAACTTAAAGTATAAGAAAGTAAATGTCCATATAGTTTCCCTCAAAGATAACAAGAAGAAAGAGAAAAAAGAGAGGAAAAAAAAATCATTGTAGATCAAAATGCGAGCACGTTATAATGCACTCATGTTTTGTCAATGCATTCACAAAACATGAGTGCATGATAATGCGCTCACCTTTTTTTAATGCATTCACAAAACATGAGTGCATGATAATGCGCTCACCTTTTGTCAATGCATTCACAAAACATGAGTGCATTATAACACGCTCATGTTTTGTCAATGCATTCAAATAATGCGAGCACATTATATTGCGCTTGCGCTTTGTCTTGCTTTGAGAATCCCCAAGCCTTTGGCTTGGATTTGCTTGGGATTTCCAACACAAAGGCTTGGAGGGCCTTCCCAACGTCCAAAGATGTGTTTTTGCATATTTTACCAAATTTCACATAATCTCGTTCGTGCTAACCATCAGGTTTGCATGTGTTCCAAGGTCAAACAAATCGAAAACTTGGGTAAGGTTAAGCTGTCTCTTAGCTATCTAATGATATAATTGTTTTCACATTTTAATAATTTTAAGCCTTTTATCTTTAATTCTTTTATTTGTGTGTCTATTTTTTTGGAAAAAACCATTATTTGTTTGGTATTGCTTTCTTTATAAATTAACCGTTCATCAAAATTTCAAATAAATTATATTTTTAGAAACTAGACTCCATTTGACACATTAAAAAAATAAAAAAATGATTTTCAATTAGTTTTCAAAATTTATAGGGGTAGCATGGCTAAAATTTCATTTTTTTAGGAAGTGTCCACTTTGAAAATTAGTAAAAAATTAAATATTCATTAAAAAATTATCAAAAAAATTAGGCATAAACTATATGTTGTTAGCTAATTTCTCACCACGGTGATTTTAAAAATACCAAAAAAAGTTAACCTTTTGAGGGAGCCACAAAAGTCGCTATGTTATGTTTTTTTGACAAAAACAACACCAATTTCTTTGGCTCCCTCTTTTGAACCCCTTAATCTCTACCATTTTTTTAAAAAAATAGTAGTTTAGAAAGTAGACTCAAAGCACTACGATCCTTGTTTTTGATGCATCTAATTTTTTTGAGTGTAACTAGCCTCAATTTCACATCCAAGGTCAGTATTTCGTGATTTCAAGAAAAACAATGGTCACTTAAGACCCCTTTTTGGCTCCCCATCTTTTGCACTTACCCACTATTCCATTTGTAGATGTGGGTGCAAGGGTAGCCACTAGATATTTTTAAACAATGGAATTAGCATAAATAACCTCTTTAAATGCAACAAATTTTAAATGAAAAAAATTATAAACCATGCCTCATTCATATCCTTACAAATTGGGATAATTCGTAGTCTTACAAATTGGGATGACTCAACTCTTGCAACACCCAAGGTACACATGTCACTCTCCAATGACATGGTTCATATATTAATCATATTATGGAGGAATTAGTTTGTGATGTAATACTAATAGAGGTCTATAATATACTCCTTTGAAATCCATACATGCATAGTCACATATGTATGCACATTGTTAATCCTCAGTGTGTTTGTATCAATACATAGTAAGCAATCCTAGATTCCTGAAGTGATTCCACTCTCAACACATTCCATGGCAACTCGAAAGAAGATTGTGGCAAACAATAATGCATATTAAAATTTTCACACTTCCCCTCCAACCGATGCAAAACCTCTAGCAGCAAAATAAAATTAAGTTAAAGAAACCACATTTATACAAAACTAATCTATATAATCATGTACCAAGTTGTCATAGTGGGTCAACTCCCACAAGAAGCCAAATAGTTTATTGAGAAGCAACTAGTAGTCAATACTCTATACTTACTTCCTAGACTTAATTGTAAATAGGGCTATTATATTACAAGGAGGGGGGGCATCTAATCAAGGATGATCTACCAACAATGGTTCTATAATAATGCCAAGACCATTCTCATGACTTGCAGTAACTATGACAACACTTCCATAGTTAGTGATACACTAGAGAACCCTCCAAGTTATCATGGTGATGCTAAGATCATCCATCAATATTTTGTAGATATCGCACCCACTCCAACAATGGTATGGGGTGCTCTACAAAAGATTATACTTGGTGATAACCATACCTTCCTTCTATTATTTCTACCATGGCTTCATAAGGGTATAACACACTTCCTAACCAAACTTCAAAGGGTAACTCAAATCACACATCACAACACAATTTTGAGCATTATACTTTGAACACCGAACAATGTAATCTTCATTATAAACTAGGTGGCACCCCTAAGGCTTGTACTATGCTAGGTTACTTACTTGCATATCATGCAAAAAAACATTTCCTAATTATTAGGATGATGAGCCACACATTGAAATGACCCAACTTCCATAATGACTGATTTATTTTCCATAATGGTTCATTGTCTTCATAACATGCAATCTATATAGACACATTTATAACTTAAGAAATAGATAGATAGACCTAGAAGATTAGAAGATATCAATTAGTCACATTGCAACTTTCTCAAGTGTATGCCATGTATATAACTATTCCATTTCTCTCTATCTCTCTTTCTTTGTGTGTGTGTGTGAAACACATTTGTCTTATAATGCTTCTACATATGCACATACTTCATCTAGATCCTCATCTAAAGACTTGCACCCTAGGTTTCAACATGGGCCCTAGATCAAAATGTAGCTAAACACATTTAAATACAAGTGCATATCAGTAAATTGCACAAATATGTGATTGATCTAGTCTAAGCAATAATCAAAATGTAGTTGAATGCATTTGAATGTACAAGTGCACAACAATAAATTGCACAAATATGTGATTGGTTAACTTTAGGCAAGAAAGAAATGGGCAAGAGTTGACTGAATTTGAATTTGAGAGGGTCAAGTTTGAGGGGTTCAAGGTCAACTATATGACAATGAACCTGACCTACGATCTAGAAAAGATCATATCAAAGGGAATAATGAGTATATGGAAGTATGTGCATGTATAAATGTAATAAGTGTGGATTTGAAAACTATATCAAGATGTGTGAACATATGAATGAGATGAAGGATAGGGGAGAGGACCCAATACCTGAGCATGTTCCAATAGTTGTTATAGCATTTGTTGATTTAATGCCTAATATTTTTAACAATATTGGACCAATAGTTGTGACAATAAAGTTGTTAGTGTTGATAATAACTACCCATAATTGAATGAGATGTATTCCTTAGATCTAAAAAGCAACAAATCATGTGATGCCACATCAACGCACCAAGAAAACATGACTTAGTACACAACTATCAATCTCACTTTTTTTGGGCCTTTTTGGACACCTTGACAAAAAACATGTTGATGTGGCCCTAAAACCTTAGTTATAAGAAAGGGACTTGCCAAGTAAGTTGCTGTAAAAAATTGGGGGTGATTTGAAATTTTCACATAAGATTTTGAGAAGCGTGAAGTTAGGGTGCTCAACTACCCGGTCCTCTCCCCTAAATATATAAGAATATTTAATAAATAGATAAATGACATAAGACAAGAAACCCAACTTTATATACCAAATTATACTATTCAAATTAAAATAATATCAAAATTAATTATATACAAATTTCACTATTAAAATAATATCAAAATTAATTATCAAAAGTGAAGACTTTCATAATCCCAAATTGTAAACTCATTTTAAAAAAGATTTTCATGAATATGAGGTGTATATGCATGCAGCATGTACACCGTCGTCAACAATTATTTGTTTAGATTGTCCCAGCATCGATGGGTCTTCCCATCTAATTATATTTTCTTCATTCTAACAATTGAGTAATAGATAGGACTAAAATTCAACCGTTAGTCGGATGGAAAGTACAAAAATATTCTGTCTTTTACCTGAATATGCCCTGGACGCCGTCAATTTAAGCGTCGAAATTCCTTAAATTACGTACACCTAGCATGGGTTCCTAAATTTTACTCTAGAAAATAAAAGTCAAACCTTATCGTATTTAAGAAAAGAAATAGAAAATAGAAATGTTTAAAATATATATATATATATATATATATATATATATATATATATTTAATGAATAACTTTTTTTTTGACTTTTAGTTAAGTTAAAAATAAATTATTTTTATTTTATATATTCCTAATGCTCATCATAGTTATGACCTCATTTTTAATCAAAATATTAATTTAAACGATACAATTTTGGATGATAGAAACTTAATTAAAAATTGGAAATTATCAAGAAAGTTCTTATGAGAACTACTTATCAACCAAACAATAATAAAAAAATAATATTTATATCTTATAAACATTGAAAGATAATTCAGTTTGTCTTGTATGTAATTAGACGTTTTAGCTAATCCAACCAAGATCCAAGGTCCGACCCCTAAAACAAAAGTAATTTGATTACTCTTACGATATTACAATAACTTGATTTTTGATCCACGCTTTGTCATAAAACATTAATTTAAGATCCAAAACATTGATACAAAAATATTTACACACATCATGTCTTACAGGCTTTGTCATCTGCACAGTAGCAAAAAGTATTCTGACTTATTTTTATATTCTTTTATTAAATTTCTTTAAAGATTATTTATTGTATAAATACAATGCAACAAGCTGCATCTTTCTTGAAACCTGTGAAGAACAGTAGAGAATTTGGGTGGCTTATATTCTGTGCTGAATCTACTGAATGGCTGAGGAAGGAGTTGTAGGGCCAGATGTGCAGTTGGAGGGAGCCCATGGGACTTCCACTGAGGAGGTTTACAAGTATCAAGATGTAGGCTCTGCTAATGAGGTCTGCTAATTTCAGTCACTTAACTGAAATAGTTAGTTTTGAAGAGTATGAATTATTTTTCTGAGCAACATTTCTTCATGCTAAGCAAAGTGGAGAGCACCAAAGAGTTAGAATATGACTGTGTTACATAGATTTGGCTTTCAAATGATTTAATGGTTTAAAATAGTTATAAAAAAAAAAATTATTCACTGTTTTTATATTAAAAGTAAAGTTTTACAGTCAAAAAATGAGTGGTAGAGTTTTTCTTCTTGTAAATAGAATGTCTAACATTCAAATTTTATTATGTTCTTTTGTGACAGTTTGTCATATTTTCTGTTCTTCTGTGTGGTGTCTGGTTTGTTATTGTGTTTTGTTTCTTGGTATTTCTTGCTGTACTTGGTAGTCGTGGGTTGCTATTTCCGCTTCTTTGTAAAGACTTTGGTCCCTCTGCTTCATAATTCTGATAAAAAGATGTTTAGATAATAAATAACATTCGAATTTTGTTTTACTATCTCTAAATTACTATTGACTATTTAACTATAGAGCTATTTAATAAATAAATAGAACCATTAAAGATCATAAATTTTGATTTCAGTGTTTAGTGTTTACTGTTCTGTCATCTTTAACTTAATTTGAAATACATTGCAGAAAAGCAAATGGAAGAAGTTTATATCATATGTTGGGCCGGGTTTTCTTGTGTCCATAGCCTACTTGGACCCCGGCAATGGTAAGAACCTTTTTACTTCCAATGTTGACAAATGATTATGTTAACAGCATCAAGTTTCCACAGTCCATGATAATCAAGTATTAAAGTTTCTGAATTTAAACTGTGTGAGTTTTTTAAATAAACGTTTTGGATCAAACTCCATGATCCATCATCAGGATGATCCTTCTCTCTTGTTTCATACAAATCATCCTGATTATATTTGATAACTTGTTCAATGGCTTCTCTTGTTTCTCTCAGTGGAATCAGACTTACAGGCAGGTGCAACATACAAGTATGAGGTATGCAACCATCTGAACGTTCAACACTCAGTTGTGGAGGGATAAAAAAACATTCACAATTTTCCTTGCTGAAATTTGATATAACTCAAAACCCAAATAAGTAAAGTCCTTGTAATGATAAAGTAACTGTGAACTGCTTTGTAGCTGCTTTGGGTCATTCTCCTTGCCTGTGCTTTTGCCCTGCTTCTTCAGTCTCGAGCAGCCAATTTGGGAGTCGCAACAGGTTAGTTGCACAGAGTACATAGGCAAAAAGCAATTACTTTTAGTCAGTAATTAAGTCAGGAGTTAATTTCCTGACTTATTTTGTAGGAAAGCACCTTGCAGAACATTGCAGAACAGAGTACCCTAGAAGAGTAAATTACATACTATGGCTGCTGGCAGAAGGGGCTGTAATTGCAGCCGACATTCCTGAAGGTTTGAAACTACACATTCATATTCTGTATCTATTTTAACAGAGTCAATAGGAATAGAGTGATAACTGCCTGCACCCATTAGATAGATCTATATTCATTTCAAACCAGAAATTTTATCAGAGTTGTACCAGTGGCTTGAAAGCAAATATCCTACGGATAACTTCACCAGTTCCCCTTAACTCAGGGATTTCTGCAAGTTATTTTTTAATATGGGATGTTGTAGATGAATGTTCTTGTTATTTTTCATTTCTTTGCTATTATTATTATTTGTCTCTGGACAAAAATGGAATGACTCGTAGGATCCTTACCTATTTCTTTGAAGCTCATTGAAAAGGCTTTAAGAGTTCTTCTTATATTTTGGCAGGGCCATTCAATTATTTTGGTCATTTGTGCACCTTACTAACTTCATTCTTTGAGTCTTTCATAATTCACTACTTCTATAACTAAAGTCTGTGTTTGCTTGCACCATATCAGCTATTAGTAACTAATTTCCATATTTTCCTGCTCCATATCAGTTATTGGAACAGCTACTGCACTGAATTTACTATTTCACATACCTTTGTGGGTTGGGGTCCTCATAACAGGACTCAGTACTCTCCTCCTCCTTGGAGTGCAGCGATATGGGGTACTCATTTTCAATTTCTAACTTAAATTGCATTTACCGCTTTCAGATTTTCATAGGTTTGATGTATTTTGAATTGTATATATGGACAACTGTATAGTTTTTTTTTTTATCAGCATTTTTGGTCTAACTTATAGACCCCTCTTCAATGATGTCTAGAAATATGTGCTTGAGATTAACCAACCTCGTTCTTGATTCACTTGAAATTCTCAGCTTACAAAATTATGTCATTACAGATCAGAAAATTGGAGTTGCTGATAACTATTCTAGTATTTACAATGGCTGCCTGCTTCTTTCTGGAGCTTGGAAATGTAAAGCCCAATTTCACAGAGGTCTTGAAAGGGATGTTTGTTCCTCAATTAAAGGGAAGTGGGGCAACTGGTCTTGCAATCTCTCTCTTTGGTTCCCTTGTTATGCCGTAAGTCACAGTGCATTTTCCCTTGTAAACAACATTCAAAAATCCTGAGATCCTTCAAACTGAATATGCAGTGTATTTGATGCCCAGGCACAACTTATATCTCCATTCAGCTTTGGTCCTTTCAAGGAATACTCCTGCTTCTAGAATCAATGTAAGTTTATTCATGTATTGAGGTGGATGAAAAAGAAGATTTATAAGCACCTGATTAATCAGCTAATTCTATTCCTGTAATTGTTAATGGCAGTCAGCTTGCAGATATTTCTTTATAGAGAGTGCATTTGCTCTGTTTTTGGCATTTCTGATCAATGTAGCGATCGTTTCTGTGACTGGAACTGCTTGTTGGATGCCTAATTTATCTGCTGAACTTGTAGATGAATGTGCGAACATGGACATAAAGAATGCATCTTTTCTCTTCAAAGTAAGCCCACTTTGATTCTGTTAACAAAAAAATTCTGAACGGAATACTAAGCAAAACCCAACACAACCTCTGTCAAATCCTTCGCAAATCTGATCTAACCAAGAAGTCTCTGTATCCTAAAAATTCTTAACGGAATACTAAGTAAAACCCAACACAATCTCTGTCAAATCCTCTGCAAATCTGATCTAACTTTTGCTCTCACATTTCAGGCAATAGTAGGGAATTGGAGTTCTAAAGTATATGCAGTGGCGTTGCTGGCGTCAGGGCAGAGTTCAACTATCACCGGAACATTCGCAGCTCAGTTTGTGATGCAGGTGAAAACATTTTATAAGCAGCATAACATATTTAGTTATAGTCTTCTCCATATTACTGTCTGTCCATATAGCTGTGTATATTCCTAATCCTTATCTATGAATTGACAATTCCAACAAAACAGGGCTTTCTCCAATTAAAAATGAAGACATGGAAGCGAAATCTAGTAACACGGTGCATTGCAATTATTCCAAGCCTGGTGGTGGCTATCATTGGTGGGAGTTCTGGTGCAGGAAAACTAATTATCATTGCCTCTGTACGTTATAATATTTTTTTTTTTTGGTAAATAAGAGGCCAAGGCTAAAATTATTGATAAATCAAGAATAATACATCAGGAAACATATAATATGCAGTTTATATGTATCTTGCGAATGCTGCACTTAAACACAGTTTCAAAGCATTCTTACCATAAGGCCCAAAAACTATAAACAGCATAAAGATATTAAACAGTCTGTAAAAGAACAACCAAAAACATAAACCCTCCACCATATACTTCTTCCTTCTGCCTAGTAGACTTCGAGTGATTATCAGTAATATTACCCATACTTCAATGCTTTAGTTTTTCAGCAACTAACATTGTTTTGCTTTTCTTTCATATAGATGATCTTATCTTTTGAATTACCATTTGCTCTCATACCCTTGTTGAAGTTTACCAGCAGCAAGATAAAGATGGGACCTCACAAAAATTCCATTATGGTAAGTGAGAATATCTCGTTTCAATTATTCTGGATAAAATCATGTTGAGATATTCTAGTATCATGTTTCAGATCACATGATTCATAATTTATTTCTTGTTTTGATTTCTTGTTTTGATGAAGGATCATGTAGTACGATCCGAAACATCTATATAAAAATATATCAATTTTTTGTGTCATGTTTCGGATCATAGCACATGATTCATAATTTATTTCATGTCTTGATGAAGGATCATACAGTATAATCTGAAACATTGATACAAAATTTCACAAATAATTAAAAACACACTATTGAAATTTATAGAAACATCAAAAGTGACAGTATGATAAGGTGTAGAATGATTTCTAACATCCAGAAACTTGGCATGTAGGTTACCATTTCCGCTTGGGTTATGGGATTGATTCTCATAGGCATAAACGTATACTATCTTAGCACAGGATTCGTGCGTTGGTTGATCCATAACAATCTGCCGAAGGTGGCTTCAGTATTCATAGGATTACTTGTTTTTCCAATTATGTTAATTTATGTACTGGGGCTCTTATATTTGGCTATCCGAGGAGACAAGACAATTACTTATATAGAACCAGCAGAATTATCTGTAAATAACAATGAAGAAGCACTTGATCAAATATAGAGTAAGCATCCTCTACTTTTCAGCATTGTGAAGATATTACCACCATCCATCTTCTATATGGGAGTAGACCAGCATCGGCCCTACAATCGTATAGTAGTAAGGTCCTCAACATATATTTCCTTGGTTTTGTCTGTCAGTCCATGAATAAGTCAAGGAAATGCTGGAGGTCGTGCATATTCCATGTGTAAATAACTTATCTTGGTCAAGAAGGGAAAAATCCATGCCCACAAGGTGTTTTTGGCTTGTTCTTCATGTAAGAGATTCATGAGAAACAATGAAATAATTTACCTAAGGCTTGGAGGCATTGAATGATAGCCATGAACTTACGTGTGCATAGGTTCTTGATGAAGCAATGGATGATGGATGACATGTAAATATTGATGTATTTATAAATTGCTTACATTTCATTATGTCAATTATGGATAGTATAAATTGGGATAATAAAATACCTTTGGAAATTTAATTGTCTTTGTGTAGGAATGGATATGTTTCAAATTGTATTAGAGATATTTCTATTATCAACTGATATTGTTATTTTATTTGTAACTTCTGGTTACTTCATTCAATTAAGAAAAAAAACATAATACCATTCCTCGAAAAGACATTATCAAAGCACAAAAAAAAAGGTTTATATGGGTAAGACATCTTTATCCATTAATACTTTAATGGAAGAGTTCTATTTTTGAAAGGAGGAAAAGGTGCAGAACAACGCTTCCAACACTAATCTACGTGGGGGAGATAGTGCAAATTCATACAAATCATTAAACTGTTACAGTGAATGAAACACATTCAAACATATGCATAAAATAATAATACCATAACGCACATATTTACGTGGGAAAAACCTTTCCAGGTAAAAAAACCCCACACACCAAAAGCATGGTACTTTGTATTATTAGTAACAAACAATTACAATACAATATTAGCACTAAGCTTCTCCAAGTGTTCACCAATCTTCAACAAAAAATTGGGATAATATTCGCAGCATAAAGGTGTCTTAGAAATTATCAAATTTCAATATCCTCAATACTCTAAGGCATAGAGTATTTAATAATTAACGACATCAATGAATAGAAGGCTTCACATGCAGTATTCGAAGCCAACTCAAAGTGCAAAGCTGAGTCAGAACTGAACACATGGAATGATCGCACCCACTAGTGGAGAAATAACTATCACCGCTGAAGTAGCAAGATTGCATGAACATGTTAACTGTGTTGCATGTAAAAGGACTTCACCAAATGCATTAGTTAACTCACTATTGACGGTAGTTACAACTCCATGCAACCACCTCCGTTGAAGGATCTGCCATCACACATTCAATGAGTCTGCATACATGCAAACAGGTAACAATTAACTCATTCATGTGTTTGGTTCTCACAATTAACTCACACTGAAAACAGGTTGAGTCACTATTTCTTAACATTCTCCCACTTGTCGAAGACCTGTCATAAGTCTTTTGTAATCAACTACTCAGGGCCCCAAGTCTCGTGGAAATAACACACCATCTAAACTTCTCTGTGCTCATTGGTTTCGTCAGTGCATCTACAACATTTCTCAAAGTGTCAACCTTTTCCAATATCACCTTTCCATCTTTGACCATATCACGAACAAAATGAAACTGAATATCAATGTGCTTTGTTATGGCGTGGAAAGTGGGATTCTTTGCTAAGCAAATGGCACTCTGACTATCGCAATAGATAGTAATTTGTCTTGCATTAACACCAATATCCGAACACAACCTCTTGAGCCAAATGGCTTCCTTGCAAGCATAAGTAGCTACCATGTACTTTGCTTCTGCCGTGGACAAAGCAACTACAACCTGCTGCTTACTCCTCCAACTTATAGCACCACCATTCATTGTGAACACATATCCATTGGTGGATCTTCTGCTATCAATGTCACCTTTCCAATCTGAATCCACATATCCATGAATACTTACAGAATCCTGAGAACCAGTAGGATAACCATGATAACATAGAGAGTACTCGGCAGTACCCCACAGATATCTAAACACTCTTTTTACCACATCCCAATGTACCCATCTAGGATTAGCCATAAAGTGACTAAGAGCTTCTACTAGGGAAATGTCTGGCCTCGTACAAACCATTGCATACATCAAACTACCAACAACACTCACATATGGTACTCTAGTCATGTCCTCCATCTCAGTAGGAGATTTTGGACAATCCTCCACAGAAAGCTTCATCCCCTGCATCACTGGAACAACTAACTACTTGCAAGCGGCCATGTTGAATCTCTCCAACACTGAATTCACATAGTTGCTCTAGCTTAACCAAAGCTTTCTGCTAGCTCTATCTCTTTTGATCTCCATCCCTAGAATATACCTTGCTGCACCTAGATCCTTCATCCCGAATTGTGTTGACAACTGAGACTTCAGATCTGAAATCAAACTCATACCATTACCCAAAAACAACATATAATCTATGTACAATGTAATTATGAGAATGCGACCATTATCATATTTGTAATATACACAATGGTTAGATTTAGATCTTAGAAATCCCAAAGACAACACAAAGGTGTCAAATTTCTGGTACCACATTCTAGGAGACTACTTAAGACCATATAAAGACTTCTTCAACTTGCAAACTAGATTTTCTTTACTTTTTACCACGAAATGCTCTGGCTATGACATATAGATCTCTTCCTCCAAATCACCATGAAGGAACATTGTTTTACATGCATCTGTTCCACTTTTAGATCATACGTTGTTGCAAGTGATAATAGGAACCGAATAGATGCCAACTTCGCAACAAGAGAGAATATCTCACCATAGTTAATTCCCTCCACCTGAGAATACCCCTTTGCAACCAACCGTGCCTTATGCTTTTCAACACTACCATCAAGACCACATTTCTTCTTAAACACCCATTTACATCCAACAAGTTTTCATCCTTTAGGAAAAGGTGTCAAATCTCGTGTGCTATTTTTTATTCAAAGCAACCATTTCTTCATCCATGGCTTTCATCTAGGAATCTGTATCACTCATACCCATAGCCTCTCTAACATTCCTAAGCTCATCAGTGTTGGCAATCAAAACAAAAACACAACTGGAATCTAATAGTGAATAACCAAATCTTTCTAGTGAATAATCAAACCTCTCTGGTAGCCACCTATCAAGTGTAGACCTTTTGAATTGTTGAGGTTGTGGTTCTTCTTCTTTGGAACTTTCAAAGCTGCTAGGGCTCTCCTCATCACCAGGTCCAACAGGAGTACGTAGTTCACTTTTCATCGGAGTAAGTGGAATTTGAACTACCTCCTTATTATGTTTCTCCTCTTTCTCTGGGTGCAGCTCAACTGTGGAAGGTTTCAACTCCTAAAATATTACACTTTTTCTATGGAGAACCTTCTCAGCCACTGGATCCCAAAGCTTGTACCCATTCACATTGACACCATAGCCAATGAGAATACACTTAATTGCCTTGTTCTCCAACTTAGACCTCTTTACACTCGGAACATGAGCATAAGCTTCACAACCAAAAACTCTGAGATGTCTCATTGAAGGATTCTTACCAGAACATGCCTCCATGGGTGTCTTTTTAGCAAGATCTGATGTAGGAGATATGTTGATCAGATAACATGCAGTGGCAACAACTTCTACTCAATACCAACACCACTTAGCATACTCCTAGCCCTCTCCATCAATGTCCTATTCGTCCTCTCTACAACTCCATTTTGTTGTGGGGTGGATGGAGTTGTCTTATGTCTCTCAATCCTGTGCTCCTTACAAAACCTATCAAATTCTACCAAACAAAACTCACCACCGTTGTCAATCCTCAAACATTTAATCTTTCTATCAATAGATGATTTTCAACCAAAGCGTTAAACTCCTTAAACCAATTAAAGACTTCAGATTTACTCCTGAGGAAATAAGCAAATGTCCTTCTACTGTAATCATCTAGAAAGACACAAAATATACAAATTTTCTTAACGAAGGAACATTCACAGGACCAAACACATCTGCATGAATATAGTCCAAAACCTCAGAAGACTTATGAGAATTGGAATAAAAAGAAACACAGTTTTGTTTACCATATACACAATGTTCGCAAAAGTAGAAATCGATATTACAATCATCAAGGCCTTCAACAAGGCTTTTATTTTTCAGGGATCTAAGACCCTTCTCACCAATATGACCGAGTCTTTGGTGCCATAACATTGTCTTCTCTATTGGAAGCTTCATCTCCAAAGCATTTGCACCCTTAGGTACCTAGAAAGCACGACCATCAGATGTACAAACAATAGACTTCTTCACTGCTAGATTTGATGGTGAGGATGAAGAATCCAAAGGCCATTTCTTTGGAATATCAAAAAAACTATTGCACTGAATAGTGCATGCATCCAACTTGTACAAAGTGTCGATCCAAACACCCTTAGCCAACACCATAGATCCTCTTGTCATCTTACATCCTCCATTTGAGAAAACAACCTGCCAACCCTCATTACTTAACTTACTCACAGAAAGAAGGTTTCATGATAAACCCGGGATATGCAACACACCATCAATCCCCTTCACTCTACCATCAGGGAATCTAATATTGATTCTTCCATGGCCAACAATCTTAAGATGAGAGTCGTCACCCAGATACACCTTCCCACCATCATACTCTTCATACTCTGAGAACCAACCCCTATGTGAGGTCATGTGGAAAGAAGCACCTGAGTCTATTAACCACACATCTTTTGATGCATGTGTTGCCAAGGCTACGAAAAAAGCATCTGCATTACCCTGAGAGGATTTTTTAGAGTCAGAATTAGAGAAGTTCCTTTTACCTTTCTTTTTCTTCTCCTCCTTACAATATTTACGTAAATGACTAGGTTTGCCGCAATTCCAACATTTCGCCTTGGACTTTCTAGGAGACTTAGATCTCCCCGAAGATTTTGATCTGAACTTCTTGTCCTTTTTATTTCCTTTCTCTTTAGGTCAGCCACAAACAACAAGGGCTTCCTTGGTCATCTCATAAGATTTCCTCCACATCTCTTCAGACAAGAGTGATGGAACCAAATCATCCATTTTGAAATTGGTGGTGGACTTCCAATAGCCATAACCAGGCGATCCCATGAGTCTAGAAAAGAACATAATAGAAGCATGCAACGATCCTCATCTTCAATCTTGTCACCAACAAAACCAAACTAAGCAATCAACATGTTAAATGCATGCAGGTGATCTGCAATGGATCCTCCATCTTCCATCTTCAAAGAATATAATTTCTTTTGCAGGAATAACTTATTTACTAGGGATTTAGCTTGATAAACATCTCCAAGCTTCTACCAAAGAGATTTTCCAGTCTTCCCTTCATGGACATTCAAGAGCACAAAATCATCCAAATAAAGTCTAACCAAACCCTTGGCTTTTCGATCCTTTAGATCCCACTCTTCCTGAGTCATATTGGTTGGTTTTGTTTTAGATATTACAACCCACAGATCTCTATCCATGAGCATATCCTCCATATTCAACTTCCATAACTCGAAGTTGCTTCCATTAAACTTATCCATCTTGATTCTACTTGATGTGCATACCGTCTTTTTTTCTACAACAAGATTTTGAAATACTTCTACAAAGACTCCCACTCAAACAAAGATCAGTACAAAAAACCCGCTACCCAACAATGGGACCCAAACTGGTCAAGCTTTGATACCAACTGAAAGGAAGAAAAGGTGCAGAACAACGCTTCCAACACTAATCTACTTGGGGGAGATAGTACAAATTCATACAAATTATTAAACTGTTACAGTGAATGAAACACATTCAAACATATACATAAAATAATAATACCATAAGGCACAAATTTACGTGGGGAAAACCTTTCTAGGTAAAAAACCTCACACACCAAAAGCATAGTACTTTGTATTATCAGTAACAAATAATTACAATACAATATCAGTACTAAGCTTCTCCAGGTGTTCACCAATCTTCAACAAAAAACTGGGATAATATTGGCAACATAACAGTGTCTTAGAAATTATCAAATTTCAATATCCTCAATAATCTAAGGCATAGAGCATTTAGTAATTAACAACAACAGTGAATAGAAGGCTTCATCACATGCAATATTCGAAGCCAACCCAAAGTGCAAATCTGAGTCAGAAATGAACACATGGAATGATCACACCCACGAGTAGAGAAATAACTATCACCGCTGAAGTAGTAAGATTGCATGAACATGTTAATTGCATTGCATGTAAAAAGACTTCACCAGATCCATTAGTTAACTCACTATTGACGGTAGTTACAACTCCATGCAACCACCTCTGTTGAAGGATCTACCATCACACATTCAACAAGTCTACATACATGCAAATAGGTAATAGTTAACTCATTCATGTGTTCGGTTCTCACAACTGTTAACTCACACTAAAAATAGGTTGAGACACTATTTCTTAACAATTTTACAGTTAAGAATTCCCATCAATCATATTACATACACGTCCTTCTACAATCCAGAGTCAATATTATTCATTGTATTTAACATATTCTTTTCAAAATAAAGACATCACCAATACCTCTAATACTGTATAAATACCATCTTAGAGCATTATCGACAACAATTGTATTGTATATGATAATGCATAGAATTTTAGATATACCCATCCAACTTTGTTTTCTATCCATATCAACTGTAATGGATTACACAATCCTATCAAATTAAGGTTAAAATAAACAAACATAGTTGATTAGAAATACTTCTTAAGAATTTTACCTTAGGCATGGAAGCTAAGGAAAAGCACATGAACTATTTTCTGAGGAACATCCAAACCAGAGAAGTAGTAGTCACTAACAAATTATCCAAATGATAATAATACCTCAATAAAAGCTCTACGTCTCTCTCCTACTAAAGAAGAGGCTATCATTAGTGGGAGTTCTGGTGCAGGAAAACTAATTATCATTGCCTCTATATGTTATATGTGATTATCAATAACAGTGCCCATACTTCAATGCTTACAGTTAATTTTGGATACTTTTTCAGGAACTAACATTGTTTTTCTTTTCTTCCATATGGTTTGTGTAGATGATCTTATCTTTTGAGTTTCCATTTGCTCTGATACCCTTGTTGAAGTTTACCAGCAACAAGATAAAGATGGGACCTCACAAAAATTCCATTATAGTAAGTGACAATATATCATTTCAATTTTTCTAGATAACATTGTGTTGATATATTTTTGTATCATGTTTAGGATCATACCACATGATCCATAATATGAGGGATCATGTAGTATGATTTGAAACATCGATATAAAAATATTTCAACACTTTTATCATGTTTCAGATCATATCACTTGATTCATAATTTATTTTTTATTTCAGTAAAAGATCATACAGTATGATATGAAACATCAATACAAAATTTCACAACACAATTTTACCCAAAATAACCATAAAAGTGATGATTTCTAACATCCAGAAATTTGGCTTGTAGGTTATCGTTTATGCTTGGGTTATGGGATTGATTCTCATATGAATAAATGTATACTATCTTAGCATAGGATTTGTGGGTTCGTTGATCCATAACAATCTGTTGAAGGTGGCTTCAGTATTCATAGGATTAGTTTTTTTTCAAATTATGTTAATTTATGTATTGGGGATCTTATATTTGGCTGTCAGAGGAGACAAGACAATTACTTATATAGAACTAGCAGAATTATCTGTACATAACAATGAAGAGGCACTTGATCAAATATAGAGTTAAACATCCTCTACTTTTCAGCATTGTGAAGATATTACTACCGGGTAAGTGCACCAAGATGGTTCCCAAAAAGGGGGCTTAAGTGGCCACTTTTTTTTTTTTCTGAAATCAAGAAATACTGACCTTGGATGTGAAATTGAGGATAGTTACACTCAAAATTTTGAGATGGAACAAAAACAAGGATCAAAGTGCTATGAGTCTACTTTCTAAATTACTAATTTATTTTGAAAATGGTTGAGATTAAGGGGTTCAAAAGAGGGACACACACAAATTGGTGTTGTTTTTGTCAAAAAAACATAACATAGCAACTCTTGTATGACCCTGACACGGTGAACCTTTTTGTTGTATTTTTAAAATCGCTATGGTTAGAAGTTAGCTAATAGTATCTAGTTGATGCACGATTTTTTTGATAATTTTTTAATGAATATTTAATTTTTTACTAATTTTCTAAGTGGGCACTTCCTGAAAAGCAGAATTTTGGCCGTGTTCCCACTACAAATTTTGGAAAGTAATTGATTTTTTTTTTAAATAAAATTTTAGAATGGAGTCTTGTTTCTAAAAATGTAATTTATTTTAAATTTTGATGAACGGTTAATTTATAATGAAAAAAACACCAAACACTGCTTTTTGGCAAAAAAGAGACATACAAACAAAAAAAATTATGGATGAAAGGCTTAACATTGTCAGAAAGTGAAAAAAATTACATCGTTGGATAGCTAAGAGAGAACCTAACATTACCCATATGTTCGATTTTGTTGATATTGAATCAAATGCAAGCCTGACGGTGAGCACGAACTTGATAATGTGAAAAAATTGTAGAATTTGCAAAAACACATCTCTGGTCATTGGGAATGCCCTCCAAGCCTTTGGGTTGGTATTCCAAGGCAAATACCAATGCTAAGGCTCGGGGATTCCCAAAGAAAAATATAACGCAAGCGCGTTATAACACGCTTGTGTTATGTCTTAGTTTTGACTTTTTTTTGCTTCTCCGAGATACATGTCAAGCAAGACATAATGCGAGCGCGTTATGTCTTTGTTTATGTTAAATGCTACTCTATTGAATATTTGTTGATATATTTTTATGTTTGTATGTACATGTATGTTGGTGTGTCATGTATGTATGTATGTATGTATGCCTATATGTATCAGTGCATGTATATTTTATGTATGCCTATATGTATGTAAGATTGTATCTACACATGTATGTATGTATGCTTGTATGGATGTAGGATTGTATGTACATATGTATTATGCTTGTATGTATTTATGTATGTCTTTAGAGGGAGGGAGAATTTTAAGAGAGAGAGAGAGTTATGTAGGTAGGTTTCTAGAGGGAGTGACCTGAGAGAGAGAGGGGGTGAGAGGGAGAGACCTGAGAGACAGGGAGAGAGAGAGAGAGATTCTGGAGAGGGAGAGGGGGTGGAAGTGAGAATTTAAGAGAAGGGATTGGAGTGAGAGGGACTTAACTAGGTACCTAGGGTGGGAGGGATAGAGGCAGGGAGAGAGACAAAGGGGGGTGGGAGAGAGAGAATTGAGAGAGAGGGAGAGAGACAAAGGGGGGGAGAAAAAGAGCCAGTGAGAAAAAGAGAGTAATGTAGGTATGGTGCGAAAGGGTGAGACTTGAGAGTGTGAGGGGGTGAGAGGGAGAGACTTGAGAGATAGGTAGTGAGAGGGAGTGCGAAAGAGAGGGAAAGAGTGGGAGAAGGAGAGAGTGGGAGAGAGGAAGAGAGGAGAGAGTGGGAGAGAGGGAGAGAGAGGGAAAGTGAGAGAGTGGGAAAGAGGGAGGGAGTGGGAGAAAGTGAAAGACGGTGGGAGAGAGGGAGGGAGAGAGTGAGAGAGAGTGGGAGAGGGTGGGAGAGAGTGGGAGAAGGTGGGAGAGGGTGAGAGAATGGGGGAGAGTGGGAGAGAGAGGGAGGAAGAGAGTGGGAGAGAGTGGGAGAGAGGGAGGGAGAGAGTGGAGAGAGTGGGAGAGGGTAGGAGAGAGTGGGAGAGAGTAAGAGAGAGTAAGAGAGGGTGCGAGAGAGGGTGGGAGAGAGTGGGAGAGAGTAATAGAGAGTGAAAGAGGGTGCGAGAGAGGTGGGAGAGAGTGGGAGAGAGTATAGACAAAGAGAGAAAATCAATCTATAAAAAAAACAACTTTCTCATAATGCACGCACATTTTGAAGAAGTAGAGACATGACCTTTTAGCAAGGAGAGAGTGGGAGAGAATTCGAGAGGGTGTGAGAGGGTGCGAGAGGGTGCGAGAGAGTGGAGAGAGAGGGAGGAAGGAGAGTGGAGAGAGTGGGAGAGAATGGGAGAGGTGGAGGGTGGGAGATGTGGGAGAGAGTAAGAGAGAGTGGGAGAGGGTGGGAGAGAGGGTGAGAGGGTGGGAGAGGGTGAGAGAGGAGAGAGGTGTAGAGAGTGGGAAAGAGTGGGATAGAGAGAGAGGTAGGAAGAGGTGGCAGAGGGTGGCAGTGAGAGAGTGGGAGAGAGGGTGGGAGAGAGTGGGAGAGGGTGGAAGAGAGTGGGAGAGAGTGGGAGAGGTGGGAGAGAGGGTGCGAGAGAGTGGGAAAGAGTAGTAGAGAGTGGGAGAGAGGGAGGAAGAGGGTGGGAGAGAGTGTGGGAGAGTGAGAGAATGGGAGAGAGGGTGGGAGAGAGTGGGAAGGGGTGGAAGAGAGTGGGAGAGAGTAAGAATATTGGGAGAGGTGGCAGGAGGTGGCGGAGAGTGGGAGAGGGTGGGAGAGAGTAAGAGAGGGGAGAGTGGGAGGGGGGAGAGAGTGGGAGAGGTGGGAAGAGTAGGAGAGTAGAGATTGGGAGAGGGTTGGAGTGAGTGGGAGAGGGTGGGAGAGAGTGGGAGAGGGTGGGAGAGAGAGTGGGAGAGAGTGGGAGAGAGGGTGGGAGATAGTGGGAGAGAGTGGGAGAGAGGGTGTGAGAGAGTGGGAGAAAGTATAGACAAAGAGAGAAAATAAATCTATAAAAAAACCAACTTTATGATAATGCAAGCGCATTTTGAAGAAGTAGAAACATGACCGTTTTAGGAAGAAATAACGCGAGCGCGTTATAACGCAAGCGTGTTATAATGCAAGCGCATGATAACGCAAGCGCGTTATAACGCGAGCGCGTTATAACGCGAGCACGTTATAACCCGAGCGTGTTATAACGCAAGCGCTTTTTGGTTTTCTCTAAAAATGGTAAAAAAAGACAATATACCCATGATCTTGGCCCACATTCTAAATATTCTCCTAGTTTTATGCGTGCTCCAACAAAAAGTAGCTTTTTGATGATTGAGTGAAGTGTCCATGCATGATTTTTAGATTCCACCACCTTTTTCATGATCTTTCCACCACCTTTGCATGAAATAGCAGAGTTTTCACATTGAAAGGCATATAATATCAATTCAAGTTTGAATTCCAGTGATAACTGATATACAATTGAAGTTTGGAGGGGAACAAGATTTTGAAAAAGTAAAATTGTTGAGTTTGAGGAAAGAAGAAGCAAAGGCTACATAATTGGGTAGAACTCCTCCATTTGAAACTCTAGTTTTTTAGGTATGTGAAGTCTTTGTACATTTTTTTTCATTCTATTATGGTTTGCTTTCATTTTTGTTGTTTTGCATATTCCATGTTGATCATTGTTTGTTTGTCATGTTACAACCTTAGGTTGTCAATGAAAATTTTAAATTACACAATTCTATACACTTTCCAATTACATTTTTAAACCACATCTCTTTGAGGCATTTTTTATTTAACAATTGACTTACTTTGTGTATTCTTCCAAAGCTTTCATTGAGGTATTTTGTCAAACAGTTATACAAACCAGCTGATTGCCTTGTTTATGCTATCAAATTTTCCATACACGTCTCTAAAAAATTGGAATATACTCCTAATGCAATAGGGGGAGGCTTGCAACACACAAACACAATTTTCAATTTACAATTTCATTAGGACCTCTTCATTCAACAAATTCACATTGTTCCTTGTAGCATAAAGTCACTCAATCGGGTATAATTCCACTCACACAACCTTTCAACTCACAAAAAAACACACATTAGGGACCCATTATAGATCCTTTCAACATATCCAACAATCACCAATGCTTGTTTTGTACCAAGCTACAAAAATTAGGTTTTCTATGCTTTTAAGGGCCCAAATTAGCCCACTTTTACAAAGGGACCACCTTCAAAACTTGTCCAAATCTCCTGAAACCTTGGGGAAGCACTTTATATCTGTCAAAACTTCAAATTACAACATTATATTGTAGAGATTCAATCATTTACCACCCAAACCATAAAACCCTCTCCCTAGGCTTAGAAACCCTAGGTTTTATTGAAAGTAGCACTTGCCAAACACTCCAAAACTTGAACTATTCAAACAAACCTAAAATCCCCTGCTCATGCTCAATCTAACATAAAATAATGTTTCCCAGCTCAGAAACTCAATTTCACTCACCAAAACCTCATTTTTCTTAAGGAAAACTCAACATTTCCTCATTTGGTTTGACGCCCAATCTAAGGATCATCCTCCATTCAAGTTTCTAATGGCCTTTTATAATTTTTCCCTCCTTAAAAAAACCACTTCAACTTCCAAAACTAACATTTGAAAGAGGTGACCGTTGGTTTCCCTCTTTAATAGACTTTTACAACCCTTCACTATTTGTTAATTTGGCAACTTAACACTTTTTGCACATTTTGAAAATTCTACTACCTATACCCCTAAATACTATTGAAAAATTGACCAATTACATCACCACATGGTCTTATAGGCCTTATGAAGACAAAATTCCTCCAAAACTATAATCTAGACCTTATGACCTTAAATGGATTAACAACTTTTAATGGTGCTCCTACACCAACTCCTCCCACATTGACAGCACCAATTTAAACTATTTTGGTTTTCATTTGTATTTCTAAATTACCTCATCAATAAAGCTACCTCATTACCTATGTTTTCTTTATTAAGCCTTGAATGACATATATTTCATTTATTTTAATGGATACATTTTTGAGGAACTAATATTCGTCTCATTACCATGCTACAGGTAAAATTATATGTCATGCCGAAGAAACGAACAAGGAAGAAATTAACAGACGAAGAGCTCCAAACCTTCAAGGAAAAGGAGAGAGAACGGTTGAGGGAATATCGTGAAAAGAAGGATTTGGAAACGATTGACGAAAAAAGCCAATTGAAGAGGAACCTCAATCGTAAAAAAGAGAACAAAAATTGGTAGCACAAAGGGAATGAATGCGAAAGCGTCATGCTAGGATAGATGAAGATACCGTAGTTGGAGACACACCTTCTACCACAAGTGAATACGAAGGGGCACCATTAAACACAAGAGAATATGGAGGGACACCATCTACCGCAAGTGAATATGGTTGGACACCATCCTTCGCATCTCAAGTTGAGAGTACATCATCACTCAGATTTGACAAAGAAGGCATGCCATCATCCCCACGTGAAGATCAAGGTATGTCTTCTACTCCACCCTCGATTGAAGGTATGCAATCTAGCCCACCTCAATTAAATATTGATGAAATTTCTAATGTTGAGATGTATGTATCTAGGAGAACACCACCTAGAATTTTGCATAGAAAGCCAAAGTTTTTTATTAATATTGATGAGGATATTTTGTAGCACATGGAAGGTAAGATTCCAGAACACACTTGTAGAAGATATGCTGATAAGATTTGGAAAATCTTCTCTGAAAGGCTAAATGAGACCGCAAGATGTCAACTATTTGTTCAAATGATGTGGGGTTTAAAGTACAAAAACATCATTAAGACTCTTGGGTTGAGAACATCAAATGCATCAAGTGAAAACACTATTGTGAAGAATCTAATGGATGCTTATGAGAGTGTGGGTAAGACCTCACGCTCAAAGCATAGTAATGTCACCTAACGTGTCATTACATTGACTTTGGTAAGCTATCAAACAAAGAGAGATCATCTCATTAAAAAGACAAGTGAACAAATGGGAATTAGTAGAAAAACTTTATTAAAAGTCGTTCAAAGGCGGCAAAGAATTGAGGGCACCGATTCAAATGAATTATGGGCATTCTCGGGGAGACTACCGCATAAAGATAAAAAAGTTGTTGAAGCATTGAGAACACTAATTGAAGAGTATTGGAAGAATAATACAAGGCCATCTCTGAATCAAAGGGATGTCATAAGAAGAAGAATCGATAGTTGAAACTGTGAGCCACATCCAAAGCATTTTTTGTATATGACTCAAACCCAATTTTAAAATGATTATCCTCAAATTAGTATTTCTCAAAGATTTTTTGAAATGCTTAAATCTTTTTATGTCAAGATAAATCACACACTCACTACTTGTTGTTGTAGACTACATATTGAATTCTCTAACCATTATGATGTTTATCGTTATATATGTTTAGATTTGCATACTAATGATGTTTTGCAGGATTGTGGCATAGAAGCCCCACCAAAATATTCAAGAGAGTTCTTATCAAAAAATTTATATAAAATAAAGGAAGGCCAAATATTCTACAGGAAAACATGCTTGGATGGTTCATACGAGCATTGCGGTGGCTTGCAATGAATGCCATTATGTCAACATATGGAAAGCACAAATGAGGTAGGAAAAAAACTAGTAGAGTTTGAGAAGAATAAAACAATGACATACGCTACAAAAAATGGGTCTCAAAGCAAAAAAGTGTGATTTGGTCATTTAGAATATTCCAGTGTATCAGTTTATGTCCATGTTTCATGAGAATCTAGTGTATGAGTATGCAAAGCATACCCATAGAGCCTGATGGTTGGACATGCAATTCAAGCTATGCAAGGACACCTTTCTAGTTGGCAGCATAGTATCAGTGGTTGAATTTGTAGAGAACTACACTCTACAACCACAATGTGAGGTGCAGTCACAGTATTACAACTTCACACAGGTTTCGATATTTGTGCACATAGCATTCATTCATGCAGTTGATAGTACAAAGGACCAAAGGAAGGTATTGAGGGAGTATCACTTTTTATATTAGTGATGATCACACACATTGTCCAGAGTTCATGCAAGGTTGCTTCCAGATGTTCTATAATGATTTGGCTTAGAGGGGCATAGCATACGGTCGACATATAATATGGTCAGATAACTATGTAGCACAATTCAAGAACACACGCATGTTCTACTAGTTGTGCAAGATGCATCTCACTATAGGTGTTCAACATATGTGGAACTTTTGTGAGGCCGGGCATGGAAAGGGGGAGCATGATGGTGTAGGAGCATGTGTGAAAAGAGCATTAGCACGAGAAGAATTAAAGTATAAAGACAATGCAAAGTTAACAAATGCAAGATCAATCGTCGAGTGGTGTAATGCTTCAATGGGTCTAGGTAATGAAGGTACATCTTCAGTTCATAGATTTTTTTGGTTGATGGATGATACTAACATTGCACCATATGAGGATTGTTGTACACTAACATGATCAAGTGAGCTACACTCTTTCCTTAGCTCAAATGCAGGTTCATGGAGTATCAATACATGTAAGATGGCATGCTTTTGTTCATGTACAATGCAAGCCTGGAATGATTATGAGTCAAGGGAGTGGGTTGACATATGGTTGACAAGTTATCTTAGCCCACTTCACACATATCGCCCTCTGACGGCATTGGAACTAACACAGATGGAATCATCGGTCGACTTTGACCATGTATCAGATCTAGTTCAACTAGGTAATATATCTACATGCTTAGTTTTTGAAATTCCATATTGTTATCTTACTTTGTACTATATTCGTAATGTTGACTAATTTCAAGAGATATGTTGCACATATCAATGCAGGGCATGTTTATGCAGTTATTACAGATGAATACAATGAAGAGGGAACAAACTATTACTTGTGTCATTGTATTGAGGTCAAAAATAAATTGGAAGCCACAATTATAGATGGAGAAAACATCGAATACCCTACAGGCTTAGTTGTTATTACTGGAACATGGCTTAGAAGGTATCCACATAAGAGTGTTAAACAATATTGGCCATTTCAGGACTTTGACACACATTGTAAGATTCTTCATTACTCAAACCTTGTAGTGGCATCCAATTTTCATTTGAGAAAATAGCGGGGTAGACCTTTGAACAAGACCGTGTGGAAGGTCCATGAGTCTGACCATGAGGCAATACTTGACACAATAAAGAGTAGAGCAGACCTAGATGGTTCATTGGATTAATTTGTAAGTATATGCACAATGGTTCTTATTAATTTATACTTGTATTCATGTTAATTTGTTTGATGCCAATGCTATCATCTTATTTTATTTTGTGTATCTATAAGTAACCCAGTAAACATTGATTGGTGTCCCCTTGCAGAAAATGCAGATTTATAAGCCATTCAAGAGAATCTCAGGCAGAAAAGCAATGCAACATCCCTATTTTGATGATCTTGACAAATTTCAATTATGATTTTAAGCCATTACAAAAGTGTGTGCGAAGCTTGGTGAGGGAATTTCAAGTTATTAATTTGAAGTTAACCTTATCATGAGCACCTATGATGTAGACATTATAAGAGCATCTCAAATTTCAAGTTATTCTATTCATGAGAGGTGTTGTGTGCAATAGGTATCTTGGAACTCCTAGTGAAGATGTATGACCAGGAGTGACTAAGTTGAGAGACTACCATGCCTATTTGTAAGTGCCTTCCATATATTTTAATTTCATTTCCATTTTGGATGAGTTGTTTATATTTTTTCTTTTACTTTGCATATTTGTAGCTAAACTAGTAAAAATTGATTGGTCTCTCCTTGTAGAAAATGCTGATTTTTTAGCCTCTTAACACTTAAATCTGTACCCTGCTGAACTTGAAGTTCAACAATTCAAGTGTAACATGGAAAGACCTCTAAAGCTATGAGTTACTATAGGTAGAGGTCAACCTTCAGAGAAGGCCAACTTCATCTTGGTATGTATCACCTAATCTACTAATTTCTTGCAAGGAAAAGAGAGAAAGATTGTTGAAAAAGACTAATACTGGAAATCATAAAATAAAGTGAAACACCAAACTTAATGGGAGATAATGAGACTCAAAGTTCTACACTTAGTTCCAATCTGACATAAATTTAGTTTACACAACTTGTTACAACAATGTCCATACATAATTGTTTTACTGAAAGGTCAAATACTTTGTCTTACAACAAGAGGGAAAACCACACAATAAGCAAATGACTATATTTAACTGACACAATCAATAACCTGAATGAGCATGCTAATTACATAAAAGGTACAAGGCATGAGACAAAACTATAATGAAAACTAAGTAGGTTTACAATATAGTTTGATCAATCCCTAAGCATATACTAAACTGTAAGAACAAGATGGTGAAGAATCAATTCCAAAAATGAGTAAGGTAAACTGTATTCAATACCTCCAAGAGTTACAAAAGATGCAAAATTTGTGCCAAAGGATTGTGAAATTCACCATGTCTCTAATCTGCATAATCAAAACTAACTCAATAATGAGTTACAAATGAGAATATATCATCATGTCCAAGTAGCTCCACTAAAAGGGGCTCTAGAAGCTTCATGATCTCGGATGCAACAAAAAACCCACAAATCTAGCTTCTAGATTTCATCCACAAAAGCTCTAATACATTGAAATGGTCAAATTTGACTATGTCAAAAATGATGACAACTCAAAATGACTCCAAGATTCCCTCCAAGAATCATAAAAGCCCAAAATAAATCCTATTTCTTTTCCATGTGTTGGTAAACTAATTCAACCTCCCTATATACCCTCCATGATCATAAATACAAATATATCCTTTCCTCTATTCATGACTTAGTCACAAAAGCACATGCTTTTATTTTTTTTGCATTTAAAGATAATGTTTAAATTAAATTATTTATAATTCATCATTTAAATTTAAACATTTTACAATATGTAAAGTAAATGCAAAAAGATAAAATAACCAAACTCTCCATGTATTTGATATAAATTCAAGAAAAGGATATATTAAGTCAAAATGACTTATAATTTAATCATATCTAAAGTGTATGAAATACACAAGGAAGACATAATGCATGAGGGCATAGTTGCTCATTTGATTTAATAAAGAAAAAGGAAAATTTCCAATTTCATCGGACATTAAGTTTAGGGTTTTAATCCTAAAATGAAAGAAAATGAGTAAAAAGCATTTTCATTATTTGAAGAAGCTTCTGGAAGAATCTAAGACTACGCTGCCATGAGTTTTCATGGAGCTCCCTGTAGATAGAAAACAAACTCACAGAGGGTGCTTTTCCTTCATATTTTTATCAACAACAATGACTACGTGCTGGGTAAGTTTTCATATGTTGTTTTTATTTCATTTTCAGAAATAAATGCTCAAAATTGAGCCAAATCTCACACCAATGAAAACATTTTCATTCTTTCCTTACCTCTATCACTTTTATATAAATCTGAAAGATTATCTACTTCTGGGTTGTTTAAAAGAAAACAAACATTTCTGAGGTATAGGCCGCGGCCTTATGACTTCTTCATTTCTTATTTCCTATCTCTGTGCATACATTATTTATATAGCATTGTTTAGCCAAGGGTTTCAAGTAAAAGTCTGAAGATTTTCCTTCATATTTTGCTCAATTTTGTAGAAGATTATGTAACCCCATGATTCCTTTTATGGATGCTTTTATATGTATGATTTCTAGTGAAAATAAAAAGAAAAGACTGCACTTATTGTATATTTAAATGGATGTTATGAATTTATTGTTGCATTAGGATTTTGGCAAGCCATGATTTTCACTTGTATATTCTCTCGTATTTTGAATGCTTTTCTATAGACTCTATTTGTTGTCAGCTGTGCCACCATGCGAGTTTTCTAAGAAGGATTTCATGGGAATTTCAGTAGAAAACTCTACTTTCTGTATATCTCCATCAAAGATGACCATATCTCTTCTATTTTAACTCTTTGAAAATCTTTCATGGCATATGCTTGAGTTGAGATATGTGGGTATTTTGGGTTTTCACCTTTTTGGGTTTTCACCTTTGAGTATGCAAATTTGAGGGTTTAATATATTTCTCAAAACCCTCAATTTTTGTATAAGTTCTCATGATCAAGTATATTCTTTAGTAATATTTCTCTTGGTACTTGTTCTCCTTGATGCACAATATTGTCGTATTTGAAGACTCCTTTGATTCATGTTCTTTATAATGGCAATACTTTAGAATGCTTTGTTCTAGTTCCTCTATTCTTTGCCAAGCATCTCAGTGTTCTCTAATCACACCCATGTTTGAAATCTGCCATCCATTTGATTACTGCCTAACACTTGTAACTTGTTTGTTATTTTTGACATCACACTTTATGTTGTATAACACATATCTCTACAAACCTTGTTTCGATCATAATCATGATGCAAATATTAAAACCCTTATGTGGATACTTTGGCCACTGTATTGGTATATTTTCATACTCTTCCATAGGTATCATACATTCTGAATCAATATTGTGTACAAGAACCTCTGTGATGTATGTTCATTGCCTCTTGCATTGAATATATTCTCTCTATCTTGATACATAGATTGCTTTACTTTCTTGATTTATGAATTTACCCTATATCATGCATAGAACTTCATGATCCTATGCTTCTTGAACATGTTGCTTCACATGTAAAATAGAGTTTTTTGATGCCTCATGTTGTTATGGTACCTCTCAGCTTGCTCCTTCTTGACTTACTTAAAGATCTTTTAAAATGCTTGAAGATCCTATGATCTTCTTAATGTCTACCACTGTGAAGAGTTAACATAAATTGCAATTATGGACTTATGACTTGAACACCATGGATTTATGACTTCATGTTGTTACTTAATGGTTGTATTGTTGAATGATCATGTTATTTTATGCTCTCTTCACTATTTCAATGAGCAATTACCTGTCATTGTCACATTACAATTGCAATTTATATATCAAAGGATGTTGTTGTAGATTCTTGGCATGGTAATCTATGTTGAATGCACTTAAGTGTATCTAAAAGGTTGTGCATAAATTATGAGCTGGGCTCAACCCTTGTGGGAGCCACATTTCCACCACTCCTTTTTTTAATTGAATGAAACAAAGATATAATTACACCTGCAGCTGCACATGAAGCAAACAAGTTAGAAAAAAACATGTATATTTTAGATGTGTTTGATGACTCGAATGGTTTTCTAGGACACCTAAAATGTGCACATCGTTTATTTAATACATTTTATGATCAGTTTATGCATGCATAGGGTGAATGTGTATGTAATGTTTGTAATCAGTCACTTCTTAGAGTATACTCTAACACCATTGCTTAGTGTCATATGCAGGACTAGGAGTGGAAAGGAGCTAGAAGAGTCAGATGAAGCTCAAGATAGTAGCTGGATGATACAACACCAGTCAAGACCAGTCATTCATGGGCAATGGTTGGTTACTTCCTTCTATGCACATTCATTTTTTCTCTTTACTTATTCATGTATATATTGTTCATAATTTGTATTGAATAAGAAAAGGCTAGTCTCATGGATTGTATGAGACAATGTACACTTATGCATTCAATGAAGATTACTTTTTTTGAAAAGATTAAAATATTTCTTTTGTTATATGCATGTGTTTAGATGCAATGATCTATAGTTGTAATCTTTCTGTATTTTTCATTTATACATCTAAATGTAATATAAGAAAGATAATAAAATGAATACCTCATTTTCTCAGTTTAAAAACAAGCTCAACCTGATTTGAGTTGTAGGTGAAAAATGGGTAACATTTTTGGTGACATTTGCTGCATGTTTGCCTGCTAAACATTCTGACCAGTTGCCTAGACTTATCCTTGGGAATGAAGTCACTTAGAAACTAGGCTCATGACTTAGGAAAATAGATTCAGAACTTCTGTAACTCAAACTTGATGGAATGATGATACCTTGACATTATTGGAAGCAAAATATCAGGAATGGAACTATCTAGCTGTGCTGAAAAGCACTTAGGGATTGAAACTTGCAATTAAACTATAGTGCAACAACACTTAATTGAAATCATAAAACCTAACTTAGCATTTACAGAGGTAAGTCATACCTCAAAATAGCATTTGAGGTGAATCCCATTAATTGGGATTGGTAAGATTTATCCATCCATCTTTGATAACTAGAATGCGTTATGCTCCTTGCATTTAGTGATGATAAACAGGCCATCCAGAAGTTGTCAAACTTTGAATACTCTCCTGGCCTACTCTTCAGCACATCCCACTTGAGAACAACATCACCCTCTTTGAAAACTCTAGGTGTAGCTTTCTTATCAAAGATTCTCTTTGTTTCAAGTTGATGATACTCCAAAGACTTCATTTCCTTGTCTCTTATTTCTTCAAGCTCCATGAGCTCTGCATATCTTACGAACATTGGGTCATGTTCTTCAAATATCTCCAACTGGTGAATAATGTCAAGAGCTGGAAACTCTACAGATAGAGGTAGTCTTTCCTCCTTTCCATAAACTAGAACATATGGAGAATTTCCAATTGACCACTTAGCAGTTATTCTATCTGCCCATAGAGCAGATTTCAATTTGGTATGCCAAACTCTCTGATTCTCTTCCATGGTTCTTTTAATGATCTTGATCAGATTTTTATTTATACTTTCAGCCAAACCATTACCCTATGGGAAATAATTTAAAGAGGTATTCAAATGGATTCCATATCTTATTGCCCAATATGTAACTCTTAATCCTATGAATGCAAGAGCATTATATGAAATGATGGAATCCGGAACTCCAAACCTAGTTACTATGTCTTCATAAAAGTTTAAAACTGAAGACTCATTAGCTTCTTTCAAAGCTACTGCTTTTGTTCAACATGTAAAATAGTCAGTGGCTATACGCACCCACTTGTGACCAGCACTGGAGGGTGGATTTATTGGTCCAATAAAGTCAATGCCCCATCTCATGAAGGGCTGCTCTACTTGAATTGGCTGCATAGGCATAGCTGGAAACCTCTCTTTTCCTACAAAAAAGAGAACACTTTACACACTTCTTTGACCAAGCATAGACATCCTTAAATAAGCTAGGCCAGTAATAACCAACCCTCATGATTTTCTAGGCTATTGTTCTTGGAGCAAAGTAACCTCCTAAAGTTCCATCATGGAATTCATGAAGCACTTTTTTTATTTGATGAGTGTCAATACACCTTAATAAAATGCCATTCGAATATTTTCTGAAAAGAATATTATCAATGAGCACATATGGAATGGATTGCAACCTGAAGTACCTTCTTTTAGTTATGTCTAGACCTGGTGGATATTCACCAGTTTATAGAAAATGGGTCATATCTTGAACCCAACTTGCTGCTAATGTAGGTGTAACATTCTGAAGCTCATTATCATTGACTAAAATAATCTATGATTCTGATTTATGTGCATCTTCAGGGTTTGAGGCTAACTATTCACATAATCCTCTACCTCTAACAAGCTTTGTGATTTTGATATCAACATCAAACTCCATAACTCTTGTTATCCACCTTGCTCTTTTCTCACTCAGGTCTTTACTTAACATAAATTCTTTCACAGTAGGGTGTGCAACCATAACATGTATCTTATTGTTGGAGATTAAAGGCTTAAACTTCTTTAAACTTCTAATCATAGCGATAACATGTTTTTCAACAAATGTATATTTTTGCTCATAATTAGGTAGACTTGACTAAAAAAGGCTATTGGATGCTCTAAATCATAATTATTTTTTTGAACCAGCATTGCAAAAATTGAATTAATGCTACCAAAAGCATATAGAATGAAATCCTTTGAGAAATTTGGATTTACCAGTGTTGGGGCTGATGCTAAAGCTTCTTTGATTGCTTCAAAGTTGTTTTCAGCTTCTCTAGTCCAACTGAAAACTGCATTTTTCTTAAGCATGGCAGTCAAAGGCTGTAACAGATTTGCAACATTAGGTATGAACCTTCTCAAAAATTTGATTCTTCCTAAAAAGCTCTGTAGACCTTTCTTATGATTGGGTAATGTCAGCTCAAGTATGGCTTTGACTCTCTTAGGGTCGATAGTAATTCCTTGCTTTGACACTATGTGTCCTAGTAATTTACCTTCATGAACTACAAAGATACTCTTTTTCGGATTGAGAGATATACCATACTATACATTTTTCAAAAACTTGCTTGAGATGTGGCAAGAGTTCATCTGCATTTTTGGAATATACTGTTATGTCATCTAAATAAACAAGCAAAAAATTTTGAATTAAATTTTGAAACGCCACATCCATGGCCCACTGAAATGTGGCACTAGTGTTAGATAAGCCAAAAGGAATTCTCTTATAAGCCATAGTGCCCCATTTTGTTGTAAACAATGTTTTATATTGGTCCTTTTCCTTGACTAAAATTTGGTTATAACCAGAATAACCATCTAGAAAAGAAAATCTCTCTGAACCAGCAACAACTTGAAGAATTTGTTCCATGGAGGGTAATGGGTAATGATATTTTAAAGATGCTCTGTTAAGATCTCTAAAATCTACATATAATCTTATCTCCCCATTTTTCTTTCTAATCGGAACAAGGTTAGAAACCCAGGATGTGTGTTTAATTGGAAATACAATACCCCCCTCAACTAACTTAGTCAACTCTTTTATCATTAAAGGTTCAAGATTGGGGTTCAAAGTTCTCTGCTTCTGCCTAACGAGCTTGGCATCAGGTTCTAACTCAATTGTGTGTTGTGTAATATGAGGGTCAAAACCCTTTAAATCAAAATATTGCCAAGCAAAAACATCATGAAACTCTTGGCATAAAGCAATAAAAGCTTTTCTATCTTCAGTTGAACAAATTTTTCCTAACTAAAGAAGTTTACCTTTAAAGATTTAAATTTCTTCATAATGATATTCCTTCACTTGAATGTTAACTTTACTCTTCTTAAGTTGATCATCGATGTTGAAAATAGACTCCAAGGTAACTAAACCCTTGGGTAATTTGTTTGTTGTTAACTGTATAATCTGATTTTCGTATTGCTACTTAAGCTTCTCTTGATTTGCTACAAAAAACTTATCCTCTTCAAGCAGAAAAGCTAAAATATACTCGTCACTGTCAAACAGGTCTCCCAATTAATGTTGTTATCAAGAATTGATGGCCTAACTACAATTTTGACATATTGTTGTATTTTCTCTTTTTTGATATCATTGGGGATATCAAAATGTGCACCAATGGCAACAAGTCTGTCTACATGTTTGTTTTGATTTCTTGGGATAGAAACTAAGTTGAAGGCATAAAATTCCTCTATTATATCCCACACTCTATTTTTGTAGGACTTCAAGGCATCATTCTTAGCAACACTTAGAATTCTTACTTGATTAACGATTAGTTCACTATCTCCATAGACCTTTAAACAGTTTATTCATCTCTTTCTTGCCCATTCAAGACCTTGAATAAGTCCCTCATATTCAACAGTGTTATTAGAACATGCAAAAGCAAAACGGAAGGCTGAAAAGTACTTATCACTTTGTGGAGACACAAGCATTACACCTCCACCAAATCCATTCTTACTTCTAGAACCATCAAAATATATCTCCCAAAGTTCATTTTGTTGTTCTAACAACTATTCTGTACTTTTTTCAAGATTTGGAACCACTCCATCAAGTTCATGAAACATATAATTACCCATACAAACATGTTGAATGAGATCATTAGGACTATCCAATACATTTTTTTCTGCCCATGTATTTGCTGCAACTAGAGAATCATCTACATTTACTCCACAAAATTCTTCACCCTGTTAGTTAAGTAGAGTAACTTCATTTGTAAGATTCTCCTATTGTTGTGGAGTTCCATCATTAGGTACATTCTATTGTGAGCTTGAAGCACTTTGCACCATTAATGCCTAATTTATAACTCCATTAGAGCATGTGGCCTGATTATGAGGCTGGTTGCACGGATAGCACCACTCATAATCAACAACAAGATTATTTTGAACAAGGACAAGGTCCCTAGCTGCACTAATAGGTGTTGGATTATATGCCTGAAAAGGCCTTGGATTCACATTCTATCTTGGACCTTGGTAATTACCTTGGTATTGCTGCCTATTACCTTGATACTACTGTTGTTGACCTTGAAAAGGTTGATTTGCGGGTTTGTTATATGATTGTTGTTTCTCTAAGTTAACCAGCTTATTCCCAAAAGTATGTAAAATATTCTCAATCTTTTGCTGACTCTATTTAATTTCCTGTAACTCCTGAGATTGTACTAGGGCTATAAATTCTTGCTTACCAGCAGCTGGTAATGTTGGAAGAGCAAGTAACAGTGCAAAAGGTGGAATTTGTAGTGGCATATTAGGCTATATTTCTAGAAAAATAGGCATTGGTGGCCTAGGAGCAATTTTACCTGCCTAAATTAAATAATTTTTTGCTCTAATTGTTGTCTCATATGCGTCTGGTAAAGACACTCCTCCCATTGACTGTTTCATAACAACTATATCACTGTTGAGAGCTTTTAGATAATATAAGAATGCATATTCAGGAGGTGGCCTCACTGTTGCAGGGATTCTATCCCAAGTCCTTTGGAACCGAAAATTGAAGTCCATCATTTGCTCTTGAGGAGCTCTCTTTATGGTAGTCAACTACTCTAACAAAGACAAATTATCTAATCTATCTTGAAATTGTTTGTGCAATTTATCTCCTAACTCATCCCAAGTTGTAATGGTGTCGACTCCTAGACTTCTAAATGACTACAAAGCCCTTCCTTTAAATGATGCAGCAAGTAGCCTTACAACTACATCCTCTTGAGTTATGTGGTGTACACCACAAAGTGAAGCAACATCCCTTATGTGTTCAATGGGAGTTGTCTGATCCTCCCCAATAAAAATTGGTAAACTTTTTAAGGCAGCAACTGGTATGTCATTGTGGTATGCAAGATTTAATGGACTGCCTCCATTAAATGGCACAAAAGGTTGATTTTGAGCAGCCATTAGAGGTGGATGAGATGGATTTGTTTGAGTCTAAACAACAAAAAATGAAGTAGAAAAACTAGAAAATACAAGGACAACACTTGAAAAAGCAAAAAATGTAATATGCTTTGGGCTACTTGAGAATGACCTTGCTATTCTAAAACTTGGTGAAGCAAAACAAATATCACTTTCTCTTTTTGATGGTCTACCTCTTCTCCTTAATGGTGAGAAGAAAAACTCCTGCTTAACACTAGGTGGTGTTAACTGAACTCTCTTTGATGGAGGAGTTCTTTTTACTATCCTGCCTCATCTTATGGGTGGTGATAGCTATAAATACTCAAATTCTTTAGAACTTCTAGTTTGTATTCTTCTCATGTGCTACAACAACACTAAATTTATTGCTCTATCACCTCACGGAGTTGCCAAATATGCTATAATAACCCCTAAAAAGGTCTAAAAATCACTGGTTGCACATCAAACCAACAAAAAGGCATTGATGGACGTGTCCCACCGAGCGTGCCAAAATTGTTAACAATTAAATTTGCACCTTGTTGAACTTGATGTTCAATAATTCCAGTGTAACATGGGAAGACCTCTGAAGCTGTGAGTTACTGTACGCAGAGGTCAACCTCCAGAGAAGTCTAACTTCCTCTTGGTATGTATCACCTAATCTACTGATTTCTTGTAAGGAAAAGAGAAATATTGTTGAAAAAGACTAATACTGGAAAGCATAAAATAAAGTGATACACCAAACTTAATGGGAGACAATGATACTCAAAATTCTACACTTAGTTCCAATCTGACATAAATTTAGTTTACACAACTTGTTATAGCAATGCCCATAAATAATTATTTTATGGAAAAGTCAAATACTTTGTCTTACAACAAGAGGGAAAACCACACAATAATCAAACGACTATATTTAACTGACACAATCAATAACCTAAATGATCATGCTAATTACAAAAAAGGTACAAGGCATGAGACAAAACTATAATGAAAACCAAGTACATTTACAATATAGTTTGATCAATCACTAAGCATATACTAAACTATAAGAACAAGATGGTGAAGAATCAATTCCAGAAATGAGTAAGGTAAATTGTATTCAATACCTCCAAGAGTTACAAAAGATACAAAATATGTGCCAAAGGACTGTGAAAGTCACTATGTCTCTAATCTACATAATCAGAACTAACTCAATAATGAGTTACAAATGAGAATATATCATCTCCAAGTAGCTCCACTAAAAGGGGCTCTAGAAGCTTTCTGAACTTGGATGCAACAAAAAACCCACAAATCTAGCTTCTAGATTTCATCACAAAAGCCCTAATACTTTGAAATGGTAGAGTTTGACTATGTCAAACATCATGACAACTCAAAATGACTCCAAGATTCCCTCCAAGACTCATAAAAGCCAAAAGCAACTCCTATTTCTTTTCCATGTGTTGGAAAACTAATTCAACTTCCCTATATACCCTCCATGATCGTAAATACAAATATATCCTTTCCTCTATTCATGACTTAGTCACAAAAGCACATGCTTTTGTTTTTTTTGCATTTAAAGATAATGTTTAAATTAAATGATTTATAATTCATCATTTAAATTTAAACATTTTACAATATGTAAAGTAAATGCAAAAAATAAAATAACCAAACTCCATGTATTTGATATAAATTCAAGAAAAGTATATATTAAGTCAAAATGACTTATAATTTAATCATATCTAAAGTGTATGAAATACACAAGGAATACAAAATGCTTGAGGGCATAGTTGGTCATTTGATTTAATAAAGAAAAAGGAAAAATGCCAATTTCATCGACAATTAAGTTTAGGGTTTTAAACCTAAAATGAAAGCAAAAGAGTAAAAAGCATTTTCATTGTTTGAAGAAGCTTCTAGAAGAAGCTAAGACTATGCCACCAAGGGTTTTCATGGAGCTCCCTGTAGATAGAAAACAAACTCACATAGGGTGGTTTTCCTTCATATTTTTATCAACAACAATGACTACGTGCTGGGTAAGTTTTCATATGTTTTTTTTATTTCATTTTCAGAAATAAATGCTCAAAATTGAGCCAAATCTCACATCAATGAAAACATTTTCATTCTTTGCTTACCTTTGTCACTTTTATATAAATCTGAAAGACTATCTGCTTCTGGGTTGTTTAAAAGAAAACAAACATTTCTGATGTATAGGTTGCAACCTTATGACTTCTTCATTTCTTATTTCCTGTCTCTATGCATACATTATTTATATAGCATTGCTCAGCCAAGGGTTTCAAGAAAAAATTTGAAGATTTTCCTTCATATTTTGCTCAATTTTGCAGAAGATTATATAACCCCATGATTCCTTTTATGGACACTTTTATATGTATGATTTCTAGTGAAAATAAAAAGAAAAGACTACACTCATTGTATATTTAATTGGATGTTATGAATTTATTGTTGCGTTAGGCTTTTGGCAAGCCGTGATTTTCACTTGTATATTCTCTCGTATTTTGAATGCTTTTCTGCAGACTCTATTTGTTGTCAGCTGCGCCACCATGAGAGTTTTTTGAGAAGGATTTCATGGGAATTTCAGTAGAAAACTCTACTTTCTATATATCTACATCAAAGATGGCCATAGCTCTTCTATTTTAACTCTTTGAAAATCTTTCATGGCATATGCTTGAGTTGACTTATGTGGGTATTTTGGGTTTTCACCTTTGAGTATGTAAATTCGAGGGTTTCATATATTTATCAAAACCCTCGATTTATGTATAAGTTCTCATGAACAAGTATATTCTTTAGTAATATTTCTCTTGGTACTTGTTCTCCTTGATGCACAATATTTCTGTATTTGAAGAATCCTTTGATTCATGTTCTTTATAATGACAATACTTTAGAATGCTTTATTCTAGTTCCTCTGTTCTTTTCCAAGCGTCTCAGTGTTGTTCTCAAATCACACCCATGTTTGAAATATTCCATCCATTTGATTACTACCTAATACTTGTAACCTATTTGTTATTTTTGACATCACACTTTATGTTGTATAACCCAGATCTCTGCAAACCTTTTAGCGATCATAATCATGATGCAGATATTAAAACCCTTATATGGATACTTTGGCCACTGTATTGGTATATTTTCATACTCTTCCACATGTATCATACATTTTGAATCAATATTGTATACAAGAACCTTTGTGTTGTATGTGCATTGCCTCTTGCATTGAATACATTCTCTCTATCTTGATACATAGATTGCTTTACTTTCTAGATTTATGAATTTACCCTGTATCATGCATAGAATTTCATGATCCTATGCTTCTTGAACATGTTGGTTCACATGTAAAATAGAGTTTTCTATTGCCTCATGTTGTTATGGTACCTCTCAGCTTGCTCCTTCTTGACTTACTTAAAGATCTTTTAAAATGCTTGAAGATCCTATGATCTGCTTAATGTCTACCACTGTGAAGAGTTAACATAAATTGCAATTATGGACTTATGACTTGAACACCATGGATTTATGACTGCATGTTGTTACTTAATGGTTGTGCTATTGAATGATCATGTTATTTTATGCTCTCTTCATTGTTTTAATGAGCAAGTACCTATCATTGTCACATTGTAATTGCAATTTATATATCAAAGGTTGTTGTTGTAGATTCTTGACATGGTAATCTATGTTGAATGCACTTAAGTGTATCTAAAAGGTTGTGCATAAATTATGAGTTGGGCTCAACCATTGTGGGAGCCACATTTCCACCACTCCTTTTTTTAATTGAATGAAACAAAGATATGATTACACCTATAGCTGGACATGAAGCAAACAAGTTAGAAAAAACATGTATATTTTAGGTGTGTTTGATGACTCCAATGGTTTTCTGGGACACCTAAAATGTGTAGATGGTTTATTTAATACACATTATGATCAGTTTATGCATGCATAGGGTGAATGTGTTTGTAATGTTTGTAATCAGTCATTGCTTAGAGTATACTCTAAAACCATTGCTTAGTGTCATATGTAGGACTAGGAGTGGAAAGGAGCTAGAAGAGGTAGATGAAGCTTAGGACAATAGCAGGACAATACAACACCAGTCAAGACCAGTCATTCACAGGAAATGGATGGTTACTTCCTTCTATGCACATTCATTTTTTCTCTTTACTTATTCATGTATATATTGTTCATGATTTGTATTGAATAAGCAAAGGTTAGTCTCATGGATTGTATGAGACAATGTACACTTATACATTCAATAAAGATTACTTTTTTCTGAAAAGATTAAAATATTTCTTTTGTTATATGCATGTGTATAGATGCAATGATCTATAGTTGTAATCTTTCTAGATTTTTCATTTACACATCTGAATTTAATGTAAGAAAGATAATAAAATGAATACCTTAATTTCTCATTTTAAAAACAAGGTCAACCTGATTTGAGTTGTAGGTGAAAAATGGGTAGCAGAGCCATCAAAGAGAATCTCAGCCAAAAAAGCAATGCAACATCCTTATTTTGATGATCTTGAAAAATATCAATTATGATTTGAATCCATTATAAAAGAGCATGTGAAGCTTTACGAGGGAATCTCAAGTTACTCATTTGAAGTTAACCTCTAAATGAGAACCTATGATGTAGACATTATAAGAGAATCTTGAATGTATGAGTGACATTGTAAAATATCTATGAGAACATAGTACTTACTTAGGCATTGTAATGAGATTTACTTGTAATGATATTTATTGAAATATTGAAATTTGGTGTAGGGGCACCAAGGTTATTAAGCAAATTTGGTTCATGGAAGTGTTTTTAGTTAGTTTTGTGTTTTGAGTTTTGTCAATTGAATAAGGTCATATTAGATGGTCAATTGATATATAATGTAATAAGTCATGTTATTTACAAAAACAACAGTTAGGCATGATTGGAAAGATGTAAAATCATTTTTATGGGCTATTTAAAGCCTCTTGAAGGCTCAGACACAATGTAATTTTGGTGCAGGAGCACCTAGTCTCCTAGTTGCAAAATTTCACTTTTTGAAGGTTGATAGGTAGTCAATAGATTAGATTAAGGTATTTTGTGTTTATTTATGCTAAATAAGGTCAATCAAGACCATTTAAGGTGTATTAGGGTGAGTTTTTGAGTCTCGGTGGTCAAATGTGGAAAAAAATGCATTATTGCTACAAAATTGTCAATATTTGAATTTGTAGCCTTTTGAAGGAAAATCTTTGAATTTGGTTGTTAATGTGCAAGAATGAGGTCTAATAGTTTGATATACCATTTAGAGAGCTTGGTTTTCATGGAGTTCCTTTCAAATCCTCTGCTTTCATTGTTCCTGCGGTAAACTATTTGATAGAGTTGGTGGAATTGCCTTTCTTAGTAATCACTATTAGTGAGATTGAGATTGTTAACCTTGAGAGAGTATGACTTGGGAAAAAGGAATTTTATATGACTATTATTTTCAAAGACTTCAAGCGGGATGTACTCCACATTGATGCCATTCCCCAATCTTCACTTGATGGCATCAAGGAATGGCTAAACTCCATGGATATAAAGTATTATGAAAACAAAATGAACTTGAACTGGTGGCCAATTTTGAAGAGTATTACTAATGATCCAAATAAATTTATTGAAGATAGTGGTTGGGAATTTTTGAATATGGAAGCTAGTGATTCTGATTTTGATAATTCATAAGAGTTAGAACAAGGATACGAACCCTCTGATGTAGAAGAGGAATCAAAATTAGATTTCATGGAGCCACCATCAAGATTGTTACAAGAAAACAAGATGGAGGGAATTCTTATATAAGGATAATTTTCAATGTTGCAGGTACTGGCTTTAATACCAACTACAATGCCAACATTGAAATTCCCTAGCAGTATTTATGTTGAGGAAATTTCCTTTAGATGCAAGGACTCAAAGCACATCAACCATGTGGTACAAATGATTAAATCCTAGATATGATCTGTAGCAATGAAAGAGTCTAAAAAGGCAGAGAGAACTACACTGGTGACTCAGGAGAAACTTCATCTTTCAAAAACAAAGTCAATTAGGCTAGAAAATGTGTGGATCAGGCCAGCATTTGGTAGAAGAGGAAGAAAGATGACTGGAACTCTGGAGGCCCACCACACTAGATTTTGGTATTCAACCATGAGAGTAGAAGAGAGAGATGATATCATGTATGAAAACATTAAGCATGCATTCTTCCAACCAGTAGAGAAGGAGATGATTAATTTGCTTCATTTTCATTTGCATAACTTTATCACAACATGGGAACCAAGAGGACCAAGGATGTCTAGTTTTATGTGGAGGTAATGGATATGGTCCAAATTTTAGGGAGGGGAAAGAAGGTTAATGTATGATCCTAATGAAATTGAGGAAGAAAAACAAGAGAGGGAGAGGAAAAATAAAATCACTACAAAGTTTCAAGGATTTGTCAAGCGAGTAGGAGAGCTATGGGAGAAGCCTCATCTAAAATATTTTGAACTAGAGTTTGATATATTATTTAGAGAGCTTGGTTTTCATGGTGCTCCTTTCAAAGCCTCTGATTTTATTGTTCCTACGGTAAACTGTTTGGTAGAGTTGGTAGAATTACCTTTCTTAGTAATCACTATTAGTGAGATTGATATTGTTAACCTTGAGAGAGTAGGACTTGGGAAAAAGGAATTTGATATGGCTATTTTTTTCAAAGACTTCAAGTGGGATGTACTCTGCATTGACGCCATTCCTCAATCTTCACTTGATGGCATCAAGGAATGGCTGAACTCCATGTATATAAAGTATTATGAAAGCAGAATGAACTTGAACTGGTGGCCAATTTTGAAGACTATTATTGATGATCCAGATAAATTTATTGAAGATGTTGGTTGGGAATTTTTGAATATGGAAGCCAATGATTCTGATTTTGATAATTCAAAAGAGTCAGATCAAGGATATGAACCCTCTAATGTAGAAGAGGAATTAGAATCATATTTCATGTAGCCACCATCAAGAGTGTTACAAGAAAAAAAGATGGAGGGAATTATTATATAAGGATAATTTTCAATATTGTAGGTACTGGCTTTAATGCCAAATACAATGGAAACATTGAAATTCCCTAGCAATATTTATGTTAAGGAAATTTCCTTTAGATGCAAGGATTCAAAGCACATCAACCATGTGGTACAGATGATTAAATCCCAGAGACAATTTGTAGCAATGAAAGAGCCTGAAAAGGAAGAGAGAGCTACATTGGTGACTCAGGAGAAACTTCAGCTTTCAAAAACAAAGCCAATTAGGTTGGCAGACATGTGGATCAGGCCAACATTTGGTGGAAGAGGAAGAAAGATGACTGGAACTCTGGAGGCCCACCATACTGGATTTCGATATTCAACCATGAGAGCAGAAGAGAGAGTTGATATCATGTATCAAAACATTAAGCATGCATTCTTCCATCCAATAGAGAAGGAGATGATTACTTTGCTTCATTTTCATTTGCATAACCATATCAAGGCACAGAAACCAAGAAGACCAAGGATGTCTAGTTTTATGTGGAGGTAATGAATGTGGTCCAAAATTTAGGAGGGGCAAGAAGGTCAATGTATGATCCTAATCAAATTGAGGAAGAATAGAAAGAGAGGGATAGGAAAAATAAAATCAATATAGAGTTTCAAGGATTTGTCAAGCGAGTAGGAGAGCTATGGGAGCAGCCTCATCTAAAATATTTTGAACTAGAGTTTGATATACCATTTAGAGAGCTTGGTTTTCATGGAGTTCATTTCAAAGCCTCCACTTTTATTGTTCCTACGGTAAACATGTATAATAACCTTCAATGTATCGAAGGAGAGGTTGTTGGTTGATTTGTAACCCATTTTTTTTTATCAAGAATGTTATTTTCTAGAAATTTACTAGTTTTTTCTCACTTTTCTTGTTTTTGTATGGCCTTTACAGACACTAAGATGATCTAAAACCTATTGGATGTTGTATATTAATGAATTATCTTTCATTTTCACCTATTTAGAGGTTCTAACTCTTTGTATAGTGAAAGTTATCTTGTTTTTTATGCTGCTACCAACTTTCATAGTGTTCTTGGATTGAAGGGTTTCATGATGTAATTCAACCCATTCCACTTTTTGTGCCTACTATAACTTGTGGAATGGGTCCTATAACTTGTAAAATACATGCCTAACCTATTTAAAATGTTGTGGAGTCAAGGTTGGGTGTTTGGGATGATGTTCTAGGGCTGTAGCAGGGTATTTTCATGATGAAAATGAGGGTTAAATGAGGGTTTCAAGTGGTGTTTTGAAAAAATGTGGGAAGGAATATCCATGTAATGTATTATTCACCATGTGCAGGGTTTGGTAAGTGTTTTTGGTGCTTTTTTTGGGTCTGGAAGGTCCGAGAGATAGGATTTTCATTAAAACCCCAATTATTTTGCTTGAAATCGAGGGTTTAGTGTATTAGGGGTCTAAATGTCTTGGACTTGGAAAAAAATCATGGAATTGGAGGTTTTGACACATAACGTAATGCTGTTTGAGGAGTTTGAGTGAAGATCTAGTGTTTAAAATGTTGTCTCTTTGTAAATAGGGCTAATTTAGTAGCCTTTATGCAAGGTGGTCTATTGGATCTTAATGATGATACAAAGAAACATGGTATGATCTCTTGGGAATTTGTCTTAGGGTCTGTGTTAAAGCTTGATTGATGATTGGTTGGCCATTGGATGACCTCTAAAAGATAAGCCCATTTGATGAGATTTGGAGACTATAAGCCTATTGTTGTTAGTTGATTCAATTTGGGTGATTGTGATTTCAAGGTTGGTGTCTTGTTTAGGTCTGATTAGTTTATGTTGAAAAGAGTTCCTCCACCTTGAATTGAATCAACAAGCCCTCTAACATAACAAACCCCAAAACCCTCTTCTTTCACAAGTTAGGCAAGGGTTTATTGAAAACCCATACTCAAAACCTTCCCATAGCCAACCAAAGCCTAAAACACCTTCAAAAAGGTCTACACAAGCTTAAAAGTTCAAGAGATATTGCTGCCCCCAAATATTTCTTCAAACCCTAGCGATAAACCACCATTTTCCACTAAAAAATGCACCATTTGACATCTAGGGCATCACCTAAAAACCCTCTATTCGCCTCCCTTGCATACAAAACTTTGTACACATGTTTCATAACCATAACTAAGCCTTTCCATCGAGTTATAGAAGCATAAATTGGGTGAAAGGCTTAATATGACATTGTAATGCACTCAAAACCCTTAAAACAGGGTATAAAAACTGACCCTCAGTAATTGGCTTCTAAAATGCACAAAATCACTTGAAATCCAACCAAACCAAAACTAAAATAGAGTTAAGTCTGCTTCCCACTGAATTCCATTGAAAAGAGAGCACAATCACCTTGTACAGAACCATATAATTCAAGGAAACATCAAATCCCAAAGTGCAAAAAGGGTAGCAATCTTTAACGGGGTATTACTCGATACCATGGTGCTTACGAAATCTACGTATGAACCTATGGGATTGCGTTGGGGGCCTCTACAATAACCTCTCTCAGTTTTTGTTATCTTAGAGTGGTTTTCCCATGGTGTCCAGTTTTAGTTGATGGAAAAAGTATCAAATGCAAGCAGTGGAAAGTTGCAAAGTGGTGCAACTTTCGTTCTGCAACTCATGTGACCAAACAGACTGTTCCAACGCGTCCGAATAGGTATGTTTATTCTAGGCCTGGTTCTCTTTATCACCCAAACACGCAGAATCGCTCCAAGCTACGTTTAACCGGATCAATCCCTTAAGGGTCCAAAGTGCAAAATGGCTGCAAAATTTAGCATGTTGTTACTTGGATACCGTGATGCTTAGAAACTTCTCGTCTAATCCTATGGGATCATGTAGGGCCCCTCTGCAATAACCTCTCTCAGTTTTTGTTATCTCAGAGTGGTTTTCCTATGGTGTGCAGCTTTCAGTTGATGGAAAAAGTGTCAAATATAAGTAGTGGAAAGTTGCAAAGTGGTGCAACTTTCGTTCTGCAACTCATGTGACCAAAAAAACTATTCTAACGCATCTGAATAGGTATTTTTACACTAGGAATGGTCCTTTTTCACACCCAAACACGTGGAATCACTTTGACCTACATTCAATCAGATCGATCCCTTAAGGGTCCAAAGTGCAAAATAGCTACAAACTTCAACATGTTGTTACTTGGATACCATGATGCTTAGAAATTTTTTATCTAATCCTATGGGATCGCGTTGGGCCCCTCTACAATAACCTCTCTCGATTTTTGTTATCTCAGAGTCGTTCTCCCGTGGTGTTCAGTTTTCAGTTGATGGAAAAAGTGTCAAATGTAAGTAGTGGAAAGTTGCAAAGTGGTGCAACTTTCGTTCTGCAACTCATGTGACCAAACAAACTATTCTGACATGTCCGAATAGGTATGTTCACACTAGGAATGGTCCTCTTTTGCACCCAAACACGCGGAATTGCTCTGAGCTACATTCAACTAGATCGATCCCTTAAGGGTCCAAAATGCAAAATGGTTGCAAACTTCAGCATGTTGTTACTTGGATACCGCAACACTTAAAAACTTCTCATCTGATCCTATAGGATCATGTTGGGCCCCTTTACAATAACCTCTCTCGGTTTTGTTATCTCAAAGTGGTTTTCTTGTGGTGTCCAGTTTTCAGTTGATGGAAAAAGTGTCAAATGCAAGTAGTGGAAAGTTGTAAAGTGGTGCAACTTTCGTTCTGCAACTCGTGTGACCAAATGAACTATTCCAACGCATTCGAATAGGTATGTTTACGCTAGGCATGGTCTTCTTTTACACCCAAACATGCGGAATTGCTCCGAGCTACATTCAACCAGATCGATCCCTTAAGGGTTCAAAGTGCAAAATGGCTGCAAATTTCAGTATGTTGTTACTCGAATACCATGATGCTTAGAAACTTCTCGTCTTATCCTATGGGATCATTTTGGGCCCCTCTGCAATAACCTCTCTCAATTTTTGGTATCTCAGAGTGGTTTTCCTATGGTGTCTAGTTTTTAGTTGATAGAAAAAGTGTCAAATGCTAGTAGTGGAAAGTTGCAAAGTGGTGTAACTTTCGTTCTGCAACTCGTGTGACCAAACAAATCATTCCAACGCATTTGAATAGGTATTTGTACGCTAGGAATGGTCCTCTTTTGCACCCAAACACACGGAATTGCTCTGAGCTATGTTCAACCAGATCAATCCTTAAGGGTTCAAAGTGCAAAATGGCTACAAACTTCAACATGCTATTACTTAGATACCGTGATGGTTAGAAACTTCTCATCTAATCCTATGGGATTGTGTTGGATCCCTCTACAATAACCTCTCTCAGTTTTTGTTATCTCGGAGTGGTTTTCCCGTGGTGTCCAATTTTTAGTTGATGGAAAAAGTGTCAAATGTAAGCAGTGGAAAGTTGCAAAGTGGTGCAACTTTCATTCTGCAACTTGTGTGACCAAATGAACTGTTCCAACGTGTCCGAATAGGTATTTTTACGCTAGGAATGATCCTTTTGTGCACCCAAACACGCAGAATCGCTCCAAGCTACGTTCAACCGGATCGATCCCTTAAGGGTCCAAAGTGCAAAATGGCTGCAAACTTTAGCATGTTGTTACTCGAATACCGTGATGCTTAAAAACTTATCATCTGATCCTATGGGATCATGTTGGGCCCCTCTATAATAACCTCTTTTAGTTTTTGTTATCTCGGAGTGGTTTTTCTATGGTGTCCAGTTTTTAGTTGATGGAAAAAGTGTCAAATGGAAGTAGTGGAAAGTTGCAAAGTGGTGCAACTTTTGTTTTGCAACTCGTGTGACCAAACGAACTATTCCAACATGTCCAAATAGGTATGTTTACACTAGGCATAGTCCTATTTTGCACCTAAACATGCAGAATCGATCCGAGCTACATTCAACTGGGTCAATCCCTTAAGGGTCCAAAGTGCAAAATGGCTGCAAACTTTAGCATGTTGTTACTCGGATACTGTGATGTTTAGAAAATTCTCATTTGATCCTATGGAACTGTGTTGGGCCCCTCTACAATAACCTCTTTTGGTTTTTTTAATCTTGGAGTGGTTTTCCCGTTGTGTCTAATTTTTAGTTGATGGAAAAAGTGTCAAATGCAAGCAGTGGAAAGTTGCAAAGTGGTGCAACTTTCATTCTACAACTCATGTGACCAAATATACTATTCCAACACATTTGAATAGGTATTTTTACACTAGGAATGGTCCTCTTTCACACCCAAACACACATAATTGCTTTGAGCTACATTCAACCAAATTGATCTCTTAAGGGTTTGAGTGTAATATGTTGAAATAGGCCATTCCACCTATTGTTTAGGTTGTGTCTCGATGATATGGGCCTAGTGTAAGTAGGATAGGGATTAGGAATAAGAAAATAGCATTGGTAAAGGAATTGGAAGAGATTACTAACACTACCCTTGTTGAAAATTCAAAATTGAGGCCCCTTAAATGCAAGGCTACAAGAGGAGAAAAGAAGAAATTGCTTGAAAATAAGTTAGAATAGGTTGGAAATAGGGTGAGGTTGTGGAGTTTGATGTTTTCAAAAGGTTAGCAAGGACAGGAGAGGTCAAAAGTATGTTATGATATGATGCCCTAGTTGGGAAAATAGGGGTTTTGAATGAAAAATAGAGGTTTGAGGGAGTAAAAGTGGGTAAAGTCAAGAGGCATCATAATTTGGTGGTATTAAGTTTTTGCAGGAAGAATGAAGAGTGTTAGAATAGGTTTTGAGGTTTGGGTTTGGGTTTGGGGGTTTGGTTCGCCGGTTAGGCCAATTTTTTTTGGAGGGGGGTTCAGTTCATTTTGGGTTCGTTGGTACAAAAAAATGCAAAAACAATATATATATATATATATAGCCTAGAAGCATGAATTAGGATTAGAATATCACATAACATCATATAAACAACAAAACCATCATAAACTTGAATGTCATTTAAAACATGCATGATAAATATTCATCGTTGAAACTTGAATTGTGGTAGCTTGATATACAGAGTCTATTGATGCTAGGGTTCAATTTGTATGATTTTGAAAAATGAAGCCAATTGAGTAGAGTTATCGGCGTTCTTCATAAATCATAAGAATTTGTTTAGTACACTAGCCATTTTGATGTCTTCTTGTAGTCTCAAACATTATTTTGTATCATTGTTACATTGGTCTTGAGAGTGGTAGCTTAATATAGCTCCACAATACAAAATTTGGTTTACCTGTACAGTGTAACAATGGTATAGGAAATTTTTTCTTTCAAAGAACCAAAGGGTGACTACACAATTGAAGTGTATAAACACATATCTTTTTGTAATATCAAGGATACTTTTTGAAACTTCCATGCATTGCTAATCTAAAAGGAATTTTTTTTTACCTAATCTATATGCAGCCATGCTTTTGACATTATCAAAAAGAGAAAAACTTCCTAAATTCAATGCAAAGGCATGGCCAAGCAGTTCTAACTCTTCACATGAGAGAAGAGAGATTTTGGAGAGTACATCAAGTTAGTGAGAACAAAAGTGTAATGTGTTTTAGTTTGTAGCATTCCTCTGTTTCCCTACAAATATGTGATAAATTCTTAGTTCAATGATGCAGAACAATTTTTGAAAAAAGAAAGTTGTGTCACAATCTGCTTTCAATCTAGCAAGCAAAAAAGAAAGCTCAACCTCTTGTAATGAAAATGCTTGTTTGCAAAAAAAATGAATAAGACTGAGATAGTTAAGGTGTTTGAAGTGATTTAGAGGTTACTTTTAGGGTTCCCTCGGGTGTGGATCAAAGTCAAACTCCATAAAACATTAAAAAAATGTTCAAAAAAACACTTTTTTGGATGCCCAGGCATGCGGGTTCTGTCTTGGTTCGCTCGGGTTCTGCCCAAGTTCTCTTGGGTTCTCCTGGGTGAACCAGACCCAAAAATGAAGGACCCTAGTCGAACCCACAGGCGAACCAAACTAGGACTAGAACTAGGGCTAAAATAGAAGAACCCAATAACATAGATAATGTGTCAAGAAGTTGACTACTTCATCTACTCTGAATATTATGTTTTGCAAGTGTTGTGAATATTATGTATCCTTTGCTTAATTGAGTTGTTCCAATCAAAGGATTAAATATATTGGAATATTTTTATCAATCATTTCATGGAGTACCAATTGAAAACATGTTTTTTTCTTTTAAATAAAGTTGTTTACCATCAATCAATTAATTTATTTAGGACAAACCATGAAGAACAACAAAGATCAATGTTAGGGCTAACTAATTAATAAGTATACATGTGAATAATTCAAGCATGTACATGTGAATAAGGGAAGCACAAGTAGTCACAAACACGTATGCCTTGAAGTATACACACAAATACATAGTATACACAACTTAATACAAAGTATATGCACAAATACAAGGTATATGCATGAAAATACGTAAGTCGCAAAGTATACATTGGAACACACGTAAGTCACAAAGTATACACGTAAGTTGTAAAGTATACACTTGAATACACATAACTCATATCTATTGAACCATGAATTTATAACATGCAAATATGGACACCATCGATAAAAAATATTTGTATTAATCAAATAGCCATGTACGCATACATCAATATATGTCGATATAAGTATAAAATATAGGTAAAAAATAGCCATATAGGCTTATGAGAATGCCATATAGGCATACAATGCCAAATATATCCAATACAAAATATGTACAAAACTGCCATGTAGGCATACAACAAAGGGCTTTGGAATTAAAAGTCATTGCTCTCCAAGCTCTCGAAATAAACTCTTGCCCTTTGCTTGTCGATCAAATGATGATAGGTTTGTCACTCGTTTGTGATGCACTCGAGGAGTGCTCTTGTTGCTCCTCCTAGTACTGTTAAGTTCTTAGTGAAGTTTTAACTGTTACAATAATAAGTAAAGACATTAATTTATAGAAATTACATTATAAAAAATGATATATTTAACAAAATAATCACTTACAACCATCTCACGATCACTCTCCATGAGGGAAATATTCACACGCTGATGTTGAGGCATGCTCAAGCCCTATATAAACCATCCAAATAGAAATTAAACTACAAATCAATAATGGTTTGATTTTTCACTAGAAATAACATCTATAACAAAGAATGTAAATTGAAATTTAGTAATTTGCCTCATACCTCCCCTGTTAGAGCCATCGATGATTGTATAGTAGATGAAACACCGATATCCATTTCCCTCGTAACATTTGGAGGTGTTTTTGCCTCTTGCATCTAAACATAAAACAACAAATTATTCAATCACAAAAAAGTTACAATAGCGATCCACGTCATGACTTATAATGTATGAGATCTAATGAACAAAATTTTGAGTATTTATTAAACTATATATTTTTTATTATCATGCTTACTATTTTCCCTATCTATATCTTGTTTGAAAGGACATGTTTTTATGATTTTACCCATAGCAACAAGGTGCTAAACTGTTTGATTAAATGATTTTGTAGACATGTATGATAACTGTGATGGCATAGAGAAGGTAGTGAACTGTTTGAAAAAATGCCTCAAAAGAAATGGGGTCTCGTGGTGATGGAATGCCATTACAAAAAAATGCACATCATGGCATTCCATCACCATAAGATCGCATTTCTTTCAGGCAGATTTTCAAAAAGTTCATTGCCTTCTCTATGGTATTATTGCTTACTATTATGCTTTGATAGATATTTTTCCAAGCATCCATAGTTTGTTGGCAAGCACCTATTTTAGGCTTTTAGCCATAGCAACAAGGAAGTGAGTAGTTTGATCAAATGCTTTGGTGCACATGTATGAAAAATGTGGTATCATAGAAAAGGTGGTGAGTAGTTTGAAGAAATGCCTTGAAGAAATGTAGTCTCATGGTGATGGAATGGAATTTCATCACCATGAGACTGCATTTCTTCGAGGCATTTTTTCAAACTACTAACTGCCTTGTCTATGCTATTGCTTACTATTATGGTTTCATAGATTTTTTCCAAGCATCCATAGTTTGTCGTGCAAGTGCACATTTGCAAGCACATGTCTCCATGTGAAGTAATTGCATCACTACTTATGTTGACTTTCTAAACAACTATATTGTAGTTGAAATTTTGTCATCTATCAACATCTAGTTATTAGTTATGGAATGTGAAGTAATGCTTTGAGTTTGAATGATGTGTAATGCAATGTAACCAACAATATGAATATAAACTACACAAATCTATTAAGTACAATTCATTAGTTAAACTCTTTATTCTATTACCTACGTGTAGGTTTGAGTAAATCCACTGGCACTGGGAGGTGTTCCCTCGAAACCTCCAATATTACTATGTTCAACATCCAAAATCACATATTAAAATACCATTCATAAAACAATGCTATTAACATGTAATAAATTTATAATTGTTTACTAGTTACATACCCCACCAATAGGTGTACTGCAGAAAAAAGTAGGTGTAGGGCCGGTGTATCCAGTCTCAACACTGCAACCTTACAATTTTATTAAAATCATAAAACTAAATGAGTCAATCTTGCATTTCAAAATTGAAATTTAATAAATTAAATTCAATGAACATGCTAACTTTTACTTGAGTATCAATGCCATACACATCATGCAAAATATTAGCCACCCTCTCCATCTCTGTAGCTGCATATGGATCCTGTGTAGCAACCTCCTGAGTACCGGTAGGGTCATATGAACAAGTTGCCCCACAAGATTGACACACATGGGTTCGAATGTCACCACTTGAAGACTCCCTTGGATGGCACTGTAGAATAGGGCTAGTATGATGGATGAAACTATGGGTCAAAGTGTTGATCGCTTGCAATGTCTCTACGTCAACACTCTCCTTCGCGATGGTAGGCATAACAACATGCTCACGAGGTGGCCTAGTGAGAGCTTGTCTCCCTTGCCATGTAGGATCCGACTGTGCACCGAGCCTATTCTGAGCCAACCCCCCACCTCTCCCCTGGAAGTCCCTCATATCAAAATAATTTGGGATTTTGTTCAATATGAACTCACTATATAGTTTCCTAAGAAAATATTGGGGGACTTCACAATTGTTGCACGGTCGGTCATCAAAGACCATGTACCACCTATCATAAAAATAGTTCCTAATCTCTTGGTGGTGGCACCAATGAATAGGAAACCTCTTCGCATTGAGGATAATTTTTGATTTGTGCGTGGGTCAGTGAATAATGAGCACAAATCACCCTTTGTAATTTTTAAATCCTTTAATTGTTTATATGATAGTTTATCCGCATAATATGCCCTAGCTGCCTGCCTCCTATCTTGCCATCTAGTTATTTGTTTGCTAATTGAATCTACATTTTTTAACATATCTTTCAATGAATTTGCTAGGGTCATTCTTTCTTTGGTTGAACCATTTGGATCACTCAACCTACTAATAAAATCCTCAATTTGTTTTTTGTTGTTCTCAATTTCACTCATTAAATTTTGTTGAGTCCTAGGAGGGTGTTGAGTGATTGGTGGAGGAGGTTGTTGTTGAGGTTGATTTTCTTGTTGAGGATTTCATTCTTGAGGATTTGGTTGCTCTTCTTGTTAAGGATTTTGAGGGTTTGCGGGTTCATTTGCATCTCCTACAAATTCAAAAAAAAATATATCAAATATAACCTAAAACTAAGAAATTCAAAACAAACAACAAACAATACTTACCTCTCCCACCTCTTTGTCATCGTGGCACCATCCTTCCAAAGAAATAACAACTTTTGTTGAAGATTTTTTCACAATACCTCCTCCTAGAACGCAAGTAGAACAAAAAAATAGTCGAAGTGAAAATGAATGACTTTCACTTCTTCTTTTTTTAATGTGCAATAACGCGAGCACGTTATAATGTGCTCGCGCTATGAGTTTTCAAACTTTTTTTAAAAAGTCGCCACAAAATTGCTACCCAACTTCATGCACTCGCCCTACCATCCATCTTCTATATGGGAGTAGATCAACATCAACCACACTATTGTATAGTGGTAAGGTCAACATATATTTCCATGGTTTTGTCTGTTAGTCCATGAATAAGTCAAGGAAATGCTAAGGGTCATGCATATTCCACGTGTAAATAACTTATTTTGGTCAAGAAGGGAAAAATCCATGTCCACAAGGTGGTTTTGGCTTGTTCTTCATGTAAGAGATTCATGAGAAACAATGAAATAATTTACCTAAGGCTTGGAATGAATTGACTGATAGCCATGAACTTACATGTACATTAGTTCTTGATGAAGCAATGGATGATGGTTAACATGTAAATAATTATGCATTTATGATGTCAATTATGGATAGTATAAATTGGGACAGTAAAATAGTTTTGAAAACTTAATTGTCTTTGTCTAGGAATGGATATGTTTCAAATTGTATTCGAGATATTTCTATAGGAGGAAAGATTCATCTTTAAAAAGTTCTTTATATTAAAATTTATGTTTTCTTAATAATAGTAATTGTGAAAATTGTATACTTGTATTATTTTTTCTTATATTTTTGGACTCACGATTATTATATTGACTAGTGTGCAAGTTGGTGTCTTTTGTGTAGAAGTTAGCAAATCATTTTATTTTAGCATAACCCTATCATCACCAATATACAAGATCTAGATCCAAGTCCATATCTAGTCATTCACCACCTTGGTTGAATCCATTTTGAATTAACCTAAAGGTCTTTTCTATGTGTTGATTTAAACCCTAAATCTTTAAATTCAAATTTATTAAATGGGCATGTGCAAGATCATGGTATGCTAAAAAGTGGCAATGGAGAAAAAATAACGTGTTTCATCGACTCAAAAATGTGAAAATGCCAAGTTGACTTTATGTGGCTTGGGTGTCAGTACACACTACCGAAGCAAAGCCCAAACCTGGATATCCGATCCAAATTGAATTGGATATCCAATCCAAATCGGATATCTGATTTAAATCAGATATCTGATTTGTGACAACATATATATTTCCATATCGGCCCGATTAAAACTCATTCTCATTTCACAATTGGTTAACCGCGGCAGGCGTATAGTGAAAAGTTCATTCCGCAAATCAGATATCCGATTTGGTGCAAATCCATCTTCAAAAGGTTAGATTATTGATTTTTCTTTGCTCTAATCAAATTTTCAATTAGATTTGTGTAATTTTAGTTGATTTTTTTCAAAATAGGGTTTTTGATAGATTTTTTATGAAAAAATTGAGTTTAGTATGGATTTTGATGAAAATTGAATGTTTGTAATGGATTTTGATTTAAAAATAGTGTTTTTTATGTATTTGGATTAAAAATTAGAGAATTTTATAGATTTTTGTTAAAACTAGGGTTTTTGTTGGATTTTTTTAAAAAACTAGGGTATTTTTATAATATTTTCATTTATATTGTCTAATTTTAATTAGATTAATTTGTTTTTAATTTTAATCAGGCATTATGGCTGCTCCACCACCTCCACAGCCATCAATTCAAGAATTAATTTCTAAAAAATTGCAACAATTAAGGGGCATTTGTGAAGTTTATACGAGAGTCCCTCGATTATCTGAGATGTCAAACACAATGAAATAAATAATTAAAAACATAGAAACCCTCTCCTCGCAACATAATGCCTTTCATTCATGGCGAGAAGACATGAGATAATATTATGCATGTGGATTGTCCTATGACGATGTGAAAGATCTCGGAATAACCAAAGCCCAAATAGCCTCTTTATTTGTTAACCCCCGCACTAGTTTGCCGGTTAATGTTAATAAAATAAAACTTTCTATAAAATGGTGCACTCATAGAGACATTGTAGAAAACTTTTGGGATCGTTGGTGTATGGTTTTTTTGAAACCACCGAACAACAATTGTGATATACCATTTTACTTTATAAAAAAATTATATGTTGAGTTTGTGTTAGGGCATCATGTCAATTACTTTGACATTAAACCCTTCTAGGGCATTGGTGGAGGTATGCCCAGGATAGACCAGGGGCAGTTAGAGTAATACCCTGCCCATATGTTCCCCCTCCTCCCCTTCCTCCGCCACCTTCTATACCATCCGATATTATGATGCGCCACTGCACTATCCACGCTTATTCACTCTTTGACTGGTCTTTGGTTTCACATGCTTCTATAGTAGCTCAGCCACATTCTAGTGATGTTGGTGATGGCTCGAGTGCTGCTGCATCATCCTCGTCAAGTCCACATATTTGTGTACCACATACTTGCTCCATGTGTCGCCAGATATGCTTGGGTCCTCTTGTACAGCCTGCCGAGCATCCCTTAGACACTTTCGATTATGACTTCCATGATGTGGACATTATAGATCAGACACAGGGGAGTGGAGCACACCGTACAGAGTCCTCTCCTGCTAGAGAGGGGGACATTGGAATAGTGACACAAGTAAAATTTAAGTTGTGAATTCATAACTTGCATTTGTTTTTAAATGAATATTAATAAGAGATAGCATAATGTACTAATATTTATTTACATGGTCTATTTAATAGTTGATGTCTGAGGAGGAGCTGACACAGTGAGAGATAGCACCCTGAGGGCCATTTCATTTGGCCTCGACACACACACAGTATATATTTTTGCACTCACTCATTTACATTTATTTATTATATACTTTCTTGTCATTTGAATTGTCATTAATGAAATTATATAATAACTTATATGTTTATCTTATTTTCCTCTTGTAGGAAATACCTTGTACAAGCGAGGTGCAGCCTTGTCCAGATTATGGAAGTGCACTGTTGGATAAGGGGAAGGTAATTGAACTCAAATTTGATTGAATTAAGAATTTTAAGATCTTTTATTGATTATACATACATCGGTTTGACATAGATTGGTAGTTTCATATGTACTTGTCATTTTTATGTGCAGGGAATTATGAGCTATATGTCCTTGTTGACAAGTGACACAACGCCCGAAGCAGTACGTATTAGAAGGAGTAGGTGTTAAAGCACCTCAAGGAGGAGGTGTCGAAACACCTAAAGGAGATAAAGAAAAAGATCAACCTAAAGAAGTATGTGTTCATTTTATTTTGTGTTTAGTATTTATATGTTCCTATTACTAACAATTGTATGCTAACTTGGATCACTTTTATATTTTTGTTCACCTATATAGATTGAAATTACAAAAGATGGTTTGGTCGGTTCTTTGAGAGGGGCATATTCTAGGACTCCTGACCCTTTGAAGAGATGGATATTTCAGGTAATCAAGATTACAATTTTAGAGTTCAATTATAATTTAATGTATATTGATTTTGATGTTAATTATTCAATTTTAAATTATATAGTATAACCAATCTCAAGGTTTGACTTTTTCTTGTGCAGCTACTCTGAGGCAACAAGTGCTTCAAAGAGGCTCCATTTTGATGATCCACCAGTAGTTTAGGATGAGATAGACATTTTGGCATGTAAATATTGAATAGATACCAGATGGCATATGCCATATTGTAAAATTTTGTTTGAGTTGGCGTTGATGCCATTTTTGTATATGGACATACACTTGATTATTGGATAATTTGATATATAGAAGTTGACAATCGAAATTTAATTGCCTCCTCATGTGTATAATTAAACTCTTTGAAATTTTAATCAAGTGAGCAATGGTTAAATATCTTGATGTACAATAGCATAAAAAGAATGGTTATATTATGTAGTTTATTCATATTGCTGATTACATTGCATTGCACATCTTTCAAACTCAAAGCATTACTTCACATTGCTTAAGTAACAACTAGATGTTGATAGATGAAAAAATTTCAATTACAATATAGTTTTTACAAAGTCAACCTAAGCAGTTATGCAATTACTTCATAGTACATAACTAATAATAAAAAAATTATTCATATTATGAATTACATTGCATTGCACATCTTTCGAACTCAAAGCATTACTTCACATTGCATAAGTAACAACTAGATGCTGATAGATGAAAAGATTTCAATTACAGGCCTGCTGCCCCCTCATTCCACACACTATGCAACCATTTACTTGTGGTGTAGGGGCTGAACAATGGAGATAACATGTAAAAATAATATATATAT
>VDFB02379711.1:179808001-179976017 GCA_007258455.2 Sequoia sempervirens
GAATCTGATATCTAATATGTCTGACACAAAATTCATTGCCTAGGGAATAGGCTCGGGTTTGCTTTGGTATTTGGTTAGGAGATGCCAATCCTAAAAAGTTAACACAAAAAGCGTGTTTAACAGCTTACCTTATTTTTCCGGACTTCGCCCATGTGGCTGACGACTTTATTTTTAGCCAAAATTGATAAAATGAAAAGGGTTTGTAGAGGAGATTCTCAGGTTTTTTCCAATATAAATTATGCTTTATTTTGAATTTAATAGATTATTATTATTTATTTTCTATTAGAATTATGACTAAAGTCTTGATTGATAGGCTGATTGTAAAATATCTATAACTTTCAAACCAGACATATTTTGAATCCAAAACATACGTCACATTGTATGCTTTGCATACTATAGGATTAAAAAAAAAAATTGAATTTCATGAAGTTTTGACCAAGTTAAGGTGGTCAGACATACGAGTTTTTATATTTTTAAAAAGTTGTAATAATAAATTCATAATTAATTATTTACTTGGAAAAAAATTACAAAAATATACACATCCGACATGAGTCCTCTACTTACATCTAAAATATCATAAAAATATTATCATTTTATTATGGTTAGGTGGTCGTCGCACATTAACCACTTCTTATTTTTTCCAAATTTAAGTAATAATCGCATTGAAATTTCAAATTTTCACCAAATAGATTTTGTTTTTTAAAAATAAACCTAGTAGTTTAGAAACTACATTCAATTTCCCACAGAATCTATTCTTACATATTTTTGAAATAATATAGATAACTTATTCAAATTTTTACATCAAGTTGCCTAACTCTATTTTTTCTAAATTTTCATTGCCACTTAAGGGCCTGTTTGGCCCATCATGATCTTGCACATATGGTCCAAATGGGGCCCATATTTCTCTCTCTCACTAACCATTATGGGTTGACTAAAGCGAAAATTGTATGCTTGTACTATTTTTTCTTATATTTTTGGACTCACAATTATTATGTTATCTTTCATATATTGACTAGTGTGTAGGTTGGTGTCATTTGTGTAGAAGTCAGCAAATAATTTTATCTTAGCATAACTCCATCATCACCAATCTCCAAGATCTAGATCCAAGTCCATATCTAGTCATTCACCACCTTGGTTGAATCCATTTTGAATTAACCTGAAGGTCTTTTCTATGTGTGGATTTAAAACTTAAATTCAAATTTATTAAATGGGGCCCATATTTCTCTCTCTCACTAACCATTATGAGTTGACTAAAGCACAAATTATTTCAAATTTAATATGCTAGGACAATGTAGTTAAAGATTAACCCTAATTCATTTGAATCAATAGAGGATCATCATGGAAGTGCATAATCACAACATTGTAGAGAATCATAATTGCATCATCGACTTGCATCATCATCTAGGCATACTGCATGCTTTTTTGTTTTCTTTAATCTTGGTTCATCACCATTAAATCAATTCACTTAGGGGCTTAACCAAAGGAGAATAAATCCTTCCCTAAAAATTTCCCACATGGTGTGTCCAGATACCACCCTACTTCAAATATAGGTATACTCAACCAAGGCACATCATTTATAGTTGCCACTTTTTTTATCAATTTAATTTCATAGATCCAAGTTGAATTTTATAGGTGAAAAGATTAATTACATAGATGCAAATATAAACCATACTAAAGAACAACCATTTTACAAATTTCTAGTTGATCATTCAACAAGGTTATCCATAAGCTAAGGAGGGTACTCCTCTCATGTAATCATCAATTTATTGAATTTAGATAGTGTTAAACTATAAGAGCAGTAATTGACTAAATGACTTTCACAAGATCTAAGGAAGATAAATTCAAGAGAGATAAGATACCATGCAAACAAACAAAGAAATTAATGTGAAGAAACCCCGTGTGGGTGAAACCTTCACCAAAATGTGATTCAACTCACTTAATTACTCTAAAATTATAATATATAAATGATCTTAGGCCTTAAGCTATCTACTTCAGTCCTCACTGTAATGTCAAAAGTTGTACATTTTTGCAATTTCACATTATGTTTTGGACTCACTTTAGTTTGTACTAATAATAGAATTTTAATATTTAGACTACAATATTTCTACTCACACTTGAAGAGAATGATATATTTCATGTCATATTAGGAACATACATGCAAAATTTTAGCATAATTCTTTTGGATGGTAAAATAATGCATAAATGCCATATGATAGGAGCAACCTGAATCAATAAGCCAAGAGTCATCACTAACAGTATTAGATGTAATGATCAATGCATCATTACCGTCATTCGAGGATTTCTCTATAGAAGCATCAAAACTCTTTTTCTTGTTCTTACAATCCTTCTTTACATGTCCTAATTTCCCACAGTTCCAACACTTTACCTTACTCTTACCAGGGGTTTTAGACCATCCTTTGGACTTACCCTTTCCTTTCTTGTCTCCCTTAGGTGCCTTTTCCTTAGGCCTACCTCTTACAAACAAGGCATCTTGGGATCCCATTTTAGACTTCCTCCTCATCTCCTCTGATAGGAGAGTAGGAATTATATTGTCCATCTTAGGATCTACACCACTACCACTGATAGCAACAATTAGATTTTCCCAAGACTAGATGGTAAAGAACAAAGTAACAAAATGCATTTATCTTCATCTTCTAGCTTTACATCTACAGATGATAACTAACTTAGAATCAAATTGAAAGAATTTATATGATGTGCAACAGAATCACCATCTTTCATCTTTAAAGAATACAACTGTCTTTTTAGATACAACTTATTAGTAAGACTTTTGGTTTGATAGATATCACCTATCCTCTTCCACAATTTATATGTGGTAGCTTCATCTGAAACATTCAAGAGAACAACATCAGCAAGACATAACCTTATGGTCCCTCTTGCCTTCTTATCAAGCTTAGCCCAAACCTCATATGCCATCATTGTAGATGGATTTGTCTCATTACAAACAACTAAACACTGATCTCTCTCTTCAAGGAGATCCTCCATTTTTAGTTTCCACATCTCATAACTAGATCCATTGAATCTTTCAATATCTAGACAAGAAGTAGAACTCATTATAACACACTTATTTTACAAATTTGCAATAACACTATAGTAAAATCTCCCACTACAGCCAAAAAACCTTCAAACTTTTAAGAGAAAGGCATCCCAAACTCTAACCAACCATTAGCTCTAATACCAAATGTTGAAAATGAAGGTAATATTGTAGCTTAAAACTTGTAAAACTATGAGACTATAGATCTAATTAAGTGTTTTTTGTCACAATTATGTGTATGATTAATCTGTTTAGATCAATTTTACCAATTATAGAAAGAGATAGAAGATTGTAGAAGAATGAGACAAGAAGATAGAAGTGACACAACATATATGTGGAGAAACCCTTTCGGGAAAAAACTCCACCAGAATCAATAGTGCTTGTATTATTTAACCTTAGAACAAGATTACAATAATATACTGTATCAATCCTTGATTGATATGCTTCCTTGCCTTCAACAATCCTTCTTCACAACCTGCAATAAACTCTCATGGAACTCTCATACACTTGCTGCAATTAATAGACAATAATAAGAGCATGTAAACTCATAAGAGTTGTACAATATAAGAGCATAAAGCTCCTCACACAAATCTATGCCTAGATTGGGCAAGTAGAGTTCCACAATGTAATCTAAAGTCAAACCAAAGTCTTCCTCAATTTAGGCACCCCAAACTGAACACTTAATTGAACTTTGGTCAAGAAAATATCTTGCAAACTTCACCTCAAAGTTGGCACCCAAAAATGGGCCAACTTGACTGAACCTTGTAAATATATTCTCATGCAAAAGGTGTTAACTGAAAGATGCCAACTTGGGCGCCCAAGGTGGACCCAAGTCAATCTTAGTTAACTAAAACATATCTCTCCACCAATTCATGCAAACATTATGCATGATTGATCATCCCCACTTAACTGAAAGTATCCACCTATTATCTGTCATACAACTGAAGTCATTAGTCATGCATCTCAAGTCAACTCAAGTCAACTAGCATTCAACTCAAAATAAGTACATGCAACTGAAGGTAACTAAATCATAACTGAACTGAACTGAACTGATAGTGCCACTCCACTCATGTAAATATCAATCCCTAATTTGTAGGATCAAAACATGCATTATTTAATTGTTATCAATCCTCCAAACAGTTAACTAAAGAAAAGTGGGTTCCACCTTCCATGTGGGCACCCCATGTTCTCCTATCTTGTAGGAGCTCTTCTTGGACGTCCCCACATGTTCCTATCATTTAGGAATAATCACAAATGTCAATTTACATGTTCATTTCATTCGAATTTAATCTCTTTCTAATCCTAGTGTTGGGGAACACTTTCCAAGGACTTAGGAGATACATGAAATATGTTTAGGATTGCAATTAAATGGCATCCTATTCCCAATAGTTTTAGTGTCCACTTCCTTAGTACTTGTGTAGGCTCATTTTAGTCCTTGCATCAACCTTTTTCCCCTAAGAATTCTCAGGATCCCTTTTCAGCAACTACCTTTGTGCGTCAGATTTGTGTTGAACCTTGTGCTTTTCTTGTTTTCGTCATTTTGTAGCATGATGTGTTTGGACACTAGCATGTCACGCGGACGTCCACACACTGCGTTAGCGTCCTATGACATTTTGATGTTCAAACGACTGTTTTCGAGTGCCTTGCCACTTGTCAGCTAATTTTGTCGATGGTAATGGCCCGAGACTCCTTGTAACGGCTCAGGAACCTTCGTTTCCCTCTTCTTCTCTCTTTTAAATCAATCCTTTCAATTCTATTGCTCCTTTCTATCTCTCTAGCACTTTCTCTCTGAATCTCTCCTTCTCATTATCTCTTGGAAGTCTATTTTGTTGGTTCTCTTGCTTGCATAGCTCTCTATCAACTTTCTACAACACTCTCTCTTTGGCTTCCTCAAGCCTTGCAGGTGATATCTCTCATTTCTTGTATCTTTGAGCATCTTGGGATTTCTCACATCCCCTATCTATTGCATCTATATTTTGTGATACAGATTCTCCTCCTTGAGCAAAGTTTTCTTTTATCACTCTTGTGTTCATTTCATTTTTTCTTATTATTTCTCTCTATCTATTTGGTTGTCCATGGAGGTGGGAACACCGAAACAGGGGTTTAACTAAGGCAAGCCCCTAAATAGCCCCAACATTTTTCCCTCGGTCTTATGTGTGTAGGTGTTGAAGATATCTATTTGATGGAGGCTTTATCACTTGGACTGTTGTAAGCATTTTCTTTCTTCCCTTAGCTTTATCATTTATGTTTTACTTAGTTTACTTTACTTCATTTCAACTTTTCTATTCTTTGTTATTTTCTCGCATTCCAAGATTTTTTAGCAGTCAGAGTAAAAGTAGTCACTCTGCTGGTTTTTGTGACATTCTCGATTTTCAATCCATATGAGACGCCAACACGCTTTTGGGACTCTAGCACGCCGCACTTCTGTCCGTTGGCTGCGCTGACGTCCTTTGGCCAAGAACTCGTTAGTTTGTCCAGAAAACCTCTGTGACTTACTCTTTCTGATCCTGAAACTATCGCTCTGTTCCTCGAGGTAGTTTAGGACAGTTCGTTCTCTGGAACTTTCTTGAGAATAAAGAGACTTGTGAGCAGCAAATCCCCCTTCTCTACACATATGAATGAGATAAAAGATACATATATAAGAATATGTAACAAATAAATAGGTGACATAAGACAAGAAACCCAACTTTATACCAAATTATACCATTCAAATTAATATATAAATATATTAACACTTCTCAAAATAAATATAATACCAAACAAATAAATAACATAAATATACAAATTTCACCATCAAAATAATATCAAAATTAATTATCACATGTAAGACTTTAGTGCATGCTGCATGCATATAAGTGAAGACTTTCATAATCCCAAATTGTAAACTCATTTAAAAAAAGATTTTCATATAATTAAAGGGCATTCATATGGAATATAAGGTGTATATGCATGTAGCATGCACAGCGTCCCTCAACAATTATTTGTCAAATATTTAATTATATTTATATTTTCTTCAATAGATAGACTAAAACGCAGCCGTTAGTTGGATGGAAAGTACAAAAATATTGTGTCTTTTACCTGAATATGCCTTGGACGCCATCAGTTTAAGCGTCAAAATTCCTTAAATTAATAAACATTACGTACACCTAGCGTGGGTTCATAAATTTTACTTTAGAAAAAATAGAAAATAGAAATGTTTAAAAAAATTTATATTTTTAATGAATAATTTTATTTAACTTTTAATTAAATTAAAAATAAATTATTTTTTATTTTATATATTTTTTTAATGTTTGTCATAATTATGACCTCATTTTTAATCAAAATATTATTTTAAACATATAATTTTGAGTGATAGAAACTTAATTAAAAATTGGAAATTACCAAGAAAGTTCTTATGAGAACCACTTATCAACCCAACTATATCTTATAAACTTTTAAAAATAATTCAGTTTGTCTTGTATGCAATAAGATGTTTTAGTCAATTGAACCAAAGCCCCACTTCTAAAACAAAATTAATTTGATTATTCTTAAGATATTACAATAATTTGATTTTTGATCCAAAACATTAATACAAAAATATTGACACATATCATGCTGTTTTAAGTAAAAAAAAAACATTAATTTAAAAAATATCTGCACAGTTATAGCAAAAGTATTCTGAATTATTTTTATATTCTTATTTATTGTATAAATACAATGCAACAAGCTGGATCTTGAAAGCTGTGAAGAATAGTAGAGAACTTGGGTGGCTTATATTCTGTGCTGAATCTACTGAATGGCTGAGGAAGGTGTTGTAGGGCCAGATGGGCAATTGGAGGGAGCCCATGGGACTTCCACTGAGGAGGTTTACAAGTATCAAGATGCAGGCTCTGCAGATGAGGTCTGCTAATTTCAGTCACTTGACTGAAATATTTAGCTTTGAAGAGTATGAATTATTTTTCTGAGCAACATTTCTTCATGCTAAGCAAAGTGGAGAGTAACAAAGAGTTAGAATATGCCTGTGTTCATAGATTTGGCTTTCAAATGATTTAATGGTTAAAAATAGTTATAAAAGAAAAAAATTATTCTGTTTTTATATTAAAAGGAAAACTTTTACAGTCATAGGAAGATTGGTAGAGTTTTCTTCTTGTAAATAGAATGTCTAACATTCAAATTTTATTATGTTCTTTTGTGACATTTTGTCATATTTTCTGTTCTTCTGTGTGGGTTGTCTGGTTTGTTATTGTGTTTTGTTTCTTGGTGTTTCTTGCTGTATTTGATAGTTGTGGGTTGTTATTTTTACTTCTTTGTAAAGAGTTTGGCCCCTCTATTTCATAACTCTGATAAAAAATGTTTAGATAATTAAAAACATTCAATTTTTTTTTACTAAATTCAGTATTGTTTCTAGATTTGATTGTATTAAATTTTTTTGCATCAACGTTTCGGATCACACGTCGTGATTTTTCTTCTCCTCTTACTCTCTACCATCACGATGCAAAAAATTTGAACACAATCAAATGCAGAAACAATACTGAATCATAATATGAATTGTGGAAACTTGATATCATTATCTCTAAATTACTATTGACTATTTAATCATAAAACTATTTAATATTTAAATAGAACCATTAAAGATCATAGATTTTGATTTCAGTGTTTACTGTTTACTGTTCTGTCATCTTAACATAATTTGAAATACATTGCAGAAAAGCAAATGGAAGAGGTTTATAAAATATGTTGGGCCGGGTTTTCTTGTGTGCATAGCCTACTTGGACCCTGGCAATGGTAAGAAGTTTTTTTCTTTCAATGTTGACAAATGATTATTTTAACAGCATCAAGTTTCCACAGTTCACAATAATCAAGTGTTAAAGTTTCTGAATTTAAACTGTGTGAGTTTTATAAATAACGTTTCGGATCAAACTCCATGATCCATCATCAGAATGATCCTTCTTTCTTATTGCATACAAATCATCCTGATTATATTTGATAACTTGTTAATGGCTTCTCTTGTTTCTCTCAGTGGAATCAGACTTACAGGCAGGTGCAACATACAAGTATGAGGTATGCAACCATCTGAACGTTCAACACTTAGTTGTGAAGGGATAAAAAAACATTCACAATTTTCCTTGCTGAAATTTGATATAACTCAAAACCCAAATAAGTAAAGTCCTTGTAATAACAATGTAAACTGTATACTACTTTGTAGCTGCTTTGGGTCATTCTCCTTGCCTGTTCTTTTGCCCTGCTTCTTCAGTCTCGAGCAGCCAATTTGGGAGTCGCCACAGGTTAGTTGCACAGAGTACTTAGGCCAAAAGCTATTACTTTTATTCAATAATTCAGTCAGGAGTTAATTTCCTGGCTTATTTTGTAGGCAAGCACCTTGCAGAACATTGCAGAACAGAGTACCCTAGAAGAGTAAATTACATACTATGGCTGCTGGCAGAAGTGGCTGTAATTGCAGCCGACATTCCTGAAGGTTTGAAACTACACATGCATATTCTGTATCTATTTTAACAGAGTCAATAGGAATAGAGTGATAACTGCCTGCACCCATTAGATAGATCTATATTCATTTCTTTAACATGGGATGTTGTAGATGAATGTTCTTGTTATTTTTTATTTTTCTGCTATTTTTATTATTTGTCTCTGGACAAAAATGGAATGACTTGTAGGATCCTTTCCTGTTTCTTTGAAGCTCATTGAAAAGGCTTTAAGAGTTCTTATATTTTGGCAGGCCCATTCAATTATTTTGGTCATTTGTGCACCTTACTAACTTCATTCTTTGAGTCTTTCATAACTCACTACTTCTATAACTAAATTCTGTGTTTGCTTGCACCATATCAGCTATTAGTAACTAATTTTCATATTTTCCTTCTCCATATCAGTTATTGGAACAGCTACTGCACTGAATTTGCTATTTCACATACCTTTATGGGTTGGGGTCCTCATAACAGGACTCAGTACTCTCCTCCTCCTTGGATTGCAGCGATATGGGGTACTTATTTCAATTTCCAACTTGCATTCCATTTAGTGCTTTCAGATTTTCATAGGTTTGATGTATTTTGAATTGTATATATGGACAACTGTACAAATTATATTTTTTTGCCAGCATTTTTGGTCTAATTTATAGATCCCTCTTCAATGATGTCTAGAAATATGTGCTTGAGATTAACCAACCTCGTTCTTGATTCACTTGAAAATCCCAGCTTACAAAATTATGTCATTACAGATCAGAAAATTGGAGTTGCTGATAACTATTCTAGTATTTACAATGGCTGTCTGCTTCTTTCTGGAGCTTGGAAATGTAAAGCCAGATTCCACAGAGGTTTTGAAAGGGATGTTTGCTCCTCTATTGAACGGAAGTGGGGCAACTGGTCTTGCAATCTCTCTCTTTGGTTCCCTTATTATGCCGTAAGTTACAGTGCATTTTCCCTTCTAAACAACATTGAAAAATCCTGAGATCCTTCGAACTGAATATGCAATGTATTTGATGCCCAGGCACAACTTATATCTCCATTCAGCTTTGGTCCTTTCAAGGAAAACTCCTGCTTCTAGAATCAATGTAAGTTTATTCATGTATTGAGGTGGATGAAAAAACAGATTTATAAGCACCTGATTAATCAGCTAATTCTATTCCTGTAATTGTTAATGGCAGTCAGCTTGCAGATATTTCTTAATAGAGAGTGCAATTGCTCTCTTTTTGGCATTTCTGATCAATGTAGCGATCGTTTCTGTGACTGGAGCTGCTTGTTGGATGCCTAATTTACCTGCTGAACTTGTAGATGAATGTGCGAACATCGACATAAACAATGCATCTTTTCTCTTGAAAGTAAGCCCACTTTGATTCTGTTAACTAAAGAATTCTAAACGGAATACTAAGCAAAACCCAACACAATCTCTGTCAAATCCTTCGCAAATCTGATCTAACTAAAAAGTCTCTGTATCTTAAAAAATTCTAAACGGAATACTAAGCAAAACCCAACACAACCTCTGCCAAATCCTTTGCAAATCGGGTCTAACTTTTGTTCTCACATTTCAGACAATAGTAGGGAAGTGGAGTTCTAAAGTATATGCAGTGGCGTTGCTGGCGTCAGGGCAGAGTTCAACTATCACTGGAACATTCGCAGCTCAGTATGTAATGCAGGTGAAAACAATTTATAAGGAGCATAACATGTTTACTTATAGTCTTCTCCATAATACTGTTTGTCCATATATAGCTGTGTATATTCCTAATCCTTACTCTAAAAATCGACAATTCCAACAAAACAGGGCTTTCTCCAATTAAAAATGAAGACATGGAAGCGAAATCTAGTAACACGGTGCATTGCAATTATTCCAAGCCTGGTGGTGGCTATCATTAGTGGGAGTTCCGGTTCAGGAAAACTAATTATCATTTCCTCTGTATGTTATATGTGATTATCAGTAATAGCACCCATACTTCAATGCTTTAGTTTTTCAGGAACTAACATTGTTTTGCTTTTCTTTCATATAGATGATCTTATCTTTTGAATTACCATTTGCTCTCATACCCTTGTTGAAGTTTACCAGCAGCAAGATAAAGATGGGACCTCACAAAAATTCTATTATAGTAAGTGACAATATATTGTTTGAATTATTCTGGACAAAATCATGTTGAGATATTTTAGTAGCATATTTCGGATCATATCATATGATTCATAATTTATTTTTTGTTTTGATGAAGGATCATATAGTATGATCTAAAATGTTGATATAAAAATATCTCAATTTTTTTAATCATATTTCGGATCATATCACATGATTCATAGTTTATTTCTGTCTGATGAAAGATCATACAATATAATCTGAAACATCGTTACAAAATTTCTCAAGACAATTTTATCCAAAATAATTAATAACAAACTAGAAATTATAGAAACATCAAAAGTGACAGATGATAAAGTGTAGAATGATTTCTAACATCCAGAAATTTTGCTTGTAGGTTACCATTTCCGCTTGGCTTATGGGATTGATTCTCATAGGCATAAACGTATACTACCTTAGCACAGGATTCGTGGGTTGGTTGATCCATAACAATCTGCCGAAGGTGGCTTCAGTATTCATAGGATTAGTTGTTTTTCCAATTATGTTAGTTTATGTACTGGGGATCGTATATTTGGCTATTCGAGGAGACAAGACAATTACTTACATAGAACCAGCAGAATTATCTGTGCATAATAATGAAGAAGCACTTGATCAACTATAGAATTAAACATCCTCTACTTCTCTGCATTGTGAAGATATTACTATCATCCATCTTCTATATGGGAGTAGATCAGCATCAGCCCTACTATCGTATAGTAGTAAGGTCCTCAACATATATTTCCATGGTTTTGTCCGTCAGTCGACCATGAGTAAGTCAAGGAAATGCCGGGGGTCGTGCATATTCCATGTGTAAATAACTCATCTTGGTCAAGAAGGGAAAAATCCATGTCCACAAGGTGTTTTTGGCTTGTTCTTCATGTAAGAGATTCATGAGAAACAATGAAATAATTTACCTAAGGCTTGGAGGCATTGAATGATAGCCATGAACTTACGTGTGCATAGGTTCTTGATGAAGCAATGGATGATGGATGACATGTAAATATTGATGTATTTATAAATTGCTTACATTTCATGATGTCAATTATGGATAGTATAAATTGGGATAATAAAATAGCTTTCAAAATTTAATTGTCTTTGTGTAGGAATGGATATGTTTCAAATTGTATTAGAGATATTTCTACAAGAGGAAAGATTCATCTTTAAAAAGTTTTTTATATTAAAATTTATGTTTTCTTAATAATAGTAATTGTGAAAATTGTATACTTGTATTCTTTTTTCTTATATTTGTGGACTCGCGGTTATTATGTTGTCTTTTATATATTGACTAGTGTGTAGGTTGGTGTCTTTTGTGTAGAAGTTGGCAAATAATTTTATCTTAGCATAACCCCATCATCACCAATCCTCAAGATCTAGATCCAAGTCCATATCTAGTCATTCACCACCTTGGTTGAATCCATTTTGAATTAACTTGAAGGTCTTTTCTATGTGTGGATTTAAACCCTAAATCTTTAAATTTAAATTTATTAAATGGGGCCCATATTTCTCTCTCACTAACCATTATGAGTTGACTAAAGCAAAACTTATTTCAAATTAAATATGCTAGGACAATGTAGTTAAGGATTAACCCTAATTCATTTGAATCAATAGACGATCATTATGGAAGTGATGCATAATCACAACATTGTAGAGAATCATAATTGCATTTAGACATACTACATGCTTTGTTTTTTTCTTTAATCTTGGTTCATCACCATTAAATCAATTTCCTTAGGGGCTTAACCAAAGGAGAATTAATCCTTTCCTAACAATTTTCCAAATGGTGTGTCTGGATATCAGCCTACTTCAAATATAGGTATACTCAACCAAGGTGCATCATTTATAGTTGTCACTTTTTTGTCAGTTTAATTTCTTAGATCCAAGTTCAATTTTATAGGTGCAAAGATCAATTACATAGGTGCAAATCTAAACCATACTAAAAAATAACCATTTTGCAAATTTCTAGTTGATCATTCAACAAGGTTATCCATAAGCTAAGGAGGGTACTCCTCTCATGTAATCATCAATTTATGGAATTTAGATAGAGATAAACTATAAGAGCAATACAATTGACTAAATTACTTTCACAAGATCTAAGATAAATTCAAGAGACATAAGATGCCATGCAAATAGACAAAGGAATTAATGTGAAGAAACCCCTTGTGGGTGAAACCTTCACCAAAATGTGATTCAACTCACTTAGTTACTCCAAAATTATAATATATAAATGATCTTAGGCCTTAAGCTATCTACTTCAATCCTCACTGTAATGTCAAAATTGTACATTTGTGCAATTTCACATTATGTTTTGGACTCACTTTAGTTTGTACTAATAATATAATTTTAATATGTAGACTACAAGATTTTTGCTCACACTTGAAGAGAATGATATATTTCATGTCATATTAGGAACATATGTGCAAAATTTTAAAATAATTCTTTTGGATGGTAAAACAATACATATACATCCACACAATGTGCTAGCGTCCCAAAGATTCTTGAAATTCAAAAGTGTAATTTCTAAGTGGCTTACTAACGACATGTATAGTAAAATCTGAATGAGAAAGTAACATATTTCTCTCTCCCCCATTCAAGTGAACAAAACCTATAGATTTTTACCATTTGAGAGGGGCTTTTTTATTCTTTTCATTCAAGTAGTTCTCTCTCTCCCTTGAGGAAACTCTGTTGAAATAATTCTATCCATTTCATTTACTCTCTTTGTGCTCCATTTTTGTGCTCGTTGTCATTCTCAGTAATTTAGGCTTCTCAAAGGAAAGCATTAATAGTCATATCTTTCACATCCATTCAAGAAGATCTCCATTGTTGGTAACAATATTCTTTTTTTTTTATCTATTTCTACACTTGCTCTTCATGTGTGAGATAATCTCTTTTATGTAGAGATAGAAATCTATTGTTATTACTTTCATTTTCATGCAATGGTGGTTTTCCCTATAGACCAAGTTTAGCACCATTATTGATCATATTTATTCATCATTACTTTTGATTCTTAATGCATTTAATATTTTAAAGAATGCTTGATATTTTATCTATTTTTCAACTTGGTTATTCGTGGAGGTTGAAAGACCAAAATGGGGGTGTGACTGAGGAAAACCTCATTTTTTTCCAATCTTGTTGTGCTTGTCTAGGTTAGATAGATTTTGGAAGTTGAGTTGCACATTCTAGAACCTTCTTGTGTGATTAGCAACTAGATGATAGTGTGACATGAAGATTTCCACATGACATGTTATGTCCTTAGCAAAGAGCTACAATGTCTGGTGCTAGGTTTCTCTTAGAATTTTATTTTTTTCTGGTGAAATGAACTCAAGATATATTCTATATATTTCTATAATATAACATTGTTTCATTTTCTTTAGGAATTTATTTCTTAAATGTATTATTCTATTTTAGTTTTAAGCACTTTCTTCATTCTAGTATAGTTGATCTTTATGTTTCTATAAGCAAACATAGGATGTTGTTTCATTTGAGGTAAAGAAGGAACTTGGTTGTTAAGATAAACATTTTTGAATTAAACTATTTTTATCTCCTTTTCCATTTTGGTGAGCTTGAGTTTTAGTTAAACACCTCTTCTTTACATTCAATTATTTTAATTTAGGTCTTTACATTATGTTTTATTCCAAGTTTGGTGAGTGAATGTCATCCAAATATGTTGGATCTCTTTCTCCAAACCTTTCACGCATTTGATAATTTATTTCCCAAAGAATATTTTCTTATGTTATATGACTTGCTTTAGAAGACTTTAAACAAATTTTGTCTTCTATTAAAATTTATACTTGTCTTTCAAATTCTTCTTCATCTTCTTATGCTTCTATTATTCCTTGAACCCATAATGATTCTAATAATTCAATCAACACAAGTTTTATTTTTGGAACCTCAAAAAATCTTAAGAAATAAAAAAATTATGTTTATTGAGCTCAAGAAACACCTCAAATTGTAAAACCCATAATAATCATTCAAGGTGTTGCAAATATAGCACAACCTCTAGGTTATTATGTTCATATTGCTTAGTGTATTACTTCTAAAGTGCTTATGGATAACAACTAAAAATTAGTAGCCCACATGTATAACACACATATGAATAAAAAAATATTAATATTCTACGTCACTTCCTTTTCCTACACTTATTCTTCCATCCAATCCTAAACCTCTTTCTAAATCCCTAGGAGAGTATGATCTTATTGAGAAAATTTGAGTTACTCCTGCTCAAATCTCTCTCTAGGACCTTCTAGAAACTTCTCATGTCTATCATGGTATGCTTTAGAAGGCTCTACAAAAGATCCTTGTTCCATCTTTTTCTAGACTGAATGATGTGAATTTTCTAATGGAATTTATTTGTTTTGAAACTCCAAACATTATATTCCATCAACATGATCTTCCTCCTATTGAAGTGTGTGCGAACCCTTTTCCTAGTACCTGCAAAACAACATGAATAAATGAGTTAGACAAGGATTTGCAAGCTAAAAGAAGGATTCCCCATGAAATCCATTTACAAATCAAACTAGGAATGAAAATAATGAAGAACACAACGAAATTGATAAATTAAAGATAAAATCCTAATTTAAGTAGCAAACTCTTGATCTCATGGGGGAATTGGTGCCAATTTGATGTGAAAATTGGCCCTTTCCCAATTCCTATGATGCAAGATTCAAATGTTGGGGATATTGTTGCTCCACTTTTGATGAAAAGATGAGGACTCCAAGCCAAATGTGCAAAAAGCCTAGCTAAGAATTCGAATGATGGATGGAAATGGCTAAGTATTTTAGCATGGTAACTTTGCTTAGATTGTGGATGATAAAATGAGGAGAGGAGCCCTTCATTTATAGGATTTCAAGATGGATGAATGCCCAAATTTGAGCAATGTGGGACTAACATTCATCCAATGATATGGTGCCACTTGTCAAGCTATGAATGGATGATGGTTGTGCAAGATTTGGAGTTTGTGCCAATAAATGCCAATATTTGAAATTCAAATTTGTTGAAATGACATGTAAGAGGGAAGGGAAAATGCAATAAATGCCACTTGGCTCAAGGTAAAGGACATGTAAGAGGTTTTAAATGCCTTGTTGGATGAAAATGTTGACTTGGAATTTTTGAATTCAAATTGAGAGAATATTCCAAAGAGATGCCTTGTGAGGAAAATAGGGATTTAATAAATGAATTAAATCTATTTTCATGTGCAACTTGCATTATCTAGAGGATGTGACATGAGATTAGATTAAATTTATCAAGGGTTAATTAATTTAACAGGAGATTAGATGATGTGACTTATTTGACTTAGATTTATGGATTTATTTAAATCAGATAAGAGAGGAATATGATAAGAGGCTAATTAAATAAAGATTTTGATTTATTTAATTAAAAGAGATGGTGTTAGATTAAATCAAATAAGGTTTTAATTTATTTAATTTAATGGATAGACTTTAGAGATTTAATCAAATAAATTGATTATTTAATTAAATAGGGATAATTAGATCAGATAGATTGATTTAATTAACAAGAGAAAGTGACTTAATTAGACAAAATGATTTATTTAATTAAGAGATGAATATTGATGAATTTAATCAGATAAGGGAATTTGATTAAATGGTTAGATTGAGGGATGATTTAGGAAGAAATGATGTTAGTATGTCAGGATCGAATGCACGATGTCAATCAGTATATTTTCGGTGTCTACAAAGTGAAAAGTCAATTTGATCATATTTTTACTTATTGTTGTTAAAAACTTTCGTATCAAATGCACCTTCATTGATTCTAGATCAAGTCTCAATGTTTGTGGTGTTTATTTGTTACATCACATTCATATTGATCTTTCTTCTATTTCTCATATTAGGAATATAATTGTAGAGAAATAAAACAATCAAAATAAATGTAGAAATAGAACACAAAAAAACACAACATATAAGAGACATGGATAGACTTGGTTCATGCAATATGGACTATGTCCATGGAGAAACAACTAGTTCTTCCTTTATTTTATCCAACAAAATTAAGGGATAAAAACTACAACACATCCGTTGTAACCTCCTCTTCAATATCTCACAATATCTTCTCTAAATTACAATGCTTCATCATGATGCATAACCTCCTAGACCCCTCAGTGATAGAAGTGGGGGCCAATCCCTCCCACACCCCTTTTCAAGAACTACGATCCAAAAACGAATGAAAAAAAAATCTCTAAATCAAGAAGATAATCAAATTTCATTATCAACATCTATTAATCTTTATTCATGGGTTTGATAATATTGGTCACCAAGCTCTTGGAACAATTATATTAACTATTGAGTTAGGCCCCATTACTTTACCAACTCTTTGGTATACATAATGTCACTTGTACCTTATCATATAATATTTTATAAGTCAATTGTGGATAGACATCATGGGTGTGCAGTTCCATCTACCTTGCATCAATTGATTAACTTTGTATATAATAATCAATCACATACAATACTAGTTAGCCTAGATCACTTCCAGTATTGTCAAAAGTTTGATCTTAGTTGTTCATCAAGTTCTTATTCTACTCTTCATGATTTAATTCTTTCTTTATTTTCAAAGCCTATTATACCACCATTAACACATATTCTTTATGATGGTGCTATCGTACTTTCTTCACTTATTTATAATGCATGTCCTAGTGATGATAAAGGTTCTCGAGACTTTACACCTTCTTGTTTAAGAGAGAATAAAGTCAACCTGACTCACTTCAACATTACAAAAATTACCTTCACAACTTCTTATTCTAAAAAATTGATAATTCTTCTACTTCTAGTGATGATCATAATGATTAATGTGATTAGACTTCTTAAATTGACTACACTAGTCACTAATGGTGATCTTCCCTCTTTTGTGGAGTTGAAATCATGTTATGGCTTAGGATTTGACATTCTTTCTAAAGTAAGCTATAATGATAATGGTTGTGGTAAAAAGGAGCAGGGTATCAAGATCCCTTTAGAGCAAAATCCATATAAATCTACTACATGTCTTGGATACCACCCTCCTCTATCTAAAATGAAACATTCATTGAAAATAAATATGATTTATTTTCTCTTGATTCCTCCTCAATCCTCTTGTACATATTGAACTTATTATGGATAGTTTAAATTCATATATACCCCCTCTAGGTTCTTTTCCACTGAAGAAGCTCTATCAAATTTTCTTGAGGTATATTCTAATTGACCTTCCTATCATCATGACTATTGATTTCATTATTTTTTAAATGATCAAGCATTATTTGGGGAATCAATCATTCTTTCTAATGAATCTAGTTCACTCTTTAATACCAGTAAGTATTTTCACATTCTACATCATTCAAGCGATATTACACTTATTATTGGTAATACTATTGATGTCCTCATAGATCCTAAAAGTACTTATAGAATTATTCAAATTATTCAAATTCCTTTCTTCTAAAGAATGTACATTATATTCAAACCTCTTACATTCATTTCTAGATATCTTTTATTGGTCATATGAGGATATGAAAAGTATTGACCCTACAATTGTGGTCCATAAAATTGTGCTATATCCTGATTCCCAACTTGTTAAAAAGAATATTGCATCCTAAGGTTTCTTTAATGTTTAAGATTGAGATAAAAAATATTTAAAATTTGGTGTTATTTGAATCCTATTGACTGTTCACCTTAGATATTGAATATCATTCCCATTGCAAAATGTGATGGTTGTATCTTTATATGCATTGATTTTCACCATTTAATAAAGCTTCTCTTAAAGTTGACTTTCCCCTTCCTAATATCGATATGATTGTTGACTTGACATCAGGCCATGCCTTACTCTCCTTTATATATGTCTTCTTTGGTTACAATCAAATCCATGGTTTCTTTGGTTACAATAAAATCCTTACTAATATATTAAAGATCAATTTAAAATAGATTTTTCTACCCCTTGGGGTACATTCTGCTACGTAGTCATGTCATTCGATTTAAAGAATGCTAGTGTAACTTATCAACGAGCTATGACTCCTATCTTTCATGAATTTATTCACTTGAAGATTATGTGAATGAAATATTGGCTATGTCTGTCACTTGTCAATATCATTTTCATAATCTTTTTCTTATCTTTGAATTAATTCAACTCTACAAAATGAGACTAAATCCTCTTAAGTGTGTCTTTAGTGTATGCGTTGGAATTTTTTTGAGATTTATAGTATTTCACTATGGTATTGAATTTGATACAAATAAGATAGATGCTATTGTAAAAATTCCTCCTAAGAACATATCTCAACTTCGTAGTCTTCAAGGGAAGACCTAGGACATAAGACAAATTATCTCTCAACTGGTTGATCACACCTTTCCCTTGAAACATCTTTTGAAAAAGGATGTCTGCTTTCTTTGAAATGAATATTATTAAAAATATTTTGATAGCATTAAAATATACTTAGCTAATCCTCCCATTCTAATGTCACTTCTATAATGATGTCCTTTTCTTTTGCATATATTTGCTTCATATCATTCTTTTGTAGAATTATTGGATCAACATGATTATGAAGGTAGAGAGTGTGTTGTACATTACATTAGTTGCACTCTAGTTGATTATGAAACTAGATAATATTTACTAGAGAAACAATAAATCATGCTCTTATATTTATAGCACAAAAGCTAAGACATTATCTTCTTCATGCAAAAACTCATGTAATTGTAATTTGTTTGATCCTCTTAAACATCTATTTTAAAATCTAATCTCTTAGGGTTGATTATGTTATTAATTGAATTCAACCTCAATTTTATATCTCAAAAATAAATAAAGTGATAAGTTATGGTTGATCAATTAGCCAATGCCCCTTCAATATTCTCTTTTCCTAATCTGGAATCTTTTCTTGATGATCACATCCTTTCTTTGGATAATGATCATACATATGAATAATTATTTGATGAATCAATTTGTTGGATTGGCTATGAAGCGAGAGTGATGTTAATTTCCCCCCTTTTGGCTTATGTGCAACTTTTTCCTTAAATATAAAACACATTCAAATTTTTGGTGATTCTCAATTAATCAGATGTAAAATAAATCATAGGGTCTTATCAAGCTAAACATGATATTTTTTCTCAATATCATGATTTAGCTTTATCTTTACTTAATATTTTTTCTTCATTCACTATTGACATTATCTTGCATAAATAAATTTTTCATGAAGATACAATGGATAGTGTAGATTCCCATGTATCCTCCAATGTAGCAAATGACTATTATTTTTTGATTAATTTTCTTGCTTCACATACTATTGTTAATAATTCTCCCAAAAATAGTCTCTTTTATGTTAGTATTGACTTTGGAGAATGGTATTCACACATTTATAATAATTTAAAAGATGGTTCATTTTCTAATAATGCTTCTAAAAGTGATTGCATTCATATTTGAAAGCTTACAACACAAAATATCATACTTTCTAACATCCTCTATCTTCATTCCTACAATGATATTCTATTACATTACTTAACTAAGTATTAAATAGGTCTCTTTCCCTCCATGAATCCCATGTAGGCTTTGGTGGTGGAATTTTGATGGTAGTTCCTTAGTGAAATTTTTTGTGTGAATGGTGTATTATTGGAAATGGAAGAAGATTCATTTTCCTCTGTTAAGAAATTCCCTCAAATGCTAGTAATTAATCTAAGCTTTTTCATGCCCAAATTTCTCCTTGGCCATTATTGGTAAAATATCTCCACCTTTTTATAAAGGCCATACCTTCATTATCATAGTGTGAGATAAGGGGGATTCACTGCTCATGAGTCTCTTCATTCTCAAGAGAATCCTAGGGAGTGAACTTCCCTTAACCACCTCAAGCATTGCTAAATGAAGAAATTGCAAAGAAGGTCATATACAAACTAATTATTCAAGCAGGCTACTACAAAATTCAAGAGAGCGGGATTTCAAGATATCTGTCTCAAAAGGAATAGCTCTCAACTAGAGGACTACAACACAATATCAAGATGCTAGCACGATGCATTGGGTTCCAAAGATCATGTTGGCATCCAAGGAAAACAAAGAGCAAAACCTTGGATAGAAAAGCTAAAATCCTACTATAGTACACAAATCAGAGGTCTATTCGACAGAATAAATGAATAGAAGATAGAAAATGATATAAAGCACAAAGAAGAGCCAGGAGAGAACTTACAAACAATCGAACTCTTGAAACATTTATCCAAGCCTCACTTTGGCAACCTCCACAAAAGAAAGACAAGGAAAAATGTTGGGGCTATTTTGAGGCTTACCATAGTCAAACCCCCATTTTGGTGTTCTCACCTCCACGATCAGCCAGATAGATAGAGAGAGTAAAAAAAGTAAACAAATAAAGAGTGGTGAACCCTACTTGAGGAGGAGAACCCGCACTATAGGATATCAAGTAAGAAAAGTAATCTATTCAAAAATAGATAAGAACAAGAGAGCGTTACCAACAATCCTCGACCCCCTCTTGAACGTACGAACGCATCGTTGAATGCTTGGAAGAGAGCTTTTGGCTGTTGGAGGGACCTTAGTCCAACAAAGCTTTTCTCATGGAAGTGATATTACAAGAAGGAAGAGTAGAGAATGGAATGAGATTGAAGAGGAAAGCTTTAGAATGACAGAGAACCCCCAAATGAGAGCAAGAAAAGGAGTTTTGTTGCTACAAGGGTGAGAGGAGTTATTACACTCGAAAATATGAATACAAGGACACATGTCATGAGTCAATATTATGAGATTCCTCATTTCAAACACATAAAACTGTCAGGACGCTAGCGTGTCACACAGACGTTTGCTTACCGCACAGGCATCCAACACATCAGTTTTTAGGAAACAAGGTGGTAGACTATTGTCGCTTCATCAATGGACCTCATGGAATCAAAATCATGAAATTTTGACCCATGAGGCTCTTATCATAAATGCTCTTAGGTGTGATAAATGCAAGGCAAAGTGCTAAAATGTGAAATTTCCCCTAAGGTGCAATTTTGTGACATTACATTTTTCCCCCACTTTAGTGGGCTCAATTTTGGAAAAAAATCAATCACACTAAAGTAGAAAAGAGGTTAAACACTAAAAACTTGAAAATTTTACAGATTTGTGTGTCAAAAGGGTACTGTAAAGGATGTAGAGGTCATGAGGTAGGTATGAAAGATGTCCCTAGGCAATCGAACTTGACAAAATATACATCTGTCATGAAAACATGTACAAAGTTTGATTATGCAAAACTCAAATTTTAAGTTAGTCCAAAAAATTTGAAGGAAGCCTACCAAGGCGAGAAGAATGATTAAGAAAAGAATTGATGGTTCAAAAGAAAAATATGGTAAAGAGGTGACTATATGCCCCCTTCTGAGCTTTCCCCTAGCCTAGTGTGGTAAAATCAGGAGAAACGAAGGGACCACAATCATCGAGAAAAAAGGGCCCCAAGGGGCCTATATATACCCAGGTGGGCCCCTAGAAGGGTCGCTTTCACTATTCATCACGTGAGTTTTTTTGAATTTTGTGAGAGAAAATTTAGCAAAATGCCATGCAAATGCAAGTACGAGGAACCCAGATTGGACCATTTGTGGCAAGATGTTCATGAGGGTGTCAAGCCAAACTAGGTGAGTCTTCGTACTTCATTTTTAGTGCATTTTTCTTGATGTTTAGCTAGATTTTAGAAAAATTAGTAGTGTAGGCCTCCTACTTACACGCGCACATCTTCACACATTGGCATCCCACCATTGCACTGGCATCCCACCAACACATTAGGGACCCACACGCACACTAGGGTCCTCAAGTTACACTAGGGTCCTCAGGCTGCACTAGCATCTAGCCAGCTTTAATGGTGGACCTTAGGACAACATTGCATTATACAGATGTCTGCATGGTGTGCCTATGTTCCAAAGGCGCTACTTAATAGTTTTCAGATTTTTCCACATTATATAGTCTAACTTGAATCATTTTTTACTTTTGCAGGACTATCCAGAGATGAGGGAGCATCCTGGCAAGCGAGTGTTATGCCTTGTCTGAGATTACTATCAACGACTATCTAATGGAGAGGAGCTACTTCTATGGTGGGTTCATCTATGGCATGTCTATCTGATGCCAGATATGCTCTACCATGACTGCATGTTGATGGAACTTATGGAGCAGTGGGATTCCACCACCTCGACTCTCCACCCCCTAATGGGTGAGATGATCATCATGCTAAAGGATGTTTATCACATTATGGGTCTTCCTATCCATGAGAGGAGAGACATCATTGATGATACACATTCTACTCAAGAGCAGGTAGATGGGGTCTAGTACTACTCAAGTCACATTGACAGTGGTGACAGGACCAACCATATCTATACCTATTAGTTCAAACAAGGGAGTTCTATAGTGCCCTTGTTACGACGTGTTATGGTTATCACTATGGTTGCACGAGTCATGATAGATGCATGGGGATCTCACCTTCACTAGGGCCTCGTGCACACTATCAGATAGATGGAGGAGAACAAGACCATCTTTGCATGAGGGAATAACATGCTCGCACACTTGTACCACGAGCTGGAGAGGTATGTGCATTATGAGTTTTAGAGTCTAGCCGCATGTACCCTACTATAGGTGTGGGCATTTTCTCACATCACGTGCACATGGCCAATAGGGTACCCCGAGGCTCATGATTATTTAGTGCCCATGGCTCATTGGTATGAGATCATCAGGCAATGGAGGCATAGTGATTTGCAATTTTGGCACTTATAGTTTGATGTTTTACAATCTGATCTGGTTAGATGGCAGCCCTACCAATGGTTTTGATGGGTCGATGATAGTAGGTGTCTTAGGAACCTACAATGTGATTGTTTTTTGTCAGGGCGTATATATTTTTTCATCATGCCCTCTTATTGGAGGAGTGTTATGTGCCAGTTCAGGATTATCCAGACCATCCCTCCCACGGTCCCTTCCTATGCATTGGCCATGAGGAGTGCAACATGGCTAGGTGACCATAAGTGGTCGTCGATCATAGAAATCATTCCTTCAAATGATGATCAACCTGATCAAGACTAGCCATTAACGCTCACAATCGATGATGTTGGCATGGTGAGAGGATTTAGCACCTGGTGGCTCACGCATTACCCCACACCAGGTTTTCGAGAGGATTCCCCCAGGGGTGATCTTGGCCTTCAGGGAAATGCACCACTAGTGCAAAGGAAAAGGCAGAGAGATGGAGACAAAGGGAAACAGGAGGAGGTGACAGTGGGCACAAAAAAGGTGAGGTTGAGGTGGCGGTGAAGGATGTCCTCTCCTCCACCTGCTACCCCGATTTCATCTACAACACTAATGCCTTTTTTCAATCCAGTGGTAGCCCTACCAACTCTGAGAGTGACACCTGATGCGAGTGGTGTTGGTCCTGGCATTGCTCCACCTCCTAATCCACAGTAGTAGCCAAGGGACAAAGGTATAACAATTGTTTAATGTTATTTCATTTTAGTAATTTTATTTTTTCATCTCATGTAAATGCTTTTGTTTTGGTTTTATGTATATTCATCTTGTGATACTAATTGGTCTCTTCTCTTTGTGGTTGTGGTTGACACATAGGGATAGACTGGGCTTATAGATTAGTGCATATCATAGGTGGCCCCTGCCATGCCAATCTTGGGGCCCTTCCTAGATGCCTACTGGCTAGTTTCAGTAGGGTGACATGCCCAACTCTTTGAGTTGGTCACACATTTGAGGACGGCCTATGAGGAGGGTCATAAGGAGATCATACAAAGGACTGATGATGCCACCACCACCCGGTCGCAAAGAGATTACATCAGCAGGACCTTGGTGGGATACAAAATAAATTAATCATCCATTGAGAAAGCATTCTTAGTGGTGGTTTTTTCTTCACAAAAATTCATACATTACATGTTGTCGCATCAAATCAAGCTTATTGCAAAGATCGATCCATTGAAATACCTATTATCCAAATTAAATCTCATTGGGCGAATGGACAAATGGGTAATGATATTAACTAAATTTGACATAGAGTACATGGAGTACAAGGAAATGAAAGGAAAAGTGATCACAGACTAATTATCAAAAGCACCTATCTACGTAGAGAATTCATTGATATATGAAATTATTGATGAATCAGTGTTCATTTTCAATAGAACAGATCAATGGAATTTAATGTATTTTGATGGATCACTCACCCAACATGGATTAGGGGTGGGTATTATTTTTATCACCCCTCAAGGTGATATCATCCCAAACTCATGCAGGCTATCATTTCCATGTACTAACATTATAGTTGAGTATGAATCCCTGATAACGGGTTTAAGAATAGTAGTTTAGTGGCAGATACAAGAGTTGAAAGTCTATGGGGACTCATAGCTAGTTATCAATCAAGTCAATGACGATTACCAAACCAAGGATGATAAGCTTACTCCTTATAATAATATGGGAGACAGTATCAAGGAATTTTAAATAGATATAAATTTTGAGAAAATTCCTCACATGAAAAATTAGGAAGCAGATGCTATGGCAACAATTGGATCATTGTTAGATATGATGCAAATGTCCTTCAATGTGAATTATTCGTAGAGAAACTTATCGTACCAGCTTTCAAAATCCTAGAATATGAATTTGTGTGTATAATCATTGGTCCTAGTTCCCCATGGTATCATGATATATTCACCTATATTAGTAGAGGAACCCTCCCATCTGATATCACATCCAACCTTAAAAAGACCTTTGTTAAGAAGGCATCCCAATTCATGATCCTAGGTGATACCCTTTACTGAAGAAGCATCGAGGGGACATTACTACGATGTATCAACCAAGAGGAAGCCTTGATTTCCTTAACAAAATTACATGATGGCATGTGCGGTTCCCATTCTAGTGGTATGACTTTAGCTAAGAAAATATTGAGGATGAGGTATTACTGGCCAACCATGGAAAGAGAAGCCCATCAATACGTGCAAAAGTGTGTCCAGTGTCAACAACATGGAGATTTTATTCATGCTCCAGCTCAAGAGTTATAACCACTGGTCACACCTTGGCCTTTCTCACAGTGGGGACTTGATCTCATAGGAAAAATTACTCCAATCTCATCTAATGGCCATAAGTTCATCATAACGGCCACTAAATACTTTACCAAGTGGGTTGAAGCCATTCCTATGACCTACATAACGGGGAATAAAATTTCCAATTTTATCTTGAATTACCTTATCTGTTGTTATGGTGTTCTACAAGACCTTATTTTTTATAACGAAATACCCTTTAAGAATTAGGATGTGAAAGAGCTATGTCAAAGATTCAATATCCAACATCAGTTCTCTACCCGTTATTACCCCTAGGGCAATTGCCAAGTCGAGGCTACAAACAAGACCATTATGAAAATCCTAAAGAAAATGGTCAATGAAGTTGGTCGTGGCTAGCATCTGTAGTTAGTTCCTGCCCTATGGGCCTATCAAACCAGTATCTGCACACCTACAGGTGCAAACCCTTTCTCCTTGGTCTACGGATCAAAATCCATCCTACCTATCGAGGTTGAACTTCTTTCACTATGAGTGTCATTGTAGAATCTGATCACTAGTGAAGAATACAGAGTGTCTCGACTAAATGAGCTAGAATTCTTGGATGAGTGTTGTCTTGATGCCCTTAATCACTTGCAAGTATATCAAAATTGACTAAAATGGAGCTCTAACAAGAAGATCAAGAGTCGGTCTTTCTAGGTAGGGGATCTTGTCCTAAAGTAGAATTAGAAAAATCTTCTAGATCAGGACAAAGGAAAGTTTGAGCCTAGTTGGTTAGGTCCATTTGTTGTCACAATAAGCTATGGATTAGTAGCATACCAATTATCAACACCTAAAGTTGAACCCTTGCAGGAACCGACCAACAACCTACATCTCAAAAAGTTTTATGCCTAGGCTTAAAGGGTGTAAATCTGGAAAAATATCAAAAAATCAAAAAATGATAAAAAAAAAAAAAATAAGGAAAAGGATTGAAAAACAATAAATAAATAAAATTTCCCTCTAGTGAAAACCACTTTGGTGGCACTTTAGGCAAGTACCTTGGTGAAAACCTGGAAAACAGGTGCCTACTATAAATAAAGTACCTCCATCTATCTTTGGCTCTTTATCCTATCATTCTTTGCATCTCATCCATTCATCACATCATTCATCCTATTTATTCCATCACCCATTTTTGTTCGTATCATAGCTTGATATTGTGAAGTATCGTATCCTTTTTTAGTACTACTTGGCATATTTCCAAGGTCAACTTTTCCTACCTATATCGAGGTAGCCTATTGCATCACATTGGGAGAAATTCGTTATGGATCAGATTGGGTTCTTTTATATCTTAAGGTTATTGGAAATTGCATCGAAAATCCAAAAACATTCATAAAACCTCATCAAAATCCAAAAACACTTGTAAAATCATAAAATCCAAAAACATCCAAATCTTTTATAGCCGAAAATCCAAAATATTCAAAATCTTGTACAACAAAAATCCAAAAAATATTCAAAAAGTTGTAAATTCAAAATCCAAAACATCCAAAATACATCAAAATCCCTAAAAAACTTAACACATCAAAAATCCAAAAATAACACCATGTTGAACTACGAGTCTCTAAGCTTGAACAAAGGAAAGGCCATCATTGATGTGCCCCTAAGACACCCTAGGTTAGTCCATAAGAATTTTGTCATAATAAATTGGAAATTCGTCAAGTGTTCATTCCTCATCAACAATAAGTCAAAGTCAGTTGAACTATGTGGTCTCTACATGTATAACATAGGCAAGGCCATCATGGATATGTCCCTGAGGCCCTTAGGATAGTATTTTAGGTTGGGTTCTTAGTCAGAAAACTTAGAAAACCCCTAAACATTCAGAAAACTTAGAAAACCCCAAAACATTCAGAAAACTTTAAAAATCTCAAAACATTTGAAAATAGGAAAACCCCAAAACATTGGAAAACATTGAAAACCCTAAACAACCTCAAATAATAATAATAAAAAAACTAAACATTCGCATTAAACTTTCAAAAAAGATCAAAACAACCTCAAAACATTTTTTTTCAAAATACCAAAAACATTGAAATATTCCTAAAAACCCAAAACCATTCATCCCATATTGCTTTCACCCATAATAAATTAATCGTCATCTTCAACCTTTGGTAAAACAAATAGAAAACCAGTATCGTAGGTCATAAAGTGAGAACCTAAGTGCCAAAGTCTAAAATATGGATCATAGGTAAATGAGTCAGTGAAGTTTGTACCAATGGCTTATCACACACCTAGTCTTAGTCAAAACACTTGATAAACATGTCCTAGGATGCAAACTTCCTACGAAGGACATCAACATCAAAAATCACCTTAGCTATGTTAAATTGGCAAGCGATATAGATAACATTGACTGTTTGTCTTTGATCTTTTCTTATGATTTATCTTATTGACCCATTATGAGGACCTCTTGATGATTTCTAAATGATTTAGAGAGAAGGAATGGTGCATCAATCATTATATTTCATTTGTTGTGCTTGTGGGTATTCTTGTAAAATAATCTTGGTGCATACTTGCTTAGTTGTATGTAGGGAGGTTGTTTGGAGTAGATCGTTGACTATTGTGTATGCTTTGGTTTGATATATTCTAAGCTTCTAAACTATATTCGAATGAGGTTTTTGTATGTCAAGGTGTGAACAAGAATTATCTTATTTGTTTGTAGAGTCAAATTCCATTACACTAGATACAACGCCATCATGGTTATCAATACCATGATGCATTGTGTCTATGTGTTATATCAAACATAAGGAATGACCGAAAGTATCAATCTCAATATATGAGAAAAATCATCCATCTCATCACCATATATAATAAAGTCTCGACGGATCATGGACTTGTTGGACTTTTGAATCAATCTTCAAAAATTAATGGTCAAATCATTTTATTCTTCTATCTTCTTTCCACGCTAACCTAGTATCATGATAGTCAACAAAAAAATCATCATGCATTCATCCTACATCCACAAAATTGTCAGCATGCATACATCTCACATCATCATGACATATCATAATAATAATAAACATAGTCCACTACATCATTATCATTTAAGTTATTTTGAATAATATAGATTTGTTATTCTAAGCATTTTAATCCATTAGCATTCATAACATCCATATCATACGCATAAACATATGCATAATCTATACACACATCCATATATATACATCCATGCATCATCATGACATCATAAATCACATGAGAAATATACACAAAAATAAATCCATTCATCCATACATCCTACATAAGCATATCATGTAATCTACATCTCATATCATTCATTTAATAACATATTATACAAAGATACTAAAAAAGAAGATAGCATGTCCATTGCATTGCATTACATCCATCTCATAAACATCGCATGTCATAAAAAATACATCATCATATATTGCATATCGCATAAATGAGGAAATGCATCCATAACATAAAACATAGCATCACAACATAACATTTGCATCCATATATCTATAAATCATGAAATAAAAGCACATCACATCATAGATCTGAACCATCCCATATATATATCAAAAAATGATTGTCATGATACAATATCTAAATCAATGTGTATGAATATCATCAAATGTACAATGTACAAGAGGCTATAAAAAATGAGCCTATGAATGTATGTTTGTATAAATAATCAGGCTATACAAAAAGGTATTTGCAAAACAAACTCAAGGAGAGATCTATCCTTGGCTATCTCTGTCACCATCTCCTAGTTGGTCTGACTGTCTAACAAAATTAGAAGCACTCGACTATACCTGGCTCCTATAGTCAAAATTAGGCTGCCTATGGTGGGGAGGGACATCTCTATAATACAATGTCTGATAATAAGCAATCTCCTCCCTCGCCTGCCCAAAAAAGATGAGATGACACTGTCTGCCCTACCAAGCCCTATGCCTACTAAGCTTGTTGCTAAGAGACTACCTCTAACTGTTGTTGTTGGCCCACCTTCTGAGCTAACTACACATTATAGGTCTTTCTAAGTTGGAGCTCATGATCTCTCTCTGTTGTGATTTCCAAAACCTATTCTCGAGCTTGATCTCGCTTAGTTATCACTACCTACAGCTACTACTGCAACTATTATATTTGTACATCTCAGGGATCTAGCCCTAGTGGTGGCTACTAAACTGGTGGCAATTGTATTGGTGGCTACTGTGCTGGTGGCTATTGGTGTAGTGGACGTGTGTTGAGGACCTATCCATCATGCTTTTTTCCATCCTGGCCATCCTATCCTCTACCCTATCCTTTGCCCTATCCATCCTACTACTAGCCATCCTGGCCATCCTGTCCTCTTATCTACCCATCCTATTGTTGTCCATCTTAGCCATCCTTCCCTCTGCCTCGTCCTCTACCTACTCCCCTCCCTCTTGACCTCCCTCAAGGAGGTATGCCTGATAGATCTGTAAGTTTGGGAGGGGGCACAAACCAAGCATCATATGCAGGCGTAGTCTGAGCATTGACCTGCCCCTGATCATAGGCCCATGGTCTAGCAAGCAGCTATCTAAAACCCTCAACGGCCTCATGGGGCAGTATCACTAGCCCCTAGGTCACCTCTTGAGTTGATCTCACAAAAAATGGTGGTATACTGATCATCGGGCATGTCCTACATCTCACCAAACTATTTGGCTACCTTATCCAGTAGGTACCGCTTGATCATCATATGATCCTGACCCTACATATAAGGAGTCTAGAAAGAAAAGAAGATTTTTTGCACATCATCATACAAAGTGGGCATCTACAACCATGACCACCATTTGAACATTGTCATATCATTGATAACTCAATGCCAATAGGGAATACCAAGCCGTCCTGTGTGTTGTAGGGTAATGGTACCCCTATATTTGTAGACCACTAAATCATCTAGCTCCACATCTGCCATATGGACAACTGGTCGGAGCATGGAAATGTGCTCCCATGCTCATATATGCAAGAGTGTGACTCCTACACCAATAGTTCTCCCATCACAATACACAAACTTATGCATGTCATGATACAGTGAGGCCACCATCACTGGCCCCCATGCATACTGAGTCCTCCTAAAAACCATCTTGTACAATGCCATCCCCCATCTAGGACTGAACCTTCTACTCCATTGATCTAGGGCAATAATGGCTGAGATCACTACATCGACTACTAGTCTAAAAATCAGAGACCAACCTCTATACATCTTGAGGTCAGTCTGTGAGTTTGTTAGGACAATGGTGTCCTGACAAAGAAACTCCTGACAAACATCATAACTTGCGTCACTATCATAAATCACGTGGTCTTCGTGTATTAGCAACCAAAGTATCTACAACTTGTCCTCTAAAGTGACCATAGCCTCGTTGTTGGGGAAGTGAAACGATGAGGTCTCGCTATTCCATCACTCGCATAGTGTTTTCATCATCGCCAGATGGGTCCTCACAACGAGCATGTAGGTGATGTACCACAATCCAATCTCCCCTAGGTTCTCTTGTCTAAGCTCATCTAAATTGTCTAGTGCAGCAATTAAAGTTGGTCAGTGCTCATGTGACATCAAGGGTTGAATAACCTCTTGCATCCACCAAGCACACAATGTCAAAATTTGGCTCAAATTGATTAAGTTTGGAATTTTTACCCCCAAAATGACAAAGGTGTCGCCATAATTCAAATTCCAAACAATGACGATCAGTGCATCCAAATTATAAATCATGACTAGCATCGCTATTTACACTGGCATCACAATTTGAGGTCTAGAAACCCTAATTCTAAATTGCAAATTAAAAGAAGTGTCGCTCATTACATCTACGTCGCCAAAGAAAAATAGAAACTCTAATTTCAAATCATGAGGTGCATCGCCATTCACAATGGCATCGCTAAAAATGCTAAAAGTGTCACTGAAAATCTAAATAGCTTTGCAATATAGTGATGCTAACCTAGCCCAAATTCCAAACCCTAATAAATGCGTTGAAAATTCAAAGTGCAAGGAAAGTTTTGGATTGCATACCATTAGTCCTGCGCCTAGAGGCCTCTGGTACTCTCGAACCCAATCTTAAGTGTGTCATGGGAGCACGAATTGCACCATTTCTTTAGGAGGTTAGAGTTCCAAATGCAACAATTCTCTCAAGTGTGAATGCACAAATGAGTTGAAAGTGACCCTTTATTAGATATTTAAACCTAACAATTAGGGTTTTTTCCCCTAATTTGAGAGTGCAGCTAGGGTTTTGGCCTATTTTACCCACTTCCATGCTTCATGACCTATTTTGAGCCATTTTTTGTATTTTTGAGGCTATTTTTGGCATCCCGGGGCATGTTTTGGCACTTGAACGTATATTTTACCTTTGCCAAGAGATCAACCCAAAATTAAAAATTTATGCCCAATTTGTTGAGGGGGTAGGGAAACACCGTTATTCCTTCCCACTGGGGTAGCAATGGGGCATCCAAAAAATTAGAAAATTTAAATCATTTTTTTTTTTTGATCTAAGCAACAGTTTTAATCCGAAAAAGCGTTAGTCTTTGAACCAACGTAGCAGGTAACTCATTTCAAAGAAGGGAAAAATGTAGACACTTAAAAATGTCATGAATGATCTATTACACACTCCAATATGATGTACTAACACCGTTTCATCCTAAAACCCATCCTCTTTTCGCTTAATTGATTAAATTAGCCTAGTTATTTAATTAATTGTATTGTTTTCATCTATTAATCTAATTAATCTAATTAGATTAATTCCTACCCCTTTCATGCTAACCTTTCATCCTGTTAAATTGGATAAATCAAAATATTTAATTTAACACCTTAAATCCTCTCATTTAAATTAAATAATTTTAATCATTTAATTAAATTTCATTTTGACCCTTTTTCATTAAATAAGTTAATTATTTAATGAGTATCCCAAATTCCCCTAATTTTCATAATTGAGACTTTGTTTTAATTATCAAATTACTAATTAATCCTAATTCTCCCACTTGCAAGGGAATATTCCTTGAGAATTTTCCTCCTTTTCATATTCCTCCAAAAAGGGAATATTCTCATAGAATATTCCTTCCCCTTTGCACATTAAAATTTGGTTTTAATTAACTAAATGCTAATTTTCCTCAAAAAGAGAATATTCTCATGGAAAATTATTTCCCTCTTCACTCATTTAAAAAAAAGGAATATTCTTCCTTGTAACAAAATTTCAACAAACTTCTTGTGCAAGTTTTGAAAGTGTGCTTCTTTGCATGATTGTGAGCCCTTGATTAAATATCATCTTGCATTTTCAACCCTTGATGTGAATCCATGATTCATTCCTCCATCTTCCTTCCATCCTGACCATTGATTGTTTATTTCAATCTTGACCATCAATTTCATTTTTCCTATTCTATAAATAGACCTTGCATCTATTGAATAGGGATCCATCTTTTAATAGTAAACTTATGTTGTTAAAATCACTCTCATTTTGCATCCATATTTAGATTTTTTTAGTTTAAAATCTTGATCATAATATCCTAAAGCATCTATTAAATGGATTCCATGGTAACTTAGTTGCATCCATTTAGCATATTTAGGAATTAGGACTTGCATATTTAAATCTTGCATACATTTAGAATATATTTGCACACATTTACATCGATCATCATAGCATTTATCATGTTAAAATAACTTTCATCATGTTTTACAACACATCTTTCATCAGTTTCATCAAATTTCTTCAATAAAACTGATTGAAACATGCTCATTATCCAAGGGAATGGGAAAGGGTCGCCATTCCACATCAATGCGACACCACTCCCCTAATAGGATAAGTTTCAATTTCTTAGAGTAGATGTTTATCAATATTTCATGTTTTAGAATGTTAGTTTTATGGCTTCCTCATTTTTGTTTACATTGAATAATCTTATTGGGATTGATGCTTAGTGGCTTAAGTATGTTTGAATCTGTATGGATCAAGTGTAGTTAGCCTATACTATGCCACTGGTCACAGGTACTAAAAGGAAATCTGTCCCTAATTAGTTTGGTCCTTACATCATCACCTTTGTTTATGGTTCTAGATCTTATAGTCTCTCCACTATGGATAGTAATCCCCTTAAAGAAACCATAAACACCATGCATCTTCATCACTTTCATGTTTAATTTCTCTATGTGACATTTGTATAATGATCGATCCTTAAAAGGGTTGATGTTGTTTATCTCATCCAATTCTCCCATGAAAAAAACTCTTTTGTGTTATGATATTTTTGTGTATTTTATATTCCTTGTGAATATAAGATCCACGTTTATAAAAAAAATCAATTAGATTGTTTAAATATGCTAAAAATTTACAATTATTTGAATGCATTTTGTTTCTATTCTTGACACATTTTTATAATCTTAAATTTTACTAGTATTTTTCATTTCATTAAATGAAAATTACTCAATTATCTTTCTTACGTTTAATGTATATTTGATTAATTAGATATTTTTAGCATTTAGTTTAAAATCTTTTATATTTTGTTATTCAAATTAGACATTTTATCATCTTTTATTTAAGAAATTTAATTGTTTAAAGCAATGATTCTTAGTAGAAAATATTTTCATTGATGTTAGTTAATAAGCTCAATTACTACATTTAGTTAACTAGCTTCAATATTTATTTCTCAATTAGATCATTATTGTATTTAATTAAATAAATTTGTTCAAATTTGTTTGATTAAATCATAATTGCATTTAATTGAACAATTCACATCATATAGAATCATGCATGAAACACATATAAACATCCATAAGAGATACACATGTAACATATAAACATCAAAAATCATATAGACAACATGTGTGTGCATAATTATATATAAGTACAAAATCACCACTATATCAAAATGTGGTGTGCATATACATCCATATAACCTTATAGTCTATATAAAAAATTCTGCATCATGGTGTGTGGCTACCTAACTCCTTAAGGGTTGGTGGCTAATCTAGTCATGCAAGTGGTTGTATAATGAAGGCCACAGATTGATTAAGTGTTCAAGATACACTCTATGATGCACTATATGTTTGTAGGCCCCTTAACTCAACCCTCATCTTTGTTATCAAAAAGGACATGCAAATACTAAGAGAGCTGCTAGGGAAGTTTGTGGTGGGATATAAAGCATTCCATTAGGAAAGAATCCCGATTTGGCTCCATGATTTGTTGGTCCATTGCAGATCCTAGAGAAGATAAGTTAGATGTCATATATGCTTACTTTTCCACCAAATCTTTCTAAAGTTCATGATGTGTTCCATATTTATTTCTTGAATAAGAATGCATATGATTCCTCTCATGTGATAAATTGGAAGGATCTTCAAGTGGATAATAGGCAAATCAAACTAAAAATAATTGGACAATCACACAAGTGAATGTTTTATGAGAGGAATTTGGTGAGTGAGGTGCTACTTAGGAAGATAAGGAAATATTTCACAAGCAATACCCATATCATTTTACTTGATTATTCATTATGATACTTTGTTGTTATGTGTTTTATTTGAGAAACCTTGTGTGATAGTATATGATTATTATTTATTTATTTATTTGTCATGTTAAGTCCAGTATTTTATTTATCAAGGGGGAGGGTGTAACAACCCTCATTTTGGTCTCTTGTGATATTCATTGGAGATTATATGTTATCTTATTCTATTGTAATTTGGGCATAGATTATTTCTTTGATAATTGACTGTGATTAATGATTTAGAGTATTTATGCATAACATGCAAGGTCATAATGTTATTAGTTAATATAAATGGTTCATTATTTTAATAGGATTATACTATTTTTAGTTTCTAACAATGTTGCCAAGGATTATTGAGACAAAATTATATTGTTTGATATATAGGTATTGAGGAATGCAAACTAAGTCATGGTTCTAAAGTATGTTGACATAATCCAAATTGTGTGGCAATAACTAAATAATTAATTAAAATAAGATAATTAGAAGTTTTAAAATAAATCATTTATGGTTTGAATTAATTAATTAGTACTTAGAATTTAATATATTTATTTGGTTCTAGATAATTTACAATATATTTTTTAATAAAAAATTATGGATTTAGCAATTTTAATTATTAAAGATATCACATTTCCACAATCCATATTGATTATTGACTAGATGACTTCTAGATTAGATTGTGTAAGATTTTTTTGCATCCAGAAGTCATCTAGTCAATAATTTTAATTAGATCAATTAAATTGATTTGAATGTGCAAGTTCATAATTAAAATTTGTAGAATAAATAATTAAATTTATTTTATATTGGAAAAATAAAATATAGAAGATTTATCATCTTTAATTACATGATGAATTATAAATATTAAAAAAACTGATATTTTATTATTCGATATTTTCTAAGTTGTGCATGAATAGAAAATATTATTTAACAAGATTTTTTAAAATTGAGAATAAACTATTATTTTCACAATATTATTCCTACATTTAGAGAATGGGTTATTTAAAAAAAAAGAGAGGAGAATTCTCTTAGATAAAATTAGTAATTCATTAGATAAAAAAATAGTAAATAATTCAAAGATTGAAGTTTAGAGCTTTTGTGGTTATTGATCTTTGGATAAAGTTCAAGGGTTTATTAGAATTGTGTTGGATTTTCATCAATTAATGTGAAGTTGAAAATGATTCAAGGTAGGATCTTAATCATGGAATGGATCTAATAAAAATTTAATTTATTTTTCTAAATAATTTAGGTTCATGTTTGAGAAAGAGATGTTTCATTGTTTGTGTTTGTGATCTAATTTGTAGAACCCAAATACCTAACCTATATGATAATCTCCCAAATACCAAGGGTGTCAAACCTAGGTAGATTACCACAAACATATCTCTAGGTTGGGTAGTTAAGGACCAATTGTTGAAGTGGTTAAGAACTCCTTCACTTATGTCTCTGCAAGACCAAGGGGTTTTCCTGAGGTGTTGGGTTGATGATTGAAAGCCTAATAAATTACCTTACAACAAACTATACCCCTACAAATTATATTCCAATACTAGTGTCACAATATACCTATATATGTTAGTTTGGATATGTAAGGATGAGAGCCTACTTAAACAAATGATCTACCAGAAAATTTATCAATGAATGGTCTTTGTGATAATCCCTTTTAGTTATAAACATTTAGACATGGTAGTAAGAAACAAACACTAATGAAAATTGAAAGATGTTTAAATTTATTTATTTTGAGTGTGTTGAGGATGATGGGAAGAGTTCATACAATTATATATCGACGTCTTTATCTTATTGGGAAACGAAGTCTCTGTGTCCATACAAAACATGAAATAACTGAAACCAAGGTGATGCATTAGTTAACACACCAAAACGACTAGGTCTTCTAGAATGTGCACTCCTCCATCAACATTCTCTGTGCACATAGCCAAACATTTAAATTTCTTAACCAAAGCTCCAAAAATGAGTATCTCGTCATTGTATGACTCTTACTTTTTCTCTGAGTATGGCAGTACCTGAGCTTCTAGTGTTTCTGGATGGAACCTATAGCAGAAAAGTGTAGTCTCCATCTGAAGGAACCATATTCAGAGCTCGTCATTGAAATGAGGGTTGAAAACATTAGAAGAAAAGAAATACCATAATTCTAAAGTAACAATTTGTATCAAGCCAAATGTTAGAAAGTATAATTAAAAAGACAAATCCTCACAGTTGGACCACAAATTGGACCAAGCAGATCTATGATTTTATCTTTAGAATATAGGAACTTTCTCTATCAAATATTCACAACCTCAAATTGGATCTCAAATTGAACCAGTAGATTTATGATTTTATCTTTAGAATGTAGGAAATTTCTCTGTCAGATATTCAACCTCAAATTGGATATGAAATTAGACCAACAGATTTATGATTTTATCTTTAGAAAATAGGAACTTTCTCTGTCATATATTTAGAGTGATCAATTGGGAATCCAGAGTAATTGACTAACTCTTAACATGTAATTAGGTGGAAATGAATTTTTTAGTCCACCGATGTTTGTATTCCTATACTCGGGTTCTGCTTCTGAGCAAAAAACACCTGAAAGTGTTTCAGATCGGCTCAAGGTACTCTCCAACTTGGTTATGTCACCAATAGCAATCCAAGTTTTCTTAAACTATCCATACCCAAACGCTGCATCACAATCTATTCTTCATGCCCATAAAAATGCCACATACTAACCCCTTCTAAATAAAACATTTAATCATCATAAAACCATAATTAATAAATCATTTTAGTTTTAGAAAGAATTTGATGTCATTTACTAACAAAAAACAAGTTGTATAAATCACAAAAAATCCATGAAGCCTCCTAAACATACCTTAAAGAAAGTTTACAGGATGGGTTTCAACATAAGAAGCTTTCTACTATAACTCTCAATGAATGTATTATAAGTAGAAAACAAAATTCTTCACACTTGAAGTAATGCAACTGTCAAACATTTATTCCAAAAGTATGTTAGCAAGAGTTAACTAAAAATAGAATGATTTTTTGCTTGGTTTCTTTTATCAATATGTCACATGGAAATGGAATAATCACTAAGAAACCATAACAATAAAAAATGAAGTAAAGGTTCAAGAAAGGAAATTCCAATGTACTATTGTGTAATGGTGATGGAGGCACTTATATGAGCATGACCTACATACAAATCTCTTCCATTGAATTTCCATCCATCCAAAGAGAAAATAAGCAATGTAAGGATTTGAGCAATATAAGTCCAAAGGGTTATGTTGTAACGGTAAAGGAATCAGTGCCATAAGAGCACAATCGAGGAACAAATTCTTGTGACTATAATTATGTGATCCATAACTCTATTGGTCATGTGGCACAGTTGTGCTATAACAAATACATGATGAATTCATGTGTGACCCAGGTTTAATGTGGCTATGTTGTGATAGAAATGGAAGCACTCATATGAGCACAATTCATGTACAAATCACCGTCATCACAATTAGGTGTCAATCATCATTGGGTGCATTCAAGTTTACTCAAGTTTAATAAGTTACAATGTAATGATAGCATGGTCCAAGAGTGATTACCTCTTGTTGCAATAAAGAGCTTATAACTCTAGTTGATATGTAGAGTGGTTGTGTTATATCAATTATGTAGTGCATTCAAGAACAACCCGTGTTTAATGGGCTATTCTAGAGAGTGATCAATATTTTCTAAGCCTTATGAATGTTACTTAAAAGTGTACAGCTTAAACTACTGACTAAGTTTGTTACATACTTGAATGCAATCTTGGATTACCACAGACTATAATAATGAATGATCTACTAATAACCATTATGGGAAGTATTAAAGAAAGAACCATTCTATATAGGATACATTTCCCTAATCAGGTTTACATACCTTAATGATCAAACACAAGTTTCCCACACACTCTAGGATACAATCCAAGATAATACCACACCCTGTCAAGATAACTAATTTTTTGACCCAAGATTTAAGGTTGTTTTTTAATACCATCAGAAGCATTGGTAAGAGTGTGAGTAGGGTACAAACCCTAGGCCTCCGTAGAAACATAAACCATAACTCTAGTGGATTAGTGAGGTTGCAATACTAGAAAGATTAAGACATTGTTCGTTTGTCAGAATAATTTTAACTAAATAGCGAAAAAATACCCAATACCAGCTTTTTAAATACCCATAAAATAAAACACCCAATGTCCTTTTTTTAAAAATAAAGATAGTCAATAACAAAGGGTTCACCTAACATCAATTTTTTTAATGCCCAAGAAAAATGATAACAAAATCAAAATTTAGAACACTATGTGTAATACTAGAAAAGGTTGAGACCTCATTTGTTTCTCAAAAAAAACATTATCTCGATAGCGAAAAATATCCAGAACCATTTTTTAAAATACCCATTTCAAGTGAAAACCCAACATTGAAATACCCAAACAACCATAAAAAATTTACTAAGCATTAGTTTTTAAACATACCCAGATATCACGTAATAAAATAGCCAACATCATAAAATTCAAATAACCAAATAGTAATTTATTAAAACACCTGGGGCAACATCAAATTTTTCAAATACCCAATAGGCATAACATATACATCCAAATTTAAAAATAATCAAGAATTTTTTGCATACCTCTAAGATGATCCACAACAAAAAGCTGAAAATCCTCAAGACATACTTCCAGGTGGAGAGCTATCTGATAGAAGGATAGATTAGGCCATATTCTAGACCCATACTTTGAAGCACTGCTGGAAAGAGATTCCTCCACTAGGAAAGCCCTTTGATTACTGCTCAATATCTCCATCTTCAAAACCCTTCAACCTATGTTTGTTTTCCCAGACTATTTCTTCTAACTAAGCAGTAGTTAAAAACCACGGGAAAATGGTGTTCTTAATTATATCGTTTGATTTTTGTTATGCATTTATAAAATAAATATATAAAAATTTGTATACATAAGTGTTGACTAAAATCTAAATTGATGGCTAGGAATATTTTCTTTCAAAAAAAAAAGTTTGATGCAAAAAAATAGTCATTTATTTAGTCACCTATAGCTGTGATTTTATCCAGTGACCAAATTAGTTATTTATTTAGTCATTTATAGTTGTGTTGCAAAAAATAAGTAGAATTTAATCGTTTTTAGTTGTCATGACTAAAAATTTTAGTCACGTAGTCACTTATTTTTGAAATTCTACTAGTGAATAAAGAGGACATGAGAGCTTATTTGGAAAGCCCTATGCCAAGTCATATGTTTCCAAATAAAGCTACTCCATGAAAGGGGTTTCCCCCAAAATGAAATCTCAAAATAACACATAAGAAATCCATGGATTCGAGGTTAGTATTTCTTTGCTACAATGTTATTAGAGAGCTTGGAATTGTCATCATTCCCAAAATACTTATGGAACAAGAAGAATGACACAAAGAGCGAAAATAAAGAAAAAAACCTTCGGGTCAACATGGAAGAGACCTAAATGTCTCGACGCCTTCCGTCATCCCCAAAAGGAAAACAGAAGACAAGTGAAAAAGATAAAGAAAAAGATTTTGGGTCAACATGGAAGAGACCTAAATGTCTTGACGCCTTGTGTCATCCCCAAAAGGAAAACACGACAAAGAAAAGATAAAATGTGTACGACATAGAGAAGAATGTAGGTACAAATAGAGGAATGCACAAAGAGAGAGAGATACATCAAACAAAACAGTACAAGGAGATCACATTACACACATGAAATCACACACATAACATGTGTAGTGCCCCTCCACGATTCACCCTCTCAAGGTGTTTGATAAATTTTGATTTGGGTTGTTTGATATAAATTTGTTTTTAATAATCTTGCTTTGGGTCGTTTGAATTAAATAAAATACTAGATAAATCATATTGATAAATTGATTTATATGTTATTTTTGGATATGTAATTTAATAAATTAGATTATTAAACTATAAAGTGTTTTTATACTCAAATATAAAGATAATTGTTATTTAGTGCTAAGCTTTTAATAATGAATTAAAATGTGTTAAGATATTAATATGAAGTAAAATAATAAAAAATAGGATGAGGATAGTCGAAAAAGAGATAAAAGCAATTGAAAAGTTGGAAGGTTTTGCATGCAAGTACATGTACAGTTTCAAACTAATTGTTGAAAGGGAAACTAAAAGCTTATTGGAGAAGATTTTGGGTCTGTAAAAATATTGGGAAAAGAAGCATTGCAGCTTGATTGTTCAGAAAAGGAATTGGAAGTTTGGGAAATCATTGAATGCTGATCAGAAATTTTAGAGATGTGGAGATTGTTGTAGAAGTGTGAATTCGACATCAACTCCATCTCAACCTACTCTGAATTTCGGGTAAGTTCGTCTCTAACTTATTATTTGTTATACTCTTGTCCGGTTCTACTGGTTTAATAATCATTCACCTGTTGTTATGCCTCTTGAAAACTTTATCTTGTGTGCTTAGCGTATTTTTCCACATCGCGACGTCCCTCTAGTTGCTTGACTCATTTGAGACTACGTTCACTCGAACTCCTCTTTTATTATTAAATTTTGAGATGCTTGGAGATTTGATACTGTACCATGTGCATTGCTTATAAACATGATATATTTCGGTTGGAAATTTAGTGTATGCATTGTTGGATTGGCAATTTTATATTTTCATTTTCATTTTCAATCCGATCGCATTCTTTCCAGATTATTCTTCCTTATTTCGGATTCAGATGTATTATCACTATGATTGTTTGCCTCGGTTCGATGGCTATTCTTTTGACGCGTTGTAAGTTTAGGGCACTCCATATTCTTTTCTTTGGGCATCGCTTCTCCATGTGCTATCGTTGTAGGTAGTCGTTGTCTCTTTTGCTTATGGTGTAGGTCTTCTTTTGGTTATCAATTTTATGTGGATAAATCTATCCTATGGCACTCGATATGCTTAAAACTTGTATTTCCTAGAGTCTGAAGTAGAAGAGGTTGGTGCTACAAGTTGTGAATGCTCTATGGTTTCTTCCATGCTTAAGTTTGATGTGTGTAGATGAATATTGTTGCTGTCCGTTGTGCCCCTTCTTTCCATGTGTTGTCCAGACTATCCTAGGTGATCTTAATGGATTCCCTATGATTCCATTTCTTGATGGGAATTCTAATTATTGACTACATCCGAATTATAATATGCATAGTTATATATATCATAATTTAATAAGCTATATTGTGTTTTGGTTGAAATTGATTTTGTTATTGTTCTCTACATTTTGGTACCATGGATTATGAAGTACTTATTATTTGTATGGCCTTTGATGTTTACACTTAATTTTGGGTAATCAATAGATATGCCTTATATAACATTCGATTGTATGTAAATCGGTGATTATGTATTATGGGTTGGCATTCGAATATATATATATATATATATATATATATATATATATATATTCTCTTACCCTGGGATCTGATTGTTATTGGTCCTGGGATCTGATTGTTATTGGTCAATAAAACAGTTTAATGTAATATATATTTTTTTATCGTGGGATCTGATTGTTATTGGTCAATAAAACAGTTTAATGTAATATATATATATATGTATTTATTTATATATGCAAGTGTGTACATGAATATATGTGTATTATGGTTAAAGAAGAGAAAATAATATTTCTACTTTATAATTAGTTAATTATGTTTGACAAGTGAAATGGGTAATTTTAGTAAAGGAATTGGGTAACTTACATTTAGATTTCAAAAATTGGAGGATGTTATTGCATAAATTGAATTAGATTATTTCTTAGTTAATACATGCAAGTGTCCATAATCATTTAAGAAATGATTTATTGTATAAATTGTAGTTTTGTTGGATAAAATCATTTAGGTGATAATGAATATATTTCAGAACTTTAAATCTAGCATAATCATTTAAGAAATGATTTATTGTATAAATTGTAGTTTTGTTGGATAAAATCGTTTAGGTGATAATGAATATATTTCAAAACTTTAAATCTAGAATAGATAAGTGAAATGGAGAAAAAACGGATAGGCTATATTTGGATATTTGAAGGGATAGCTTAGTTAAATAAATTAGTTATCTTTGTTAATTAGTGAGTGTGGATTATTCCTATAATTAATTGTAATGGTTCATATTGTTGATTGATTTCTTGCTTTGAAAGACATGCTTAGATAAATAAATTAGAATATCTCTAGTCCGTAAATGAATGTTGGTTTCTTTTCTAAATTATCTAATAGTTAAAGTGCCAATTCTTGAGAATTCTTGTGATTGTTATCATGGTTGATTTGATTGTTTGAGTGGGTTGATTTTTGAATTGAGATTGTGAATTGGTTGATTGCTATTATTGTAATGATTGTTGATTTTTTTTATTAAGTGGTTTATTAGCCAAATTTTAAGTTTGTTGGGTAATTAGTGATTAAGTATCATGTCAGGAGAAAATTGAGGTCTCCCTTGGATGCCCAGTTGGTTGTTTTTACGATGGACTATTGTGGTTGAATTTGAAGTTGAGTTGATTTTGGAATTTAAAGTTGATACTGATTATTGTGGTTGGTTTTCGATGTTGAGATCATGTTATTGTTGCCACTTCGACGGGGAACCAATGTGTTAGTAATTGGTTAGTCTTCCAGAGGTTGGGGAAAGAGTTTTCTTTATGAATGGCTTTTCATGCTAGTTCTTTGTGAGCATTTGATTCTATATTTGATTTATGAGTATGTGGGTTTTAGCCTTGCACTGTGGAAATTATTTCACTATGGAGATTTTGTGTGGGATGGTGCATGCCTCGCTTTGTGTGATAATTCATGTGGCTTTTATGTTGTGCAAGTTGGCTTACCCAGTTAGTGGATTGTTGAGTCCTTTGTTTCTAGTAGGGGGAGTGGCTCCCAATGAGGGTCTGACGCCCAAAGTGGCAGGTCCAGGGTAACTCATGAGAGTTTCTTAATCTAGTGAAAAACACTAATAATTAATTATGGGATTTGGGTAGTATCTCACATTAATAAAAGATAATGGATGTCTCGCTCATGGATCAAGTGCATGTTTAGGCTTGAGGTGAGATGGGAAGGCCTGGAATGGATAGATCAACTACCTTGTCTTCATGAAAGGTATGTTGATTTCGTATGAGTTAGAATGGGGGTCGGGGATCGGTTGAGGTTGCCAGGGTAACCCAGGATGGGGGTCAGTAACCTATGAAGATCTATATTGGGTAATCCATATCGAGCTATGCAATGACACTCTTCCCTTTAGCAACCTTGGTTTCCTTATTTTTTTTCTCCTTGTTGTTTATGTACCTCTCGAAGCGGTTATACTTTATGATTATTGTTGCATTTGCTTGTGGAGTCTTGTTAGCCTTTTTTTCTTGATGTTTTTTATGTTGTGGGTCCTTCTTGTCATCTCCTAGCACGGAGGGTGGGCCTTAGGGTCCACATGGTCAGGTGGAACATGTTATGTACTCCATTGGGTTCCCGGTCGAAGTTCATGATGTGTGAAGTTGTTCCATGGCAATGATTCCAGAGCTTCACCAAATTTGGGGATAGCATTGATGCTATGTATTATGTTCACTTCAATTGTTTTATTTTATGTAAACTGGTGATTCCTTCCCATTTCATGTTGGGAAGCACAATTGTAATATTGTAATCCTTGAATGATGTAAATTCATACAATAAATGTAATGAATGTATTCTCGGTATTAGCTTATGATCATAGATGAATGTTATGTATTGTTAGGGATGTATGTATGTAGGTTTTTTATTCCATATTATGGTTTTAAGATGTGTATTTGTGAGTATTTTATCACCGTTATGGGATTGGGATTTTGTTAAGTAATGTAGTCATGTTACCCTAGAGGACTAGTTATTGATGTGTATGTATAGGTTCATTGTTAGTGTTGGATGTTAACTTACTTATTATTTTTACTTTTAAAAAAATTGTGCTACAATGGTTAGTTTTATGTTGTCCTTTTGGGTTTGCATGTCGGGGCATTACAACATGAAAAAATAAAATAAAGCAAAGACTAGTAAGGCATATGTGATTCAACCTATAGCAGGTCATCTGCATCCCCATCTTGTTCATTGTATACAAAAGGTAGAAAACTAGCCAAAGGGACAACGAAAAATGTGCTACTAGGACAAGGCTATCTAATTCTTTCCCCCACTGAGTGCAAGACAAGAATGAGCCGAGGTAGGTGGTAAGAAGGAGCTCCTTGCATTTTAAAATAATTTGCAATGAATGTAAAGCATGTAATAGTGAGAATGTTATGATCCTACAACTATTACATGGAAAGGATAAAAAGGGCATGCTTTAAGGGATTATTTATATGATATCAAACTTTTTAAATATTTGTTTTAAAGCACGACACTCATCAGTACTATGTCCAAAAATTCTATGATATTTACAATGTGATGCACGTTTGTGTTCTTAGGATTTAGAAATTGATTTTCTCACATGGGTGGTAATGTAATAAGTCCTTGGCTTAGAAATATGTGTAAATTCCTTTCAGTTGTAGAAAATAGACAAGGGAATTATAGTTTTTTTAGTTTGTAAGGCCTTTTTTGCTTGCTAGATTCACCAACTTCTCTAGGTGGATATAGAGCAAGAGAACTTGAAATGACCTTGTGTCCATCCCCATGAGGAATTAGTTGTTCTTTGGGAAGGAGGATACTTATGTCAGGAGGAGGATCATGATATCCTAACCCTTTGGTATCTTTGGTTGGTATTTTTTCTAAGATTTGATGAATTTCATGTTGACTTGTTGTATCACATCCTAGTTTTTTTAAGATCGTAAATCCTTTTCCATATGTCGCTTCTAGGTTGATAGGAGTGTTGGTTACTTTGTTAATATGGGATTGTTGAATGTTTTCTTGACTAGAGAAACTAGGTTCACCTATTGTAGGGAACTTAGGCTCATCTTGTGTTTCAATTTCATGATGTAAAAGACCAAACATCTCAAGAGTTGTTGGTTTTTTCATAGAAGGATAAAAGGATGCATTAGTCTCAAGGTTCTTAAGGAAATCATTTATGAATTTGTTCACATTGTCATCATCTTCTCCAATAATTTCAACATCATGAGGAAGGCATGCATTGGGAGTTGACTAAGCATGAGTGAGTTCAATTTCATTAGGATCATTTCCAAAGACACACATTGACACATCGACTAATGAATTCAAGGACATCCACAACTTACCAAAGCACATATCCATGATGAAATGTAATGTAATAGCCTAGAATGAAATGTGAAAATGTAATTTTGAAATTAAGTAATGCACAAAATGAACCAAATGAAGCTAGGTCTAATGAAATGAATAAAACAAAAACTCAGTAATCTAGAACAAAAATCTAATAGAAGCAAACAGAAACACAAAACGAGGTTTTTAATGTTGTAAAATGCAGTTTAAGATTTGATACGGGACGAAATCGCCTAGAGGGGTGTATGAGTCCCAATTAGAGTTTTTCAAGGGTTCAAATGCTAATAAACAGTCAACACAGAATACCCTAAAATCAGGTAAAATAACTTGCACTAATACTAAATCACCCAAAGGGGCATATGAGTCCCAGATTAGGGTTTTGACACTAATTTCAGCAAATTTTGAGTGAATGTTAGGATTTGTGGTTTGAATGATGTATAGACTAAGTGAAATTACATATTTCAAGTGAATTTCAATGATGCAAGATGCAAAAATGAAACCTAAATGCACTTTCACTAATGCAAGATTTAGAAACCCTAGATGCAAATTAACTAATGCAAGACCTAATGCAAAGTTAATGTAAGCTAGATCTAGGACTATGATGCAATCTATAACTAAGGGAATTTTTCCTAGGGTTAGCAGATCTAATGCATAAACTTAAAAACCCAAAGTAATAATGAAGTGCAAAGGAAAAACATGAAAACAAATGAAAGATCTCACCAAATGTCTTTAATCTCCATGGCTGACCTCCATTATACCTTCTCAACTTGCTACAAATATGATGTTTCCCTCAAATTTATGATGAGCAATCCAATGACAATGACAAGCCCTAAGCAAATGTTGAAGGATTTGAGAGACTAAATGCAATACTTATGATAACATGCAACTAGTAAGCATCTAAAATGTGTCTAAATTATGCCAAATGAGATGTAACTATGCCTATGACAAAATGACAATAATGCAAGATGACAAGATTGCAAGAGTATGACAAGAGTGCAAGAGCTTCAAGATGACATGAGATGACAAAATAAGACCAAAATTGCCATTTTATAGAAAATACAATTTTGAGGGAATGGCCAAGATTAAAGATTGACAAGTGCCCTAGAATCAATGGACAAGATTCAATTTGACAACCCACAATTAGGGTTAGGGAAGCATTAGGTCAAATTCAAAATGAATGGACAAGATTGATTTTTAGAAAATCAAATCAAGGGTTGACAATGCATGTGACAAGAGATAAGATTTGAACAAAAAAAGAGGTGGCTAGAAAATCAAATAATAAAAGAAAATTATTTGATTTTTGAGGAAAAAGACAATTTTGAATTAAAAATTAATTTAATTCAAAAGGTGGGACCACATGACAGTAAATAATTAATTCAAATTATTTACTAAAAAGAGGGAAATGTCAAATAAGATAATTAAATAATTAAAGATAATTATTTAATTAGAGAGGGTGACCAATAATTAAATAAATTGAAGCATCTATTAAATTATAAGAAGAGTTAAGAATTAGTGACGTATTAAATAAATAAATAAAATTTATTTATTTAATAATTAGGAAGACATAAAGATAAAGATAATTAAATAAATTAAGAAATTGATTTAATTATAGGAAGATTTTAGGCAATTAGTGACGTATTAAATAAATAAATAAATAAATTTATTTAATAATCAGGAGGAAGAAAGAGGACATGAATTAATTAAATAATTAGGAATTATTAATTAATAGACAGAAGTGGACCAAGGACATAATTAAAGTGTCTTAATTATGCTAGGAAGAAAAGATGAAAAATAGAGTTTGCAGGCCTAGGTCATTTTTATTAAGCCGCATTTGCATTCGCGTTCGATGCATTTGATGTGTCACGATGCAAATGCAAAGGGTCATTAGGTTAGGACATGAATGTGTGGTGCATTTGCAATAAAGTGTGATGCATTCGAAAAATCGCGCCACCAATGAGAGCTACAATGCCACATATGACATGTTGCGATGCATTCATTAGTTCAAGTGACACAGTTGAATGAAGTGACACATATGCAAGAAATCATGACACAAGTGCTCTACTACGATGCAAGCATGATCCAGAATGACACAATCGATGGATCAAGATGCAATTGAAGTACGAAGTGATGCAAATGCCCTTTCATGATGCAAACGCCCTTTCACGATGCAAATGAAGTCAACGCGATGCATTTGACTTTGACTTTGACCAAGCTGACTTTGTTTGACTTCAAATTTTAAATGCTTTTAAGTGAGGTAAATGATAATGATGATTTTTAATAAGATGTTGATGCATGTTTTGTCATGTGCAGAGACAGTTAGCACCTATTTATATGCGTGAGAGCAGGCCATCGACTTGCAGATTCTGAGACCAACTGAATGAGAGGGAGTGATGATGATTGATGTGATTGGGTTTCTATTAGGGGACTATTGACTGCACTGTGTGAGAGGTGGCATTCAGAGACCTGCTCCTTTCACTTGCCGACGGGGGAGGTGACTATTACGCTTGAGGACGTGTATCAGATTTTTCACCTGCCAATCCGAGGAGAGTGGATTGTCTATGATCCACAACATGATTATCAGACTTTCACAGCCTACTATCATGATCAGGGAATAGGGCTGGGGATTGAGGGTTACGAGATCCACTAGGAGTTTTTGGTAGAGCAATACGGATGATTCGATGCACTACTGGCGACACTAATTGGGGGTGTACTCATTCCAGACCGCCAAGGACATGGGTTTCCCATTGGCTGGGGAGATGTACTTATCGGGATGAGATGGGATAGGGCCATGTATTCCTGGGGGCCTTGCTTATTGGGGATGTTGTATCATCAGCTCCATGAGGTGGCCTATGGGAGAGCATAGAGCATTAGGTGCAGGACGATGCTCCTGATGATTTGGGCATGGGAGCACGTAGCTATTTTTCATCTACCCATCCAAAGACCTCAGCTAGCGAATGGCATGCCATATATTTATTACTATGTCAGTGCCTTACAACAGAATAGAGTCGGTGAGATAGGATGGTGGCGTCATCGGATTGATATGATGATATCTAAGTTCATTTGGAGACCATATAGGGATTGTGGCCAGTGGGAGGGTGAGGATGATCACCTCAGTTTTTGCAAACAATTCTGATATTTGATTGGTAGGACTGTACAAAGCCAGTTGATCATTGAGATGTACCTACCACAGAGAGTGTTACGGTAGTTTGGTGAGCAGCAGGGTGTTCTTGTAAGGATAGTCGAGTATGCCAAGTCATCCAAAGATTCAGCCTGGGGTCCTCCGATATCCATACCATTTGCAGAGCAATAGATTGATGGGCTGGTAGTGTAGCAGTGGGGATGGAGGGGTGGAGTTGCAGATCAAGGGGCTACTATCGATTATGATTTATGGTGGCAGACTCATTGTCCATTTCCATTAACAGATCCAAATGAGCCAGTATCAATTAACAGGAGATCAATTATACCACAAGTGATGTGAGGTGTCCGAGGAGGCAGAGTCGAAGATAGGGGGAGAGGCAGAGGTCAGAGGAGAGACGGAGGTAGAGACAGAGGCATGGGTGGAGGGAGAGACAAAGATGATGGAGGGGAAGATAGGAGGAGGAGAGGAGGAGGGTGAGACATCATGTGGTGAGAGTGCCAGTGGATGTTATCCCAGAGGCAGACGAGGAGGAGGAGAGAGAGGAGGAGCCGAGGAAGGAGTAGAAGGGGGAGATATAGGAGGAGCATGCGGTAGAGGAGGCTAGACAAGAGTAGGAGGTCAAATAAGAGGAGGTTCGACAGGAGGCCGAGATGGAGGTTGAGATGCCATGGGATGAGGGAGTTGGAGGAGAGGAGGACATGGGAGAGAATGATGATGTCAAGGATGATGATGAGGCCATTGATGAGGCTGAGTGGCTATTGAGGTTGAGCATGGTAGAGGGGGAGGAGGAGATACCATCTGTATCACCATTGCTACATGATGTGATGACAGATGAATGGGTGGAATATTTACAGTGGAGACTACATGAGAGCACAACATAGGTCTAGGATTTGTAGGCTGAGCTAGAGGTGACAAAGGTAGAGCGGGGTCAGGTGGTGATCTGACAGTAGGAGGCAGCTCAGTGGTGCATAGAGTTTGCATGGTTGTATTCAGGACCATCAACAGACATGGATGAGAGTTTTCCAAGGTTAGCACATGGTTTGGACAATATAGGCTATTATATGAGTAGACAGTGCCACCCGAGAGGAGAGACCCTATTCTAACGCAGACATAGACGAGGATAGGCAACGACAATAGGTCAGGGAGTGGCAGTGGTAGCTAGAGTCAGAGCAGTGTAGGCGGATCCACTTCCTTAGGGCAGTCATTAGGGCACTGGTCTAGCCATTCCCATAGGCATGCCTTGAGTCACAAGTCAAGGCACAGTCATAGGTCATCTGGATCAGAGCATAGGTCCACACACAGCCAGCCTCTCGTGGTAGATCTGTCAATTACATCATCATTGTAGCCCTCAGTAGCCATTCCATCAGTGTCATAGGTATAGGCCACGGTGACAGATCCTTCAGCATCACAGGCACAGGTGACAATTACCATGATGGCATTTGTTCCTCTGACAGAGCATCGGTCTTCCAGATCTTCTCCTCAAGGGGATGAGGAGAGTACATCATAGCCCTATTATTTATTATCTTGCTTTAGGACATTGCAAACACATATGTTATAACATTTATATTTTGACCATCGAGCCTGTGAGCTCGTATTTTTGGGATATCTCATGACTCTATCCTATGACATTATTTTTGAGGTGATATATATGATGCAATTTTGATGCAGCCTATATGTGTTATATGATGTGATGTGATTTTATGCATTATGATGTATGTCTATGTGATGATGATTATGATGATGTAGCTATGATTACCATGTGATGCCTATGTGACTTATGCCTTTATGATTCCTATGATGATGATGCTGTTTATATGCCATGTCATGTATGCATTTATGATGATTATTCATGATGTGATGTTTATTTATATGTCATGATGATGAATATATGCCATGTATTATGATGATATGCATAATGTATTTATTTGAATGGATGCCATGGTTTATGATTATGTTAATGCGTGACTATGTATGATGCAATATGTGATGCAATGTATATGGTTTAATGATATAGATGATGTATGTATGGACCTAATGTAATGCCTATATGATCATGTATGCACTCATATTTTTGTGTGTCACAGGATATCATCATGAGATGGACGAGAGAAGATGACAAGATAGAAGGAGATGCCTATTAGTTCCTAGACCAGATTCTTCAACATATTACCATAGGACTTTAATATTTATTGCTCTTAATCATCATTGGGCAGATTATTGTAATGGCCAACAAACACCACGATATGACATAGATCAAGGTGTGCAAGTTCATACCATCACATGAGACAAGAATTCACAGACAAGGATGATCATGACTTATACCAAGAGCACAATTTCCCCAATCTTTTTGACATAACCAACCATAAGCATAAAAAGATAAGAAAGACAAGTCATGAAATGTCGTTGCTCCTCTAAATCCTATTGTCAGGACATCCTCGAGGAACTAGCAGCATGACTAGAAAAAGGACAAGACAAGACAATCATCATGATACATCGTTGCTTCTCTAAATCCTGTTATCAGGACATCGCTGAGAAACTAGTAACATGACTACCAAAAAAGACAAGACAAGACAATCATCATGATACGTCGCTGCTTCTCTAAATCCTGTTGTCAGGACATCACTGAGAAACTAGTAACATGATGAAAAATCCAAAGACAAATTCCAAGTGTTTTCCAAGTGTGTCTGAATGCTAGATGTTTTAATGTCGAGATGTCAAGTGTGACGATGTCGAATGCCAAAAGGTGCCAATTTTTTTGAATGTCAATGATGCCATGTTTTGATGATGCTGAAGTGTCAAATGTCAAAGGTGTCATGTTTGACGATGTCTAAATGTCAAAGTTCAAGAAGGACACATCCTGAATAATGCCAATGTCGAGAGGATCAATCCTCAAATGCCAAGAGGATCCCTCAAAATGTCAAATGACAGTGATGGCACCTAGGAAGTACACATCCTAAGGTACAAATGACAGAGGTTGTTCTTCAGAAGGACTCATCTGAAGGATAACCCAGAGTTGACTGGTTGATTGATTTGACTAAGTTGGATTTGTTTTGACAGAAATTCTCCAAATTTTGACTAAAGTTTTGATAGAAGATTGACTATTGTTGACTAAAGTTTGACTATTGTTTGACATGTCAATGTTGACATGTGGATGTGTTTGTCGAAGAATTGCCAAAGTTTGGTTGCAGTGGCTTACCTATTTTGAGATGACTTGTTTGAATTGAAAATCTTTGACATGTGTGCCAGTGCAATGTCATGAACCCTAATGGACTGACCTAGTGCGGCCTCGAGGGCTCATCGATTGATAGCCTTTCCTATGCCATACACTTAAAGACCTCATAGTTCGACACGACCAATGACTTTGTCTCGATGACCAAAGATTGAGCCATGATTTTATTTTGACAACCTAATTTAAGGACTGACCTAATGTCTTAGGGGCTCAAAGTTGAGCCTTTCCTATATAGCAAATGCGCAGAGACAACGTAGTTCGGAAAAATGACTAAGACTAACTGACTCGATGGATTTGACAAGAAATGACTCCGTTTTTGTATTTTCTGAGATATTTTGATTTTTTTGGATTTCTTCAAGACATTTTTTAATTTTTAGGTCTTTTTCAAGACATTTTATGATGTTTTTGTAAAAATTTTAGGACTTTTTCAGTTTCCGATACCATGTACGATACCCACTGCAGCCACATGATAAAAGTTTTCCCCTAGTCAAGTCCAAGACTAGCCAACTAGACAAATGCAAAAATGATGTTTGGGGGGGTGATAGATGACTGATATGCAAGACTTGATGTCAATTCAATCATTGTCAGTAATGGGAGGGAATGACGGGGCTTTTGTGATGGGTGCAAAGGTGGTGCCAGAAAGGTGATTGTTTATTATGGACTAAGGTAGATAGAGTGGTAGTAGATGGCAAAGCAATGACCGACTACGCATGGCGTCTGTTTGCCAAGTTTTCACCATGGTACTTATTCAAAGTGCCTGTTTACCAGGTTTTCACTTTTGGATGAATTATTTCTCTTTACTATTTTGTCATTTTCTTATTTTTTTGGTGCCACCAAGATGCTTGTTTGCCAGGTTTTCATTAGGGTGACAATTTTTTTTATGTTTTTCAATTTTTTTGTATTTTTAAGGTTTTCTATGCATAGAACTTGTGAAGATGCAGACCGTTGATAAGCTCTATCAATTGTTCGTTGTCTAGAGTAGCCAACTGATATGCTCCAGAACTGAAAGAGGATATGATGACATAATGAACTAGCCAATTTGGTTTGAACTTGCTAGGTTTTTCTCTGTCAGCCTAATTTTTAGGATTCTACATGAGGACTAAATCACCAATGTCAAACTTCCTAACCATGAATTTCTTGTTATAATTGTGACAGAGCCAATTCTGATACGCCTGTAAATGGTTTAGGGAATTATGTCTTCTTTCCTCTAGCATCTCCAGCTCATGTAGTCATGATTGTCTATATTCTTCATCATCTACCAGACCCTTCAGGGAGACTCATAAGGATGGAATTTCAACCTCGATGGGCAATATGGCTTCAGCTCCAAAGACTAGGGTGAATGGAGTGGCTCCTGTAGGCATGTGGATGTTGTTGCGGTAAGCCCACAGAGCAGGGTTAAGTTGGATGTGCCAGTCACGACCAGCATCATTGACAGTGTTTTTGAGAATTTTAAGGATGGTTTTATTGGATGCCTCAGTTTGACCATTTCCTTGCGGGTAATATGGCATGGAAAAATGATGTTGAATATGGAATCGCTCACATAACTCATGAATGTCTTGGTTTTTGAACGGATGTTCATTGTCTATGATGATGGACTGTGGAATACCATACTGGAAAATGATGTAGTTAAGAATGAATTTGGAAATTTGTTTTCCAGTTATGTATCTAAGAGGGATGGCTTCAATCCACTTAGTAAAGTACTCAGTGGTGGTGATAATGAATTTTTGGCCATTGGAGGAGGTAGGGTGGATTTTTCCCACGAGGTCAAGTTCCCACTGTGCGAAGGGCCATGGAGATGTAATCAACTGAAGTTCTTATGTTGGAGCATGAATTAAATCACTATGTATCTAACATTGGCAACAAGTCCTAACAAATTCTAGTGCATCTTTTTCAATGATTAGCCAATAATACCCAAGTCTTGTTATCTTTTTGGCTAGAGTAGGACCATGTGAATGAGACCCGCATATACCCTCATGTACTTCACGTAAAGTTGTGCATGCTTCGTTAGTGTCGAGACATCGAAGAAGGGTGTTATCAAAGCTGCAGTGGTAAAGGGTGTCACTGACGATGGTGTATCAGGCGGCTTTTTAGATAAAGGACTTTTGTTGGTTGTTGGATAGGTTGGGGGGAAGGACTTGGGACTTGAGATAGTCATAAATGTCTTGATACCAGGGAGAAATGGGACCAACAAGTTCACATACCATCTCTGATTTTGGGATATCATATGCAGGGACCAACAAGTGTTCTACCAAGAACTCAAATTGTGGCACATTATTTGGGATGTCTAAGAGAGAGCCAATTTGTAGCCATTGCATCTACTGCCTTGTTTTGTGCTCTCGGAACTTGTTCAAAAGTAAACATGTGAAAATATGTCTGGAAGTTGTCGACCATCCATTTTTAAGGCATTAATTTCTCATCCTTGGTGTCATATTCATCATTAACTTGGTTGATGACCAGCTAGGAATATCCATAAACATGAAGTGTTCTAATTTTCTATTTTATTGCCATTTTGAGTCTCGTCACAAGTGTCTCATATTTTGCAACATTATTTGTGCATGGGAAAGCTATGCAAAATGACTTGGGGATGGATTCTTCTTGGGGAATGATAAACAATATGCCTGCCCCCAAGCCATGACTAGTATGAGACCCAACAAAGTTTAGCCTCCAAGGTGACTTAGGTTTTGTATGAAATATGGACTCATCTAGAAATTATGCCACTAAGGGATGATCACTTTTTATAGGTGCATCTCTCAGTTGGTTTTCTATCACTTGTCTTTTTATGGCTTTTCTTTCCACATATTGAATGTCATACTCACTGAAGATCATGACCCATTTTTCTAGATGTCCTATCAATGTTGCACGACTCAAAAGATACTCTAGGGGGTCAATCTTTGCTACCAACTATGTCATGTGATTCAACATATAGTGTCTCAGCTTTTGAGTAGCAAAGACAACTGTTATACATGCACGTTTAATGGATGTATAGTTTAGCTCATATCCAACCAATGTTCGACTAATGTAGTATATGGCTTGTTCTTTTTCTTTGTGGTCATTTTGTGCTAGTAATAGCACCAGTGCTAAAGTTGTAGAAAAGTATAAGATCAAAGGTTTCCCTTCAATTGGTGGCATTAAAATAGGTGGTGACAAGAGATAATATTTTATTAGTTGAAAGGCTTCCTGACATTTATTTGTCCACACAAAGGGGATACCCTTGCACAGAAGATACTAAAATGGTTGACACTTGTCGGCCAATTGTGCTATGAAGTGTTTGATAGATTGTACCCTGCCTTGTAATGTCCTGAGTTCACTTATCCCTTTTGGAGGAGGCATGTCTAGTATTGCTTTCACTTTGGCTGGATCAACCTCAATGCCTCTATGAGAAACTATGTATCCTAGAATTTTTCCTAATATTATGCCAAAGACACATTTCTTCGGATTCAAGCAGACCTTGTATTCCTCCAATCTCTTGAAGATTTTTTCTAACACATTCAAATGATCTTTTCTTGTCAAATATTTAGCCGAAAGGTCATCCACGTAATCTTCCATTATCTTGTGCATCATGTCATGAAATATCATTGTCATAGCTCTCTAATACATGGCGCCTGCATTTTTAAGACCAAAAGGCATGACATTCTAGTAGTATGTACCCCAAGGACAAGTGAATGTTGTCTTATGTTGATCTTGAGGGGAAATAAAAATCTGATTATATCCTGAGAAACCGTCCATGAGGGACAAAATTTTGTATCTTGTCATGAGGTCGACTATGATATCTATGTTTGGCAACGAAAAGTCATCTTTTGAACATGCTTTGTTAAAGTCTCTAAAATTTGTACAGATGTGGATCTGACCATTTTTCTTTGTGACTGGTACAAGATTGGATATCCATTCAGCATAGTCAATAGAATGTATGAATCCCATGTCTAGCAGTTTCTTGAGTTCAACCTTGACTAACAGGGTGATCTAAGGATGCATTTTGCGCAGCTTCTATTTTAATAGTTTAGCATCTGGCAATAGTGGTAAATGGTGCAAAACCAATTCAAGATCCAACCTAGGCATATCAGTAGATGACCATGCAAAATTAATCTTTTGCTCTATAAAGAATTTTTGGAACTCAGGTTTCTCTTCTTTCGTTAGGGATGCTGCAAAGAGGACCATTTTGGGTTCTTCTGTTGTTGATATGTTGACTTCTATAGTTTCCTCTATGATCATAGCTGATTTCTCTTATGTCAGAGGAAGAAAGTCCAGTCCTCTGTCTTTGGGTGCCTCAGAGAGGTTTTCACTCGTAGATATGTCCTTTATTTTTACTTTTTTGTCGTTAGAAGGTGCCTTTCCATTTTCACCTAAAGACATTTCAATTTTTGTTTTATTTTTATTTTCCATTTTATGACTAGATGACAGAGCAGTCTCCCTGAAGTAGGCTGCACAATCTAGGTCAATAGCAAATCCAGCCTTGTGATCACCACTGGGTATTCCCTCATGTAGTACCATAATTTTGCAATGGCCTCATCATTTTGAAATGTGTCCAAGACTGGTGGGCCTTGTTGGTCCCAATCTATTAGTTGTGGGTAGACTAAGGAGATACCATTGTCAATATTGGTGAATTGTGGAGAGGACGCAGAAAGCATGCAGACGGATTCAAAGACATTGAAAATGAAGTTGTGATCATCCAATTCCCAATTGAATTCTATCCAATATTCTCCTTCACTTGACTCATGCTCATTGTCAAAGTAAGGGAAAAAAGGACTATCATTATGGTTCGTAGTGTCATGTGGCAACTCGGATGAATCTTGATGATGGTTATTAAGTTCAAGTGGTTGGGCGGATAGGTCAGGTGTATGACTGATACGACAAGAAGGTGACTCAGGTTTGTCATTGTTCCTTGGCTCAAAGAGTCTATCCCAACTTTCTTGCTTCTTTTGGATATTTGTATTGTTAGTTGTGTCAATTTTAAACGTTTGCCAAAATATTTGTTCAAAGGTAAGTTATCCAGGTTCAAGGAAAAATTCATCAAGGCAACAGTCACTTAGGGATCATTGGGAGCCATGTTCCCACTCATGGGACTTAGTTTTGGTAGGGGATTCCTCAATAGCCTCGATACTTTCTGAATCATTCATGCACTCACTCAAAGGTCCATTGGTACGTTGATCATCATTTTCGGGTAGACCATACCCTAACCCAAGATATTTTGGTCATTTGGAAGGTTCTATGGTCTCTCTTTGTCTAGTTTTATTTCTACTAAGACCACTAGTTCCATCATAGCCTTTACCCTTCATCATGTCATATCCTTTGCCATATATCTTAACTAGTAATGGGGTAAGTCTTCCATTTCTTTATAAAGCCATCCTACAATATCGGAAATGTTCTTATTGTTCATGTCTCCCCATTTTATGGAAACTATTTTTGGTGGAACTTTGAAGATTTCTTTAGGTTCCATTCTAAAGCACGACTGACCATAGACCTTAGGAGACTTGGGTATTGTTGTGATACTATATTTCATATTCAGTTTGAATTCTCCATAGCCCTAGGTCTTGGATCTTGATAGTGGACTCAACCTTAGGAAGTGAGGAAGATGATGATGGGGGGAAAGATGTGGACAAAGCGGATGTGGATGATGATGGGAGTGTGGACAGATCAATGAATTTGGAAGAAGAAGAGTTAGGAGCTTCTCAGTTGATGGGAACTTGATGTTCAGAGATACCCATCAGGTTGGTACAATATTGAAAAGGGTTGGGGTCTCCATATATGGTGATCTCTGTGTCGTCAAAGGGAAACTTTAAGCATTGGTGGTAGGTGGATGGGATAGCTTTGAGGGCATGAATCCAAGATCGGCCAAGCAAGATGTTATAAGGTAATTCAAGATCTGAGACTTGGCAAGTTGTGTCTACAATGACTAGTCCAACTCTGATGGGAAGAGTGATCACACCACGAGAGGAATGTTCCTTGTCATCATACGCTTTTATGACTATGCTCTGTGTTGCATCTATGCAAGCATCAGAAAAGCCTAGAGCCTTAACTAGTTTTAAGGAGCATATATTTAGTCCTTCTCTGCCATCTACTAAAACTCGTCTGACCTTATGTTTATGGATGAAAACTTCAATGTGTAATGCGTCGTTATGGTTGGACTTTGGTGATGAATAATCTTGGTCAGAAAATGTTACATGATGGGGTGTAGTGAGATAACCCACCATGGCCTCAAATTGGTTGACATCAATGTCTTGAGGGACAGCGGACTCTTGCAAGGTCTTATCAAGTATACCTTTATGCACGGGAAAAATGCGAAGCAACTCGAGTATGTATATTTGTGCAAGGGTTTTTCCTAGCTGGTCAATGAGGTTTAACTGACTCTTAGGTTGGGACTGCCTTGCAGATGGGCCTAACTGTGATTGTTTTGTGGATGGATTTGGTATTGTAATTTTTGGTTGCCAAGGAGGTGGACCGGCTATGGTGATTTTTTTTCTTTGAGTAGTAGCATTGCATTTAGGTGCTCTTTTGATAGTTATGGTATTGACATATTCATCATCAGTTCAGACATTATTAATGATGGTTCCTCCTGAATAATCAAATGCAGTGCGAGCATAGTTGGCTTGATTGTTATTTGTCTTGGGACCTAGTGTGGAGGCTTTATTAGAACCATGGTCTTGCAATAGGTTCTTATGAATGGTATGGTCTGCATTAGATGCAAATTCTGGCCCACCCACCTCAATTACTTGATTTTCAATGAGGTCTTGTACAATGTTCCTTAGTTGTCGACAAGAAGATGTTTTATGCCCTTTAGCTAGATGGTAATCACAAAAGGCGTTATCATCCCACCATGATGGTTTAAACTGCCCTGGATCATATGGTTTAGGGTCTTCAAGTGTGATTATACCATTTTGAAGGAGCTTCTTAAGGACATCCTCAATTGGCTCTCCCAAAGCTGTGTATGTTCATCTTTTCAAAAATTGTCTTGTCTGGCAGGGTTGTCCTTGATTTTGACTATTTTTAGCACTTTGGTTATTGATGGGGGGTGTCAGTATTGTTGTCAGTTTGTTTTGTGGTTGAGCTCCTTTAAGAGCAAGGACTAGTCCAATTGTGTTTACAACCTTGGTATCAACAATGCCGTCATTGGTAACATGTTTATTTTTGACCCAGTACTTATTTTTGTTTGCAGCAAGATTTGTGTTTGTGTTTTTAGGACCATATTTTAATTCCCCTTTAGCAATGAGGGCTTTCTCAACTTGGACACCTTTTTCCACTAGGTCTGTGAACTTTGTGCAGCAATGCACTTGCAATCCATATTTCAATGGGCCTAGGAGTGTTTGAACAAACATGTCAACCTTTTCTTTTTTAGGTATATAAATGTGACAACAACTTGCTAGACTTCTCCATCTTTGGAAGAATGGGATAAATGTTTCACTAGCATCCTCTTGTGTAAAATTGCATAAGCTAGTGATGGAGGTGTCCATGCCAATGTTATACGCCTAATTTTTCACAAATTTGTCTTTAAGTTTGTCCCATGTTTTTATCCCTTTTAGAGTGGAGAACCATTCAAGTGCAGGTCATGTAAGACTCTTAGAGAAAAGTCTCAATAAGTAATTTTTTTCATAGGAAATTTCCATACAGTTGGTCATGAATTCTCGAATGTGTTCAATAGGATTTGTCTTTCCCTTGTATTTGGTAAAATGTGGTGCCACATATCTATGAGGGAATGCTAGCATGTACAAATTTGTGTCAAAAGGATATGAGCATAGGTCATATGACATGTGTGATTTCTTGTCGGACACTTGCATGTTTTCTATGGTCATTTGTAATTGATCCACTTTAGCTTTCAAGGCATTGATTATGGGATTATTTTTTGCATCACACATGGGAGTGATAGGTATCCCATGGGTCCCCATTTGTTGTGAAAAGACATTGGTGTTTTGTTGTGGGATGTGTTGTTGTGAGATGTATGATGTGTTTTGGTTCATATGTTTTTGGTATTGAAGGTTGGTATTAGGGACTTGTTTATGAGTGTGAATATGTGATGAATATGTTGGAATGTGATCTCCAACCATTTGAGTCAAAATTTGGGGAATATGTTGACCATGAATATTTTGATGTCCAAATGATGCCATGTGTTGTGTATTTGGATTTCCTTGTCCAAATTGTTGGAATTGTCCATGGGGAATGTTCATTTTTTACCCTTGGGAAGTATTAGTATTAAATTGTGATGATGTGTTAACATTTGGTTGTGGTCCTTGAATAAAGGCACGTCGTTTACTTCCTCCAAAGGGATTGAATGAGTTACCAACAAGAGGGTTTGATGATGAGGCACCCATGGCACTAGATGAAGCTCCAAATAGAAGATTTGAAGAGATTTCCCCCATTGATGAGGATCCAAAGGTGGCACCAACTAATTGCGACGATATTGTTGACATTGTTGGCATTAATTGTGTTATGGCTTGTGACATGGTTGGTGTACCTCTTATGGATGTTGCATTGATCGAATTGGAATTGTTTTGATTATTTGTGTCATTGGGGGTAGCATTAATGGTACTTGTGGAAATTTGTGAGGTAGCACCAATAGTAGCATTGTTTGTATTGTTTTGGGGTTGACTAGTGTTGGGCATGTTGTTTGTATTGTTTTGGGGTTGACTAGTGTTGGGCATGTTGTTTGTATTGTTGACATTATGGTCGGGTGATGTTGGTCTCAAAGTGTTAATGTCAAAGCCACATGGTAACTTAACCCCTTGGTCTAAGAGCATGTCAAGATATCTTTGAGGGTCATTTAAGACTAATTCTTCTACAAAGGAGGCTACATCAGGATTTTGCACTGCAACTCCTAAGTCTTCAGCGTATACTCGTCCATGTTGGTCTCTTTGTATGAACGGTTCAAAAGGATTTCATGATGAAGATGGAATGTTCATGGAAGATTGTACGTTCATGTTGTTAAATGGATCGGAAAAAGTCCAATGTTGGGATTGGAATCTTGTCCAAAGTTTGTCATTTGTCTTCTATTTCTTTGAAGCCTAGTTTCCACAATAAAAGGGAATTTCTCAAATGAGGATGATGAGAATGACAACTAAATGCAAGGAAGACACTAGCCTATGTTTTCTTGTCTTTTTTATGAAGGATGACAATGCAAGCCTATGTTTTTGGATTTTTGATGATAAGGGATGACAATACAAGACAATGTTTTTGGATTTTTTATAATAAAGGATGCAATATGACAATGTTGTCTAAAGGAAATGACTAATGTCAAAGGACAATGAAGACTAGGATGACAAGTTATGACACTAATTTTTTTTGGTATTTTTGGAAGATGTCAATGCAAAGTGATAATGACTTTTTTCTAAGGGAAATGACTAATGCAAGATGATAAAATTGTGAAGAAAGGATGTCAAATGCCAAGGTCACAATGAGGACTAATATGAAAATGTTGACTAAGGAATGACCAATGCCAAGTCGAGATGCCAAATGAGGACTATGATGAAATTTATGACAATATTTTTGGATTTTTAAGGATAAGATATGCAAGGTGAGGACTAGAATGATTTGAATGCCTAAAGTTTGCAAATGCAATGGTCTAGATGATTTGGAAGAAGGTTGCCTAACCACCCTAAGCTTGATTTATGTCTCAATTTTTTAATATCAAAGGACTTGTTTGAAGGACTAAATGACAAGGACAAAATGACAAGTGAGGTTTCCTAACTAGACTTTTGAGTTGGAAAGGTCTCACAAAAGGGAAATGACTAAAGAAGATAATGATGACTAAGTCCAATGATAACCTACTTTTGGGAGTCAATATTTTGCAAAGTATGGTAAGGTTGTCCTAATCCAAAATATGCAAGTGAAATGAGGACCTAAGTGTTGGTTTATGAATGAAAATGCAAATGGTGAAGCCTAAGGATGAAGCTAAAATGTGCAAGAAATGAGAAATTTGAGCAATTTTCTGATCTGGTTTTGACAGAGTGCTTCTGGAAAAATATGTTTATAGATAGTTTGGACAAGTTTAACTTCAGTTTATGGTCTGTGATAGAATTTTGTTTTTGTCAAGCGAATGCATCATTTTAGGTCACAAATGTGTCGCAGTATAGCATATGCGGCTTGATATCAGTGAATGCGGATTTATAGGAAGAAAATGCGGCTCAGTAATGCGATTACGGGTTTCTGACAAGCAAATGTGGTCCGTAACAGGAAAATGTGGTGTTCTGCAAGGCAAATGCATTTTGATAGAGTGAATGTGGTATTCTGTAAGGCAAATGCATTTTGACAGAGTGAATGTGTTTCAGCAAATGCGGTGTAGGAAGCAAAAAGTCTGATTTGTTTGCAATTTTGGTCCAAAATCTAAAGTGTTTGATGTTGACTATTTGTTTCCAGATATGAAATTGATGTTTTGTTTTGTTTGAATTTCTTGAAACACTTGGAAAACACAATATTTTGTCTTTTGAAACAAGCCCAATAAAGACAAGCACAGTCCTAGGTTAGGCCAAGACAATATTCGCTAAATTCCACATGGGTTTCCCCAGCCGTATATTCTTAATGTGTAAATCTAGAAGCTTGGCCTCACGGGCTCCCCCTTACATTGCACTCACTTTGTAGGCCAACCAAGCTTCCAAACCCCATGAAACTCCCATGGAAAATTGATCACCTCTACTAAGAACTGATGTGGATGCCTTCACAATGACCGTTGTTGCGCTAGCAAATAGAAGGATTTTGGCTACTACACAAAGGTGTTTAGTTCGAGACCCCCATTCGAGTGGCCATACATGGGGCACAAGATTAAGCTCCATTTAGGAGGCACTCCAGCCTAAAGAGGTTACACTCAATAGGGTTTTAGGGAGTACTACTTGGTCCATATGACACATTCGCACTCGTAATCCTAGGGTTAGTAGATCTAATGCATAAACTTCAAAACCCAAAGTAATAATGAAGTGTAAAGGAAAAAAATGAAAACAAATGAAAGATCTCACCAAATGTCTTCAATCTCCATGGCTGACCTCCATTATACCTTCTCAACTTGCTGCAAATATGATGTTTCCCTCATATTTATGATGAGCAATCCAATGACAATGGCAAGCCCTAAGCAAATGTTGAAGGATTTGAGAGACTAAATGCAATACTTATGATAACATGCAACTAGTAAGCATCTAAAATGTCTAATTTATGCCAAATGAGATGTAACTATGCCTATGAAAAAATGAAAATAATGCAAGATGACAAGATTTCAAGAGTATGACAAGAGTGCAAGAGCTTCAAGATGACATGAGATGACAAAATAAGACCAAAATTGTCATTTTATAGAAAATGCAATTTTGAGTGAATGGCCAAGATTAAAGATTGGCAAGTGCCCTAGAATCAATGGACACGATTCAATTTGACAACCCACAATTAGGGTTAGGGCAACATTAGGTCAAATTCAAAATGAATGGACAAGATTGATTTTTAGAAAATCAAATCAAGGGTTGACAATGCATGTGACAAGAGATAAGATTGTCACAAAAAAAGAGGTGGCTGGAAAATCAAATAATAAAAGGAAATTATTTGATTTTTGAGGAAAAAGAAAATTTTGAATTAAAAATTAATTTAATTCAAAAGGTGGGACCACATGACAGTAAATAATTAATTCAAATTATTTACTAAAAAGAGGGAAATGTCAGATAAGATAATTAAATAATTAAAGATAATTATTTAATTAGAGAGGGTGACCAATAATTAAATAAATTGAAGCATCTATTTAATTATAAGAAGAGTTAAGAATCAAGAAGACATAAAGATAAAGATAATTAAATAAATTAAGAAATTTATTTAATTATAGGAAGACTTTAGGCAATTACTGATGTATTAAATAAATAACTAAAATTTATTTATTTAATAATCAAGAGGAAGAAAGAGGACATGAATTAATTAAATAATTAGGAATTATTTAGTTAATAGACAGAAATGGACCAATGACATAATTAAAGTGTCTTAATTATGCTAGGAAGAAAAGATGAAAAATAGAGTTTGGAGGCCTAGGTCATTTTTATGAGTCTACACACTCCAAATTAGAAAATAAGGTGTTCTAAAGGCTAGGTTCACCAAAATGAAAAGAGGTGAAATAGGGTGCTCCACCTTTTAGGAGATGGAACACTAAGGTAGGGTTTTAGGACCTTTCCACCTATTTTCTCCAAATTTCATTCAAGGAAACCTCATAGATCTCAATCTAGGGATGGAATGATGGAAAGAGATCTGCAATAAGGTTTCTTGGGGTGTAATTAAAGATAATAAGGGGGTTTACCACCAAGCAAAGGATTGTAAATACAAGTAACATGAAAAACCTAATGATATGACCTAAAAATGAACTTAAATTAGAATGATAAACTGGAGATAAAAAGAGGTGCACCTAGAAAGCTGAAGAGGCTCAGAAAAAGGTATGAAATCCTAAAAAATCTTAATTTTGAAGCACAATGGGAATCATACACCAGTAAGGGTGATTTAGTCTTAATTTAGGGTTTTGGGTCGGAACCAGAATCTGGAACTACTAAACTAGGATCTACAAAAAATGCTTGAAATCTAGTATACTGGGACTCATACACCAATAGGTAGCAATTTAGTCCCAGTATTAGAGTTGATCTGAAAATTCGATATCCTCTGATTTTCTCCTTTAGGTTCTCTACTATCAAATCTTTGAGTCTGAAAAACCGAATTTTGCTCTGGAGATGACTTTCCATGATCTTGCAATGTAGACAACAATTTTGATAACTTGACAACTTTTCTCCAATATTGATCTTCAATAGATCTTAAACCTAGATCTACAAATCACACATCAAAGAGAGGGAAAAATATTGTTTTTTAAGTGGATAGGGGTTTTCCTTGGTCAAACCTTGAAATGAAATGAAATAGAAGGGATGATGAATGAACAAATAAGTTATGTTGCAACTCACCATACCCTTGGAATAAAGGTTGAAATATTGTATGTAATGGCTAGCATGAATGTGTATCTTGACTCTTGCTTGAAGGATATGGATCTTGACTTGAATGCTTGCTTGTATCATAAAAACCCTACATCACAAATGTTAGCTCAAAAACAAACATGATGCATGATGACTTTGACATGATGTTTTATTCTTGAATAATGCTCCAAAATGCTTGATAATCACTCTTGAATGTTCTTGTAATCATAAAATTGCTATTATGCTTGACCTCAAAAAGTGCTAGATGACTTGTAAACTTGCTAGGAGAAAATATGTGAAATAACCTTGTATTTATACTTGTTTATGCCAAATTTCCTAAAATTACAACACTACAAGTCGACATTAGATCTAGGAGAATAAAATCCTGCAAAGAATTGAATTCAAAATTAAATCCAAGCTAAGTGGGACTTATATGCCAATTGAGGTGTATGAGCCCTAGTAGGCTAGGCTTAAGACACAAATTTCAAGAAATGTTATGTTTTATGCTAAATTCAAGTTTAGGCTCCCAAACTTAGGGGGGACCCATATGCCCAAGGTGGTGTATGAGTCCCAGATCACTAAATCTAGGCCATACAAACCAAAATCATTAAATTATGATTGGTCATTTGATATGTGTCGGGATTATCATCAGAAAGATGCATTAGTTAAGGCTTGTGGATGCAAAATAGGACCAAATAAGGCATAAAGAAGCCCAATTTTAGCAGGGAGGGCCCAAACAAGTGAAAATGTAGAAGGATACATTTTCCTACACTACATTTATCCCCCACTTTAGTGAGAGGAGAAACTTGCTTCAAACACACACTAAAATAGACAAACTCACGTCAAGAGGGGTCCAAGTGTACCAATGCTAGTGAGATAGGATGACAATGATCAAGTGGGTTACACAAGCCCCCAGGATCGAGATCCCATGGCAAACCAACATAGGCACAAAATAACAAACATGTAAATAATGTAAGGAGCAACAACAAGGAACAAGCATACACTTCCAAGATCAAAAAGAATAAAGAAAAATAAAAACAAAAGGGGTGGATCAAGCTTCGATTGTTTGTCTGGCACACTATGGATCCAATCTAAGCTATTTGTCCAAAAATGTTTACAAGTGGAACAAGATGTCCACTATGCAAACCAAATGCATGCTCACAAGGGATCTAGTGGAACCTCAAGTCATCCACTAGGCAAGCCCCAGAGACACATACACATATAGCTAGTATGCACTCACATAGACAAGCAAGTGGATATGGGAAATTCATGCCTAAGTTAAGATCCCATATGTGCAAGCATACGAAAGCTGTACCTCCTAATCATTTTGATAAGGCACCACACAACATGACAACAAGGTTCATGAGGCAAGAAAATATTGTATGCTCGACACCCATGAACAAACAAGATGGCTCCATAGGTAAGCAAAGTGTGTATGCAAGGTGGCCATATAGCTGATATTGTAAATGCAAAATAATATAAAGAATGTTCAAAGGATTTTTGATTAGTTCATGTAAGGTCTTAACTTAGGGAAAATTGTGCCTAATGTCTCCAAGAGAGGACCAATCGAATAATAGAAGATTCACAACTTAGGGTATGCAGTGTGTCACATCAAGCCACTAAGAAGAATATAATATGCTAAGAGAGATCACACTCTTGAAGGACCTCACACCCAATGTCACCACAAAGAAAAATATGCATCGCATGAAGTAAGAAGACTACACAATGAAATATTAGTTGTAATATGCAAAATAATTATGCCAATGTATGCCCCCACTTTAAAGAAATTGCTAAATACCATGACGTGAGAAATTACTTTAAAGTAGTAAATGATAAATGCTAACAATAAAGAGGACATGAGAGCTTATTTGGAAATCCCTATGTCAAGTCATATGTTTCCAAATAAAGCTAGTCACAAATGGGGTTGCCCCAAAAATAAAATCCCAAAATAAAACATAAGGGATCCATGGATTCGGGGTCAGTGTGTCTTTGCTACAATGTTATTAGAGAGCTCAGAACTATCATCATTCCCCAAATACTCATGGAACAAGAAGAATGAAACAAAGAGAGTGAAAATAAAGAAAAAAACTTTTGGGTCAACATGGAAGAGACCTAAATGTCTTGATTCCTTGTGTCATCCCCAAAAGGAAAACACAAGACAAATGAAAAAGATAAAGGAAAATATTTTGAGTCAACATGGAAGAGACCTAAATGTCTTGACACCTTGCATCATCCCAAAAAAGAAAACACAAGACAAAGAAAAGATAAAATATGTATGACAGAGAAGAATGTAGGTACAAATAGAGGAATGCACAAAGAGAGAGAGAGAGACATCAAACAAAACAGTGTGGGGAGATCACATTACGCACATGCAATCACACATATAACATAAACAAAAGAAAATAAAACAAAGACTAGTAAGGCATATGTGAGTCAACCTATAGTAGGTCGTTTGCATCCCCATCTTGTTCATCATATATAGAAGGTAGACAACTAGCCAAAGGGCCAATGAAAAATGTGCTACTAGGACAAGGTTATCTAATTCTTGCCCCCACTGAGTGCAAGACAAGAATGAGCCGAGGTAGGTGGTAAGAAGGAGCTCCTTGCATTTTAAAATGATTTGCAATGAATGTAAAGCATGTAATAGTGAGAATTTTATGATCCTACAAATATTACATGGAAAGGAGAAAAAGGTAATGCTTTAAGGGATTATTTCTATGATATCCAACTTTTTAAATATTTGTTTTAAAGCACGACACTCATCAGTACTATGTCCAAAAAAATTATGATATTTACAATGTGATGTGTTTGTGTTCTTAGGATTTGGAAATTGATTTTCTTGCATGGGTGGTAATGTAATAAGTCCTTGGCTTAGAAGTATGTGTAAATTCCTTTCAATTGTAGATAGTGGACAAGGAAATTGTAGTTTCTTTAGTTTGTAAGGCCTTTGTTGCATGCTAGATTCACATCGTTGTTTGCTTAAGATCATGAATCCTTTTCCATCTGTTCTAGGTTGATAGGAGTGTTGGTTGCTTTGTTAACATAGGATTATATTGAATGTTTTATTTACTATAGGAACTTGGTTCAACTATTATAGGGAACTTAGGCTCATCTTGTCTTTCAATTTCAGGATGTAAAAGACCAAACATCTCAAGAGTTGTTGGTTGTTTCATAGAAGGATAAAAGGATGCATTAGTCTCAAGGTTGTTAAGGAAATAATTTATGAAGTTGTTCATGATATCATCATCTTCTCCAATGATGTCAACATCATGAGGAGGACATGCATTGGGAGTTGATTGAGCATGAGTGAGTTCAATTCCATTGGGTTTATTTCTAAAGACATGGCTTGACACATCCACTAATGATTTTAAGGACATCCACAACTTACCAAAGTACATATCCATGATGAAATGTAATGTAATAGCCTAGAATGAAATGTGTAAATCCAATTTTGAAATTAAGCAATGCACGAAATGAATCGAATGAAGCTAGGTCTAATGAAATGATGAAATAGAAACTCAATAATCTAAAACAAAAATCTAATAGCAGCAAATAGAAACATAGAAACCGGGTTTTCAATGCTATGAAATGTAGTTTAAGATCTGATACGAGACTAAATCACCTAGAGGGGTGTATGAGTCCCAATTAGGGTTTTTCAAGGGTTCAAATGTTGATAAACAGTCAACAAAGAATACCTATAAATTGGGTAAAACAACCTACACTAGGACTAAATTTCCCAGAGGAGCGTATGAGTCCCAGATTAGGGTTTTGACACTAATTTCAACAAATTATGAGTGAATGTTAGGTTTTTGGTTTGAATGATGTCTAGACTAAGTCCAATTATATATTTAAAGTTAATTTCAATTATGCAAGATGCAAAAATGCAACCTATATGCACTTTCACTAATGCAATATTTAGAAACCCTAGATGCAAATTAATTAATGCAAGACCTATTGCAAAGTTAATGTAAGCTAGATCTAGGACTAAGATGCACTCCAAATCAAAAAATAAGGTGTTATAAATTATAGTTTCACAAAAATGAAAAGAGGTGAAATAGGGTGCTCCACCTTTTAGGAGATGGAACACTAAGGTAGGGTTTTAGGACCTTTCCACTTATTTCCTCCAAATTTCATTCAAGGAAACCTTAAAGATCTCAATCTAGGGATGGAATGAGGGAAAGAGATATGAAATAAGGTTTCCTAGGGTGTGATAAAAGATAATAAGGGGTTTCACCACCAAGCAAAGGCTTGGAAAGGTAAGTAACAGGAAAAACCTAATGATATGACCTAGAAAATGAACTTAAATCAAAATGATAAACTGGAGATAAACAAAGGTGCACCTGGAAAGATGAAGAGGCTAAGAAAAAGGTCTAAAATCTTGAAAATATGACTTTTTAAGAACACTAGGACTCATACACCAGTAGGGGTGATTTAGTCCTAGTTTAGGTCTTCGGGCTGGAAACAAAATTTGGAATGGCTAAACCAGGATCTACAAAAAATGCTTGAAATATGGTATACTAGGACTCATATGCCACAAGTGGTGATGATTTATAGTATTAGGGTTGATCTGAAACTCTGATATCCTCTAATGTTCTCCTATAGCTTCTCTCCTATCAAATCTTCTAGTTTGAAACATTGAATGCTGCTTTGTAGATGACTTTTTGTGATCTTGCAATGTAGATGACAATTTTGACAACTTGATAACTTTTCTCCAATCTTACTCTTCAATGGATCTTCAACCTAGATCTACAAATCACACATAAAAGAGAGGGGAAAATGTTTGTTTTTTAGTGGATAGGGGTTTACCTTGGTAAACCCTATTTTTGTAATCAAACCTTGAAATGAAATGAAATAGAAAAAAGGGATAATGAATGAATAAATAAGCTATGTTTCAACTCACCAAACCCTTAGAAAAAAGGTTGCAATCTTGTATGTAATGGCTAGCATGAATGTGGATCTTGACTCTTGCTTGAAGGATATGGATCTTGACTTGAATGCTTGCTTGAATCATAAAAACCCTACATCACAAATGTTAGCTCAAAAACAAACATGATGCATGATGACTTTAACATGATGCTTGATTCTTGAATAATGCTCTGAAATTCTTGATAATCACTCTTGAATTCTCTTGAATTATCTTGTAATCATAAACTTTCTATTATTGTTGATCTCAAAAAGTGCTAGATGACTTGTAAACTTGCTAGGAGAAAATATGTGAAATAACCTTGTATTTATACTTGTTTATGCCAAATTTCATGAAATTACAACACTACAAGCCGACATCAAATCTAGGAGAATAAAATCCCACCAATAATTGAATTCAAAATTAGGTCCAAGCTAAGTGGGACTCATGTGTCAGTTGGGGCGTATGAGTCCCAGTAGGCTAAACTTAAGGCACAAATTTCAAGAAATGTTATGTTTTATGCTAAATTCAGGTTTAGGCCCCAAAACTTAAGCGGGACCCATATGCTCAAGGTGGAATATGAGTCCTAGATCCCTAAATTTGGGCCATACAAAACAAAATCATGAAATTATGATTGGTCATTTGATATGTGTCAGGATTATCCTTAGAAAGATGCATTGGTTAAGGCTTGTGGATGCAAAATACGACCAAATAAAGCATAAAGAAGCCCAATTTTAGCAAGGAGGGCCCAAACAATTGTGAAAATGTAGAGGGATACATTTTCCTACACTACACTATGGATGGATGAAACAAAATATTGTTGAAGGGCCACAAAATGAGAACAAAAGGGATGAAGAAGCCAATCTGGTAGAAGCTCCCTATACAAGATTAGAAATAAAACTGGATTCGACAGGGAATTCAACTCATCACTTTGAAGATAATTATGAATTTATAGAGGAAGGTGAGATTGTCTCTCAAATTGGCCATGAAAAGGACTCTTTTTCCCTTGTCTCTTCTCCATAGAAATAATTTGGAGATTCGTTTTGCCTTCTTAGTCAAAAAGAAGGAAAGAACTTGAAGGAATCTATGGCCCTACTAGGCTTCTCGTCCTCCCCTTCAGATTAAGGAGCTAATGCGGATTGGGTTCAAGCTAATAGTAAGTGAAAAAAGAAGAAGAAACCAGATGTGGAGGAGTGAATAAGGTAGGTAGACCTTCTCAGAAGTAAACTAGAAATAAAGACACCGTTCATGATGTGGCTTGCTTCAGGAAGACAAAAGACCTTGGACTTAATTTCAGAGCCAAATTCTAAGAAGGGGTGTTGCTCCCCCTACCCTAACAGCATCAAGGTGATTTTGTTATTCTTCTTGCTATGTTTATGAAGATAATATCCTTTAATATAAGGGGCCTCAATAACCCCTATAAACAACACTTGGTTAAAACTTTCCTGGTAGATAATAAAGTTGATATTCTTTTGCTTCAAGAAAATAAAATGAAGAAGGAAATATTTGATAAGGTTGTTAAGAATTTTTGGCCTAGTGCTAACTATGTCTTGAGTGATGTTGAAGGTGCCTCAGGGGATATTGCCACTCTATGGAATCCCTCTAAACTTAAAGGTATTATGGGATTTTCTGGAAAAAATTATCTTATGGTTTCCTTTTAAAACCTTATCATTTTGGAAAAATGGAATTTTATTATCTATGGTCCTAATTCCCATCTAGATGGATTTTCGCTTTGGGATTTCTTGGCTGGTAACATTAAGTTTAGAATGGAGGTTTATTGGATTCTTGGAGGAGACTTCAACTCTCCACTACTTCCTTCAAAAAATTTGGGAGGCCTGGAGGATTTTTCTCATAGTATGATGGATTTGTCTGGTTTCCTTAACTCTTTTGGGCTCTTTGATATTCCCTTGCTTGGTGCTTTGTTCACATGGTCTAATAGGAGGTTGGGCAACTAGTTGATTCAAGTTAAACTTTCCCATTTCCTAGTTTCTGCTAATTAGAATATTTCCTAGAACCTCACCTTAATTTATTTTCCTAGAACTAGGTCTAATCATAATGCTATTATGCTTAGGAGAAATTTTGATGCTGCTAAAGGTCCATTTCCCTTTATATTTGAAATAATGTGGACTCTCCACCTATATTTCAAAACCATAGTTGATAGATGGTGGAATGAACCTTTAGTTGACACTCCTATATTTTGTCTTGCTAATAAATTAAAAATGATTAAAGAGAGGAGTGAAGGGCTAGAATAAGATCTCCTTTGGAAACGTCTTTGACACAAAAAAATCTATTGGGGACAACATTAAGGAGGTGTAAAATATGATGGAATTAAGAGTGGTGGATGATGATACTTGCTACAAGGAACGCGACCTAAGGGCTTAATAGTAAAAAGGTAAACAAACAAGAGGAGATTTTTTGGAAACAAAAATCTCACATTCAATGAATTTTTTAAGGGGATCGGAATACCAAATTATTCCATCAATCTACTATGAAACATAGAAGAAAAAACAAGATCAAACAACTTATGAAAGAATATGGTAATATGATGAACAGCAAAAAATAAATTGTTGATAAAGTTGTGGCTTTCTTCTCAACATTCCAAAAGGAACCTGATGTTGCTCTATAGAAATTAGATGATATTCTTTGAGTTATTCCTAAGGTGATTATTGATCAAGATATTCATGAGATGAAAAAAGTTGTTTCCCTTCAAGAGGTGAAGTATGTTGTTTCCTCTTTTGGTGCATACAAGGCCCCAAGGCCTGATGGGATTCCTTTGGCTATTTTTCAGCACTTCTGGGACATTGTGAATAAAGACCTAAATGTTGCTAGAGACTTCTTTTGGTCGAGTAGGCTTCTGAACCAACTTAATGCTACTTTTATTACTCCCATTCCTAAAAATAATGGTGTTTCCTCCTTACATTACTTAATACCTATCATTATATGTAATATTGTGTATAATTATTTTATTAAAATCATTGTGTTTAGATTGAAAGTTGTTATGAACAAAATGATAGTTGGAAATCAAAAAGGGTTTGCTCAAGGAAGACACATTCTAGATGTTGCTATATCTACTCATGAGATTCTCCATTCTATAGACCTTCATAAAAATGATGGGGTGGCATTGAAACTTGAAATTTCTAAAGCCTATCATAGAGTTTCCTGGATTTTTCTTCTTGTTATCCTCAAACAATATGGGTTCAATGGCAAGTTTCTTAAACTTATCACTAATTGTGTCACCACTCTGAAGTTTTCTATCTTGGTGAATGAGGTTCCTAAGGGATTATTTTCCTATGGTCATAGGCTTAGGAAAGGGGATCCTCTCTCCCCCTATCTCTTCAATATTGGAAAAATTATTAGGAATAAATATTCAAAAAATCCTAGACACTAAGGTGTTAAAAGGTTTTAAGGTAGCTTCAACTCTCCCTCCTGCCTCTCACCAATAGTTTTTTGATGGTACTATCCTTTTTGGAGAAGCCTCAATTGGGGAAGTAGATTACTGGAAATCAATTATGAATGGCTATGTTAGAGCTTCAGGTCAACATAAAACTACAACAAGAGCAAGTTATAATTATTCAACTTTGACCATATCATGAAAGACAAAGTTGTTCACATATTGGGTTGCTAAGAAGTTGATTTGCCTGCTACTTACTTAGGTCTTCCTCTTATCTCTAAAAATCCTAATAGTAATTATTGGAACCACATTATTGAGAGAATATAATGTAGAGTAGGGGTTCAAAGATAAAACTCACTCAATCAATTCTTTGCAAAGTCTTAACACCTCAAACAAAGTGATTTTCTTCACAATCTTCCACAATTCCTTATAGGACAACAAACAAGCTTTTTCCCACATAATTTTCAAAATAGACCCAAGACCCAAAAATTGACCACCATTCTAGATACCCATTATTCTATTTGAAAACATATCCAATTTACAAACATGTTTGTTTTGAAATAAATCCTTCAAATTTGGATTGTTACGCTTAGGTTTAGGCCTAATTAGGCTTATTTACTTAGGTCACAATAGGGTTTTCACTCTCCCAACTCCAATCCTTCACACCACCAGCCTAGACATGTCACAAATAGGCTACCTCAACATTTCAAAACTTTACAAACAAATTCTCAAAATATTTTCACCAAACTCTAACTCCTATTGCACTTTCAATGCCAAAAATATGAAGTTTTCAAACTAGGGCTTCACCCAATTTGCACAAATCCTCCATCCCTTGCTCCTGAAACATGGAGAAACAAAAACCTAGCCTATTCTAAGCCATTCTAATCCTCTGGTATGGAAGAATTAGAATGACCAACATCCCATTTTGAAATAAATGAATAGAACACCCCTCCTATCATCATCATCGCAACATTCTTCTAACTCAATCTTGGACCTCCAAAATCAATTCATCCTTGACCTTCAACACAGTAGATCTCGACAACAACTCAATATCATTTCCCTCCAAAATCAATTCATTCTTCACTTCTGCTGTCATAATATCTCCAGTGTTAGAAGTGGTTACAAACTCCATGTGATTTTCTTCCTCAACCTTTATGAACTCCTTCCTACCTACCATTATCACATTAGCTCCATTACTTTGTCCTTTTTCCTCTTCTTTCAATGGTGTCAAAGTATAGGAGATCCCATCCTTTTCTATCTCATAGGTATTTCTTCTTCCATCATACATAGCATGCCTATCAAATTTCCAAGGCCTCCCTAGTAGCAAATGGAACACATCCATAGGTAGTATATTACATAAAATTCTATCCTTATACCTTCCTCTATTGAACTCCACCCAAATTTGTTCATTTACCAAAACATACTGACCCTCATTCAACCAAGAAACTTTATAAGGAGTATCATGTGGTATTCTAGGAAGCTTGAGTTTATTAACCATCTCAACTACAACCATGTTATTTGTGCTTCCTAAATCAATTACAACTTTACGTATCTTACCCAAGCACTTACAAGTGGTCTTGAAGAGAGTTCTCCTTTATGGTGGCACCTTTTCTACTAATTTCTTGAAGAGAGTTCTCCTTACCATGAGTGATTCTCCAACTTCTGGAGCAACATGTTGTGATGTTGAATGGACACTCTCATTGTCTTCTTCTTGCACCAATTGAGCTCTTCTTTCTCCTCCTTGTGAAGTAGAGGATTGACCTTCATTGCACTACCATGCTTGATGTCCAAACTTGTTGCATTGATAACACCTTCCTGTGAATCCTTGTGAACCTCTCCCTTAACCTCCAAATCTTCCTCTAAAGCCTTATCTACCTCCTCTAAATCCACCTCTCTGATCTTCCCCTTTCTCTTGGACTTTTCTTGCAAATTCTTGGTTCTCATAGGACTGCCTTGAATTAGAAAATGAGCCTCTTCCTCTAGAAGTGTTGCCTCTGCCCCTATTTTTTGTCTTTCCTTCTCTTTATTTTTTCTTCTGCCCTTACTGCCAATTGAAAACATTCTTCCACCATTCTAGGGGTGGTAAGACTTAACTCATCTTGTATATTGAACCTTAACCCATTTATGTACCTTGCTACTTTCTCCACCCCTCAACATGACCTACTCTTATTCTTAGCTTATGAAACTCCTCTATATAATCCATGACATCCATCTCCTTTTTTTTGAGGTTTTGTAGCTTTCTAAATGTTTGAATTGCATAATCACTGGGTAGAAATTGACTCTTGATTTTAGACACCATTTTATCCAAAGAATTGATTTTTTTCTTTCCCTTCTTCAACCTCTCTTCCTACACATAATTCCACCAAGTTAAGGCAGGGCCTTTCAACTTTGTTTTTGGAAAATTTCACCCTTTGATCATCTGCTACCTCTTCATACTCAAATTAGTTATCAATTGCATCAATCCAACCTAGCACCTCTTCACTATCCAACTTCCCACCATACATGGGAAATTCCATCATCACCTTAGGATTATCTCCCTTCACAACCTTCAACATCTTAACCATTCTCAACTCATTAGGGTCCAACTCGTCCTCATCTTGGACTCCTCTTTGAGGGTTTTCATCCTCACCCTCTTCCTCTTCCTCTTGATCACTCTGATCTCTAGTGACCACACCTCTCCTTTGGTTTGATTCAAGTGTTGCAAGTCTGGCTAGGATAACTTCTTGAGACTCCATCTATCTCAACTCCTTGGAATTCTTTTCTTTCAACTCTCTAACTTCTTTGGTCATTGGATTACTTTTAGGAGGCATCTTTCCTTCTTTTAAACTTCAACCTTTTCCACAAATTGGCCAAAACCTATGGTTTGATACCAATTTGATGCAAAGTAGGGGATCAAAGATAAAACTCACTCAATCAATTCTTTTCCAAAGTCTTAACACCTCAAACAAAGTGATTTTCTTCACAATCTTCCACTATGCCTTGTAGGATAGCAAACAGGCTTTTTCCCACATAATTTTTAAAACAGACCCAACACCCAAAAAAATAACCACCATTCCAGATACCCATTATGCTGTTTGAAAACATATCCAATTTACAAACATGTTTTTTTAAACAAATCCTTCAAATTTGCACCATTACGCTTAGGTTTAGGCCTAATTAGGCTTATTTACCTAGGTCACAACATGGTTTTCACTCTCCCAACTCCAATCCTTCACACCACCAACAAAAAAATGTCACAAATAGGCTACCTTGATGTTTCCAACCTTTGCAAACACATTCTCAAAAGCTTTTCATCAAACTCTAACTCCTATTGCACTTTTAATGCCAAAAATATGAAGTTTTCAAACTAGGGCTTCACCCAATTTGCACAAATATTCCATCCCCTATTCCTATAACATGGAGAAACAAAAACCTAGCCTATTCTAATCCATTCCACTAAATTTGAAGATTTTCCACTTGTGGAATGGCTAGAAGTTCATATTTTCCCTCAAAACCTACCTTAAACTAAGGTTTCAAAGCGGTTTTCAAAAAAAAAATGCTCTAACTCACTCAAAATTTGGTGAAATCAGATGAAACAAGATGAAAATGATAGTTAATTCACTTCTTCATCAATTCCAATGCACAAATGATCACTCCCAGGCTGTACCAGGCCGTACAAACTTCTGTAGCAACAAATTAAGCTTTAAAATGTAGGAAAATAGAGCTTTATTAATGTTCAATCTCCAAAGCAACTCCCAAAACCTTGTTTTGACCATTACATGGTGTATTTAAATATTTCCAAGCATAACCAATCGATCCCAACTACTCTATAACTTCCCAACCATTCAACTTCCCTTTTGGACACAAAAAGCAAAAATTGCATGTGCAACATTTTTGCAACTTTGCAAAATTTGACAATTTTTCCCAATTGACACACCAAACCACCTAATCACCTAAATTGACTCCAAAAACATAAAAAAATGGTCTTAAAAGACCTTATTACACCAAAATTGACTTAAAATTACAAAAACTAACACCTTGCAACATTTTTGCATAAAAGCCTATGGTGCCCTACACCAGAATCCAAAAGAAGTTGGCCAGTTGGAAAGGAAAACTCTTAATTCAAGATTTAAAGCTCAAATTTCTAAAAGCATCACTTAAAAATATTTTGGTCTACTACCTATCCTTGTTCAATAATCCTGCTTTTATTGTTGATAAGATTGAAAAAATTCAAAAAAAATCTTGTGGCCAGGAACAAAGGAGAGAAACAGAATGACGCTAGTGGCGTGGGGAAAAAATTGTACTCCTAAAAGTGTTGGATGCCTAGGTATATGAAGAATTAAACTATTTAATAAATCATGTGTTTCCAAAATGTGGTAGTGTCTGCTTGAAGGAGCCAAAGACTGGGTTACGATTCTTAAAGCTAAGTATCTAAGAAATAGAGCTCAGGGATGTTTCCTTAGTACCTCAGACTTTCCTTATGGTTCTATTTTCTAGAAAAATATCCTCAAAATAAAAAGTGTGCTTAAGGTGGGAGTTATGAAATGTATTGGTAATGGTAATGATACTAATTTCTGGAAAGATGGATGGAATAATGGTCCCCCCTTTCTTCCAATGATCACCTTCATTCTATAAAAAAAATCTTGATTAGGATTTATGGAAAACAGGTTGTAAGTTATATTGATTGGGATGGGCCAAAGTCTCATTGTCTTAACTTCAACAATTTACTTATGGGAGTTATCCTAAGGGGATATACATAGAAAAAGTGGGATGCTATAGTGCAAAGACTTCACCGAAGAATTGGGGAGGTTGCCTTATTCTCAAAAGATAGGAAGGATGAATGATTATGGACCAAGATTCCTTTAGGTTGTTTCTCTATAAAGACAACCTATGTGGAGTGAGAAAAAAATCTATTAGCCAACAATGGCTTCCAATGGAACAATGTCTAGTTAAAAAGTCTAATACCTAAATTTAATTTATTTTGATGGGAAGCTACTCATGGAAAAATCCTTACTATTGATAATCTAATAAGCAAAGGGTTTTAATTTGTTAACAAATGCTTCCTTTTCAAAGAGGAGGAGGAGACTATAATGCATTTATTCTTTTGATGCTTGTATTCTAGATAAATTTGGTCTTTCTTTCTTCCTTTGTTGTTAACTGAATGGGTCTTTCCTCCTTTAACAAAAATGTTTATTAACAATTGGTATTTTTTCCCTTAATCTCACAAAGTTATAGAGGACCTCTAGAGTCAAGTCCCTCCCTTCATAACTTGGGGGATTTGGGAGGAGAGAAACAATAGGATCATCTGGGAAACAAATAGAAATAGTAAAGACTTATGTATGGCCATCAAGAATCAAATCTTGGAAAATGTGGAAGCTAGGGAGTACACCCTCTCAAAAGTTATACCCTCCTACAAGGAGGCCAAAATTAAGAAAATTTAGGGCCTCAAAAAGGACCTCACAAATGTCAATTGGTCCAATTAAATCACTAGAAAAAATACTATATGGTCTCCTCCCAAGATGGACTGGGTTAAGTGTAACTTTGATGGTTGCTCAAAAGGAAACCTTGGTTTGGTAGGGGTTGGAGGTCTTATAAAAAATCAGCAAGGAGATTGCATTGTGGGCTATGGAAAAAATCCGGGGATCTTCTCTAAAAATAAGGTTGAGGCCCTGGCTGTCTGGGGAGGTATCAAAAAATTGAAAGAATTAGGCTTCCAAAAAGTTATCCTGGAAGGAGACTCTAAGATCATTGTTGATATTTTGAAGGTTGATTGTGTTGTCCCTTGGGAATTAAGGGATATCATGGATAATTGTAAACTCCTCATGAAAAATTCCACATGTTGCAGAGTACAACATTTTTATAAAGAAGGTAACTATTATATAGACGTTGTTGCCAATTAAGCTCTAAGGTATCAAATCTAGACACATTGGGAGTATGGGTCATTGCCAGAGGCAATACGAGATATTTTATTAAAATAAAAATTTGAAAATGCTTATAATCACTAAGTATTGGATAAGGGGTCTTACTAGATTGATCATTAGAATGAAAGGTGACAAGATTGACATAAATAATAATTATAATAGGGGTGGAATTTTTCAAATTATGGAAAGTTATAAGGAGGGCATCATCAAGGTGGTTATTATTTTTATAATCATATCCTAGTACTTCTCGTATCACAAGTGTATTTGTAATGATAAATCCTTGGTCTTTATAAATTTAATTGGCATGTCATACGTCCCTTCTCACCTCATTTTCGAAGCTTGGCTCGATATTGATAACCTGGAAAGATTTATTAAGGAGTTGGATAATCATTTCTAGATTGTCCTTGGGCTTGTGTATTTTGATGCTATTAACTAGTAGATTTCTCTAGCCATCATAAACTTCTTTCTATTCCTCACAAACAACATTTGTTCTACTTGTAATTTTGGAGGTATTAGTTCAATTTTTATGAGATCCAAAGAGATTAGGTGTGGTATGAAGAAGGGTGCTAACTTGAAGAAGGGTCTAAAAAATATTAACACGACTAAAATGGGAGGTCCAAGCAAGTGCATGAAACCCCCCAATTGTGATTCCCTTAAGCAGAATGTTGACTTGTGGAGAATGTTCAAAGTTTCTAGCATGGCTTCCTTCTTTAAAGCAATGTGTGGCTACAATGATAAGTTGACCTCAAAGTTTACTAACTCTTGGAAGAAAGGTCATGTGACCATAGGAGAAGTGAATTTTGAAGTGACAGCTCAACTAATTGTTGAATCCATTGGCTTGCAAAATGAAGGTAGAAAGGTGGTGGAAAAATTGGTGGTGAATATCAAGGCTTTGTGGAGAAATTCTTACATGAAGGGGAGGTGTTCACAAGGTTCCATAATGGCTATGCTCAACTTGATCTTCCTCCACCTTTCACCATGATCAGTATGTTTTTTATGCATTATTTTACCTTAGAAGGAAGATATATGATAGTGCATGCCTATCATTTCCCCATATTGAACCACATTAGGCATAATGATAGGTTAAATTTTCCCTTTTATCTACTTTCTTCCCTACAATAGAATATTGAGAATGGTGCCTTGCCTTCCCTACACTAGGGGATAATAATGGCTTTGTAGAAGTTCATCTTGGATAATAATTCTCATGGTAATCCCTTGATCATTAGGAAATATGACCCTCCCAGTAGAAAAAATGATGAGGATGATGCTATTCCTATTGCTAATGAGTAGCCCATCCTTGAGAATAACCTTAGGCTCCCTGCTCCTAGGATTGAACCAATGGAGGGCAACCCCTCGATTGGTGCTAAAAACCCTACCCCCGTACCAAAAAAATTTCCTCTAAACCCAAGCTTGTCCATGAGGAGAACTCCATTGAGTTGGAACTACTTAAAGCCACTCCAAAGAAAATAAAGTACTCCCCTCTTTTACTGGAACCTCCTAAAACAAAAAATCCAAACAAAAACTAGTTGAACAATAATCAGAAGCAGGGTAATGTCATCAACATTTCTGAAGATTATGAAGGTCCTCAAAAGGAGGAGATGGAAAAGGGCCTGGGGGTACTCTCAAAGGAGGCCAAAGATCGACAAGACTAGAAAAGGTGTCCTCCACTGACAAAAAATAAAAATGCGAAAAGAAAGCTATAGTGGAAGAGGAAGAGGATTTGCTTATTGTTGAAGAATTTGAACCTCAAGTGGAAGAGGACAGTGAGGACATTGAAAATGAGATGGAGGAAGATAAATTTGAGGAAGCAAGGAGGAGAAATATGTGGGTGGGGAGGAGGATCTCAAGGCTATTGGGATGGATACTTAGGAGGATAATGACAATGCCCCTACCATTACTACTTCTGGAGATACTAACATTGAGTTTTTGAAAATCAAAATTACTTTCTTGTAGGTGCAATTGGAGGATATAGAAAAATCCATTATCACCCTCATGAAGGTTATGGATGGGATGATGCATAGAGCTATGGTTGGAGCAGTGTCTGGCCAAACCAAGATCAAGAAAAAAACTCAAGAAGGTTGGAAAGCAATAAGAGTCTAAGAACTTGTCTACTTAAGGTGCCCCTGATTGGAGAGAATGCGTCTCTCAGATTGGGTACAAATGGGAGTTAATTGTTACAGAAAAATAATAGCCCCATGTCTTGTGACTTTGGTTTTTTGTTGTTTTGGCTCTTGGAATCTCCAATTAATTTTTTTTCATTTTACTTTGATGCTTCTAGATGTTACACTAGTAGAATTTGGCAAATAAATGTCTAGGTGACTAAAAATTTTAGTCACAACAACTAAAAATGACTAAATTCTACTAATTTTTTGCAACTCAGCTATAAATGAGTAAATAAATGACTAATTTGGTTGTTGACTAAAAAATTATTTAGTCACAGAAATAAAAATGACTAAATAGTTAGTCACCAAATATAAATTAGAAAAAAAATTAAAAAACATTCCAGTCAATTATCGGCACAATGTATTGGCACAATTCATTATTCATGTTCATTGCTGACCTCACTTCATTCGTTAGTTGTAGCTAGTTATCCTAGAATTGAGGTATCTCGTTTTGAGTTACAGTAGTTGGGCATGTGAACTACACTAGGCATTTTGAGTTATAGCACTTGCATGGGCAATAAAGATTGTTTGGAGAGGACCTGGAAAATTTTGAAAAGGTGGGAAAGGACTTCAGTGTTTGCTATAAAGTATTTGAAGTATGCAATGAATTTGGATTTGGGGACACCCTCTGTAGTGAATTTAGAGGTAATTTGAAACCCTCACTACATTAAACACAAAATCTATAGCTTTCTGATTGGCAACTTACAGTAGTTACAATCTACTGCTCTTAATAATGTTCTTTTACAATCTTGCCACTGTTCTGCTTCATAATGTGTTTGAGCTAGATATAATTAAATTTAGGTTCTAGTGCCAAAATATAATTTCCTCAAACAATTTTGATACATTTTCACTGCAAGTGCAAACTATACTTGTGCAAAGTAAACATGTGCTAGATTTACCCACACACCAGACATTTGAACAAAGATGTTTCTTGTAGCAACTTCTTGTACCTATGAAAAAATTTCCTTTGCAATATCAAATTGAACCCTTTCAGGTAGCACAATGGCTGCCCCATTTGCAGCATAAATATTTCCTAGTCTTCGTGCCAACACTTTACAATGGCTGCCCCATTTGTAGCATAAAAATTTTCACTGCAAGCACAAACTGTCCTTGTGCAAAGTAAACATGTGCTAGATTTACCCACGCATTAGGAATATAAACAAAGATGTTTCCTATAGCAGCTTCTTGTACTTGTGTAAAAATTTCCTTTCCAATATCAAATTGACCCTTTCAGCTAGCACAATGCCTGCCCCATTTGTAGCATAAACATTTCCTAGTCTCTGTGCCAACACTTTACAATGACTACCCCATTTGCAGCATACACATTTTCACTTGAAGAGCAAACTATCATTGTGCAAAGTAAACATGTTCTAGATTTATGCACACATCAAGCATCTGAACAAAGATGTTGCTTGTAGCAACTTCTTGTACCTATGTAAAAATTTCCTGCAATATCAAATTAACACCTTTCAGGTAGCACAATGGCTGCCCCATTTGCAACATAAACATTTCCTAGTCTTTGTGCAAGCACTTAAGTGGCCCCTTTTATGACATTAAGATCCTCTTGATTTATTATTATACTCCTATTTTCTAAGAGAAAAATCCCCAAGGCCCATGGGAAATGAACGATGAGCATTTGAGTTTCAACTTGGTTTCATTTTGAAAATGGGACATTACATTGTACAAGATTTATTTAACAATAGCATAATTTAATCCACCTATTTGGGACTGTAAAATAAAAATAGATGAATTAATCTATTTTCAATTATAGGTTCTTTTAATCTAGAATCTAATACAGAGATAAAGAATAATACATTGAAGTACATAGAAAATGTTCTAAAATAAAGACTAAAATAGGTTTCCCATAAAAAAAAAAAAAAGAGGAAAAATGAAAAGATAACATTTAGATGATTCATTTGAGGTTTTTGATAAGATTTAATTTAACTATGTCAAATGGATTTGAAAGGGACAAAGCATATTTGATTGACTAAAATTTTGAGGTAGCTTATCCATCATCATTGTATGCATCATCTTCTCTTGGAATATGTTTGTGCAATGCACCAAAAGAAGATGATGCATACAATGATGATGGATAAGCTACCTCAAAATTTTAGTCAATCAAATATGCTTTGTCCCTTCTAAATCCATTTGACATAGTTAAATGAGATCTTATCAAAAACCTCAAATAAATATCTATATGTTATCTTTTCATTTTTCCTCTCTCTTGTTTTTTATGGGCTACCTATTTTAGTCTTTATTTTAGAATATTTTTTGTGTCCTTCAATGTATTATGCTTTATCTTTCTATCAAATTCTAGATTAAAATAACCTATAACTAAAAATAGATTAATCCATCTATTTTTATTTTATAGTCCCAAATAGGTGGATTAAATTATTATGTTGTTAAACAAATCTTGGACAATGTAATGTCCCCTTTTCGAAATGAAACCAAGTTGAAACTCAAATGTTCATCATTCGTTTCCCATGGTCCTTGGGGATTTTTCTTTTGGAAAATAGGAGCTAGGTTTGGTTAAAGCTCAAGAAGCCCATACATCATCATCATATGGATCATCTTCCCTCAGACTCTGTTTCTGCAATGGTTCATCATCTCTAGAATCAGAGTATGCATGTCTACTTCATGATTTTGTTGAAACTAGAGAATTTGTCTCGCCATCATCAAAGTCTTCTAGACCGGAAACTGCAAGAAAATCTTGGCCATTTTCTAGATCATCTTGTGCCTTATCACTCATATAATTTTCCTCATCTTCCATGGCAACATCAGGTTACTCCATATAAGAATCATAAGCCTTGTGGTCCTTATCCTTCTTCTTTTTCTTCTTTTCCTTCTTTTGTTTCTTCTCAAACTGACCAGCCTCATCATCATCATCATCCCTATCCTTATGCTTACTTTTCCATAATTCCTTCGTAGGTTCAAATTGCTCCTCTTTTTGCATCACCCACCAAAGTTCTTCCTCTTGCTTTCTCCTTTCCATCTAAATCCTTCATTCTTCATCAACTTTTCATTTTTCTTCATCAACTAAGACAAGTTGGCATGCTACTTTAATTGTTTCTTTTTCTTTAAGCCAATCATCTATTTTTAGTTCCATGTTGCCAAGAACACATAAAGCATTTGATGAGTTTTTATCCACCTTAAGTGTATCCCCAATCAATTCTAGGCTTAGTTGGATCTCATTCTAAGCCTGATCCATGGTTGCAAGATGTAGATATGCATCCACATAATTAGGAAACTTGAACAATATTATCCTATATAAAAGATTTACTTTTTCAATATCATGTAGTTGTTCAAACAACCTAGCAATATTAAATAGTGTTGTGACTTTATCCCATGGTAACTCAAGTGAAACACCACCTTCTTCTAGTCAATGGAAGAATTCCATATCCTTAAAGCACACAAAAAAAACTACAGAATTGGCACTAGGATTTTATTTATGAATTCAACCCAAATTCCATTTCCTAATGCCTCCATAAAAGTTTGTTGAGCCAACTCTAGTTCATCACACTCAAAATGAAGAACCCCAATGTTGTTTAACAATTCAATGGGTACTTCTTCTCTGCTCTTCTTCAGAAGAGACTTTGTTGTCTTAAGAGAATCTAAGGTTGCACTAGGGTCTATCGATATTAATTGCTCACCCATCTTGATAAATGCATGGGCGTCATGTGGATCTATGTGAGTTTCCTTTCTTAAAATTTCCAAATCCTTCTCCCCATGCCCTTGTTGAGCATATATATGGCCTATAGATTTTTTAATCTCTCACAGTTCTCAGGGTAGACCTCTAGAACCTTTTCAAAATTTGAGAAAGAACTCTTAAGATCTCCCAACTTCAATTGAACCTTTCCACAAAATCTTGTGGCCTATGGCTTTCCTTGACTGATGTCATGTAGTAGCGGCCAATGGTGTCATAATCACCTTTAATATGATAAGATCGTGCAAGTTCATAATATTAATGAGGTTTCATGAGAGGGTGGACAGTTGAGACAAGAGTTGTCTCAGTCAACTGTTCCACAAGAAAATGTTGCCCTATGAAGAAAAAATGGTTTGCTAAATGATTCAATGCTATTGCATAGTACATGTATAATTCAAAGGCTCTACGCATCTTTTCCATTCCTTCATGAACACTACTTTTTTTGCTAACTGTGAGAATCCTACAATTAAAAAAGGCACAAAATCGACCACAAAGATTTTCCCCCATTTCAAATAGCAAAATTGCCAAAAAAATGTGTTTAAAACCTATAAAAAATGTAAATAAAATCATGCTGATTTTCATGCCAAAAAAAACCATGAGACCGTAGCTTTTTTCTTACTATTATGCTTTGCTATATTTTTTCCAAGCATCCATAGCTTGTTTGAAATCACCTGTTTTAGGATTTTAGTCATAGCAGCAAGGCAATGAATTGTTTGATAAAATGCTTTGGTAGACATGTATGAAAAATGTGGTAGCATAGACAAGGCAATGAACTTTGGAAAAAATGCCTCAAAGAAGTGTGGTCTCATGGTGATGGAATGCCATGAAGAATTCCATGACAAGTGAATTGTTATGGATTGTCATAGTATTCCATCTCCATGAGACCACATTTCTTTGAGTCATTTTTTTAACCAGTTCACTACCTTGTCTATGCTATTGCTTACTATTATGCTTTGATAGATATTTTTTCCAAGCATCCATAGCTTGTTTGAAAGTGATTTTTTTAGGATTTTAGCCATAGCAACAAGGTAGTGAATTTTTTGATAAAATGCTTTGGTAGACAATATGTATGAAAAATGTGGTAGCATAGACAAGGCAGTGAACTATTTGATTAAATGCCCCAAAGAAATGTGGTCTCATGGAATGCCATGAAAAGAAAATGCAATTGGAAGTTGCTCCTAGTTATTAGTTATGCAATGTGAAGTAATTGCATAACTGCTTAGGTTGACATTGTAAAAACTATAGTGTAATTGAAAATTTATCATCTATTAGCATCTAGTTATTAGTTATGCAATGTGAATTAATGCTTTGAGTTTGAAAGATGTGCAATGCAATGTAATCAGCAATGTAGATGATTATGATGATGTTTTGTCACCTTAACTAGCCTGTCACCTTAAGAGGTTAGCTTGTCACCTAAACATTGGTTATATGTATGGTGTAATTCATTATTGAATGTAATTCATTCTTCTTAGTTTTCTTACTTTGGTTGAAATTAATTTTGTTCATTTAGAATATAATTTCCTGTATGTCCTATATGTTTTCTAGATGCTAGAATTTTCTTGTATGTCCTAGATGATAACTTTAGTTTGTAATACAACTTCTAGCCTCCACATGCATTGAATATACTTGTGTGAAGGAAACAATAATGAACATTTATGATTTAATAATACATATAGATATCTTAACATTAGGTGAACTAAGCCTCCTCATTACAAACAAAGAAATGAACTCTTAGGTCTGACTCACATTGAAAACTAAAACTAAGAGACTGCAAAATTAGAAAATTATTCAATCTTTTCAATAAAATGATATCTAAAATACTGCATTCATAATATACCCCTATACTCCCACCTAAAATACATAAAAAATCCAATACCGCAATTCAAGACCAAGACTTATTATATTATACACAATATTATGAACAAATAATTGATACCAATTCATAATATGCCCCTATATCCCAACCTAAAATACATAAAAAATCTAATCATACATAGTATTATCAACAAATAATTGAGACCAGATTAAATATTCTTCTCCATTGATTTCTTCAAATAGATATTACAATATAAAATAAGTCTCCTCATATATGTTTTTATAAATTCCTATGATGACAAATATATCAAAATTTGGTCTTGGTTTATCTTTTATAAGAGAAGCAACAATCTTTAGACCATTACAAAATATGGCATCTTTTCAAAATTCATGCCTCTTCATATAAACTAAACTAAAAATTAGTTTTTTTTAAAATATAAAATAGAGAAAGTAGATAACTAATGAAGTCCACAACACTCGTGACACCATAGTCTGTTAATCTTCGTAAGGCACCCGTGATCATTGAAGTTCTGTTCAAGGTCCTTTCTCCATACCAGTGTATCTAAATGTTTGGTTCTTCCACTATGGTAGCCCCAAGGCCTACTATTGGGGAGAACCAAAATACTTCTTCTCCCACTCATACACTGTATAATCATGTGTCCATTTGTATTCTTGAATTTTCTATATATTTGCAAGGTGAATCTTCCATTAGTTGTCTAGTAACACCCTTCCATCCATGATAAACTTAGAATATCCAACATCCAATGCTATTACTCCATCCATGATTAAGTCGAACCTATCAAGACTCAACTCACCATCCTTTTGTATTTGAGTGATGCAATGTGGAACAATCTAGCCAAATTCACACTTCCATTCATCGAGGTTCTTCAATCGGTCATCATCTTTCAATATTTTTGGCACAAACCACTGCTTCAGAGTATGAAATGAATCTATTCTTGTTCAAATATTTTGGTCCTCTCCTTGTATATATTGGAATTCATCTATAACTATATTGGCCATCTAGTCTATAGGTTTTAATGTTGCGGGAGCCTTAGTACTCCTTTGTAAGATTCTACACAAGTTTAACAATGTTTGGTGTATGGGCTTCCAATTCTTAAAAAGGGGATCTAGTATGGGTACATGTGTTTTCGTCTAATCAATTGCATGTGCCAGTGAGTTGTAACAATCATACACACTTTCCAACTTATCCATAATTAACTTTATCCTATGCTCGAGGACCTTCTCTAAAACATTGCATATTTTCTTTTTCACTCCTTCCTTACCCTCATTATTGGCTTTCTTTAACTCTTCAATCTCATGTCTAAGAATGTTCACTTGTTCAGTGGAAGCACTTTCTATATCAATTGGTGGAGTAGGACGAGGCTGGTATAACATTATTTCCTTGTTCTATGAGGGGCCTGCTCCTTTCAATTGTTCCTTCAACTTCACATTTTCCATGAACAATTTATTGACTTCATAATTTAAAAACTTTTATTCCTTTTTGTACTCTCTCAATCTAGCTTCCATCTTCTTAACTGTAGCTCAGGTAAACATAGCTTAATGCATTGTCATGGTTGCAGCTTTTAGAGGAGATGTACCCTTTAATTTTGTCACCATAGTTGCCCCTTTCATTTCCTACACTAAATATAGTAACCTTGGTTTTTGTGTACTCTTTTGTTTGGCCTAGAATGCCAAGGTTTCAATCTTAGGGTTATACTTTGTGCCACTTACCCCTTCATCTAAGTCAAACTCAACAATCAGCATTGGGCCTTCCTGTGTTCTCACTTGATCAAGTAAAAAAAAATTCTTTAATTCCATACTAGGGACAATAAGTATATTACCTTTCAAAATCTTCTCTTTAGCCTCTTGTGGGCTGACATCAATATTATCAATCCTTAATTCATTAAAAAAATTGGCTACTATCTATTCATGTTGGGATTCCTCATCTCCCATCTTATTTATTTTAACCTCACTTCAAATTCTCCCATTTTCATATTAATCCAAAAGTCTTTAAATTCAGGGGTTTTAATAAATTCATCATCTTCCAAGAACCCGATCTCACATCCTCATGCATTTCTCTTTCTCCTTGTACCTGAATATCGGCTCTAGCTTCAAGCCTATGGTCTTTAGTTTTAGGCATAGGTTGTTCCACTTCAACATCATCCTTGAAATGTCTTAACATAGTAACTCCTTTTGTATCTCCAACCTCCTCACTTATTTCATAGGAAACAAGTGGTTCTATCTCTTGTGTCTTTTGTTTTTTAGAAGGTGGTTGTTGAAGAGGTGATCCTAGAGAAGCATGACATATTGAAATAGTATCCAGAGTTGGTTTAGTAATTACAATACCACTCGGGAGACAATTTGGCAGGTCTCCCCATCTCCGCTAAAAACTTATCATATAATTCATGAAACTTATCAATCATCATATTAATCCTCTTGAGAGGATATGCTTCCTCTAGGAAATACCCCAAGAAATCATTGTGCTTCTTTCTTTCTTCCTCAAGCCTTTTCATAATTTCCTATTTTCTCCTCCTCTCATATACCTCTTAAGGAGTGAAAAAAATTATGATTACATCTTTTTCATAATAAATCTGGTGAGTAACCATAGCCTTGGTAAGGATGGTGTGTCTTACAAAATTCATGTGACCCTTAGGGTCAAAAGCTCTTTCCTTTCCAAACTCTAAAGAGTAGCTTGTTTCTAGATAATTCTGCAACTCTTCAAGTGTATCAAATCCCACTAGTTGTTCCCCACATGTTGTCAAATTAGGTAGAAATTTACCCTTCCTTTTTTATGCATGACATCCTTTTCCATCCATAGAATCTGCCACATCGACTCTAAAAAGGCTAATTGAAGGGGGTAAAAATTTGGCAGTATATGTGGGGCCTGTGGGCATCCATAAATCTTGATTATTGTGATATCTGGTAGAAAAAACCAATCACTAAATTTATGAGTATGGCCTTGCTCAAGTTTCAAATCCAAAGGTCTTAACAGTTGTAGCACAAGTGTGTGTAGTTGGTGCAGGTGCACCAAGTGCAATTTTGTGTCCAAGTTGCCCAATGTGGTCATGTGGTGGATTTTGGGTTGTTTGAGTCATTTTGCTATCAAATAAGGTGATTTAGACCATTTCTATGATGTATTGAGTCTATTAGGAGTCACTAGGAATTTAGAGAGTCAAAAGTGCAAATATTGCAAATATGCAAAAAGTTGTCAAAAATAAAATTTGCAAAAAAAATGCAAAAACATGTAAAGTCTTAAAAGCCAACGGTCATAAGTTTTAAAAAATAGTTTTGTATGATTGGGGTAGTTGGTTTTGGAGGTAATAATGTTCAAATAGGTAAGGAAACTCATTGTAATGGATCTTGAATATTTTTGAAGGAGAAATAAAACAATTTTCTCAGGTTTTATGTATTTTATGTATATTTTCCCTATTTTGCAGCCAGTGTATGACCTGTACAGTCAGATTGTGATGCAATTTCATGTAGAATCTATTTGAGGGGTGAACTAGCTTTGATTTGGTTCCATTTTGGAGAGTTTTTATTGAATCTAAAGCCATTTGGAAGCATATCTCTGTAAATGGGTATGAATACCTTGTTTTAAGGGTTTTGAGTGAATTAATGACTTTATAAGCCATTCCACCCACTATAATTTACTGTATCTGAGTGGAATGGAACATTTGGGGCTGGTTTAGATGTGTGTAGGGTTTCATAGTGTTGGGAAGAGGATTGGAAGCATTTTGTGTTGCTTCCCTGCGTGTTTTTGCGTCAACTTTGTGTGAAAAAGGTGGTTTTATACTAGGGTTTGATGATTTATTGCTGACAGTGATTTGGTGAATGTTCTTTAAGCATATATAGGCATAATGAAGAGTGTTTGAAGTGGTGGCTTGAATTTTTTAGGACTGTAAGGTGGTTTTCCAATAAACCCCTATGAAATTAATCTTTGTGTGAAAAAGGTGGTTTTATACTAGGGTTTGATGATTTATTGCTGACAATGATTTGGTGAATGTTCTTTAAGCATATATAGGCATAATGAAGAGTGTTTGAAGTGGTGGCTTGAATTTTTTAGGATTGTAAGGTGGTTTTCCAATAAACCCCTATGAAATTGGCTAGGAATGAGGGTTTCTTGGTAGAGTACCTTGGAGAATGTGTACCTGCAAACAAAGTGAAATTTGGGGTTTTGATGTCTAGTGAGTGTTACCCCATTGATTTTTTGGGTTGGTAGTAGGTTTAAAGTGGTGACCCTTTGTAGTGGCCTAATTCAAGGCCTAGGTCAACATAGAAGGCATGATTTCAAGTTATTATTCCAAAAGAGTTACATTTGATACTGAGGTATGTTCTAGTAGGTTTTAATGGGTGTCTAAAAGCGTGAGTCTATTGGTTGTGGGATTTTGATGTGAGTTAGGTTCAAAAATGAAGGTCTACAGACCTAGTAGTGAAGAAGAGTGCTTGTGTGAAGAAGTGCCCTTGTAAGGGTTTGAAGTTTCAGATACTTGTTGAATGGTGTTGGATTTGTGTTGTTTGTTTGGAAGCCTCCTTGATTGATATCAGATGGTATCAGAGCACAGTTAGTAGATCTTTGAAGGTGACAGGTTGAAGGTTGCAAAGAAGAAGGTTGAAAGATTGTGCAAGGAAAAATGTGTAATTGGAGGAGTCAAGATGCCTCCCAAAGGAAGCACTATTGCTAGAAAGATTGATCAATAGGCTAGAGAATTAAAAGCTTTGAAAAAGGAGATGGTTGCATTGAAGTCTAAAGTTGGGGTTGACATGGATGAGAGTGATTCTGAAGAGGAAGAAACTTCTAGTGAAGAGGAAGAGTTGGATCCAGAGGATGTGAGGATGCTAAAGCTTTTGAGGGCTGTGAAAGGTGATAGACATAGCAAAATGGATTTTTCAATGTATTGAGGTAAACTAGATGGTGAAGAGCTCTTGGACTGGATAGGATCCATGGAGAATTACTTTGAAAGTGAAGAGGTAGATGAAGAACACAAGGTGAAGAAGGCTAAGACCAAGTTAAAAGGAAATTATTTTCTATGGTGGAACTTTGTGAAAGATGAAAGGAAAAAAAAGGGGAAGACCAAGATCAGTTCTTGGGAGAGAATGAAGGAAAAACTCAAAGGTAAGTTCCTTCCTAATGATTGCAATGTTCAATTGCTTAAAAAACTTCACAATATTAGGCAAAAGGATCTCGATGTGCAAGCATCACCGAGGAGTTCTATAGGTTAAGTACAAGGAAAAAACATAAGGAATATGAAGAAGAAAGAGTAGCATGGTATCTTAATGGTCTAAGGTATAATATACAAGATGGAATAAGTTTGATGACACCTAAAATAGTAGAAGAATGTTTTCAAATGGCTATAAGGGAAGAAGAGAAAATGAAGAGGAGACAAGAGAAGAAAACAAGAGGAAGAGGAAGTACTTCTAGAGGGAGATGAACCTTTTCTACACCAAAAAAATCCAATCAAGAACAAGAAGATGTTGATAAAGGAAAGGAACAAGTGGTTGAACCTAGAGGTGGATGGAGAGGTGGAAGAACAAGTTTTAGAGGCAGGTGTGCAAATCAAGGAAGAGGTTATAATGTGTTTTTAGGAAGGTGTTATAACTGTGGTGAGTTTGTTCATCCATCCTTTAAGTGTCATGAAAATTTTGGTGCTACTACAAGTGGGAGTGAGAGAAGAGGTGAAAAGATGTTCAAATTGTGCAAAAGGATGAAGAGGAAAATGTCAATTCTCCAATTCATGATTGTAAACTAGAAGTTGGTGAAGCTTTAATGTTGCAAAGACCACTCTTGAAGGCCTCCAAGGAGAAGGAACCAATGCAAAGGAGAAATCTATTCAAGACCACATGCAAGAGCAAAGGTAAAGTATGCAAGGTAGTAATAGATTCAGGCTCCACTGATAATATAGTATCAAGAGAAATGGTAGATAAATTAAGTTTGGTGAAATTTTCTCATGAAACACCCTACAAGGTGTCATGGTTAAATGATGATCAATCCCTTCTAGTCAATGAGCAGGCCTTAGTTGAATTTCAAATTAGAGGGTATAAGGATAGGGTACTTTGTGATGTTCTACCAATGCAATGTTGCCATTTGTTGGTTGGAAGGCCATGGCAATTTGATAAACATGTTGTGTATGATGGATGGGCTAATACATACCAGATTGAGCATGAAGGGAACACATTTACATTTCTTCATTGCAAGAGGAAGTCAAGGAGCAGATAAAGGCATCAAAGGTAATTATGATGGGTAATAAAGAGTATGTGAAGATGGAAGAATCCATGATAGTGAGCTTATAGAATGATGCCATACTGAAGAGAAAGGATGGTGAGTTGTTGATGAAACCTGATCATAGAAAGGTCAAAGAACAAAGCAAGGTAGCCAAAGTCATTATGTTTGGTAAGAAGGAGCTTGTGAAGGTTGGGGGAGACAAGAGTGAAGTGGTTGCATTCAGTCCAAAGGATGGAGATGTGAAGATAGTCAACTTGCAAGGTGATATAGTGAGGGAAGGAAGGAAAAGAGGTGATAATTTGATGCCAAAGTCTGGTGTAGAGAAGCCTAAAAATAAATCACTTGAGGAAAGGTAGAGTTGGCCTGATAAAATCATAATAGGGACAGTCATATGTCCATTGACAATAAGAGGAATGAAAAGGCAGACATGTTTTGGAAAATTAGTAGTTTATGGGGCTGATATGACAAGGAACTTGAGGGCAGAGATACCTAAGTCTGCTGCTACAAATGTTTGTAAGTCAGAAAGGGTAAGAGATGGATTCAAGAAGAGTATGTGGAAAGGATGCAGGTCTGAAGCAAAGATGGAAAGAAGGATAAGTGAAAGGGTAGGTGATAGGGACATGTGTAGAGATGTCAAAATAGGCATAAAATCAACCTATGATAGTGCAGAAGTTAAAAGACCCTTAGCCGATTTGTATGTGAAGATGGAGCATTGTTCAAGAGTTATAAGATCAAGGATACCAAGTACAGTTTGAACCAATGGAAAGGAATACCTGATGAAGGAGTTCTAGAAGGAAAAATTCATGGAATGTTTAGTGGAGGATAGGTTGCAATAACATTTCCAAGAGACTTGGAAAATTTAAAAGGTTGGTTGTATGGTGTAGGTGCACCAAGTGCAATTTTGTGTCCAAGTTGCCCAATGTGGTCATGTGGTGGATTTTGGGTTGTTTGAGTAATTTTTCTATCAAATAAGGTCATTTAGATCATTTCTATGATGTATTGAGTCTATTAGGAGTCACTAGGAGTTTAGAGAGTCAAAAGAGCAAATATTGCAAATATGCAAAAAGTTGTCAACAATAAAAGCTACAAAAAAAAATGCAAAAACATGTCAAGTCTTAAAAGCCAACGGTCATAAGTTTTAAAAAATAGTTTTGTACAGTTGGTTCAGTTGGTTTTGGAGGGAATAATGTTTAAATAGGTAAGGAAACTCATTGTAATGGCTCTTGAAGATTTTTGAAGGAGAAACAAAACAATTTTCTCAGGTTTTATGTATTTTCTGTATATTTTCCTTGTTTTGCAGACAGTGTGCGGCCTGTACAATCAAATTGTGATGCAATTTCATGTAGAATCTATTTTAGGGGTGAAATCGCTTTTATTTGGTTCCATTTTGAAGAGGTTCCATTGAATCTAAAGTCATTTTGAAGCATATCTCTGTAAACAGGTATGAATACCTTGTTTTAAGGGTTTTGAGTGAAATGACTTTTTAAGCCATTCCACCCACTGTCATTTACTGTACCTCAGTGGAATGGCACATTTGGGGCTGGTTTAGATGTGTGTAGGGTTTCATGGTGCTGGGAAGAGGATTGGAAGCATTTTGTGTTGCTGCCCTGTGTGTTTTTGTGTCAACTTTGTGTGAAAAGGGTGGTTTTATACTAAGGTTTGATGATTTATTGCTGACATTGGTTTGGTGAATGTTCTTTAAGAATATACAAGCATAATGAAGAGTTTTTGAAGTGGTGGATTGAAGTGTTTAGCACTGTAAGGTGGTTTTTCAATAAACCCCCATGAAATTGGCTAGGAATGAGGGTTTCTTGGTAGAGTACCTTGGAGAACATGTACCTACAAAAAAAGTGTGAAATTTGGGGTTTTGATGTCTGGTGAGTGCTTCCCCATTGATTTTTTTGGTTTTTAGTAGGTTTAAAGTGGTGACCCTTTGTAAATATGGCCTAATTCAAGGCCTAGGTTAGTGTAGAAGGCATGATTTCAAGTTATTGTTCCAAAAGAGTTGCATTTGATACTGAGGTATGTTCTAGTAGGCTTTAACAGGTGTCTGAAAGTGTAAGGAGTCTGTTGGTTGTGGGAGTTTGATGTGAGTTAGGTTCAAAAATCAAGGTCTGTAGACCTAGTAGTGAAGAAGTGTGCTTGTGTGAAGAAGTGCCCTTGTAAGGGTTTGAAGTTTCAGATACTTGTTGAATGGTGTTGGATTTGTGTTTTTTGTTTGGAAGCCTCCTTGATTGCTATGAGTAGTCTTGGTGGTGTTTGGCCAAGAACTCTCATAATTATATACACATTCATCATGAAATATCACATAATTTGAATTCTTACATCTGCTATCCCATATATAACACCATCGTTGCACTGGCAGCAAATTCCCCTGCTGGTCAATCTTACCCAAACACATCCTTTTGCTCCATCTATTTGTATTCTAGTATAATATAATTTGGCACAACAAAGAATATTTCCTAAATTTATGGGGGTTCTATTTTCCTTGACTTGCAAAAATCCTTCATGCAATGCTTTCTCAAGATATGAGGAAAAATCATATTCAATGTTTGTCTTAGGGTTTTGGATCCTCATAGCCATCATCATTAAAATAACTAGCATTCACTCTTGAGCATCTATCCCAAGTACTTGACAGAGAGCAAAGTAGGTTTTCTTGAAATAGAATTGGAAATTTGTGATAGCAAATGGTTCACTAGAAAAAGGGAATATAGGAATCACCCTATTATTCACACCCCTTTTCATGTAAATGGGGAGTTCATAGCTTCTATAGGTTCTCCTCAATCTAGTATATTCTTCACTTCTTTGCAAATCAATTTTAGGCAGGGCTTGTTTATTTAGGTGAAAACATTCAATGATGGTTGCTTTAGTCAACGCAACTAATGGTGAACCATCTAGCATTCTCACAGACCTAGTAGCAATATGATAACTCTGGGCCAATACTTTGATGAACTCTATATCTATAAAAACATTTGGGACAATTATCTTGGCCAAATCTAATGCCCATGGATTTGACACCAGAATCCTGTCCTCCCTTTTGTCATAAAAGTACCAAAATAGTTCCCACCCAGAGATAGGGATAAGGGCATCTCTACAACCGTGAGCCACATCTTTAAAAGCTTTCTTAAATCCTCTATCATTTGATCTAGGGAGTATATCTAGGATAGACTATTGTAAGGACCTCTTTTTAACCTTAGATTCTTCCTTTTTAGTTTAAGGTTCTTTCTTCTTGGGTGGCATGATGTTTAACTATCTTACTTCTCCTATACTTTTGAAATGCAGAATTCCAAACAATCTCGTACTCATAAAAATTATTTCACAATGAGTTATGGGTAATTACCTGAGTTATGATGGTTGTAGAGCTTAACCTCCTCCAACTCCCATCTCCCCACATGATAATTTTTACAAATGAGTGCAAAGAGAATGTCAAATTCTTGGTTTAATGGCTTTTGAGCTTAGTCATTTCAACATTAATATCAACCTTACACCAAATATTTTTCTCATAGTTCGAGTTTGAACATGCACCACTGATTTTGCAAGATCAAAGGGTTGATATGATTCACGCATTTAATACTGCTTTATCGTCACCACTTTCTATAACAGTCATGGGATAGAGGGGTATACACCGCTATACTACATGCTTCTTTGCATTTCATCGTAGGGTAGCAGGATCCTTACCTCTATACCACAAGCTTGACTTGTTTAACCCATGGTACTACAGTTTACATTAATGGTCACATATGGCTTACCACCATACCGTATACTTTGTCACTTCCTTCCCACAGTATGGTGGTTCATACCACCCTACCGCATGCCTTTATGATCTTCCTCGCAAGATGGCAGGTTACCCCGCTATACCGCACCCTTCATTTTTCCTTCTCATGGTATGGCAGTTTATGTTGTATTTAAATTCTCTCATATTGCCCAACTGCATCCTCATCATAATAATTTTGCGTTATGGCGGTAAATATATTCATGTTGTCTGTTACACACCGCCATCCTGCCAAGGGTTCATATTACTACTAAGGGATCATGGTAACAAATTGTTAAGGGATTTGGAATGATTTTAGCTAGACATGTTTTTACTTAAGTATATATGATGATTTTTTAGCTTTATATAGGTCTTTCAGTGTCAGTCAAACCTAAAAAAATTATATGTTTTTTTACAGTGGGGAGGCTCAGTCAAAAATAAAAAGGAATATAAGGCTCAAGGCTCAATTCATGGAGCTCAAGGTTAATTGTGATGATGGAACTGGGAAAAGTTTTAAGGTTTTAACACACCTCATGAGGAACTAGACTATGTTTTTCTTTCATCCTACTTGTGTTATTCTTTTATGAGTTCTTTTCTTGCAAATATGTCCCTAAGGAAAATTTGTTTGATACTTGTAATTGTAAACATCTTCTTGGTTTTTTACTGCAAATTATTTTTAATTTGTAAACTGAATTCTATTTTAAGTTTCCTTTTGTAGTTATCAGTGGATTGGAAAGTCAACAATTATCAACTTATGAACTCAATAATTTTTTTACTAATTCAAGTTGTTGATTTATATATTATTGTTTATTTGGACTTCAAGAAATGAATACAAGGATTGTAAGGTGCAAATTAGATGATAGTGATCATAATGCTAAAATCCTTGTGATAGAATATGAGCGCGTGTGTAGTGAAAAAGTGGCCAAGAATAATGAATATTTATTGAGTCTTGGTTTGACAAGCGGGCAAGTTGTAAATCCACAAAGTAGTATATTTTTTGTTAAATAGTGTTTAATTAAATTTTATAGGAAAGAGCTTTATGTGTATAAGATAATATGATATTTTTTTTATAGGCAAGAAAAAGAGTGAAAAGAAAATGCAAAGAAAACACAAAAGGAAAGAAAAGATACAGTGCCGCCATCTCATAGAAGCCGACACTTTTGTGATTCAACAAATGTAGTTGGTGAAAACAATAGTTGTGATGATGTGCAACCTAGTATAGCACATGGTAATGTGTAGACTAATATAGCACATGGTGATGTGCAGCTTGATATAGCACATGGTGATGTGCAGCCTAATATAGCACATAGTGATGTGTAGCCTGATATAGCACATGGTGATGTGCAATTTTGTGATGATCTCTTAGAACTAATTCTAAGAGATATTATTGAAAAAGATTAGGGAAAAGGAACAAGTCTCTAGATGCTTTATTCAACATTAAGGGATGCATTTGATGTGAAATTTGTGGAGATCGGTATTAATCAACCTACTTATGCCACACCTGATGTGGCCAAGGAGCATGAAGTTCTGGTTAATGAAATTCATGAAGAGAGACCGCTTGCATCTGTTGTGCCTCAGAGTGCACCTGTTGCATCTAGAAATTTTGATGGAACTAGTGGATTAGCCAAAAATATTGGTAGAGGTAATTTAGTAGAAGATGTGGATGTTTTTGTCAAAAGATAAAGATTGAGTCAATATTTGTACAGATCTATAGAGAGTAATGCAAAAGAAAGAAAATTAGAAGGAAAGAAGCCATTCTTTCTTGAGGTATCAAGAGATGGTGAGCTCATTGGACCAAATGTTGCAAAGTGGTCCACTGAGTTGGGTGTAAGATGTAGGGCCCATTTGGATATTTGAAAATCAAGTTTTGCAAAGCAAGATCCACGAGTTGTGGAAAATGTTATACAAAAAATGGAAAATGCTTTTGAGACTACTGGTGGACAAATCTCTAGAAAATATTACAAGCAAAGGATGAGAATTTTGATGAACAATTATAGATATAGTTGCAAAAAAACAATCATGGAGGGAAAAGAGAGATTAGACTCCACTCTATCTCCCAAAGAGTGAGAGGCATTGAGAGAAAGTATGCATTCTGAAGAATATTTAGCAAAGAGTAATAGAGGAAAGAGAGCAAGAGATAATGTGAGGGTTGGATATACATTTGGCCGAGGCAGGTTGCACTCCAAAATGGAAAAATTTGCAGTAAGTGTATGAAATTTTGGTTCAATTTACATTGTCTTATTTATTTCAATTTTTTATTGAACTAACTATATGTTGAAATTGACTGGGGAGTTTAGGTGGAAAACAATAATAGAGAAGCAGGTGTAGAAGATATTGTCAATTATATGGCAGCACTAGATGCTAGTAAATTTAAGAGTAGGATGAAGTGGAAATCTAGTTCATCAGAAAAGATATCACAACCATTTGTTTAATGCCAAGTGGGAGCATCTATAGATCATGTCAACTCAGATGAACAAGGGTACCAAAAGGTAATGAGTTGTATATCCAGTCTCACTCAGCAAGTTACGCAGTTGGTTGAATCTATTAACCCTATAGTTTTTGCATGGAATGAGCATAAATCCATGGATTCGGATGAGGTAAGAGGCTCTATTGATCTCATTTCTTCTTTTTTGGAAATTCTATATACAAATTCCTTTTAATATGTGGATATTGAAATTTAAGTGTAGGAGAATCCAATTCACTTTCTCTATTGTTGGAGTGATCCAAAAAATGTTCTTTTGGAAAAATTTATAGCTTGCATTCTTTACTTGACTATTGAATTCTTTGTATATTTTTTTCCACAATGGTTAAACCACATGAAAAGAAATTTTATCAAAGAAATAGGAAAACAAAAACTCCTTCATGGTGTCAATAGAGATATCGATATTGATAGTGATGAAGTGGACAAGAATGCATAGCATAGTCATCTTAGTTGTCCTAAAGTTGAGGTAATTAATATAATATTTGCCAGTTATCTGTCCCAATGTTTTGTCATTCTTCATGCTTAAAATGTTCTTTTGGACAAAAAATTATAGCTTTTGCATTCTTTAAGTTAAGTTAATCTATCCCAATGTTTTTTCATTCTTCTTTTGGACAAAAAATTATAGCTTTTGCATTCTTTAAGTTGTAAGTTAATCTGTCCCAATGCTTTGTCATTCTTCTTTTGGACATAAATTTATAGCTTTTACACATTCTTTAAGTTGTAAGCTAATCTATCCCAATTTATTTTATCATTCTTCATGCTTAAAATGTTATTTTGTACAAAAATTTATAGCTTTTACATTCTTTACTAGAATTATATTATTTTTGCATGATGATTAAACCACATGATTTAGAGTAATTATATGAAAGCGGGACAAAAAGAAAAAGGCCCTGTCAATAGAACTCTCTACAAAGCTGTACAACTTCATGTCTACAATGATGTTGATAGTGATTATGATGATGAACTCGATGAGCATGCACATAATATTCATAGTGGTAGTTGTGTTGAACTCGAGGTGAGTGTTATGAAACCACATGCAAGTAAGTACTATTCAAGTAATGGTTGTTTTATTATGTAAATAAGGGTAATCATTACCTATTTGATAGAAGTTGGTTAGAATAGTAGTGAAGTGTAATTAGCTAGTATACATAGATTATTGAAATAAGGGATAATATATAACTTACATATGGAAGCTTAGTGCTTAGTTGTAATAGAGTGTTTTATAAAAGCACATACAAAAACTAATTTGTTCCAAGACATAAGACATTACATATAGCTATCAAAAACAATATAATGTGTGTTTTATATCTCAATATAATGTGTATTTTTTTTGTTTTTGTAGACATTTATTGATAAACTCAAAGAAGGGGATAAAGTTGAGGTGTTAGATCCATTTGATGGTGTTATTGTGGGCATTGTGTGGATTCACTCACTATCTATTGTACATGGAGTCAAATTGAAAGGAACATGAGATGCAAATGTAAGTATTTTAAAGGTCACAAGTAACATACCCCTTCCTTATCCAGAAAAAATAGATGGAGTTGTCCATCTAAAAGAGAAAGAAGGGACCTTCACACGGTGGCCACTAAAATATTTGAAAAAAAATGACAGAGTGTTAGTCGTAAGTGCAGAAGAGAGAAAGAAGGGTTAGCAGTAGCAGAGTGTGGAGAGTGAAGTTGCAGAAAAAGAATGTACTAATCCTAAATAAGCTGAACCTAAACAAAATATAGAGAATATGATCTGGGTATACATTTTGTGAGTAGAACAGAGAATGTTCTATCTTACTGCACCTGTAATGTAAAACCCCTTGATTATGTTTTTCTCTATTTGTTTGGGTTCCGCTCATTCAAACTAGTGCATTATAGAAGAGGGGATATGTTGTTGTGTAAGCAGTAGATGCAGAGAATAGGGGTGTAGAAAAAGAAGTAAATACAGAGCAGATAAAGAGGTGCAGAGAAGAGGAAAAGTTGCAGAGAGTGCAACATACATATATGTGCAGTTGCACAAATAAGTTGCAACATAGAATTGTCATCAAAATTGTAATATCTTGCATAAGCAAAAAAAGGAATTGTAACTCAGTGTTCTTAGTCATAGCACTAAGAAACACACTTTGTAATAGTACATTTTTCAAAGCAAAGACACATTCTTGTCTTGTATCTACTATAAGAACATGTTTTCTGAATAAAATTTTAGTATTTTTCCTTCTTGATAGTCATTTCATTATGTGCAAATGAATGATTGATTATCTTTTTCTTTGTTTTTATATGTTTTAACCTCAATTAAAGCATTATCTCATTTCTAGCACTTATAGGCAAAAATCAGTGAACAAAAATAATTAAATAAACTACCAATTGACTAAATATACTACCAACTGACAAAAAAAAATAAAATATGACTAAATATAATGACTATGCAATTAATAAACAATGTATCAATATACCTACCAGTTGACAAAAATCAGTGAACAAAAAAAATTAAATAAACTACCAAATTGATCAAAATGATGATTAAAATTAATGACTAAATACACTACCAATGGATGAAAAATCAGTAAATAAAAATGACTAAATAATTGACCAGATAATAACAATCAATGACTAAGTTAATGACTAAATGTATCAGTGAATAAAAATTGACTAAATAAGTGACCAATTTAAAACAATCAATGAATAAATTAATAACTAAACACACTACCAAATTGATCAAATTGATGAGCAAATCAATCAATCCAACAACTAAATCAACGACCAAATCGATCAATCAGACGAATAAATTAACAACCAAATTGATTAGTCAATGGTTTAGTCATCAATTTGATCACATTATAAATGACTGGAAATAAACTGCTTCTGGTCATGCTACCATGTTTAGTCATTTATAAGTAGTTTTTAGTAGTTTATTGTTGTTTTTGTACAAGTGTTAATCTCAGACTTTTATTTTTTGATCACTATGTATAGTTTTGAGGCCTATGTGCCTATGGTTAATCTTTATTTTGGCCTACGCGGTCCTAGTTGTGTTAGTATTATATTAGCTTATTATGTTTTTTATTATACTATGAATGGTTTTGTGGCTGCTAAAACTTGGTTTAACAATTATGGCTTGTGTTCCTTCTTATGGTTGCTAAATAGTAATTAGTCTAGTTTTTTGTTTCTATTGGTTCAGTTGGTGTTGTTTCCCAACCTCTCTCTCTCTCTTGTTGTTTTAGCTCTTTTTGTATTTGGTGGGAACAGAGCCCTTTCCCTACTTATATAATCAAAAAAATAGAGGTCTTTCAATCATGTGATAAAATTATACTCCACATTATGACCATTAATATTTTTTATGAAAATAATCCAATGAAATTGTGATAGAAATGTTACAAGTTTATAAATAGTGTGATCACTTCTTACTATTTTTTCTTTAAAATCAAGTCATATGAAATCACATTATTATAAGGAGAAACTCTATAATAAGTTATATGGTGCTTCAAAAATTATGTGATAGTCTTGATAAGATATTATATATATTATATATTTATCATTGCAAAGTCATATAAATTTTAATTTGGCATATAACTTTATAATATGATTTATATATAATCCTTCATATATTAATGCTTGTTGAAATATAAGGTTTCAATCCATTAGCATAAGGATATAAAATAGAAGATTTATTGGAAACCTTATTAACATTTAGAAAGCTAAAATCTTTACCTTCATGTCTTAAAAAATGGATCTTTAGAAAGATTGTATACATTAAGTATTTTTAAAAATGATGTTGAAATATCATTGTGACACTAAAATGTTGGGAGGGGCATTAGAAAAGGTGACCCTCTATCCCCCTAGATTTTTTTATCATGGTTACAGATGTGTTGAGTAGGAACATAACCAAACTATTGTCAGAGGGCTTCATAAAGGGGGTCAAACCTACTACTTCATTGGAACCTACTGTTATTCAACAATTTGTGGATGACACCATTCTATTTGGGTAGGTGTCTATGATCGAAGCCAGGAAATGTAAAACTTTCCTTAACAATTATGTTTCTTGCTCTGGACAATGTATAAACTACAATAAAAGTATGATATATTTCTTTAACAACACTCCTTCCCTTCAGACTTGGGTGACTGTTGTCTTGGGTTGCATGAGTAGCTCTCTCCCCTCGGTGTATCTAGGGCTACCCCTTACTGTCAAATAAGTTTATCCTACCTTTTGGAACATGGTTTTAGAAAGGATTCAAAGGAAGTTGGTGGGGTGGAAAGGTACTATCCTCAGCCATGCTAGTAAGATACAACTCCTAACTGCTGCTCTTCAAGAGATCCATGTCTAGTTCCTTTCTATCTTTAAAATTCCAAGATATGTAGCGAAGAAGTTTGAAAAAATTCAAAGGAAATTTTTATGGTCTGGTACTGAAGAGAAGAAGTTTTCTCTAGTTATTTGGGACAAAGTTTGCTTCACTAAATCTTTTGGGGGCCTTGGGATTAGGAATGTCCAAATTACCAATAAAGCTTTGCTTGCCAAGGTGGGATGGGATCAATTAAGGAACAAAAAGGACTGGTGTAAGATCATAAATGCTAAGTATCTTGGCAACAAACCTATGATTAAATGTCTTTCAAATGATCACCCTACTAATTTTTTGGCCTAGAACAACATCTGTAGGTTGAAGAGGCTGCTCACTTCTGGAATGAAATGGAAACTGGGGAATGGAAATTGCATTAGATTATGGGAGGACCCTTGGCTACTTGATTCCCCCTAGCATTATTTGGATTCGGGAGCCTTATGAGACCTATGCAACTATTCTTTGGTATGTATGTGAGTGACTACTTTTATGGCCAACTGGGTGCTAGGAAATGGAAATAAATTGATCTATGTTGCCCCTGTCTCCTAAGTTGAAATTTTTGGCTAAGTCCTTACAAGACTTTCTCTCCTTGACCAAACTACCTTTATCCAACTTTGAGGATGAGTTCTTTTGGGTCAAATATTGGCTAGGAAACCTTTATGTCAGAACGACTTACAATCTGATGTTGGTGCAAGGTGATCATAGCAGACTTTGGAGACAAGTCTGGAACAAACACATGATTCCTAAAATCAATTTCTTCTAGTGGAAGGCCTGTCATAACAGGAGCCTAACTCAAGATAACCTGAGGAAAAGGGGATTTCAGATCCCAAATAGGTTTTTGTTATGTAAAAGCAATGCAGAGTTTGTTGATCATTTATTACTACATTGTTCGTTTGTTGTTGAAGTCTAGGATCTAGCTTTGTAAAAATTGGGGACCCACTGGACTATGTGTAGGGACATCAAATCCTTCATTGTGGGCTAGTGTGGCCCCTTCCAACATCCTATCCCTAGAGAGATCTAGAACCAAGTCCCCCCCATCATCTACTAGTGCTTGTGGAAAGAGAGGAATAACTAGATTTTCAGGAATATTGAGATGAGTCCTAAGGAGGTTTTTGGCATTGGTCTAAGGCTTATTTATGAAAAATTTTAAATTTACACTGGGAAAATCCCAGACAAAGCACCTATAAAGTGGGAGATCAAGATGGCTAAACCTTGGAACAAGAAGTTGGAGATCAACTCCTTTGATAACTCTAAGGCCCGGGCTAGACATGACATGGTTTGGAAACCCCCAGATTGGGGGTGGTACAAAATCAATTTTGATGGAGCGGCCAAAGGAAACCCTGGAAAGGATAACATTAGGGGTGTTATTAGAGATTGCAAGGGTAAATTTGTGGCAGGTTTCTCAGGAGGCATTGGATTTCAAACTTCCATGACTGCGGAAGCCAGAGCTTTGTTAAAGGGCATCCAGTTAGTTGTTACTCTGGGGATAAAGAAACTCCATAGAGAAGGGTATTCTATGTTAGTGATTGAATCAATCAAACTTGGAAGGTTACTAGGATGGAACACCAAAGATATACTATTAGACATAAATCACCTGGTCTCAAAGCTTGATATGAAGATCTTGTCTCACACCTATCGTGAGGGTAATCAAGTTGTTGACACTCTGGCTAATCTAGGTTCCTCTTGGAGCATTTCTAAATGTTGGAGGAGTCTTGGGAGTTATCGTCGAAGATACAAGGTGTCATCCTTAAGGAACAGGGTACCATTTTCATCCATGATGATAAGTAATTATGCTTTTTTTAAGGCTTTCTAGGTTGTCCACATACTTCTACTTTGGGTGATGTGGATGAAGAAGATTGATGAGGTGTTAAACATGAGGCAGAATTTGAAGGGATGGATGAAGAATATGGATATAGAGCTAATTATGAGAGGTGATGAGATGGACCTCAAGTTAACATTTAAGTTTGGTTGGGCCATGCACAACTTTAATGAGCGGTCTTGTCACAGCTCAACATATCTTTACGAATTCAGATTCAATTCTCCATTCCATTGGGCCTATCATTTTGATGTGACTTCTTCATGTCGTGTGGAGTTCCTTTTGAATCCCCTCAACATTTCTAAAAGATTTCATAAAATAAAGGCTTTCTACTTAGGGATTTCTACACTTGGCCCTGCGGCCACTTGGCATCAATACTTATGCTTAAGCAATTTGAATGGAAAAATAATTTTTCGCAACCTAAGCCTTTGGTGTCTAAGGATTTTTAATTATGGGCCCATAGAGATATCCTCCTTAGAAATGATATATGGCACATGTAATCTGTCGGTTGCCTTAATCACTCATTATTATCTTGGCTAACATAATGATGGTGTTTTATGGGTGATTTTTCACATTAACGGCCATTTTAATTTCCTACTCTCATAGGGTTGTTGGTATATCAGAGTGAAGTGTGTCAAAATGGGAGGTGACAAGGTGAGGACTATGTAAAATAACTATGAGGAATTTTGAAAGGATCTCCTAGTGTGGCATATTTGCGCTAAAGGTGGGCTAGCATCGTTGATGGAATGCTTAGTAGGACATGATGTGAGGATGTCGACTCAATTTGGGAGCTCTCAGAAAGACAAGAGGGTCACGATGGGGGGTATATCTTTTTAGGTTAATGAGGAAGTCATAGCTCAGACGACTGAGATTTCATGTAGTGGTAAGAAGTACAAAAAACACACCAAGATCCAAGATAATGAAAGTCTCAACACTTTCTTCAAAGATAATGAAAAATCAATCAAGTCTAAGTCAAGTTTTGAAAAGGAAGCGCTCCCTCATCCTTGGGACCAGTTTTGTCTAGCTATAATTAAATATGTGACTTTAGAAGGTAGGCTAGGGTGTTTTACTATTACCATCTACCTCTTCTCAATCATCTTCGTCATAAAATGTTGTTAAGTTTCTCGTTCTCTTTGCTAACTGATTTGGAGAATTCTATTAAGATGTGTTTGGACACTGCTACCCAAAACCCTAATGAAACACCCTCCTGTCACTCCACCAAGTCCTCATCCTAAGGCTTTGCCACTTCCATTTAGCTCTTTGTCCACCCAAACCTATATTTGCTTTATGTATCGAGGAGATTGAAACCCTTGATCAACCCATTGTGAACCCCTCTGATGGAGACCAAAAATCTGAATACCCCTAAGCCTAAACCCCCTACAAAATAAAAGAAGGGTGGAAAGGGGACAACTCAATCGAAAGTGGTTGTCGGGCTCTATGACCTCAAATTTACTCCTCGCAAGATGGAAACCAAACCAACTACAAGGAAAAAAGGTAAGAAAGAGGATAAATGTCATGTGGAGCTTCCAACCACAGATAGTGAAGAGAAGGACAATGTGGGTAAAGATTCTAAGGGGGACACTGTTGTGGTTGCTACTGCGAATACAGGGATGGAAAATACTAGCATCAAGAGATCCCATAGATTGGAAAAAAACAAAAGGGAGGTGCCTGTGAATGATATTTCGAGGGATGAGGAGCATACTGATAGCAAAGGAAAGGGTAAGAAAGAAGATACGAAGGAGGAGGAGGAATTTGTGGAGGGACCTAGTCACTTTTTTTACTTCAATAGGATGCTCTAGGATGATTCGATGACCCACTCCTCACACCTTGGGGCTATTGAGAAAGATATTTCTAAGACTACGGACAAGGAAGATGACTATAGCAAGCTATTGGAGCACATGGATAAACTCGAAAGGAAATTTTCTAGGTTGAATCAGTTCACCATTAAAATTATCCACCATTCTACTGGTACCCTTTTTGTTGTGCTCAAAGAAGAAGTGGAGAAGAAGACTATGGAGGATGGCCCCAACTGGGTTGGGGATGATGTTTTAAACCTCCTCATACAAAAATGGGAGGGTAACTCAAATTAGTCTGTTGTATCTTTGCTTTGTTTTGTCGTTGGGTCTTTGTGTGTCAATTGTCGGTCTGTTATCTCTTTGTCCTATTGTTTCAATGGTTTTTTTTTTAATGTCATGGACTTGATCTTTTTTTTCCTTTTGGGCTTGTGGTGTAAAGGGTACTGCACCCTGTAAATGTAGCTTAATATAACTAAAACACTAAAATATCATGTATTAAATTTTAGTGGGAATCAAGTGCTTTCTTGTAATGGGAGTTTGGCCAAAAAGTGTAACCAATTATTATGGGATCACCCTATTCACAATTGAAACCTTAGCTCTATAGATATACTCTTGTTGGGAAACAACCACACCTAAGAGTGAACTTCCCCTCCCCCCAAAAGATAAAGCTCTAGCCATAAAAATAGAAGAATCGTTACTTATTGGTGAATTAATTAAATAATGATAGACAACATTTATGTTCCATTGCACACCCTTGTCTAACAATAATCCTAATATAATTTTTTAATTTTTACTTTATCTATAATTAGCAAGCAATAAACATTTTTAAGACCTCTTATAAAATGCTACACTTTTCTATTGACCCAATGCTATTTTAACATCTATATATAATTCTATATAATTTATATGTTTAGCATCACATCTAAACATATTTTTGTACCAAACATGTCACTTATCATACACACCCTTCACACCAAATCACAAGCTACCAAAATTCATTTTTGCATGCACTACTGAACAAGTTAAGAAATATTCATTTAAGAAACAAGAAAATCTTGCATATCATAATTTAAAAATTTGAATGGACTACAACACATTCCACCATTCAATGAACGTGTTGAGAATGTGAAAGTATTTGTTAGGCTTCCAACACTCATCCTTACTAAAAAGAACTCCAATAATAAACTACCACACATGGTTGAAGGTGGCTCATAACCTCACCAAGATTTACTAATAAAAATATATAATCTCTTAACAATATAGATATACCTTGATCATGAATCTAACAACTAGAAATAACTCTCAAAACTTGAATTTTCTAAAAAGATTAAAATCAATGATAAATTCCAAAATGAAAAATTCTACTTATACACTTAGATGCCATTGAATAATCATGTAGGCACATCAAGGGAATTTTAATTTCTCTCTTCTTCATCTACCACCTTATCCATTTATTTCTCACCATGCACACAACCTTGGTGACTATCTAAAAATATTGAATATTAACAACAAACACTACAAAAGAAGAGGATTTCATACCTTCACAAAAAAATTCCTCATGTTATCTTTTAAGATAATTTGGAACACTAAGCTAGGAGGATTTCTATACACATTGGGCCATGTTGGTAGTGTGAGGTTTTGAGGAGTAGGAAAAAGAAGAACCCAAATGCAGGTAGATAGAGTGAAATGAACCAACATTTCCAAATCTTTCAAAGGCAGAAAACTATAACAAGACATAAATTACATTTATTAAACAAAAAGTAAGAGTGTGTATTACATTATAGAATTGTGGAAGAGGGAATCTAAATTATTTGTATGATGCACCCATAATGAGAGCTTGAGTAGGTTTATAATGGTTTGACCATTGAATGTAATGAAGGAAGGTGGAAGAGGAAATTAGATGGTGGGAATGGTAGTGATAATGTTTCAAAATCCTTTGTCACTTATGGTAGAAGGTGGTTTTGTGATATCAAACAAGGAACAATATGATGCACAAAAGACATATGAGAGAGATGAGAATATTAATGACATGAAATGAAGGGTCCTCTTAAGCCATGCAACATGCCCAAACATTTTAACATTACTTCTCCAAGTCATAATGCTACTATGCAATTTCTCAATGTCTTCCAATAGGATTCACACCTTCACCTTGCTTAGAAAATCTATTCCAATTTGGGATGTTGAAAATTTATAGATGGGGTAAATTTCTATATTTATTTATTCTATTGGGGATGCAAAAGTCTCCTATGTGGAACCTCTTCCAAGTCATGGGTACCTCTTTGTCTAGCTGAGTTTTCAACTCCTTATGGAAGATGGGAATCTTGTAGAACAACAATAACATTCCAATCACATGGTCATCCTCTTAGAGAGGACATTTGAGGGTCCAATAATCTATAAATTATTGAAATTTGGTGGGAAGTGTGAGGTTTCATGACTTGCCCCTATAGAAAAGTAGGCTAGAGGTGGACCTCGGGTAGAACAACTTACTATATTATGTTGGAGGTGATTATGTTTTCCACTTATAGATTTATATTTTATACCATTTAATAAAGGATCCATGCCTATTTGATTGGGAGAATCATAAATTTATTGGCTAAATGTCTTACTCCATCAAACCATAGAGTGTCAATGCCACTATTATTTATTGTCTTCAAATTTTAGTGTTTCTCAAGTTTAATGTATTTGTTATTTGTTTCCTTAATACCTACCATTTTAAATGAAGATTTAAATATTTTCTCCACTATTACTCTTAAGCATGAAAATATTTTCAATTATTTATATAAAATATCTATAAAAAATATAAATTATTAATGACAAATCCATTGCACATCTTAAAATAATAGTACTAATTAATATTATATGTAAATTTCAATATACAAAAATCAAATCACATAAATTTAATTAAAATATAAAAATAATACCTATAGATTTTTTTTTAAAAATTACATATCAATTGTCCAACTGAAAGCTAAAATAGCCATTGAGAAAATTCAAATTCAAATGTTACAAGCCAAAAAAAGCATATCAATGTTACAAATTCAAATGTGACAAGCCAGAAAAAACATATCAATGTTGTAATCATTCCAGTTGTAATCCCTCAACCCTTAAACCCTCAACCCTCAACCCTCAACCCTCAACCATTAAACCCTAAATCCCTTAACGCTCAACCCTTAAATCCTCAACCCTCAACCCTAAACCCTTGAACCATCAACCCTCAACCTTCAACCCTCAACCCTTAAACCATAATCCATCAACCCTCAACCCTTAAACCTTAATTTGTTTCAACATTCTCATTTCTTATTAGGGTTACAAGTTTCATTGCATTAGGATTGATCATGTTGCTATGCTCCGCCATTGCCATACTCAACTCCAGTTTCAATATTCTCATTTTTTAGTAGGGTTACAAGTTTCGGTCTCATTAGGATTGATCATGTTGCTCTCGCTCATTGAGTAATTTCAATTTAGAAATTCACTCCCTTCCTTGCTTGATTTTTTGTCCTCCTTATCATTGGTTGTTAACTTTAACTTCACATCATTTTAGAAGTAGCCCCCCCTAGAGATTTTTTACATCTTTTATTTGACATAGATATGCTTTCATGTCATAGAATCTCTAAATAATCATATAGTAAAGATATAATTTATTCCATTTTTGTGTGATAAATTATGCACGCCAATTCACATGTATAAATATGGTTCCATTACAACTAAAAAATTTAGTGAAATATTTATATTTAAAGAAGCCATTTTCAACATGTGAATAGAGCTCAATCTCATCTTTGTTTATTTCATATTGCAATTACCACTAGGTTGTCACATCTAGTGAAAATTAAATGTATCAAAATATAACACAATATATTAATTTGCTTTAATTTTAGAATTAATTTAAGGATATGCCTCATAAATTTTATTAAAATATCCAATACCATATATCCATGTGTCCCTTTGAATGTCTTCTATTAATTTTATTCTTATCTTTAGTCTGCTTTGAAAACAATGAATGAGATTATTTTTATGTTTGTGTTAAACTTATTTCTTCTTATAACTCATTCTTCCCACTATAGAGAACTTGTGTCTCTTATCATGAAATGAAAATTGAGATAAATCAATTTATATCCTCATATTTGATTAAATTCCATGTTGTACTTGATAAATACTTGTATTCACAATTGAAACCTTAGCTTTATAGATATACTCTTATTGGGAAACAACCACACCTATGAGTGAACTTCCCCTCCCCCAAAAAGATAAAGCTCTAGCCATACAAATAGAAGAATAATTACTCATTGATGAATTAATTAAATAATGACAGACAACATCTATGCTCCATTGCACACCCTTGTCTAACAATAATCCTAATATAATTATTTAATTTTGAATTTATCTCTAATTAGCATGCAATAAACATTTTTAAGACCTCTTATAAAATGCTATACTTTTCTATTGACCCAAATGCTATTTTCACATTTATATAAAATTTTATATAATTTATATGCTTAGTATCACATCTAAACATGTCACTTATCAAACACACCCTTCACACCAAATCACACCAGATCACAAGCTACCAAAAATCATTTTTGCATGCACCACTGAATGAGTTAAGAAATATTCATTTAAAAAACAAGAAAATCTTGCATATCATAATAAAAATGTGAATGGACCACAACATGTGCCACCACTGAATGAACATGTTGAGAATGTGAAAGCATTTGTTAGGTTGCCAACACTCATCCTTACTAAAAAGGACTCCAATCATAAACTACCACACATGGTTGAAAATGGCTCATAACCTCACCAAGATTTACTAATAAAAATATATAATCTCTTATAACTATCTAGATATATCTCAATCATGAATCTAACAACTAGAAATAACTCCCAAAACTTGAATTTTCTAAAAAGATTAAAATCAATGATAAATTCTAAAGCGAAAATTATACTTATACACTTAGATGCCATTGAAAATTCATGTAGGCACATCAAGGGAATTTTAATTGCTCTCTTCTTCATCTACCACCTTATCCATTTATTTCTCACCACACACCCAACCTTGGTGACTATCTAAAAATATTGAATATTAACAACACTACAAGAGAAGAGGATTTTCATACCTTCACAAAAAAAATCATCATGTTATCTTTTTAGATAATTTGGAACACTAAGCTAGGAGGATTTCTATACACATTGGGCCATGTTGGTAGTGTGAGGTTTTGAGTAGGAAAAAGAAGAACCCAAATGCAGGTAGATAGAGTGAAATGAACCAACATTTCCAAATCTTTCAAAGACAGAAAAGTACAAGACATAAATTACATCTATTAAACAAAAAGTAAGAGTGTGTATTACATTATACAATTGTGGAAGAAGGAATCTAAATTATTTGTATGATGCACCCACAATGAGAGCTTGAGTAGGTTTATAATGGTTTGACCATTGAATGTAATGAAGGGAGGAAGGTGGAAGAAGAAATTAGATGGTGGAGATGGTAGTGGTAGTGTTTCAAAACCCTTTGTCACTTGTGGTAGAGGGTGGTTTTGTGATATCAAACAAGGAACAATATGATGCACAAAAGACATATGAGAGAGATGAGAATGCTATTGACAAAATGAAGGGTCCTCTTGAGTCATGCAACATGCCCAAACATTTCAACATTACTTCTCCAATCATCTTCTCCAAGTCATAAATGCTACAATGCACTTTCTTAATGTCTTCCCATAGGCTTCACACCTTCACCTTGCTTAGCAACTAAATTCCAATTTAGGATGTTGAAAAATTATAGATGGGGTAAAGTTCTATATTTATTTATTCTATTGGGGATGCAAAAGTCTCCTATGTGGAACCTCTTCCAAGGGGGGCCTCTTTGTCTAGCTGAGTTTTCAACTGCTTTTGGAAGATGGGATTCATCTTGTAGAACAACAACAAAATTCCAAGCACATGGTCATCCTCTTAGAGAGGACATTTGATGGTCTAATAATTTAGAAATTCTTGAAATATGGTGGGATGTGTGAGGTATCATGACTTGCCTCTATAGAAAAGTAGGTTTCATGGAGGGTAGAACAACTTACTATATTATGTTGGAGGTGATTATGTTTTCCACTTGTAGATTTATATTTTATAGCATTTAATAAAGGATCCATGCCTATTTGATTGGGAGAATCAAAAATTTATTGGCTAAATGTCTTACTCCGTCAAACCATAGAACATAAATGCCACTATTATTTATTGTCTTCAAAATTTAATGTTTTCTCAAGTTTAATGGATTTGTTATTTGTGTCCTTAATACCTACCATTTTAAATGAAGATTTAAATATTTTCTCCACTATTACTCTTAAGCATGAAAATCTTTTTAATTATTTATATAAAACATATATAAAAAAATATAACTTATTATGACAAATCCATTGCACATCTTAAAATAATAGTACTAATTAATATTATATATGTAAATTTCAATATACAAAAATGAAATCACATAAATTTAATTAAAATATAAAAAATAATACCTTTGTTTAAATTACATATCAATTGTCCAACTGAAAACTAAAATAGCCGTTGAGAAAATTCAAATTCAAATGTTACAAGCTGTAATCGTTCCAGCTGTAATCATTCCAGCTGTAATCGTTCCTCAGCGACAAGATTTTCAATATAGTAGTGGAATTTCACCAATCTTAGAAATCGGGCTGTTGGAAAACATAAATTTAGCACAGCCAAGAAATTAATTGCTATGGCTTTGAATGAAGGAGAAGAGAGAAAAGAGTTGAAATACAGAGCTGGGGAAAATGGGTATGTAAAATTCGAGAGCCGAAGAAGAAGAGAAGATGATGGGTATCTCTGTTTGAAGGGCTCCTCCGCTCTGCTCAATTTTCTCCTCACTCTTCACACTCCCAAGCCCAGCCCAACAAGCTGATACAATGCAGTCGATTACTTTTGTGATTGTTTTTCACTTTCTGTGAATGTTTTGTTCTGTCTTTTTTTTTTATTGCTTTTAACTTTCTTGAATGCATTGTTCTTGTCTTTCAGTTTTTTCTCTTATTATATTTTTTTTGTTTTCATTTTTTCTTTTTCTTTTTAAAGGTTGTCTACAGCGTGCACGCTGGTCTGTGTGTCCATGTTTTTCATCTATTATTTGCTGTTGTTTTTTGGTTTGGGTGTTACATTTGTATAGTAGCAGATGAAGAGGTAGACAAAAGCAAGCATAAGAGGCAGGGCAGAGGCAGAGGAGGAGGTAGGGAAAAGAAAGCAGCAACTAATGAAGACAAATATCTTCTTCCAGGTAATTTTAACTTTAATCTGAAGATGAAGTTTCAATTGACATGCCCTCACCTTGCTTCCATATAAGATGCCTTTGAATGACATGAAACTTGCTGCTCTTTTCATCACCATTCATTTTGTTCCCCATTTTAATATTCATCAAACACCTCTGTTAGCCAGACCATTGCATAGGAACAATTTAAGTACATAATTCTTCCTATAGTTTATCTTTAGTATAAAAACTATTGGGTTGTTTGCCTAGCCAGGATGAATAACAATAACGGATTGTTTACATAATTCTTCTTATAGGTTATTTTTATTTTCTAAAACATAACAGAGTTGAATACATAATGGATCTATGCAAAGGAAAGCAGATTTTATACAAAAATTTCTATAACTTTTGTGTTGCTTTCATCACGCGCAATAGCTATTCAGCCACCATTTTAAACTAAAGGCAACCGTTTTTATAACTGTGAGTCTTCAAACTTCTAAAAGTGTTTTCTACCTTTGTGATTTTTTTTGTTTGTGGCAGTTGTAAAATGTGTGATTTCATGGATTCTAGATTATTTGCATTTATCTATGGTGACTGATTTATGGTTAAATTGGTATGACAGGGTGACAGGAATACACACAACTCAAGTGAACAGAGCAAGTTCACAATAATGGATGTTGAAAAGTTTGATAACAAAGATGTTAAAGAGAGCTGAGCAACTTTTTGAACTAGTCATTTTTTGTCGCTATGGTAAAAACTAGGAGTGACATTTCTGGTCTGTATTCAAAGAAGCAAGGGATGGAATTAGGAATTCACCATTTCTTTAGTAGTATTTTGGTCAAGTACATTGAACTAGTAGCATTGTAATATGTATAAACATAATGTTTAATAATAAAAAAATTATTGGGAGGGGCTAAAAACCCCTTCATAAGACTGAAGGGAATAGCCAGTGGCCATGGTTATTCCTTGAGGTCGCATATTTTTCTGACAGCTTAAAGAATGGTCTATAGGCCAAGGCCATTCTTTAAGGACTGTGTCTCGTTTTCTTAGATTTTTTTTGGATAATTTTGATTAATTTATTAATTTTATCCTCAACACTAAAATTACAAATCACAAATTTGAAAATAAATTTATCATTTACGAATCACATCATAGCACAAGACACATAATTAACATTATTGTAAATGACTTCAAACCAAACATCATTACAAAAATGCCATTTAAAAGAGCATCACATGACTTGAGAATGTCAACATAATAATAAAATACGTGTTTTGACTCGTAACATATTAATACTATTACGTGTTTTATAACTAAATGCTTTTGAAACATTAAAATAATTGCATATTTTATAGCTAAATGCTTGTGAAACATTAAAATAATTGCATATTCTATAACTAAATGCTTTTGAAACATTAAAATAATTGCATACTCCATAACTAACAACAAATCATAAAATATGAGAATTTGACAGCAAATCATGATTGTCATATTTAAGTTATATATTTAAAGCTATATAAATAAAAAATAAATAAACAAAATAAAACATGTGTTGTGTTGTTTTGTGGTGTTGTGTTGTGTTGTGTTGTGTTGTGTGGTGTTGTGTTGTTTTGTGGTTGTCTTAGGTCAATTAGGGGAGGCCATGCAAGCTTACACCTTCACATGGTTGGCCTTGTTAGTAGAGAATGTTTGAAGAAATATTCTTGAAGCTAAGATAAGCTTATGTATAAATATTTTCATGTAAAATATAAATAACGTTTTATAAATTTAAGGTAGTTCATATTACATGCATATTGAAATTCTCAAATTAAAAAAAATGTGATTGCAAAGGTGAATTAGAAAATACATTTTAATTATTCATTATAATTTTAAAACTTAAATAATTTTTAATTTTTATCAATGAACATCATAATGAATCACAATAGACTATGTCACCAAAAGAAATGGGGTAAGTGGTGTTGAATGAGAATGGAAAGATTTCAATGTGGCACATATCTCTTCAAAAGTTAAAATTAATCTCAAGAATGAATTGATATTTTTTTTTAATAGTTTCCAATGAGAATAAAATTATTTTATCTGAAGCCAAATCAAGAAACTATATGATCAAAATAGGTCATTGGATTCAACAATCCCATTTCTACTAAACCATTGTGGTTGATGAATCTTTGTTGGGGAGCATATGTATTACCAAAATTGGGTTGTGTGGATTGCTCTGAATAAAAGGATTTTAATCAGGGATGGACTAAACTCATTGGTATCTTAGGTCCTACGAGATGCCCATTCAATATTAATGCAATTGAGACTATTACTAATCTCTTATTATGGTGTCCTTTTGGTAGGCAATGCTAGTGTTGGTTATTTGAGAGGTTAGGTTGATCTAGGCATTTTAGGAAGATTTATTGGCAAATATAGAAGGAAAGAAATTGCAGAACATTTAAAGAGAGGCAAGTGAAAGTTGGAGAAGTCATAAAAAGAATCAATGTTGGAATAAATGAATTATTGAAAATTAAGTATCAAAATTCAAAAAAAGAACATAACAACCTAGGATAATCAAATAATGAAATCTTGTACTTTATTAAGAAAATTATTGAATCATAACATTAATGACTCCTAGACAAAATCTTAGGAAAAAATAATTAATGCAAGATGGATGGTTCCTCAGAGTGGAAGATTGAAATTAAATTTTGATGTGTCCTCTCATGATAACCTAGGAGCCTCAAGTGCTATATACACTTCTGATTTGGACTATATCTAAAAAACTTCCTCTTGGCTCAAATAATGAAGTAGAATTTAATGCTCTTTATAAAGGAATCTAATTGTGCAAATGAAAGGAAGTTAAATATGTAGACATTGAAGGATATTCATTAATATGAACCAATGCAATTAAAATTGTAAAGGCTCAAAATTGGGAATTAAAATATGGTTAGATGTAATGTGTCCCATCATAGAGAGTCTCCATGAGTAGGATGAATATACTCACTGTGGAGTACCAAATTTTGGTTGAATACCATCCATTTCAGAGTGGCCCATAGGATGTACATTTCTTCAATAGTAATATATTGAACATGGTTTCCTTATGAGTGAGAGTTGTATGATCTCCATAAAAAAGTTTATTTGTGCATGTGTCACATTTCAAGTGGACTAGTGGAGCTATGACCCACAAAGGAATAAGAGGAGTGGAAAATAGTATAGGTGGGAGAGCACCATGTGTGGCAAACCTTGCTTACATGTTAAGCACCTTTAGACAAGGCTTAATATTATATTGTTTTGAGAAGAAGAGTGGTAGTGATAAAGGACATTATCAAGGACAAGAGGAAGATGCTACTATAGTTGGACTAAAGCAACTCAACTTTGAAGAGGAAGTCACCATGAAGGATAGCTTTGTAAGAGCCATATTTGAAGCTAGATCTCCCAACCTATTCAGAGATCTTGAATCCAAAAGAGTTAATAAATTAGATCATAAAACTTAGAAATGTATTTTTCATTTGAGTCAATCTATGACCCCCACAAAGTCATATAGATCCATCCCTATGGCTTCTTCCTATGATGTGCACAATCATATGGTAACTCATTTCCCAATATTTCTTGAAGGAATCAAAAGAGTCTGTTAGCATGGAGTATGTTTTTAGTGGCCCTAGGAAAATTCACCGCCAACAATTCACCACTGGAAAATTCACCTCCAACAATTCACCACCATGACAAATTCACCTCAAGGAAAATTCACCATCTGGAAAATTCATCACATTAAAAGTTTGCAATTAATTTTCCGTGGCGGTGAATTGCTTGTAGTTAATTTTCCTTGTCATGACATTGAATTTTCCCACAATGAATTGTTGGCAATGAATTTACGATGAATTACTCATGATGAATTTGCCTGATGTCGTTTTTGACACCCTCCAGCCTGTTTTAAGCAATCAAACCTCTAGTGTGTGGGGGTTTAAACTTTACTGTTACATACAAAAATCAGGTTCTAAAGCAGGTCGTTTCACTAATGCTTATGTTGAATACATGTGTTTCTTTTGCAGGTTTAAAAGATGGGGTAAAGGATTCATCATAATATGCAGACCAATGTTTAACAAAAGTCTAGAGGTTTTTTAAAGATGGCAATCAAAGATGTGAATCCAATTCAGTTACTACATTGCTATGCTTTCCGCATGTGCTGAGATGGGAGATGTCAAATATTTCTATGATTTTTTTTATTAATAAAAAAAATCATGCCCCTTTGCCGTCATTTGTATGATTTTATTTATGTCAATATTAAGGCATCTGTTTGCCCGTCTATTGTTAATTTCGAGAAATGCCAATTTGGCGTTCATTTAACTGTCATTAGTGTATGTGAGTAATGAATTTGACGTTCGTTTGACCGTCACTTCGAGAACTTTTCGTTTAAATTTGACGTTCATTTGACTGTCATCTCTAAAACAAGTTGTCTAAATTTCACGTCCATTTGGTTGTCACATACTTGGAGTTTAAATTTGACGTCTGTTGAACTGTCATCTCTTATACTGGAGTTAAAATTTGACATCCATTTGGCTGTCATTTTAAAATTTTCTTTTAAATTTGACGTCCATTTGACCGTTATCTCTAATATCAGTAAGTTAAATTTGACTTGCATTAACATGTCAAATACAATAATACTGATTAATTTTGACGTTCATTCGACAGTCATAGTGTCATCAATTAACTCAAGTTTGACGTGTATTTGACTGTCATCTGATAAACTATGAAATAAATTTGACGTTCATTAAGAGTCACAGTGCCACTACTTCAAGTTAAATTTGACGTCTGTTTGACCATCATTTGATAAACTACTCAAATAAATTTGAGGTGCATTCATCAGTCATAGTACCACTATTTGAAGTTAAATTTGACATCTGTTTGACCGTCATCTGATAAACTGTCAGCTTTAATTTGGCATTCATTCAATCGTCATTTCCTAGAATTTAGTCATTTATATTTAAATTTTTTTATTTTTTTTTTCTGTTTCCCATTTAAATAATTTACAATGGAGTTTCCTAAGTTTCCTTCAAATTACATTCAGTGAAATATATTGTGCGTAAATGAAAGAATATCACATTTTTCACTCCTCTTATGGGCAGTTTGAAATTTATTTGACGCTGAACAATGAGATAAGTTATTTCCTTTCGCCATTAAAGAACTGTTTGTTTTTATTGAAGTTTTTAAATCAATGCTAGCCAACAATTATGGTTATTATTTTTTAATATTTCATAAAATTTAATTTAGATAAATTTTGAAACATTTACAAATAAGTAGGAATAGAAAATTTTTGGGGATGGTTTTATGTAGGGTTTTAAATCTCTCTAACATATATTTAACCATTAGAAGGAATGAGTTGAATCTATAATTATTTCTTTTAGGTTTATAATTATTCATCAAACCTTTTTAGCATACTCGTTGATCTAAATAAGAGAGGGAATGAGTTTCTATTTCAAAGACTAAATTGATGTTACCCAAATATGTAGAGATTTACTTTGATGTTGAATTTTACCATTAAATTTCTTATTAGTCACTAACTTTATTTTAATAACCTCACACATTCATATCCCCAATAAAAATAAATATCAAACTTAAAGTTTTCTAAAATTTTATGTGCCACAATGAATGTTGTGAACCCTTCATATATTAAAAAAATATATGAAAAAATAAATTATTGTAAAATAGGGTAAACACTACAAATGAAAGATTATTCACTTAGTGTGTAAATGTAAAAGACTGGATATATTTTAATTAAACCATAAATTGGATTTGTGAAAGTTTAAATCAACAAATAAGAAATTAGAAAATCATAAGATTCAAACACATGACACTAGATGTATGTGGAGAAACCCTTTGAAAAAATATCCACCACCAAAGAGAGCACTAATAATGTATTAATCTAAATAATGTGTTACATCAATATAGCTTTCTTGTTCACTCTAATTATATTCTGGCAACACCTATGTACCTATTATTATTTTTATAATACCTACATCCAATACATTCAATTTATAGAGAATGTTTGAAAGGAAACCATAAGTGGATTCTTGAAACTATGACTACCCAAAATCATGGTATGGAAAAACCTCACTACCCCTATGATAAAATTAATCAATGGGCCACAAACAAAGCTATTACTATCTTTAAAATATGAAAATTGGGAACAAATCCTCAAATTTATCACTTCATTTTTTACTCCACTACTCATTGTGGATCCCACCAAATATGGAAAGACCCTCCACTCTCACTCTTGAAGCCTAGGATTGAGAAAATGGTGTAAACAAAGTCAAACCAACTTGTAATTTCTACTTCGTGCTCCATCTCCCTTCTTAATTCCACTACAACTAATATTCCAAATTATAAGGACAAATAATAAATATTAATATTCCTCAACCACCTACATGGTGTCTAAGTACCCATTCCAAGATGTTTTGAGAATCAACATTAGTACATTAAAATTGAAATGTTATGAAATTTTCCTAATATTATCCCACTTAAAATATTTTGCATTACAATGACATAATGAGGAACCATAAATAAATCAATTACATGAAGCAATACTCAAGGCATTTCTACACCAGAAGAACTTATTCATGCTATGTTAGAACCTAATGTTATTAGGGTCATACCCTTATAACATTTATATAATATTCTAATATACGGTTATTAAACCTTATATATTATATGCTTTCTTAAGCATATTCCATTTAAAATATTTATAATTTAATAACTATTAGATTATTAATTATTTATAAATGGTTACTTTGAATAGGTGTGATTGATGCCCATTAAGGTATTATGCCACCCTTTCTCCTATATTTAAGGAGGTTCCCTCGCATTTGAGAGGTGAAGAATTTGGAGATTATATAGTGAACTATATCACTATGCACATGAGGTGTTATTGGCCATGTGGAAGTATATAGAGGAGTATCCCTAGGTTCAGTCTATGTTATAATAGACAATTATTGTAAGTTTTTTAATAAAATGATGCTTTACGAGACTTTTTACTCGAAAGGGTTTCCCCATTTATACATTGTGTAATGTGTAAAATTTATGCTTGTATGATTCTCATTTTATTTATTTTATATATTTTTTATAATTATTAGTCCTAGGATCCCATATTCTAGCATGGTATAAGAGTCAATTCAGGCTAGGAGCCCCATGAATTCTATTAGAGTGGCTTAAGGGGGGTGTTGAACATCATTAATGTTTTTTTACAACATTGAAACCATCATCGCCATAAATCAAATGGTTCGACACAACCTTACCAAATGGTGTTGAAATTTTTTGGAGAATGTGCGATGAACCAAACTATCCCATTATTAGCTTAGGTATGGGACCCTAATCATTTGTCTCACATTTTACTTCTTTAACATGGTACTAAAATTTGTGAGGAAAATTTAGGAAAAACTAGACTAGTAACTGCCAAGATCAATGGCAATGTCAAGCACTTCAAGGATGCCACTTCTTTAATTGCAACATATTGGGGGGTTTTCCAATCCCTACAAAAAAAATTTAGGATAGAGAACACATCTCATATGATGTGGTGTGGAGGTATATCAAAGACATTGTCATTTTGATTGATAAGGACTACAACCTCATGGAAGTTATTGAACCCCACACATCATGGATACTATAACTACTTTACAAAGTAAGAGATGTAGAAATTGATCCTCTTATGTAGCAACTTTACTTCAACTACTGAAAGATCCAAATATGGAGAAATTCACAACCTACCAAGAATATATGGATATTTAGAAAAGAAAAAAGTTGAAGAACAGGTAGACAAAAATAAAGAAAAAATGGGGACTTATAAAAGAAGCAAAAGAACAAATAAACTCTACTCCATAGAGGTCAAGGATGTTATAGGTAGGGGCATCTCATACTGCATCTACTCAATCTAGAGGAAGCAAGGGAACAAATAAAATAAAATTGACCACACCTCCATAAAGGGAGCCATCTATAGAAGATGCCTCAACATGCATTGTAAAAAAGAAGAAAACAAAAAATGAAATAATAATAGAAATTAAATTTGAGAAGACCATGTCGATCATAGCAACAATAAGGATAAAATATTGATTTTTTTTTATTTCAATCCAAATTAGTGGAAAACATATGCTTTTATTTCTAGTGCATCCTAAAAAAACATTAGGATTTTTATACCAAGTGAGGTCAAGGGGCAACCACCCCTTATAGGGTTAATGAAAAACCAAAAATAGAGAACAAAATAGCCTAAAAATCAATGGTTTTGGGGGAAATAACCCTCTATGGAGTTAAGGGGAAGCATGGATTTTGGAGGAGAAACCCCCAATAGGGTTGATGGAAAACCAAAAATAGAAACAAAATAACTTTAAAATAAATATTTTAGGGGAAATTTCCCTTAATAAAGTTGACAAAAAAATGATATTTTGTTTTAAATACATAGATCAAGATAAGTGTAATATTGTAAAGAAATGGTGTGAAAGTGGACAAAGGATCAAGAGGTGGAAGAAATATCCAAATCCACATTGAAACCTTGCAAATGAGGTGAGAATAAGGGAAGCAAAATGAATGACCAATACAATGGAATTTGCAAGGCTTTCATATGTGACTAGACATAGGATCACACTATTTGTCAAACAAAAAATATCCAATTCCACACCAAAAGTCTACAACATTGTGAAATGAATGGAAAATGACTATAACACACCCAAACTAAGGATTTAATTGGAATTTTACAAGATTCAACACATGATAAGGACTTGGAGGATGACTAAAAACAATACTTAGGTTATAACTAATCGATATACAAGGAAAGATGCACAAAATATTAAATACCTATGCCACTTCAACCATTGCAAAGTTGAGAACCAACAATATGAAACCATGTAAATAACAACTTGCAAGAACACAAAGAATTGTGTTTGTATTTTTTAATGATTGAATAAACTTACTTTAGTTGAAATTTTGTTAATGTTGTAGACACCTAAAAATGACCTAGGCCTACAAGCTTCATTTTTACCACTTTCATCCTAGCATAATTAAGACATTTAATTATGTCCTTGGTCCACATTCGACTATTGATTAAATAATTCATAATTATTTAATTAATTCATGTCAGTTATTCTTCATGATTATTAAATAAATAAATTTTATTTATTTATTAAATACGCCATTAACTGCCAAGTCTTTCTTTAATTTATTTAATTCTCTTCTCGATTTAAGTCTTATTGATTATTAAATAAATGAATTTCATTTATTTATTTAATATCACTAACTTAATTAAATAAATTGATTAATTTATTTAATTAATTAATCTCATCTCCTAAATTAAATAATTAAATTTAATTATTTAATTGCCAATTAATATTCTTCTCATTTTAAATAAATTAAGTTATTTAAAATGTCATGTCAATCTTAAGTGTCAGTCCTTTTTGATAAATAATCTGAAAAAGATTATTTATTATCTCTCAAAATCCATAATTTGAATTATCTTTATTCAAATTAGTAATTAATCTTCCAAAAATCAAGTAATCGGGCAGATTCTTGATTTTTCAAATCTTATCTTCAATCTGAATCTTATCTTCTTGATTTTTCAAATCTCGCAAATCAAGCAATCTTATCTTCTTGATTTTTCAAAAATCTTCATTTTCTAATTAATTTATCTCATTTATTTTCCACTGTCGATCTGATTTTATTCTAACCATTCAATTAAGGATTTTTCCCTAACCCTAATTAGGGATTCTCAGGTTTAATCTGGATGTTTGTTTTAGGTTCTTTTCATCAATTTATCTCGTCCGTCCATTTGAAATGGCCTTTTCTATAAAATGCCATCTTCTTCTCATTTTTCGAAGATATACACATGCTGACATTTTGCATAGTTATTATAGGCATTCATTTACTCACATTTATTGTCATAGACAATTTTAGTATTTAATATAGTCATTTAATCACTTTTGGCATATGTTTTAGACATAGGCATTGGCAATAGGCATAGGCATTTAGATTTTGAATAAATCCTTCAAAACTTGTTTTAGTCTTGTCATTTGTCATAATTGCTCATACACGAATCTGAGGGAAACATTTTACTGCAAGCTAGGAGGTGTAACGAAGGTGAAGCATGGAAGAGGAAGACTTATGGTAATATTGTTCCTTTTGTTTTCATCATTTTTCCTTTGTGCTTCGTTATTTTCAATGGATTTTAGTGTTATTGATCTAACCATCTAACAAATCTAATTTTCCATCGATTAAATTGGTGAACCCAACATTCTATAGAAATATTTGTGTGTTTTTTTTTTTTTTTGCTTTAACTGTTTTGTAGGTTACAGCCAAGAAGTCATACAAAATTCTGTCACCTTCTTTTGAGCACAGAAAAATGGGCGAATAGAATCATTTAAAATATTTTCTGGGTTTTGTAGATCTCGGTCTCAGCTTTCCAGAACTGCAAACAGTTTGAAATTTTATTAAGATTTGAGAAATTTATGACTATTTTACTGTTCGCTATTTTTTTAATTTAACTTTTAAAACCCGCATTTTTCTTTTGTCTATAACGTTTTTTTATTGCAGAATTGTGGAAAAAGTTTTCTGGGTTTTGAAGGTCTATCATTTAAATTTCCATGGATATCTACCACTTATAATTTTGTTAAGTTTTGAGCAAGTTATCGCTGTTTTAATTTGCTGCTGTCATTAATATTTTTTATTTATTTTTTGTGTTACTAATCTTCATTTGTAGCATGTGGCAATCACTATTCGGGTGTTGAAGATCATTGCATTAAGAGACTACTAATCTTTTGTTTGCAGATTCGAATGTCGAAGACAAGATAAACAAACATTGTGCTTGTTTTTCATAGATTAGCAAACATTTGATTTTGGTGCATATAAAAAAGAACATTCATGTCTTCTTTGATTGAGTGTGTTTGCAAGATGGTAGGTGAGTATGCTCTCACTTGGTGAAAAACCTCGTGATCAGAAAACTAGACCCATCTTTATTTGTTATTACCCTGACTTGGCATATCGGAGTATCCTCTCCCCTCGCGCTTTCGAGGGATCTTGGGTGTAAGAGAAATGGTTACCAACTCTAGAAATTGGGTCTGCCAGGGGATTTCATCACCCCAATGTGACTCAAACTAGAAACGGAGCTAAAGCCAAGCTACCCCCAACCGATATATAAATGTAAACCTTAAGGGAAAACCTAAGGTTGCTTGTGCAGATGTGTTATATGGACGGAGTTATACTCCCTTAAACCCTGTTGAGCTTAACCTCTTCAGGATGGAGTGCCACCTTAATGGTGATTAATCTCTTGCCCCATGTATGGCCACTCGAACAGGGATCCCTAACTAAAAACTTTTGTGTAGTAAGCCAAAATCCTTCTATTTGCTAGCGCAACACCGGTCGGTGTGAAGGCATCCACACTTTCACAGTTTGTAGTAGATGTGATCAGCTTGCCATGGGAGTTTCATGGGGGTTGGAAGCTTAGTTGGCCTGAGAAGAGAGTGCACTGTAAGGGGGAGCCCGTGCAGCCAAGCTTCTGAATTGACACGCTACAGATATGCGGTTGGGGAAACCCGTGTGGAATCTAGTGAATATTGTCATGGCCTAACCTAGGATTGTACTTATTTGATGTGCGATTGGTTACATTCAAAACATTGTGCTTCTCAAGTGCTTGTTGGATTACTCAAACATTATACACAACATTCACAAATCTGGACACAAACAATCGATCTTGGACAACTCAGACTTTTCAACAAGACATCAAAACACAATCTCAATCCTCATTTTGAACTTAGACTTGGTATTGTCCATCATAGTCCTCATTTGGTATCTAGACTTGGCACTGGTCATTTTCTTTAGTCAACATCTTCATTGTCACCTTAGCATTTGGCATCCTTTCTTGACCAATTTTATCACCTTGCATTAGTCATTTCCCTTAGAAAAACATCATTATCACTTTGCATTTAACAACATCATGACATCCACCACCTTGTCTTCCCTTCACCAAGATATGGATAGGCTTGCTAGTAAAGTTGAATATGAATTACTCTGTAGAGGTCAATACCAAGAAGCCTCAGACTTTAGGAGACAATTTATCCAAGCCAAAAATTAATGTCCTTCATACCAACAACCCATCAATCCTAGTCCTCTGTCTATCTACCCTCACTACCAAAATTCACTTAACACAAATCCGGCCATTAATTCACAACAAATGTCCAGTTATCACCCTTATCCTAACTTTGACAAGGGAAGTCAATTGTTCACTAGTCCATTCCATGTCTCCACATCATATGCTAGTCCTTCACCCATTAATCTCGTCCAAGTCTACATGCCTTATCAATCATCTACCAACTCATGTCAAGTCCCCACATCATACCATACCGATTCGGTCCAAGTCTCCATGTCCTATTTCAATCAACCTTACACCAATCTAGTGGAAGTCTCCATGTCATATCCTTGTCCTTCAACAGTTAATCCATTCCAAGACTACATGACATATCCAGTCCAAGACTCCCTGTCATATCCGGTCCAAGTCTCAATGTCATACCCTAGTCCTTCACATGCTACTCCAGTCCAAGTCCCCATATCCTATCCTAGTCCTTCATATGCTAGTCCAGTCCAAGTTCCCACGTCCTATCCTAGTCCTTTAGTCATTAATCCTTTTCAAGTCATCCCCTCACAAGCCACATCTAGACATGAAAATTTTGTCATTGCTCAAAGTCAAATCCCATTGTCTAAACTTGAGGATACATGTCAAAATGAAAGCCCGAAGCATAACCTTATAATGTCACCCTCATGTCAAGAACAAGGTAGTCCATCCCATGACCCTATCTTAAACTCCATTCAAGGAGTCCTTCAAGACAATCATGACATCCAAAACACACCTATCCATGACAACCCCATCTTTGAACAAGACCCTACCATTGACCAAGAAGTCCAAATCCATGACAACCCCATCTTTGACCAAGACCCTATTGTTGACCAAGAAGTCCAAAATGATCCACTCCTTGACCTTTACGCCATTCATGATCAAACACTTTCCAATCCTATATAGGCCTCGACTATTGACAGTTTCCAAAATGAGACACTTGCCTCCATTACACACATAGACGATATTCCTCAAGCACAAGAGTATTCCAATATGGACATATTTGCAAATGATGAAGCTATAGCTAACTTCATGGGACTATATGACAATGACCATCAAGACGGTTTTGACATTGCTTTGGAAGCACCAATAGAATCATCTGAACCTGACATGTCACATGATCAGACCAAAGATATCAGTCAAGAATATGTCCAACATGAAAATGAAGCTAAGACACGTTATCACCTAGGGTCATCTATCTTTGTTAAAGCAAGCTTTCTCGCAAATGAAAATATTACAAGTGATAGTGTCCATAGACATCATGATGGGTTAGCATCTTGCTTTCAAAACAATAAATACCCCATCGCAAATAGAATCTGTCAAAGCATGCAATATCAAGGGAAAGGACTAGGCATATACGAGCAAGGCATTCTAGAACCAATACAGCTTTAGGAAAATTACAGACATCAAGGTCTTGGCTATTCCTCAGACAGTAAATAAAATGATGTTAGTGGTACCTCCTCAATACTGGGGGCAACCTTGTCAGATACAAACGTCAAAATGGAGTCCATGAGAAATCCTTGTCATAAGATTGTTGCCAACACCCCGTCCACCCACACCATACCACCATCATTCTATCATGAATCAACCTCCCCTTTGGGACCAACAAAAACAAAAATATTACAAGTCAAAAGATCAAAATCAAATGTCAAAGGCCATTGAATCAAACAAAAAGACAAGTGGACAAATGAAATTAAAATGGATCCCAAAGAAAGATGGATCAAACAAAGACATCAAGTCAAATACAAAAGTCAATCACAATGTGGAGCCACAAGAAAAGAGGACTCCCACATATAACACATGTCCACCTCCTTCAAAATGGTCATCAATCAAGGCATCTAAAAGTGTTGGTTCCAAATGCCATCCCTCCAAAATCCATCACCCACCATCCCAAGTTTGGAAAATAAAAAGTCATTCATCCAAATGTCCAAACAATCTTTCCACGTCTACCATCATTCATCATAACCCTACATCTCGTCTAAAGTCTAATGATCCCACATCACAAATCTGTCACATCATGGCAGCAACTCTTTACCACAAGGACTCTCATGGCACTCTATTGCGATGTGCGTATTTTGATAAGGCCAACTCTAGTATCAGAAAGGACCTCAATGACATCAATCAGTTGTATACAAGCACTACAATCTTGACAAGACAACTACTTCAAATAGGACATTATTGGCATATCATGACACCAGTCTCTACATCAGCACCATCAGTGGATTCATAATAGTCAGTGGTTATCTAAAACATCCAGGCTATCCACAAAATCAAAAATACAAAAAAAAAATTAAAAAATTAAAAAAATCATCACCCTGATGAAAACCTGGCAAACAGGCATCTTAGTGACACCAAAAAAATCAAACATTCAAGAAAAAATAGTAAAAAGAAAAATTTCATCCAATGGTGAAAACCTGGCAAACAGGCGCCCTGGATAAGTACCATGATGAAAACTTGGCATACAGGCGTCATGTGTAAAATAAATCGTCTATGTGGACTCTTACACTTGGGAGCAAGTCATCTCATTTCCTATGCCTTCCTCATGACATTGACATCCATCTAAGCCCTATCATTTCTGTCCATTTTCCCACCTACCTTGGTCTTGAAATAAAATTGGCACACATAAATCATGCTTTGGGAAAACTCTTGACATGTCTATCCTTCGGTCATACACGATTCATGAAACATCATATCATTGACTGTCATAGTCTTATTATCCTTATATGACATAGTCCTTGAAAACCATATAACATTCCCTTAGTCTCATGTCTCCCGTCCTTTACCAAGGCCACCTTTTGTCCTTTAATGCTTGTCACCTATCCTGGCTTTCCCTTGTCAAATGGTCTAAGGAAACTCCATCATGCCATCTAGCCCTAACCAAGTCATTCCAAATGCAACGAGTCTAATCCAAACAAGTACATTATCCAAAATTTTACTTGACTGTGTTTCTGTCCCGACTGTAGACCTCCATACTTTTGTCACATTATCGTCATCATCCTCACGTTGTTTCGGGATGCGTCCTTCCCATGTCAAACAACATTGTCATCACTTGTCAATTGGTATTCAGCTTGACTAGGGGCACAATCATGTTTTTCCTTGGATTCTCATGTGTAGGAATCAGTCATATGCATTTGTCACGATCCTCTTAAACATCAAAATCTAAAAAAATCATAAAATGAAAAAAAGACAAAAACATCATAAAATGTCCTAAAAAAAGATAAAAAATCATAATATGTCTTGAAGAAAGACCAAAAACATCATAAAATGTCCTGAAGAAAGACCTAAAAATTATAAAATGTCTTGAAGAAAAACACAAAAACATCCAAATCAATGTCAAAATCCTAAAAATGGAGTCAAAGTCAGTCATGTCAGTCAGTCCATGTCATTGTCGAACTACGTTGTCTCTGCGCATTTGCTATGTAGGCAAGGCCATCAGTCAATGAGTCCCCGAGACATTAGGTTAGTTCTTTTAGGCTGGTCAAAATAAAATCATGGCATTTGTCACAATTGTCACATTGGTCAAATAAGTCAAACATAGTCAAACTTAGACACAAGACAGTCATTTGAAACGTCAATGTCAAAATTGGTCAAAATCAGATAGCACAGTCCAATCAATCATATAGTCAACATCAGTCAACTTGCCAAAACATATTAGTCAAAACAATGTCAATCTCATCACTCTTTGGTCCTCTTCAAGATGTGTCCTTCTTGGAGTTAGACCTCGTCAAAATGTCCTTTGCCTTTTCAGGATGTGTCCTTCCTGACAATAGGCTCTGTCAAACTATCAACACCGTCAAATTGGCAAAGCTCTTAAACTGTCAAAACTGTCAAACCGACAAGAATTCAATCTTTGGCAAACAAACATTGGCAAACAAAATAAAATGGTTGTTAATCTTTCGGGTCTATCTTGGCTATTTTGTCTTATATTTTTACTATCTTGTCTTTTGGTCATGTTACTAGCTACCTCGAGGATGTCCCATGAAGGATTTAGAGGTGCGATGATGTCTCCTGGCCTACTTTTATTTTCTTTGACTGCTGTCTGTGGATTTTCTTGACAAAAAGACTAGGGCAACTTCGCCCTTAGTATGAGTTAGGACATTCCTTGTCTATGACTGTCTATTTTTCAAGTGGATGACCTTGCACACCTTGCTCTATGTCATATCATGGTGTTTTTTGTTCATTTGTATTATTTTTATTGCCCAATGATGATTAAGAGCAATAAATATTAAAGTCCTATGGCAATGTTTTGAAGGATTTGGTCTAGGAACTAACATGCATCTCCTTTTGTCTTCTCATCTAGTCTGCACTATCATCATCCATATCTTTTGCACTAACATTTCTTTGTCTCTTCATATTCTAGTCTTCTCATTAATTTTGAGAGCACACCCATGTTCTTGGAACCTGTCTTTCCTCTCAAGGGGGCATACCGATACCCTCGTCATTCTTCCTCATCTTATTTTGTACTGGGGCATTTTTTGACTTATTTTCTGTCACAATGCGACAAGAGACATTATGACAAAGAGGGGCAAAATGTAGACACCTAAAAATGACCTAGGCCTGCAAGCTTCATTTTTACCACTTTCGTCCTAGCATAATTAAGACATTTAATTATGTCCTTGGTCCACATTCGACTATTGATTAAATAATTCATAATTATTTAATTAATTCATGTCAGTTATTCTTCATGATTATTAAATAAATAAATTTTATTTATTTATTAAATACGTCATTAACTGTCTAAGTCTTTCTTTAATTTATTTAATTCCCTCTTCTGCATTTAATTCTCATTGATTATTAAATAAATGAATTTCATTTATTTATTTAATACACTAACTGTCTTAATTAAATAAATTGATTAATTTATTTAATTAATTAATCTCATCTCCTAAATTAAATAATTAAATTTAATTATTTAATTACCAATTAATATTCTTCTCATTTTAAATAAATTAAATTATTTAAAATGTCATGTCAATCTTAATTGTCAGTCCTTTTTGATAAATAATCTGAAAAAGATTATTTATTATCTCTCAAAATCCATAATTTGAATTATCTTAATTCAAATTAATAATTAATCTTCCAAAAATCAAGTAATCGAGCAGATTCTCAATTTTTCAAATCTTATCTTCAGTCTAAATCTTATCTTCTTGATTTTTCAAATATCGCAAATCAGGCAATCTTATCTTCTTGATTTTTTGAAAATCTTCATTTTCTAATTAATTTATCTCATTTATTTTCCACCGTCGATCTAATTTTATTCTGACCGTTCAATTAAGGATTTTGCCCTAACCCTAATTAGGGATTCTCAGGTTTAATCTAGATCGTTCATTTTAGGTTCTTTTCATCAATTTATCTCGTCCGTCCATTTGAAATGGCCTTTTCTATAAAATGCCATCTTCTTCTCATTTTTCGAAGATATACACATGCTGACATTTTGCATAGTTATTATAGGCATTCATTTACTCTCACATTTATTGTCATAGGCAATTTTAGTATTTAATATAGTCATTTAATCACTTTTGGCATATGTTTTAGACATAGGCATTGGCAATAGGCATAGGCATTTAGATTTTGAATAAATCCTTCAAAACTTGCTTTAGTCTTGTCATTTGTCATAATTGCTCATACACGAATCTGAGGGCAACATTTTACTGCAAGCTAGGAGGTGTAACGAAGGTGAAGCATGGAAGAGGAAGACTTATGGTAATATCGTTCCTTTTGTTTTCATCATTTTTCCTTTGTGCTTCGTTATTTTCAATGGATTTTAGTGTTATTGATCTAACCATCTAACAAATCTAATTTTCCATCGATTACAAATGTTAGTTTAACATGACATTAGTATTATGTGTTATAACCCACATAGTGAGCAACATGATTATAGCCATGGAGCTTACGTAGAAATTGATGAAAGTGAATTAATAATAGCTCTAAAATTGGTAAAGTTACAAAAATAAAACCATTGATAATTGGTAAAAATCTAAATAATTTAGCCAATAACCTTAAATAATGAGATATTTATGTATAAAGGTTATAGATTGGGGACCCAAGAGGTCAAAATATTATGACCAAAACAATAAATTGTTTATAGGTAGCTTGTAGCAAAGGAAAAGAGCAAAGTCAATATTCTAATAATTTGAGCCAATTTAACCTAAGTGGGGTCACATCCCCCATGGAAAGTCACATACATAATGGATATTGCATGGGAGAAATAAATAAAATTAGATTAAAAGGAAGAAAGAACATATTAAAAATAATAAAAATAATGTGAATAAAGGAGTAGATTGCAATCTACTTATCGTCATTGTTCAAATGGGTAAAATTGAATAAAAATACCATGACAATGACAAGGAGAAAAGGTATAGACATGGGTGCCAAATACAAAGAAAGGAAGGTTCATCTCTCATCCCATTATGAAGGATCATTGTTTCCCTTTTTAAATTTATTCCTCCTTGTAGGAACAATGAAAAGAGGATAGATGGTTCATGTAGCAAAGGGAATGAATGAATGGAGAAAGAAAAGACATTAAGAGAGATTAGGAAGGGAAGAGTTTGACATGGCCAAGAAGAGATAGCTAATTCCATGAAAAATAAGCACCATTTTGGAACTTAAATTATAGAGTGGGAGTACATACTAAGTATTAGTATTATTTGTATTGAGAGGTTCTATTTAAACATAATTTAAAGATGGGCATTGGAATTCTTTGGAGGGTGGTGTTGTTGGACATGGTAGATATGCCCTCATTATGAAATGAAGTGGACTCAATCACTTCAAACAAATTTGTTGTGATCCATATGATATTTTGGCATCATGGAAAAACTTATAATGATTCTCTTGGGAGGGAATCATGAATATGAGGTAAAAATGTATGGAAATTATGGAATCCTAGACAAGGCACATGATTTTCTTGAGAAAATGAGTCACAAAAATGTGGCCTCTTGGAGAGCCTTGACAGTCAAGTAAATTATAAAATTGGTTTGTTAATATTATAGCTTATATCATGTGTATAGGTTGAAGTTCCTTATAGTTTCATAAAACCTCATGTTAGTGTGAAATTGGGGCTCTGATAACTTACTAATACCTATTTAGGTTCATGTTCATTGATCATCAATAAAATTCATGTACATAGTTGTGCATGGTCATTTATATTCATGAGATTCATATGCATTGGGTTATTATTGTAGTGATTTAACAAAATACTATTACATGGATATTGATTAGTATAATTCTTGTATCTGATTTAAACCACTTGAAATCATTAACAACTAGAGTAACATGTGTAATTTATAACTATGATAACTAAAATTGATGAGCTTATTGTGGGCCTTGTAGGATAGTATAACCAATCCATTACACTTTGATATATTAGTGACTATACTCTATTTTGTCTAGCAAGGTGTTTGCAAGTGGGATAGTGTTATGAAATGTGTATCAACCTTGCTTGTAATGTTGAATATATAAATAATTCAAATTTTGGACTATAAAACATTAAAATCTCAATTTTTGGGTTATACTTTGTTTTTGGGAAAAATAAACAAAATTAGGTTGTTCGACATCGCTTCTAAGGATGTGTATTGCATATAATTTTTAACTCTATTATTATTTTTTAAATGACTCCAATGGACTCCTAGATCAAAATTCATGACCTCTAAAAGTTGGGCCTCCTAGATTGGAAATGTAAAAAATATAAACCATACAAAAGAGTTGTAAGAGGGTGAACTACACATGATTACTAATTTATGGTGTATGTAACAACACATCATAAGGAATATTTGAATGGAGATAATGAAGCCAAAATGAAATTCTTGTTTTGGTGAGTGGTTTACGATGTGCTTATTACAAATAGAAGGACTATGCTATTTTTATCCTATGAACTCATCTTAGAATTTTGGTGTGGGTTTCCTAACTAAGCATTTAGGTTCCATGTGTTTTGGTGGTTTTAGCTCATGGTTTTGTATTCACAATTTTATGGTTTTATTGTAAAATTCTCCCCTTGAGCACTACAATATTTTTTTTGCAATCAATAGCATCAACTACCAACTTAACTGATCAAGCATAATTCATCTAACCAAGGATCTTCAACCTAAATTAGAAGCGTTGATTTTAAAATTTATTCATTCATCTTGGTGATGGTAAATCAACATCACCTCTTATATGCTTACACTCAAAATTGTTGAGTTGTTATGATTAGGGTCATTCCTAGACCTAGACCTAATCCTCAAGGGTTCATCATGACAATTCCTACGTATCCCCTTATGGGAATCAAAGGCTTTATAGTTCTCCCCTCAATGTTAGAGGAAGTTTAGTCTCTCCTCTTATAGGAGATCTATTATCTCCCCTTTAACCCATAACTATTAATATAGTACATGAAAGCTATCAACATAGTCAATTATAATATAATGATAATAAATTTCCATCAAGTGTTGGGTCCATACCAATAATTACCAAATATTAGTGTATAAACATTCACAATATTCACAAGAGGTCATTCGTACCATAATCTCAAAGATTATACATAATGGTTGTCATGAGCATACCCCCATATACACAAGCCAATTAGCTCATACACAGTACAAGTACAATAGTGATTGGATCTAGACCTAATCCTCAAGGGTTCATCATGACAATGCCTATGTATCCCCTCATGTGAATCAAAGGCTTCGTAGTTTGCCCCACAATGTTAGAGGGAGTTTAGTCTCTCCTCTTCTATGAGATCTATTATCTCACCTTTAACCCATAACTATTAATTTAGTACATGTAAGCTATCAACATAGTCAATTATAATATAATGATAATAACTTGCCATCAAGTGTTAGGTCCATACCAATCATTACCAAATGTTAGTGTATAAACATTCACAATATTCACAAGAGGTCATTCATACCATAATCTCAAAGATTATACATAATAGTTGTCATGAGCATACCCCCATATACGCAAGTCGATTAGCTCATACACAATACAAGTACAATAGTGACTAGATAATACACAGATCACAAGTAATGGTGATTAGATCATATGTACATAACAAGTACTACAATGATTATCTTATGCACATATCAAATTTACATTAGAGACTTGCTCCAACATATATCATAAATACACTATGCCAAGCTCTAACATACATCATATACACAGTGAAAAGCTCCACCATACATTACGAATGAGCTCCAACATACATCACCCATACATGGTGACAAGCTCTAATATACATCACATACATAGTGACAAGCTCCAACATACATCACATACACATAGTAATGAGCTCCAACATACATCACATTCACAATGGCTAACACATGTCTATGATACATCCCAAATAGAAAGAATATTGATGCATTGTGCACTACACCACGGGTCCTATCCTTTCCTCCAGTCTTTTGCATCATTGGACAAATGGGAAGAGGATTCGGTGCATCCCATTCTACACTGCTGGTCCATCCTCAACCCCACAAGGCTAGGTATACAATTTTAAAAATAGGAAGGGGATTTGGTGCATCCCATACTATTTGCGAGTCTTTCCACCATCCCAAGGGTTTCTCCAAGTATTCTAACATCAATTTACTATAGGCCACCAATGACAGGTTTTTCCACCGAGGAAGAAGTAGTCCTCGACATATATCACCTTGTGACCTTAGTGATATTTTCAGCTATCTTCTTCACAATGTCGAGTAACACTAGTATTGGTCACTTTTGTGCCCTTAGTGACAGCTAGTGAACCCCCTTGATACAACGATTAGCCCCAAATTACCATTACTTGCACGGATGGGTCCATACCCATGTAACCATTACCATGTCATAATCATAACTAGGGTAGCCTACTACCTTCACCTCCATGAACTAGGTGAATGATGACTAATCCTTAATAGTATCCCAAACATCAATCATTGGTACAGTCCAATGACTACCTAAAACTGCTCAAATATCCCAGAGGTTCACACTTGATCAAGTCATACATAACATGAAACAAAATCACAATCAACATATATACAAGCCTATACATAGAGACCTCTAAATGTGGAGTCAGTTTTCACAACACATAAAGTCGCATGGAACCAACACGAGATGGACTTTACCAAACTTATACATATATTCAATTACTAATTATAAATAGTTAAATTGCTTACTTTTTTCATTTACTATTCAAAACACTTCATGCATTAAATATAAGTTATTAGATTTCCTTAACTCATTTCCTATCTATTCAGTGCCCATTTTAACCTCAAACTAAAGCTTACGAATGAGGAAAGGTCAAACCAATTAGGAGAAATCCCAACCCTTGGATTTATTCCCCCAAAACCCTCCCCCTATGAACTTGAGGTCATAGGGATATCCTTTTCCCATGAATTTCCTACGTACCCACTTCCAAATAGATCAAATCTCCTTAGAAGGTCTCTCAAGGATACTTATGCACTGATTCCCAATTTAGCAAACCTATATACCACGACACTTTCATACATGTAAAAATTGAACCTCACCACTATTATTATTCACAATCCAATAGCTATGAAAACCCTCAAGTCTAATTGGGTTAACGGCTACCATGAGCTTGAATGGTAAGTTACCTTTACCAAAAACCTTAGTAGTTAGGGTTCACTAGGCCATTCACTTAGACACGAAATTGTTTCCCACCAGGAAATTAGTGTTAAGTTACTTTAATGTTGATAAGATATTTTTGTTAGGATTTTTCCTTGTTAATCTTAAAGGATGCAAATGATACCCGGGAGTATTCCATCCTATTGGAGTGTCGACTATAAAATAAATGAATTTCCACCTCCCAAACTAGTTTAATTGCTTAGTGATATAATACTCAAACTTTGGTAATTTGTTTCACTCTTATAGAGTAACAAGATGTTACTAGAATTAATCGTAATGAACCATTATGATTATCCTGAAGATCATTATATGAATATGTACACCCAATAAAATTAATAATGTCTTTCTTAACCCTTAAATTTCATTTTTCCTTCTAACACGATCCCAATGCTCTTATATTAAGGAAATATACTCCTATAGGATTACTAACCTATCATGGATAGTTGAAAGAAACAAGTATTAATATTATAAGTTAAACTTTAAAATACCCTTCTTACATTGGAGACATCTATCTATAAACCCTCCAAGTAGAAAGCGATTTCTATTAATTTTCCATAGACACGTGAATATCCATGTTCGTATAATAGTTTAGTTATAGACTAGATAGTTAATACATACTTTCCCTAAACCTAACCTTAATGGTCATTGATAAGGTTTCAAGAGATGCTACATAAGATTTATCTTATAACTCGGTCTCAACTACATTGTCAAATTAACAATAGTTTCCTTTTGTTTGTTAGTTTATATTACAATTCGTTATAGGTATAATAATAATTTCAATGTCAAGGTTTGTGTAGTTAGGACATTAATATAATTCATGTAGTCGTATTTAGCCTTTACCCATCAGTCGAAGTGGATTACTAAGAGTATCAACTTGCAACATTAAAATATGAATATAATATAGTTTTAGTTCCAATAATGAAGTCATTATCACCTATATTAAGTTATCATGAGCCTAAACTCGTATTAATTGAATATTGAATAGGATGATGTTAATACAATGTTACATGAGAACATAACATTCTAATAAGCATACATGAGTACACTCCCATTAACATTAATTACACTATAAATTATTTCTAATATCATTACATACACCCCAAGGAAAACCCTCTAAGCTAATATCTCACTTATTCAAACTAAGTATTATATCCTTGGCTTAGTCATAGTCATCAAATGGATAACCAAAACCAATAAAATATATAAATATGAGCATGGCCATGTGATAGAGTTTCATTACAAGATAGATTTAGGTTAAGTTCCATGACTTATAACTCTAGTGTCGAAGAGGTCTAGAATGATGAGTGTTTTCAAAGAGTATTACATTTGTTGATGTAATAGTACTCAAAAGCATTCAACATATGTCCACTAGATTATGTTTTCTAAAGTTCGATACCCTAATACCATGGATTTTCATTATCAAATTATTCTATTTTTATTTATGTATTTCCTATGGCTAGATGATCATGGCCATCTTTAGGGTGTCATGGTTTCCAAAAATTTAGCAGCATATTATTATGTCAAACCCATTAATCCATTGCCATATTTAATTATGAATCCAACTACAACACCATATATAATGACTTTAAAATAATTGTAATTATTTAATCTTATGTATCTATATTTAGTGTTTGATATTCACCAAAATACATTGCTTTTCCAAAGACTAAATATTAAAAGTAAGAATAAACATAACCATATTGATGACAGAGAATAGCAACATAGATAATTTATTATATTTATAAAATCTATTGATGTACCTATTACTTGAAAACTCACAGAGCCTCCCACTATTGGAATGGAGAAAGAAAACCACTTATGTATAGCAAAACATGGAAAACTTTGCACTTGTTTTCTCTCTACCATTCAGGCTAGGATTCTTCCTCCTTTTCTCGCACTAGATCTCCAATCCTTCCTGTCCAATTCTAAAATTCCCTCTTGTTCTCTTTTTTTCATCGTAGGTAGGGAGGATATTGACAATAGTTCTAAAATTTGGCTTTATGCCCCCAATCAGTGTGCCTTCATGGTTCCATGTAGTCGTGCCATGATATCATTTTCCTCATCATTATCTTTCCAACTCTATTTGACACTATCCTCTCACATATTCCTCTGTTAGCTGAGCCCTAAGATGTCTCCACGCCTTCCCTCTACCATTTTCTTCTCGTAACAGAGTTCTAACAACAAGTTAATGGAGGGTTATGAGAAATTTTTCATCTGTGCATCATCCTTCATTCATATCTGCTAAGGAAGGGTCACCAAGGTTTTTATGGTTAACGAACTTCATTTTCCCCACATGACCTACCATTTTGGTGGACTAAAGAATGCTATACCATACCCGTATTAATGGAAAGTCCCCATTTTCTTCCTATGCCCTCTCCTCATAACTATGTTTTTGTCTTCTTATATCCTTTCTCCTTCCATCACATTTATTTTCCACGTCAATTTTACCTTTGATCTGCCACTCTATTTACTCAAGAGAGGGTTTCCATGCCATATTTATGGCACCAATATCCATTTTCCCTTCTCTAAACCTTACCTGCGATTAAATGCATTAATGGATGGCCATACTGTGTTCATTTTCTATCCTTTGACTGATTGATATTTCTTTTTATTATATTTTATATTCTACCATGTGGGCCTTGCATGAAAATAGAGCTCTCCAAATGGGGATGTGACATCCTTCCCCCCTTGGGATAAGCTCTCCCGACTTATTGAGAGGTTGCATTTACTAATTTCTTCAAAATTTTGAGTTACTATCCAAGTCAACTTCTTTTGAACCCCTTATTCTTTCCTCTTAGGTGGTTCCCTTTTTCCTAATTTGATCAATTTAGAATGAATTTTATATAAGATTCAAGAGGATGCATACTAAAATGTATACCCTCAAGTACGCATTCTCGATTAACTCAATCATCCATTTTGAATTTATGGATTGATTTTTCTTAAGAGATGCCAATTTTGTACCAATGGGCATGCATATTTACCAATTAACCCTTCAAAGGTGCCCAAGCATCATGCATAAAAGAGCACTCTTAGTAGTCATATAAACCAAGTATTTTAAAATTACATTTAGATATGCAATGATAGTTACCAGATGACAAGGGGAAAGATCATATATAACAAGTGGGTTAGGGGAAATAGAAATCATCAAGTTCATTAAACTTCTACTACACACTCTGATTTTCATTTACAATTCACCCATCCAAGTACTCTTGGTTAGGACTAGCCATGTGTTCTCAAAAGCTTAAAAGTCCATTAAGATATTCAAAACAATTATGTACATATCAAGTGACCAAATTGGTTATGGTCAAGTGGTAGTGTAAGACAATATAGTTAACCTAGAGTCAAGTGAGCCTCCTAGGTCCAACATTTGAACCTGGTTGCTTTGATACCAATGTAAAATCTGCCCCTTAGGCACTATAATTTTTTTTGCAATCAATAGCACCAACTACCAACTTAACCGACCAAGCATAATTAATCTAACCAAGGATCTTCAACCCAACTTAGAAGTGTTAATTTCAAATTTTCTTCATTAATCTTGGTGATGACAAATCAACATCACCTCTTATATGCTTACACTTAAAATTGTTAATTTGTTATGATTAGGGTCATTCCTAGACCTAGACCTAATCCTTGAAGGTTCATCATGACTCTGCCTATGTATCCCCTCATGGGAATCAGAGGCTTCATAGTTCACCCCACAATGTTAGAGGGACTTCAGTCTCTCCTCTTATATGAGATTTATTATCTCACCTTTAACCCATAACTATTAATTTAGTACATGTAAGCTATCAACATAGTAAATTATAATATAGTGATAATAAATTTCCATCAAGTGTTGGGTCTACACCAATCATTACCAAACATTAGTGTACAAACATTCATAATATTCACAAGAGGTCATTCATACCATAATCTCAAAGATTATATACAATGGTTGTCATGATCATACCCCCATACACACAAGCTTATTAGATCATACACAATACAAGTACAATAGTGACTAGATCATACATAGATCACAAGTGCAATAGTGACTGGATCATACACAGATCACAAGTACAATGGTGATTAGCTGATATGTACATCACAAGTACAACAATTATTTTCTTATACACATGACATTTACATTAGTGACTTGCTCCAGCATATATCGTAAATACATTGTGCCAAGCTCTAACATACATCATATATACACAGTGATGAGATCCACCATACATCATAAATACACAATAATGAGCTTGAATATACATCACCAATACATAGTGACAAGCTCCAACATACATCACATACATAGTGGAAAGCTCTAGCATACATCACATACACATAGTGATGAGCTCCAACATACATCACATCCACAATGGCTAATTAGCACATAATAATGGCTAAAAAATTTCCATAATGCATCCTAGATAGAAATAATATTGGTGCATTGTGCACTACACCATAGGTACTATCCTTTCCTCTGATCTTATGCACCATTGGACAAATGGGATGAGGATTTGATGCATCCCATACTACACTGCAGGTCCATCCACCATCCCAAGGGTTTCCCGAAGTAGTAAACCTACCATAACTCAGTGGATTTCAACTTCAACTACCTATAGGCCACCTATGAAAATTTTTTCCACCAAAGAAGAAGTAGCTCTCGAAATATACCACCTTGTGACCTTAGTGATATTGTTAGCTATCTTCTTCACAATATCAGGTAACACTAGCATCAATCACTTTTGTGCCCTCAGTGACAACTAGTGAACCCCCTCGATACAACAGTCAACCCTAAATTATTGTTACCCGAATAGATGGGTCCCTACCCATACAACCATTACTGTATCATAATCATAAAAATGATAGCCTGCTACCTTCACCTCTATGAACTAGGTGAATGCTGACTAATCCCTAACAATATCCCAGACATCAATCATTGGAACAATCTAATGACTGCCTAACACTATTCAAATATTCTAGAGGTTCACACTTGGGTGGGTCATACATAACATGAAACAAAATCACAATCAACATATATCTGGGCCTATACATAGAGACCTCTAGATATGGAGTCAGTTTTCACAACACATAAAATCACATGGAACCAACACAAGATGAACTTTACCAAACTTATACATATATTTAATTACCAATTATAAGTAGTTAATTCACTTACATTATTCATTTACTATTTAGAACACATCATGCATTAAATATAAGTTATTAGATTTCCTTAACTCATTTCCTACTTATTCAATACCCATTTCAATCTCAAACTGAAGCTTACAAAGGAGGAAAGGTCAAACCAATTAGGAGAAATCCTAAACCTTGGAGTTATCCCACCCAAACCTCCCCCTATGGACTTGAGGTCATAGGGACATCCTTTGCCCAAGGAATTCCTACATATCTACTTCCAAACAGATCAAATTCACACGTAGTTCTCCTCACAAGGTCTCTCAAGGATATCTATGCACCAATTCCCAATTTAGAAAACCTATACCACAACACCTCCATATAAGTATGTCAAAATTGAACCTCACCACTATTATTATTCACAATACAACAGCTATGCAAACCCTCAAAAGTCTTATTGGGTTAATGGCTACCATGAGCCTGAATGGAAAATTACCTTTACCAAAAGCCTTAGTAGTTAGGGTTCACTAGCCCATTCACTTAGACAAGAAATTGCCTCCCACCAAGAAATTAGTGTTAAGTTACTCTAGCATTGATAAAATATTTTTTTTAGGATTTTTCATTGTTAATCTTAAAGGTTGTGGATTATACCCAGGAGTATTCCATCCTATTGGAGTGTTGATTATAAAATAAATGAATTACCACCTCCCAAACTAGTTTAATTTCTTAGCGATATAATACTTAAACTTTGGTAATTTATTTCGCTCTTATAGAGTAACAAGATGTTACTTGAATCAATCGTAATGAACCATATTGATTATCCTTAATATCATCATATGAATATGTACACCCAATAATTATAATAATATCTCTCTTAACCATATATATTTGAATTAAATTGTTTAAATCTAGTTTTTCTAGATCTCAAAATTAGGGTTACTTTTAGAGAAAGAAGCCTAGTCAAATCTAATAGAGATTAAGAGATTTATGATTTTGGATTCAGATGCTTCTTAAATATTGATTTAGGAATGTAATTTGAAATAAAGAAGAATTCAAATTACTATATCAATGAAAATTATTTTAGTGTTTTAAACTATACCAATTTGTGTAAGAAAGAATGATATAGAAACAACTAGTTATGGATATTTAAGGAAATTAGACTTAGATCCTATTGGGATATTTGTGTGAATGAATGATATTTTTTTATGATTGTCTTTATTATATAGTTCTCTATTATGAAAGTGAATCAATGAGAAATTACTTTTTTTAGATAGTGAACTAATAAAGCTTATCAGATGATTCTAAAACAAGAGTCGGATTGATCTTAATGAATGAATATATTCTTGAGAGCGGATGGTGTGCATAACGAATATATTCTTGAGAGTCTTATGACATAAATTTTTGTATAACCAATGTCTTCTAGTGGATGGTGTGCATGTGAATTTCTATGGTAAAAATTTCTTACTTTTCATATAGTGGTACACTACCATTGGAAGTTGACATCTTGATGTGGTATGGGTATTTAGGGTGGTTGCTTTGAAATTTTTACTATTTGTTTGTTTAATTATATTGATCTTACTTTTCATACTTTATCTATTAGGAAAATGTGTCTCAACCATGCAATTATATATGGTTTATTGTTGATAGGATGTATGTTGGTATGTGGCAATTGATCATGCAAATATTGTACACTCATAGCAAGACGTCGGGTTCGGGGCATCACCCCAATTTTTTTTTCATTAAAATGTCAAGTTTTTCCCATTGACACATCAAGGTTTTTTTCTTGTTGACATGTCAAGGTTTTTTCGTTAACACTTCAAATGAAAAATGACCTTGTAAAACCCTAATTCTAGAAGGTTCCAAAAAATCTTGTTATAAGCGACTGGGATGTATGTAGATGGTGATGTATTCTAAGAGTCTGATAGCGGTCATGTTGTCTCTCGATCTCTAGTGGTGATACTCCTATGAGGTGCTTGCTCTACAAGTATATTGTAATATTTTGATTCTGAATAATATATTGAGCGGATTTTGGAGTGTGGGTTTTTTTTCTCTCGAAAGGGTTTTCCCCATGTAAATCTTTGTGTTGTGGTATGCATGATATTTTGTGTTTATTTCTATTTAATTTTTTGTAACTGTTAAAGATCTATAAAGTTTTGCATTTTTTCTCCTCTCAAGATTAGTGTAGGAAGTTGTTCTGCTACCTTAACTTCCTTACAAGTGGTATCAAATCTTGATCACCTTTGGTTTCAGTTGTGGGTTGTTGGGCTTTTTGAACTAATCCAGATTTGAGTGGGAGCTTGTGCAGAAGACATTTTGTGATCTTGTTACAAGAATTTTTAGATGGAAAGTTCATCAAGGAGAATAGAGGTGGAGAAATTTTCTAGAAATAATTTTGAGATGTGGAAGCTAAAGATGGAGGATCTATTGATAGATTGAGATCTGTGGGATGTTGTTGACGAGAATGTTTCAAGGCCTACATATCCTAATCAAGCTGCTCAATATGATGTTATGGATCGTAAAGCCAAGGGTCTAAGCAGATTGTGCTTGGAAGACTCTTTTTTAATTAATGTCCATGAAGAGAGCTCTACACAAAAACTATGGAAGAAGTCTGGTGAGATGCATCAAGCCAAATCTTTAGTGAACAAGATTTTCTTGAGGAAGAATTTGTATTCCTTGAGAATTGAAGAGGGTGGATAAATCATAGACCACCTAGAAGAATTCAATATGTTGGCAGTTCAATTGGCATCATTTGGTGTCAAAATGGATGAGGAGGAGAAATGTCAAATCTTGCTTTGTTCTTTTCCTGATTCTTAGGATTCTCTTGTTATGGCTATTGGGAATACTTTTTTTATATTGAAGACTGAAGATGTGGTGAGTCCTTTGCTTTCTAAAGAGATGAGAAAGGTATCCATCACTACCAAGGAGACCCTAAATTTTCATGGAAGACCTAAGGAAAAAGGAAAGAAGAATGAGAAGCGTGACAAATCCAAGTCCAAGGGGAGATCTAAATCTCCTGGAAAGTCCAAAGTTATTTGTTGGAACTGCGATAAGCCTAGACATGTTCATAAGGAATGAAAAGTAGAAAAGAAGAAGGAAAAAAAGAAATTTGAGCTTGATTTTGAGTCCGAGAATGAAGATGGTGATGCATTCATTGGAGCTTTGGCAACTTGTGCAGGTTATGATGCATGGTTAATTGATTCAGCTGCATATTTTCATATGACCTTTAATAGAGATTGGTTTTGTGAATATGAAGAATTTGATGGAGGTAACGTGTACTTGGGTGATGATTCTCATTTAGACATTGTTGTTCATGGTAAAGTTAAAATTATGTTTCCTAATGGTAGAATAAAAAGAATTAATAGTGTGTTGCATATCCCTAGATTAAAAAAAAAATTGTTATCTGTGAGAAAACTAATAGATGTGGCTGTGTAGGTAGTATTTTTTGATGCAAGATGCAAGATGGTTAGAGGTGCTATGGTGATTGATAGAGGTGTTATATATGGGACATTGTATAAGCTTGATGCATGCATTGTTGAGTGCAATAGTACTTCTATGAAAGAAATTCTATAGAAGAAGTGAGGGTTTCACTTTTAGCAGATGGTCATGGATTTTAGGCACCCAATGGTGCTCTTTCTTTTGAGATAAAGTTACTTGCAGAGAAAACTATGTTATGGCACCAATGACTTAGCCACATTGAAGAAAAGGGTCTAAGGAACTTGAAAAATAAAAACCTTGTTGAAGGTTTGTTTGATTGTAATCTTGAATTCGATTTCTATGAGAATTGCATTTATGGAAAACAAAACCACGTTCAGTTTTACTCAAGTTCTCATAAATCTTGTGGTGTAGCGGATCTTATTCATTTTGACGTATTTGGTCCTGTAGATGTTCCTTCAATTTGTAAATCCACATACTATGTTTCATTTATTGATGATTATAGTAGGACATGGGTATATTTTGTAAAGAATAAATCTAAATTTTTAGTTGATTTAAAGAATTTAAAGCAATGGTTGAGTTGCAAACTGGAAGGAAAATAAAATGTTTGAGGACTAATAATGGTGGTGATTTTTCTCTAATGATTTTGATAGATTTTGTAAATATTGTGGTATTCATAGATAAAAGACAACTCTGTATTCTCCACAATAGAATGGAGTTGCAGAAAGAATGAACATGACACTAATGAAGAAGGCTAGGAGTATATTGAGTGGTGCTGACCTAGAAAAAGGTTTTGGGCTGAAGCTATTGCCACTGCTTGTTACCTGATTAACATGTCTCCTACATAAACTCTTATTGATAAGACACCTATAGAGGCATGGTTGGGTCAGAAGCCTTCATTATGACATCTTATAGTTTTTGGTTGTGAGGCATATGCACATGTGCCAAAGGAGAAGCAAACAAAGTTGGAGAACAAGGTTGTGAAGTGTATCTTCATTGGATATAGTTATGGTGTGAAAGGATACAAGTTATGGGAACCTGTTGCATAGAAGGTAATACAAAGTAGAAGTGTTATTTTTAGAGAAACTAAGCCTTCTTCCGTTACATTGCAGCCAAAACTAAGTAAATAAGAAGATGCGATTCAATTTCCTTCTACGCCTGAGAAAGTTGAATCAAGGCCCAAGGATAGACAAGAAGCTGATGAGATCTCATCTAGATCTAGATCTTCAAAAGAGGAGGAAGAACCTCCAACTCAACTTGTTTGTAGGTCTACAAGGCATAGACAACCACTTGAAAGGTATTCACCTAATGATTGGAGATGTATTTTTTCTTTGAATACTAACATGGATGAACCCATATCTGTAGAAGAGGCACTAGGTATGAATGATACAAAATCTTGGAAGATTGCTATGGATGAAGAAATGGCATCTTTGAAAAAGAATGATACATAGGATCTTGTACCATTGCTTGAAGGATGAAAACCTATTGGTTGTAAATGGGTGTTCAAGAAAAAGATTGGTTAAGATGGAGGTATTGAGAAGTATAAACCAAGGTTGGTTGTAAAGGGCTACTCTCAAGTTGAGGGTGTTGATTATGGTGAGATATTTTCTCTTGTTGCAAAAATGACATCCATTAGATTTTTTCTTTCTATTGTTGTTGCTTATGATTTAGAGGTTGAGCAAATGGATCTGAAAATTGCTTTCCTTCATGGTGATTTGGAGGAGGATATTTATATGACAAATCCAGAGCACTACATGGTGAAAGGTAAAGTAAGTTGGTTTGAAAATTAAAGAAATCTTTGTATGGATTAAAACAGAGTCATAGGATGTAGTACCAAAAAATTGATACATATGTGTTGAGTTTGGGATTTGAGCATTCTAAATCATATCATTATGTTTATTATAAAACTGATGGTGATCATTTCTTGTTTATTGCATTATATGTTGATGATATGTTATTTATTGGTAGAGGGAAAGGTATGATTTTAGAACTAAGATCTCAACTTGTTGCTAAATTTGAAATGAAAGATCTTGGTGCAGCTAAACACATTCTTGGGATGGAAATTAAAAGAGATACAGTGAATAGAAAGCTATGGCTTGTCCAAATAAATTATGTCAAATCAATTTTATAGAGGTTTGATATGCAGGTTGTAGACCATTGTGTGTTCCTGTTTCAGTTGGAACAAAGTTATCTATCTTAGATTGTCCAACATCTCCATCAGAGATGGAAGACATGAGCAGAGTTCCTTACTAGAGTGTAGTTGGAAGTTTGATGTATGCTATGGTTTGTACTAGACCAAACATTGCTAAAGCAGTGGGAGTTATTTCCAAATATATGTCTAATCTTGGTAGAGTTCATTGGGATGCAGTTAAAAGAGTCTTCAGATATTTGCGGGGTACCTTAGACTATTCCTTATGTTATGATAGTAATATGACTGAAGACAAGATTTCCCTTAATTTATTCATGGTTATGTGGATTTAGACTAGGCGGGTAATGTTGATAGCATAAATCCACCAGTGCTTATGTTTTTACTTTATTTGGTGGTGCAATTAGTTGGATGAGTAAGCAACAGGTTGTGGTTGCTTTGTCCACTGCTAACTTGCAGAGTATATGGTAGCTACTCATGCTTGTAAAGAATCCATTTGGCCTAAGATACTATGTTCAGATATTAGAATAAAATAAGGTGCAGTGAAAATTTATTGTGATAGTCAGAGTGTGATATGTCTAGCCAAGAACCTGACATTTCATGCCAGGACCAAGCACATTGATGTACACTATCTTTTTGTTAGAGCTATTGTTGAAGATGACAAGGTGAAGTTGGTTAAGGTAGAGACTTTGATGAATCTTGTTGATTCTTTACTAAGCCTATTAGCATAGAGAAGTTTAGATGGTGTTCAGAGACTATGGGCCTTTCGGCCCCTAGCAATTAAAGAGACAATGGTTACACCCTCATGTTTCTCTTGCAAGGTGTTTGAAAAGTGGGAGATTTGTTGGGAAAATGTGTCTCAACCTTGAAATTATATACAGTTCATTGTTGATAGGATGTATTTTGGTATGTGGCAACTAATCATGTAAATACTATACACTTGTAGCAAAACATGGGGTTTGGGGCATCGCCCTAATATTTTTTTGTTGAGATGTCAAGGTTTTTTTCCCACTAACACATCAAGGCTTTTCATTAACATGTCAAATGAAAAATGACCTTGTAAAAACCTAATTCTATAAGGTTCCAAAAATCTTGTTATAAGTGGTTGAGATGTATGTAGATAGTGGTGTATTATGAGAGTCTGATAATGGTCATGTTGTCTCTTGATCTCTAGTGGTGATACTCATGTGAGAAGCTTGCTCTACAAGTATATTGTAATTTTTTAATTTCTGAATAATATATTGAGCGACTTTTGGAGTGTGGGGTTTTTTCTCCTGAAAGGGTTTTACCTATGTAAATCTTTGTGTTGTGGTATGCATGATATTTGTGTTTATTTTTATTTAAGTTTTTGTAATTGTTAAAGATCTGTAAAGTTTTGCATTTTTTCTCCTCTCAAGATTAGTGTAGGAAGTTGTTTCGCTACCCTAACTTCCTTACATTATCTTCTTTGTTTTAATTTTATGAATATGTGAATTTTATACTACAAATGATGTGTTGTGCATTGTGAAGTACTGCATAATATTGGTTTTCTTAGAATGATTTTTATAATATGGTTTTATTTCAAATGTGTGTTGTGAAATTATTTCTATGTGATTGGGTGTTTTGGATCTATAGTTTCATGTGTATGCCTATGTGAAAATAAAGGGATGAATTAATCAAGATAATTACTAGTATCATAATGTACCACACTATTGGATTAAGGATCGAGATAATCATTTGTATTGACTAATGTTGGATTCAATACCTCGATCAATAATAGAAACTTGGAGGGATCATTTTGAAGATTCTATTTTAAGACTTGTTTATTGTTATTTATAATTGTGTAGACTACTTGTGTATGTGGAAAATTGGATAATGGCCTAATTAATCACTAAATAACATACTAAGGGTTGTTGTGCTTGACCCATTGTATAATTGATTATATTGAAATGTACTTGGTTGCATGTTGTTGTTAATGGATGGTAATTAATATTAATAATGATATTATTATTTGATATTACTTGCATTATTTGCATATTGATGTAATACTTGTATAATTAAAACAAAAAAATTCTAGCCACTTTTGTTTGACTTTTACAATTGTGCCTATTTAGATGGGGAGTCACATGAGTGCAATCTTGACAAAATTCTTAGGCAATTCATCTAATAATAATTCAATTCCCAATTGTTCATCCTAGTCCCATGATGAGAGATGTAGTTAAATACATGATAAAATAAATTTTACCATTTGAATACAATATTTGATCCCTATTTCTTAAGGTTAGCCAAATCTTCTTACATGTACTTTTCTACGAAATCTCCATAAGTGAAATTTTTTTTGGGGTGAAGATGTTAGATATGTGAAGAAAAGATCATGAATCCCTTTGGTTTTTTTTTGCACACTTATCCCCATGCCTTGGTAAACACCTTGATATTTATTTTTAAAGTATCTATCAAAATTTTACGTATCTTTCTCTCCACTTCATCATTGTAGATGGGTTCCAACTTGTATTTCTCCCATTTTAACCTATAGTGAGGTAGTCATTTGTCTATGTAGTTGATTCTATCCTTAGTTTACTCACTAGGTCATGCTTACAAGTTTGGTTTCTTTCTAGAAATTACATTTAGATTTAAAATATTTGAGAAAAATCCTTATTTATATTGTATATCTTATTTACTTTTATAATGTGATTCTTTGGTTCATACATCTTTGTCATTTATTCAACCAGTTATAGGTCCACAAATTGATAGCACCACTTTTCTCAAATCCTATATCCAGGGAGTACATGGAGGAATCAATCCAAATGATTTCTTGAAGATGATCTTGAATAGATCTCAAACATTTGTGAACATGAAGAAATCTTGGATATTTTGTTCAATGTCCCCTAATTGGACTGTCAATACATCTTGGCTAGTTGAATTCTTAAATTTATTGACTTCCTAATGGAGAAATTTAACCATGTCCTAATTATGGGTCTATTTTGATGACATGGAAATGTGTTAGAATGACTTAGAGTGTCACACCCTGTCTTCTTATTACTAATTTACTTTTACCTTCATGGGTAAATTGGATGGTAAATGCAATCATGATTTTGATATGCTTGCTAAAAGAATGGAATACTGAAATAGGTATTATGTGAAAGTGCTGATAAATGCTTAATATGGATTTGAAAGAGTAAATATGTTTACAACGATTGCTATACAAATATGCTAAAGTTATGATGCATATGGTTTTATTATGAACGTCTAACTACCATTGCAAATGTACTAAGTTGTTTCTAGGGATAGGTTCAATCCTCCAAGTGGAGGGGAAGTATCACTCAGGAGAATTGATTGGTCAGATAACCCTTAATGATACCTATGTTGGAATCAAGGAACATTGAGAGGGGGGGTGAATCAATGTTCTACAATTTTTTACTTTATTAATCTGATCCTTAAAGTACTGATACCATTCAACCAAAAGAAATATGCACGAACATAAATCAAATCACAAAACCATAACACAAGGATTTTTACGTGGAAACCCTATTAGGAGAAAAACCACGGTGGAGGTCAATCCACAATATTATCTAAGTATACTCAAAAAGATGTTTACAAAAATGGGAATGCACTTGCATTCAGACACACTACCTAGAGATCACTGCTCAAAAAATAGAAAGGCTCACTACCTTACAATTAATGTCAAAAGACAAGTAGAGTGGTGAACTATGAAATAGCATCTACAAACACTTGAGAATAGTTCTGGTTAAGGTCATCAATTAAATTCTGGAACTTTTGTATAATTCTGCTATTCTGCTATGTTCTACTTCAACTCACATCACAAAATCCTTTTATGCACAAGTGAAACTATGCATAACCGATCTACAACCCTTTTGATTTTCGCATCACACATCAACACACTTTGTACATATCAAAAAATTATATAATTGATCACTTATATATATTTGTGACTAAAGATTTAATTGTTACAAGTTAGCTTCAATAAAATAAGAAAAATATTTACAAACTATTGGCTCAGATCATAAATAATATTCAATGTGCATCCACCAAAGTTGGCCACAACATAGTGAGGACCCAAATCAACATGATCAAACAAAAAAACACTTAAACAATTACTCTTTGAATATCCGCAACACACTAATTCACTTAGTCAGCCTTGTTGCACTAATGAACAAAAAATTTACCAGCCGGATCTTCTAACTTGCACACAGATCGATACGAGGCTCTAAGATTCAAGGATAATGCAAATCATACGTCAAATGATCTTTCCTATGATCCAAAACTCAAAATGACAATAGAAAATTTCATGTGAATTGATGAACACAAAACTATCAGATGCTCTATTCTGACTTGATTGTCTTCAATCTATCTATCAGTATGGTCAAATGATGGTGTGCAGATCGAATCACTGACTAGGGTTGCCATCAATGACAACACTTGAAAACATTTGCAGTGTCTCTTGCCAACAACCTATCTAATATTTCACCCACTCACAATAGAATGGCTGAGTCAAGTCATAGTGTTGGGAATTGGTAAGTCATCCTTACTATGATGTGTTTGCATTAGTAAGGGTCTTGATTACTATTGTGTGCATTATTGGATGATGTTTATATGTTTAGAGCTTATGAGTTCTTCCCTATGTTACTACACTTGATTGTATGGTTGAATGAGTATTTGAGATATATGCCTATATGCATATATATGCACCTATCCATATACTTGTATGATAAATATAATGGGATGTCCATACTAGTATGTCAACATATGTATAATTATACATATATGTACATAGATATTAATGTGATGTTATTGTGAATATAATCACATGGTCATAGTCATCTGGATATTGAATAGATCATTTGACTAGATCATATTGCCATAGAATATATATATATGTACAAAAACATTAATGCTTATTAGACAAGTGTGTGTGTGTGTGTATGTATATGTGTAAGTATATACACACACATATTGTTCAATGGACATGATAATTGGGATGTATGCATTCGTGATATCGAATGATGTATGTGTTCGATTGTCATGGAATACACATACACACACACACACACACACATATATATATACATATACATATATATACACATATACATATATATATATATGTGTGTGTGTGTGTGTGTGTGTTTGATAGCATTTAGGCTATTTGTTACATATATATATATGTACATGTATATATGAAAAAATATATGTGTGTGTATCATGATATATATACCCATATCAAGGAACAGTTTTATGTATATGTATATATATATATGTGTATAATTGTGGTAACACTATAGCAAATGTATATATTAAAAAATATATATAGAGGATGCTTTATAAATGAAGGCACAACCCTAGCATGGGGTCTTTTAAACATACAAATCACTTATAAAGTGATATTCAAATGTTGTGTTGTGTTCTATAGCATGTATTGAGTGAGCCTACTATACATAGATATAGAAAGTTTTTGAGGCTAAATAATACTTATTTTGATATAGGATAATGGCCAATCCATGTGCAAGTAATGTGTAGCAACTAAAGGTCGACATGGAAATGAAACATAGTCAATACTATTGAATACATAACTATCTTTATAAGTAGTGAATTATTCAGACTTGGAACACTTCTATCCAATATAAGCAATGGAAATATATGAACCTACTTCATAAAGTATTTAGAATGCATGAATATAGGAAAATCAAAAAACTAAGTATGTGCTAGGTCAAAGTACCTTTTAAACACTATTTTTGGGGAGAAACTCATCTCATCTTTGTTGCTCAATGAAACTATGACCAAGTCAATATTGCATGAGTGTCACTTGAAAGTAGAAGACTATTTCAAAGTAGATAACCATGCCAAAGGGAAAGGAGGTTGGCTGAATACTTGGCGCCAAATTGAGAAAGCTCTATTTCCTATAGAATTCTATTATGGAGCAAGTCGATTGTCATCATTTGATCATGTGCAAATTGAACTAGTCTTTTGTTGTTTTCAACCATAGAGGTCGATCCGTGGCATTATATGCTAAGTAAACTCTTTGATTGTTTCACCTCTTAGCTAAGTAGTGTGAGTTTCATGGTAAAATGTGTCAACTAGCATGCCTCTTCTATACATTGCAATGTCTCATTTTGCTATATAAATAGAGGAAATTTTTCTTATTTAGAATGCACTTTTATGCAAACTTATTCTACTGCAATTATTCTGAGAGCTACAATTTTTGAGAGCTATGAGTTATTCAGTGAGAGCTACAATTTCTGAGAGTTGTGAGCTATTGAGTGAGAGTTGTGAATTACTTTGTGAGTGACTATTGTTGTCTTGAGAAAGGAGTCATAGTGAAGTATTTCTTTGAGAGAGAACTAAGTGAAGCTAGGAAGCTACTATTGGAAGGACATGTGTCAAGTCAATCAACTGGGTTAAGTGTATTACAGGCATGAGGATCTATATTCTCTTAATATTTGTCTTTATTTATGAAAGAATGAGATTTGTATGCTTTGTTTTATTACTTCTTCAGAATACTTGCATTAGAAATTCATAGCATTGCTTGGAAAGGGAAAGGAAGTTGTTTTATGCTTATTTGTGGAAGTGCTTGTATTTACTCTATAATAGGAGGAATTGTTTGTTATTACTATAAGTATACTAGGAATGATGAAACAAGAATAGCTTAAGAATTATTCATAATGTGAGACGTATCAATGTCATGAAGTGACTTAACACTATTGGATTATGATGTTAGGAAACCTTAGGAATGATAAGGTTTAGTTGTTCATCAACAATTTGGAGGAAATGATAGGATAATTCATTGATAAACTACACTTATAAGATCGCTTGATAATTGCTTTGCTACTAGTTAAAACCCTAGGTCAAGAGTTACTTATTTGGGTTGAGAAGTATATTTAAAACCTAGGTTAAGTTTAACCTATTAGGATGGAATATTTACTTGATTACCCATTGGAACCAATAGGTTAAGAATAACTTGCTTGGATGGGTTGTATGTTTTTCTTGTTGGATCACATAGGTTAGGTTTACCTACTTGATTATATTGATTGTTGATTATTGATTATACAAGGGATTGGGATATACTAAGGTTGAGACTCACGTATGTGATTGAGTAAATCCCTTGAGTTTATGAGATACTATATAGAGACATAAGTGGGATTACCAATTGAGTTAGAGTTGCTACTTGATTAGCTGATTTACACCCTTGAGAGAAAGTCATATTATTGACAAGATTCTACTCTTTTGAATAACTCTTTTAGTTAAGGAGATTACATTTTCGAATGGAATCATCTATTTATATGATTATTCTTTGATTGAGGTCATTCATTGATGTGGATATATTCAGAATAAGAATAACTTGTTATGTGATATATTATTGATTGAAGTCAGTTATTTATGAATATTTAATCTATGATTAGATGAAGCTTATGTAGCTATACTATAGCTTATAAAGTTATACTTGAGACTAGAATGTCTATGTAAAGTTAATTCATAGACTAGGAAGATTAAATGTTATACCTAGGATGGGGATATACATTGAAGGGGGTAACTTATGCATGGGATTTATTGGTAGAGATACAATTGTAATTTGGAAAAAGGGGTATAGGTTATTTATGAGGTTAGATATTAATTATGGAAGTAGGTTACCTAAGCATAGTATATGAACGGTCATAATCCAAACCGAGCTATAGAAGTGTATGTGAATAGGAAGTATGATGCGAAAAATACCATTATGGGTTGAATTATGCTTGATCCATGAGGAATCAAAGCATAACGAAGCCACCAATACTCGAATCTCAACAAGATCAATCAAATGAGATTAAAACTAAACATTTCATCAAAACCTAACATACTAAAATTATGAAATCTTTAAGAAAACATCTACTCTAATCTATCTAAAACTTATCCCGTTCTGGAATTGGTGTCGCGTTGATGTGAAACGACGACCCTTTCCCAATCATGTGTTTAGTGAGCCTGTTTTAGTCGATTCTATGGAAGAGAATTGATGAAACCATAGTGATTAGTGTATGAAAACCTAGATTATGCTAAAAAATGAACATGATGCAAGCTAAGTTACCATTATTTTATGCTAAAAATGATCTAATTATCCTATTGCTAAGCTAATCTAAGCTAAAATTATGCTAAAAGATGAAATCCTAATTAAGATGCAAGCTAAGATGGATGCATGGAAGCCATTAATGGATAATCTAAGCTACTATGCAATTGAAATAAACTCAAAATAACCTAAATGTGTACAAATTGAGAGTATGGATGCAAGTGAATTCAACAACATAAGTTTGCAATTGAAATATGGATGAGATTCAACGACATAATTTTTCTCTAAAAAAGATGGATCCATTTGTCTCCAAATAGTTATTTATTTATAGGAGAGAAAATGGGAAATGGAGGGTTGAGATCAAAAAGCTTAACCAATGGTTCAAGATGAAAGGAAGAAGAGGCATGGATCATGGGTTCTCATCAATGGATGAGAATGCATGATGAAAGTTAATCAAGGGCTCACACTTGCCTCAAACAAACACACTTTTGACCTGCTCACATAGGTCAAAGGTAACTTGTCCAAAAGGTAAAGAGGTTAACTTCCTAAAGAAGCTAAGTGAGTTGATTGAAGGAGAGAGAATATTCCTTAGAATATTCCATTGTGTGAGGATAAAGGTGAACTTACAAATTAAAACAAAGTTTTAATTATGCAAAAAAGGGGTAAGGAATATTCCATGGGAATATTCCCCTTTGATTAGAGGAAAATAAGATTAATTGCTAATTAAACAAGATTTAATTTATGCAATTAGGGGATTAGAAGACTTAAAGAGATATTTATTAAACTAGATGATTTAATAAATAGGGGAGAGAAGGGGGTAATGATATTTAATTAAAGAACTTAGTATTATTTAATTAAATAAGATGACTTAGGGATTAAATTAAATATTTTGATTTATTTAATTTAATAGGATGAAGTGTTACTGTGAAAAGAGATGAATTAACCTGATTTAATTGATTAGGTCAATAGATGAAAAATGATACAATTAATTAATTATCTAGGCTAATTAAATCAATTAAGCGAAAAGAGGATGGGTTAAAGAGAAAATGATGTTAGTAAATATGTTTCGAATGCATGTCATTGATTAGGAAAATTTTCAATGTCTATATTTTGCCCCTCTTTGAAGCAAGATACCTGCTACTTCGGTTCAAAGAATACCGCTCTTTAGATCAAACTGCTACTTAAATCAAAAAAAGAAAAAAAGATTTTTTAGATGCCCCAACGGAAGGATAAAGCTAACTCCCTGCCCCCTCGAGAAATCGAGTGGAAATTTTGAATTTTGGGTTGATTTCTCGACAAAGGTTCGAAAGCTACCCCAAGGGTTCAAAAAGGTTCTGGGATGCAAGAATAATGCCAAAACACATAAAATGATGCAAAAATTAGCTTGATATTGGAAAAATAGGTGAAAATGATGATAAACCCCATTATGGAGGTTAAATTAGGGCAAAAATCCCTAATTTTCTAGCTTAAATAGGCCAAGAGGGGTCATTTTCAATTCATTTGTGCATTCACACCTGAAAGAATTCTTGTGCTTTGAGCTCTGACCCTTTAATGAAATGGTGCACCGAGAGCTTCCTAGACACATCTTTGATCGAGTTTGAGGGTTCCAATGGCTCCCAGGTGTAGGACCACCGGTATGTGATTCAAAACCTGATTTGAAATTTGAAATTTTGATGCATTTATTAGGCATTTAGAATTTAGATTCTAGCGTTGCTATATAGCGATGCCCAAACTTAAATCGGTGATGCCCAAACCATTTTTAGCGATGCATATGAATATGGTGATGCTTTTCTCAATTTAGAATTAGGGTTTCAAATTTTAAAAGGTGACACGGGCATAGTTGGTGATACTTTTGTTGATTTGACAATTAGGGTTAGGTCAGGCTAGAATATAAATCACGACACCATCTTAGATGGTGACACATTTTCTAATTTGAATTTTGAATATAGCAATGCTATTGTAAATAGTGATGCATTTGTGATTTCTGATTTGGAAATTCCAAATAACTTCAAATTTTGATGATTTCTTGATGTCGTGCGCTTTGTGAGTGCAAGAGGTTTTCCCACCATCGATGTCAAGGGAGCACAAGCTAATGGTTTTGGAGAGATTGGGTGATCTTTCAAAGTTGTGATAGAAGCACCTAGGAGAAATTGGATTGTGGTACTGTTGTGCATATATTTTGTACACACATCCTGTCGAAGGCAGGGACCCCCTCTTTTGCTCGAGTTAAGTCATTTTGACCTCATCTCATTTTACGTGCCTCTATTTCCATGGCCAAGTTATCCCTAAGCCTAAGAATGATCAATTTCATATTGGCCAAGATCACCCAGCCAAGTTTCGCTAAGTCATTTGCCCCTTGTAGGCTAGGTCCTAGAGTCTTCTCCTTGATTTTCGCTCAGCGTCCATTGACCCTTGCAGGCCCGCATTCGCTGGATTCCCTGTGTCATTCGCCATTTGTGCTTCACTTTTTTCCTATGGCCAAGCATTGATGCTCGCCTAACATGCAGAATCCGCACTCGCTTTTTTTGTTGCATCCTTCATGTTCCATAGATTTGCTCTTGTGGGTCACCCTAGGTGAGACTTCATTCCCATTTCACCATTTCACACGGCTGACCTTTGACATCCACCCACATGGCAAGTTCTACAGTTGGTCCTTCTCTCTTCATCGCTACTGCAAACCAGCCAACCCCATTGCTTTAAGGATGCCTAAGTCTAAATGTTTGTAGGTCTTTGTATGCAATTTGCCTCACCTGACTTCCATTGCTTAATGAATAAGCTCTATTAAGTCCACGCTCACCAACGGGTCCACCCTCACAAGACACTACTTGTAGGAGGTCGTCACCCTGATGTCATTCACAATGGAAAACCTTTGCTGCCTCCCCGTCATGTAGGCCCGTGACCCATCGATGCCATTTCCTCACCACTAGCCCCGACTAGTCTTTTATCATTTCCTTAATGGCATTCTTCAAATGACTTCTCGCATAGAAAGCATTCTCACAAGTTCTACATACCATCCAAGCTAGTGTCTCCCGCAAACAAGCATCATCCATGCGGGGACCATGCGGACCTCTGTCGGATTTGCGTCATTCTTTCAATGGCTACCGTGCCCCGACATCCCACTCTTGGGGGCCCACAGACTTATGGCTTGTGGGGTTCACACCCTCCCTCTCCATCCATACGTGATGTTCTTAGATGATGAATTGCAAGAATGTCCCATGGGTTCTTTTGCAGGACTTTGATTTCCAAAAGTCGTGGACATTCTTGTTGATATGACGAAGCCAACATGGGTGTTGGTGCACGTTTAGCAACTCGATACAAGAGATAAGGCCCAAAATTTTTGGATTCTTTCTTTATTGGGTGCATAGGCCATTCCTTGCATAACTTTAGGATTCTATCTAAATTGGCTAGCACACTCGTTAGAAGCAGGTAAATGAAACATGGTTGTCGTGACTCCTATTAATGGGGTTACAACACAAAATTGTGACATAAATACAATGAGGCCAAGGATCATGCTATACTCTTCTTACAATACGTGAATAGGATTAAAATTGCACATAAGGAGTAGATGGTGGTCATAGGTGAATCTTGTAGGGCTGATCTTTTGAGCTAAATGGGATGCATTGGCAACACTAGGTAGGTATCTTGCAGGGTGCAGTACTCAGAGGTCTACTCATCATTTTTCATCAGTTCCCATGGTGTTTTCATCACCGCACCCTATGTTCTCCCACCTGTGGTCCCTTTGGTAATGATCTTTAATGTGGGGTCTGCTATGTGGACTTCTGCTTATCTTACGTCATTCGCTTCAATGGCTTTACTCAAACGTCTACCTCACTATGGACCTCCACGTCATTTCTCCCATTACGAGCTCATTTCCCAAGGGGACTACTTCTTTCTCTACTATGCCCATCTTGGCCACCTATCGACGCTTCCCAATATCCTTTTCCCACACATACCTTGTGGTTGGCTTGCACGTTTTCAACTCTTGTGTCATTGCATTTAAGATAAATGATTAAAAGAAGCACTTACACAAATGCCTCCTACGTAGTGGGATCGGTTGGTGGGTAGGGGCATCATTATGCATAAATGAATGAATACATACATTATGAGGAAGCAGGTGGTGCACATCTGAGGAATGAAGCCAAATATTTCCCGAGCCTAGAAGCTACAAAATTATCATGGGGAGATAGATCAAAAATGGTAATCGAGGTGAAGAAGTGATAACTCGCAAGCAAATTCAGACGATGTGCTCTGAAAACAAATCAATAATAGGCATAGAAAATGGGTCATGAGATGGGTAGCTCATCAAGAACTATATGGATGACTTAAGAAAGACATAACCCCTAACATCGTGCTCATCCACGAGGAAAGAACGAAACTCACACAAAGCCTAGCTCAAATACAATGCTTGGGTGGAGAATATCAGGCTTCAAGGAACGCGTGGATGACTACAAAATACAAGGATATATCTTGCAAGGATGGTAGTGCAGGTTTCCTTCGGCACACTATCATGGATTATGGCATCCTCATTGGAGTCTATGATAATGATCATTGCGCGGGATACCTGGACGTGGGTTCCGCCTTTATGATAGGCGTTGGTGTTTGCTGCCTTTGCTAAGACAATTGTTGCATGGTGCCCCACCACCCTTAACCCAACGATGTCCATCTTTGCAGGTTTTGTCACCCTAAAGACCGTCCAGTTTGGACAAAAGACACACGATGATGCCCCACATTCTCCCTCCACCAACAATGTTGTCACCTCCCATGCCCGTTAATGCAAATCATGAGGGTTTGTAGGGGGTCCGAAATGATGTCAAAGACATGAGCACAACATTGCTAGTTCCTTAAATGCAACATGCACTTCGATATAGAAGAGATTTATGATGAAACCATCGAGCAAAGAAATTTGAGTAAGTGAACACTGCAGAAGTTGAGAGCAAATGGGGTCAGAGAAGGTAAGAAGATATTTGTTTTGCGAGAATCCTCTCCCAAAGTGCTATCTAGTGTTCGTTGTTTCATGTGGCATTGTTAGCACAACCATATACATTGATACTTACACCTACCCTCATGCCTGTGGAACCCACTATACCCTTATCCATTTATGATGACACCGTCATGTGTCCCACCTGTGCATCCCTACAACTAGCCTGGCTTTCTCCAACCTTTGGGGGGGAAAAGGCACTACGATGATCGCAAGAAGAAATAAATTGGGTTGGTTAAAGGGACTATGATAGAGGAATTGGTGGGAATGAAAAGATCATGGCTCTTTAAGTAGTGATTACTCGAGTAAGTTTGGATGTAGAGTCGTAGTGTTATTATTTTTAACAGGAATATGGCAAGTGGTTGACTTCATTTGAAAGAAATTGAGTGCATAGTTTGTACAGAGGGGAGAGGTGAATCAAGGTGGTTAATGACAAGTGATAAAATGGTTATGGGGAGGCAATAATGAGGTCAAGGTTCAGATTAGTGATCAACCAATCTCATGACAATTGTGTCATCCCAATCAAAGCACTCTAAGCTACGAAACATTGGGGATGTTGCAAGATTTTGTATCACATGGTCTACATAGAGCATCATGAGAAAAGATATTGATGTGAACAAGAACAGAAAGGATGTTCATCTCGCGGAAGTCATATTGTGGGGAGTCACCTGTGTTTTGTTGTTTTGAATGGAATTTTCTCCTTGGTCATCCGCACTAAAGCCCCACGAGTGTTAACATTTATAGGCTCCACTTTGATCGTGGCTATTTTGTGGGTTCTCTCTTTCTTTTTGGATCTCCCATGGCTACCTCTCATTTCCTACACTTGGTACTCGATATTTTCCTAGAGTTAAATTATAAACGAAATGGAGTGAGGTACTTGAGAAAAATTTGTGAGATGCTAAGTTGTATGCAGATTGCGAGGGACCGGATGCAATGTATCTAAGGGATGGAGCCAAATATAGCTCAAGCTTTAAGGCCACAAGGGAATCCAGTTGGGGCTTGGCATACTCATGAGCAAGGATTGTTGGTCATCTGCTCATTCGTAACCCGTGGGGCTTATAGATCGGGTGACTATGTGTTGCTATCAAGGTTGGAGAACGGTGTCGTTGTAGGGGTTGCAGTCTAGAATTCTACTTCAGTTTGGCTGTTGTGGTGATGAAATTCTCCCAGTGGCATTCCATTCTTTTCTTCCTGTAGCTCCTCCACAATAATATCCCCGATGGGTCCCATTCCTCGAAGCACTACCATCTCCTCGACCTTTAGCAATGGTAGTTTACAAATGACCTCCCGCAATGTCTTCTCCGCGGTTGACCCATGCCACCCAATCGAGGCCTTGATTTAGTATATTTAGAGAGTGCTTCAGAGAGGTTTGAAATTAATATGCAATAAGGTGGATTACTATTGAGAGTGAGGCCGTTGATGATTGAATCCTCTAGCTAATGGGGCCAGTGTGTGGCAGGCATGGCATGGCATGGTAATTAATAATGAGAAACCCATAAAGGAACTACAGGGTAGCATCAGGAGCAGGGAGCACCTTAGAATGTTTTTTTTAATTTATGAGATCTTTAGCCTTTTTTTTTTAAGATGCGCATTAATGCTTTTATCTCCAAACAATAAGTATTTCCACATGATTGAATTCAAGAGTATATTAGCATAGAATGTGGGTGTTCCTGGGGATAGCAGGTGATCAAGAAAGATTATATCATCATATCAAGGAACACTCAAATCATTGATGTCGAAGAGGTACAAAATTTGACATAAAATAGATATGGGATCTTTGGAGGGGATAGTAGGACCACCTCCAGATTCACCAAAGTCCATTATGAACAAATGAAATGATAGAATCTAAGGACCTTCAATGCCACTTATTTCCATGGGTACCTACAAGGCCCAAAATGTAGTGACAGGAGTATGTATGCATTATACTTGACCTTGCAACGTTCTATACAGATGAATTTTCCAAATGGGATCATTCAAAAGGATATCATCTTGAGGGGTGTTAAACAAGTTCTCAAAAGTAGACATTAAAGGGAAGGAGAGGATTTTTTGAAGAACCGTTACACTGATACAAATGAGGAGAGGAATTTCAGTGTCTTGTGGAGCCAATAAGGCAGGCATCTGTTAGCCTTTGGTCTTCACATTGGCGACGACCCCATTCGCATCTTCCCACCTCCTTTGGCCCAACGAAAGTCATGCATACGAGGCTCGCGTTCTTGTGTTTAGGGTGATGGACTTGAGGTGGACTTTGTGTTGGGAGTTAGTCAAAGGTTTGAAGAATGGTTCAAGCAAGAGAATATTTCAAAATTACATTTAAGAGGGGGGAGGATCTAAGTATTTCGTCAAACCTCATCAATAACTACATTAATTTATGTTTTAAGTAGGGGCCTAATTGATTTTTTTTTGGTTCAGGGAACTAGTTAGAACTTGTGGACATTCATCTTGAGGTACTTGTCAAATGAGATAAAGGAAAAGGATGCGAGATTGTGAAGGTTCACATGTAGAGGATGTGGGCAGCTTGTGCCAAGGAAATCAGTGCTATGAAAATGAGAGGTTGTTTACCAGAATCAGGAACTATAGGGGGTTCTCTTGCTCTTCCCATTAAACGATCATGATCCATTAGGAGCTACTCATAGGATCAAGGGGGAAGCCTGCCCATTGATGCAAGACTTCATCAAGACCCTTTTGATCCAAAGATAAATGCTGAGAATTCATCAAGTAGGAGGTAGTCTTTGAGTAGTTGCTACTACAATCAAAAGGGCAGTCGACTAAATGACAAAACTACTACAACACTTGGGCACTACAAGACAAAATAAGAATGAGACAAATATGTATTTTAAATTGTTAGATAATGGGGGGTAGGTCAAACCCTAATGTAATAAAATATGAGCCACTCATTGTGAATCAACCCTAGATGTTCATTTGGGCTTTGGAAAACTATAAATAGGGGCCTTCCCTCATTTGTAAATGGTTGGAGAGTTGGTGTAAAGGAATTTTTCAGCAATAGAGAGCTACATTGTATGATTTATGGGTGTTTCTCTTGTGTTTCTTCATTATGCATGCATGGTTCTACTTCCCTATTAGTCTAGTTATTAGTTTCTTGAATGGAAGTGATGATGGTTTTTTTTGTTACTATATTTGATGAACCTCCAGCTCATGCTTTTTGTGGTTTGTTGATGATGAATCACTTTGTAAATCTAGTCTAAGCTTCTTTACTTTATTGCTGTAACTTATTTCAATTGAATGTTCATGATGTGTGTATGCAATCTAAGAATCAGCAGTCCTTAGAAGATTGTACTGGTTTTGTGTAATTGTAGGTTCCTCTTGGCCAACGAAAACCCAGTTTAGGGATTTTGTCTACTGTAGCAGCCTTCATGATCACTGTTCATTCATAGTTTCAGGTCTAGGAACTTCCTCTCTTCCCAACCCCTTTTTCTTTTTCTTTAGTAGTGACCTAAGCTAAAGTTCATTACACATTGTAAAGCCAAATTTGAAGCTGAAATAGGAGTTCTAGACTATTGTTCTGAACTTGCAACAATTGCACATTAATTTTACACTTTAAGAACTCCATTTGCAAATACAACTTCCTACACTTTGTAACTCATCTATAAGTGTGCCTTGTGATTCCAGAAAATCACATGAATCAACTGAGATATTCCAAGCACTATCAAGACCTAACATTAGAGACCAAGGGATAGTGTTCTACAATTTGATTATGAAAGATTATCTTTCAAGAGAGGTGATGCATCTATGCATTACCTATGTTGAGAAGTGCATAAAAAACACATCAACAAGTACATTACATACACACCCATTATTAGGACGCAGCTAGAGATGATGACAAATCTGTGTGAGAGATGGCACAATGAGACCTCATTCTTCCACCTTCCGATGAGGGAGGCAATAGTTACTTTGGAGGATGTCTGGAAAATATTGTGATTGCCTATCCATGACGATCATGTGATTTACAAAACTGATGTCGAGTTTGATGCATGCCTTGAGGTGATGGGGATGGACTAGATTGTGTTGGTCACCTCTCAGATTGATTTAGAGACATACAAAGGTCATGTGCCAACCTTTAGATTGATTATCACAACCATCATCTTGGGGTTGGTGGCTCCAGACAAATGAGGGAGATTCTTTAGTCTAGGATGAGGCTTGGCATGACACCAGATGCTACACAGGAGGACTCTTTTTGCATGGGGGCCCATGATGCTAGTCTCCTTATACCATGATTTACATGATTTTGTTTATTGTGATGGGATATCCCTCGGTGCAGGGGTTCTACTTCATATTTGGGCATGGGAGCACATTGTCGTGCTTCAAATGATTATATAGATGGCAGAAATGGAGCCAAATGATCCTGTCATTTGGAGATATTGAGGGGCCATCACTCTAAGGCACACAAGGTAGGTTGGGGTCTCGTACTAGAGACAGGTGATCAACAATATGATAGTTTTCTGTTGGCGCCCATCGATTCAGATGCCACCACAGTTTAATGATGTACAATAGCTATAATTTAATAGAAAGACTCATTACATGCAGGGTCAGGAGCATCTATGATTGAGAGATATCTCCTAGATAGGGTGGCTGGATAGTTTGGAGATGCATAGGATAGGCATGATGATGCGTACAAGGCTATGTTTGTGAGATCGTCTAGGGAGGTTCCCACATGGGGACCAACGATTCCCACTACAGAGGCAATTGAGAGCTTTCAACAATTGATTGCCCAACCTTGGGCATATGACCAGGGTTAGCCCATAGTGCAAACCACTCCAATGTATTATGCATGGTTCATCCCATTGAAGCCACTTACAAATCCTACAGGTGCTCCTCTCCAAGGGAGACCGTGAGGTAGAAGTGCCAAGGGCAGGGGATAGGGAGGCTAGGATGGCCAAGATGGACAAGTTCCAGGGGCTCCTTTGTTGGTGCAGCCACAAGTTCAGCCGTAGGTTCAACCATAGGTGCAACCACATCCAGGTCCACCACCACCACAACCAGATGCACAATACACACAGATTCAGTAGCTACAGTTGCAACTGTAGGTTGTGACTAGTAAGTGGGACCATGCCCACTAGTAGGTTTTGGCTCTTATTTTTGAGCAAGAATAGGCTCAACAACAAGTGATCATGGTGACAGTAGAGAGAGATCAGGCTTTGTAGAGAGTACATGCTATCACTGGTGAGAGATATCAAGAGATGACTAGGCAGCAACAAATAGAGGTTATGATGGCGGCTACACATGGCAGGAGAGTGTCAATGCATTTATACAGAGAGGTTGTCATAGAGGCTGCATACTATAGGCATCATTATCACTAGGATGTTCCAATGACTCTTTGTCAACTAGATTTTTCACAACGTAGTGATGTGCATCCCCATGCAAAGGATCAACCTAAGCGATAGGCTAGAGAGGGTAGCAGCCACCAAGGCTAGCTTTTTGATGTACAAACACTTTTTTATTTTTCCCCATTCTTTATCACTTATATACATTTATGGGCTCCTTTTTGATAGCCTCATGGATATTTTACTTTTGATCGATGTACATACACTAATCCAAATTTTGTACGATGACACATTTTTTTATATATATATGATACAGATACAAATGATTCATGCCATGATGTGTTGAATTTATTTCATGTATGGATGATGCATGGATGTATTTTATTTTTATGCTATGTGATATGTGATTATCATGATATGGATGGATGCAATGTTATCTTCTTTTTCATTATTTTTTCACGATATGATATGAATGATTATGATATGCAAATGTTATGGATGCAAATGATGTGGATGCATTTATTTTTATATATTTTCTATGCATTTTTTCAAGATGATGTATGCATATGGATGTATTAATGCAAATGCTTACCATATGAACCGATTTAAGATTCTTGGAATATTCATCATGACTCAAATGATAATGAAAAATGTATGATGTTATGCAATAAGATGGATAGTATGATTATGCTATGAGACGCATGTATGCTGATGGTTTGGATGCAAGATGGATGCATTTGATGATGTTTTTGGTTGACTATCATGATACCAGGTTAGTGTGAAGAGCATATAGAAGAATGAAGAATGAATAACCATTAATGATGATTTATTTAAGAGATCCAACAAGTACATGATCCATCGAGACTTTACTAGAGAGGGTGATGAGACAATGCAAAATGCAGGATGAAATGCAGGATGGGTGCTCACACTTCGGGATTGGTATTTTTCGTCACTCCTTATTGTTTGATATAACACATAGAAATGATGCATCAAGGTATTGATAACCAGGATGACATTGTATCTAGTGTAATGGACTTTGACTCGACAAGCAGATAGGATAGTTCTTGTTCACATCTTGACATACGAAAAATGTCATTGGAATGTAAGTTAGAAGTTTAGAACATATTGGACCAAAGCATATGCAATAGTCAACAACATACCCTAAACGACCTTCCTATATACAACTAAGCAAGTATGCGCCAAGATTATTTTACAAGAGTATCCACAAGTACATAAAACAAAAGATAATGATCGATGCCCCATTCCTTTCTGTCTAAATAATTTTAGATAGACATCATCGAGAGGTCCTCAAAATGGGTCATTAAGATAAATCATAAGAAAATATCAAAGACAAACAGTCAGTGTTATCTATAGCTCCTGCCTAGTTTAAGTTTAGCTAAAGG
>VDFB02379711.1:179976117-180349645 GCA_007258455.2 Sequoia sempervirens
ACTTCAAATTTTTGTATCTTTAAAAAGGAAACAAAAAAAAAAGTGATTGTAATCATATCATGACAACTATATTTTTGATAATATGTAAAAACTGAAAGAATGAATATTATATGTTAATGAATGAATGTGAATATGTTAATTAATGAATGTTATATGTTAATGAATGAATGTTATATGTTATTAATGGATGAATGAATGAATGTTATATGTTATTAATGGATGAATCAATGATTAATGTTATATGATTGGGTATGGGGAATTGAGAGTGATGTGAGGGGGGCGGGAGGGCCAAATGAGCTTCCAATCGTGGTTGGCCTTGTTAAGTAGAGAATATTAAACTATACTCAAAACAAAGAGAAGCTCAATAAGGTAATGCACTTTTCAATATAAGAAATGCATCGTTTGAAGCATCAAACCAATATGCAATCTGTATGTATGATCAGTCGTCAGTCTCCGCAATGGTACATTTCCACGAATATATAATTTTTTTTTTTAAATTTTCGCTTCTTCGTCGCAATTTCGACGATAACCACCGACGAATCAATAGAAAGGCTCGACGAAGTTGCTATAGCTATGATGATGATTTCGTCGTAACTCCCTACCCATTTCATCGCCCTTCCGACAATATTTCGGCTTTGCTACCACACTACGCACTGCCAATTTCGTCGAACTTTCGACGAACGTTCAGTGTTCTTCCGATGCTACTCCTTGATAATTTCATCGCAACGTCGATGAACTTTTCACGTTGTTTCGACACTGCTTCTTGCTAATTTCGTCACACTTTCGATGAACTTTTTGCGTTCTTTCGATGCTACTACTCTACTATTTCGTCGCTAATTCGACGAACATTCCATGTTGTTTCCATGCTACTACTTGCCCATTTCATTGAACCGACGATGAACTTCTGGTGTAATTCGTTGGTGGATAAATAAAGGTTTCATCGATATTCTGACAAAATCCTGAGGTATTTCACGATGCTACCGACCGACGATTCTTCACCGTTATTTCGACGTTTAATTTGTCATCGGCATTGCGACGAAAAAATAGCGACATAAAGATTTTTTCCATTGCATCGATCTTCCGACAGAGATTTGTCGAACGATCGATGAACACCCATCGAAAAATGGTGTCAAATCCAGTAGTGTATTGACACCACATGCCATTCATCATAAGATTTCTTATAGATTTATAGATTTTGTATTGTCATGTCTCCTCGTTTGTTGCTCATGAGCTCTCATTTTCCAAAATAATTGCTATGCCTTGACATCCCTTGGGATTTTAATCCACAACTTTGGGGGGCCATCTTTCAACTATTGTATTCACTAAAAGAACTACCACCTTATTCACCTCTCTATAAAAATATTTTATTGATAAATCACCCATGTTCTGAAGATCTTATAGAATCCTTTTCACCAACATTTGTAGTTTCCAATTTGTTGTTCCCTTCTTAATGACTTTGTTGATACATATGGAATCTCCCTTTATATCTATATGACTTATTCCTCTACATATGCATTCTTGAAGTTGCAATATGCACAAGAAAACTAAGAGGGGGGTGAATCAGTTGTGCATTAAAACATCAACAACCTCATTAACATTCAAATATTTATTATTCATTAAAACATTAATCAGATTTAACATGAAAGTAAACAAAACAACACATCAGAACATCGTGCACAATAGAATACCATGTTTACATGAAAAACCCGCTAAGGGAAAAACCATGATGAGGATTAGCTCACAATATAAAGTAATAGCAACACTAAATATAACAGGATCATTGCTAGAGGGATCACTACCTAGAACAAAGAAAGGCTCACTACAAAAGGAATCACTATCCAAAATAAGGAAGATAGAAGAAGGGGTGGCTCACTACCTATTTGAACTGCTAACAATGAATCTCTCTTATGTTGAAGGTACAGTTCCATTGAAGCACAAAAAACTCATTCAACAAACTAAAATGTAGACACCTTCTTCTCACTAAAGTAAAAACTTAAACTTAAATAGTCTAACCAATAAAAAGAAATAGAACACATAGACCAAAGACTAACAAGGGGCCAAAAACCACCTATAGGTATCGAAGCAACTTGAGACCACTAATAGCCTTCCACTGATGAGCCAGGAATTGGACCTTCTCCTCGATAGAAATATGGCCTTTCTGAATAGCTTGAGTATTTAGCGTAGTGTCCAAAGCCAAGTTGTCAACCACCTTAACTTTCTTCTACGTATGACTTTCATCATGACTAGACTCAACCACCCATTTGCTATGACTTTTCCTTATCTCTTTCTAAAAGATCTGAATGGTGAGAGCGGTGTTCTTCATGGTCTCCTTTCTATAATTAGTAATAACCTAGAGGCACTACATGGTTTTTTCTTGTTTCCTATGAATAGTATCAATCTCCATTTGCAAATTCTTTTCATCCTCCTCTATGCTCACTAAAGATCTCAACTCTTTTATCTCCTTATCCCAATTGGCCCAATTCTCAAATGACTCATCCAATGAAGAAATCATATCCAAATGGCCACTATCCTCCACCTCCCTCGGCCATGGGACCTGCTTGCTGCAACACCTTATTTTCCAGATGTTGGATTCTCTCTTTGGTGATAACAAGCTAACCTAGGAGCCACTTGAGGATGCCATTCTAGAAATTCACAGTCTCTAAAATTTCATTTATTTTATTGCGAAGGGGGTCACCAGAGGCACAATTTCCAAAACACACCCAGGGTTTAGCATGGGTCCCCTCCAAATTGATGCAAAAATTAGGGGAATTTTGAAGGCTAGGGTTAAAGATGGGGGGTTGTTTGGGACATCAAAAACATCTAGATGAATAGGGGAGTACATGGGAGAATTGAAAAGGGTGGGATTCCATGACTCATCATCTAAGTTATCTGAATTATCAGATCTAGAAGTAGAAATAAGAGAAGGCTTCAATAGGGGAACTCATTTAATGGGGTCGAGAGGGGTTTCCTCATTAGCAGGGGTTTTACCATAGGCACATGTAATGTGACAAGTAGTGGGTGGGGAATCATCCAAGGTAATGGAGGGACTAAGGTCCACAGGGGGTTTTGTGGGGTCACGAATGACCAAGGTTTTTTTTTAACAGTCATTGGAGAGGGTAATAGAATGGCTTGGTAATGACTTAGATGGAAGATAAGACCTTGGTGAATAAGTAAATTCTTTCTTTTACCCTAGACAATTTTGACATATTATTCAAGAGAGGACAAAATCCAAAAGACAAAGTTCATTTTTAAATTATAATGGAGATGGTTAATTATAGGAAATAAATGGGCATAAAAGTGACAAAACGAACCCTTAAGAGTTACATACTTCATCAGGACTTCCACAACCTTATTCCAAATGCTAGGAAGATTATCCCGATTGAAGCCATTTTGGAGATTGTTCACCTTTTCTCACTCTTTCAAAAAGTGGTTCATATCTTTCTGATAATGACCCTTAGGCTTACAGGGAATGCAAACACCCTCCAACGGAAGCCCCGTCACCTCAGCAATAAGCTCAATAGTCACTGTGAAGGAGCACCCCCAAATGGCAACAGTGTCATTCGCCCGAGAGGTAGTGAATTCCACATAAATCTTTGGGTCATTCCCCTACATGCCTTCCATAGATGAGGCCAACTTTCCCTATTGAATGATGGCCAAACTTCCTTGTCTTGTTTCCACATCTCATAATTTGAAAGTTGTTCCCGAACTAGTTCAACCCCCATGGAAAAATTTGTAAAATATAGAGCAAGGAAACACCATCTATAGAAATGATAAGACGAAAATACTAGAGCCACAAGTAAATATGTTTACAGAAAGACTACTTAAAGGGATTAATTTTCCATAAGTGAAAATCATGGTAAATATTAAAGAGATCTTACAACAGATCCAACTCAATCTCAATTTGATAGTACTTTGGCATCATGATGAATTAATTCACACACATTCCTAGATATATGATAAATATTATCCCATGTAACTAAATTAGGGTTGAAGGTTCCAATGTTAGCAAGAGCGTCCACAAATTTATTGCCATTTTTAAACACGTGATTAGATCCACAATTTCTAAGGGTAATCATGTGACTATGAGCTGACAACTCAAGGTCTTGAAGTGACCAACAAGGATTAGCCTTCCTTGTCAACATGCGAATAGTATTTATGAAATATCCCTCAATGACAAAGTTGGAAATCCTAGCTTGCATGGCAATTTGGATGGAATGAAAATCCACCACCACCTCAGCAAAGTTGGACGATTGTACCCCCAAGTTCATTGCATAAGCCAAAATCAGTTTATCCTTATGATCATGAATGACCCCACCCCCACCTGCTCAACCCAAGTTAGGTTTGGTTGAGCTGTCAAAGTTAAGCTTTGGCCATCTAGGTTCATGGGGGGACCCAAATTGGGTTTAAGTTATATGTAATATTTTGACTAAATTATTTTTGGGTGAAAGAGTTCCTATCAAATTTCTTTCACTAAAAGTTGTCTAAACTAGTCTAGCCCCTCCTTTGAGACATGTTACGTGTAGGTTACTATAATAAATTATGGGGGTGATTATAATTTTGTTAGTAATATTATATATTTAAAAATTTGAAAAATATAGTATATTAGAGGAGACAATCTTTTGAAAGAAAGTATAATTTATTCCTTTGAGCTGACACTTTGAGTAGATTTGACATTGAAATGTAATTTTTTTCAAGAAAATCCTCCATTAATTAGATTTTCAATTTATTTATGTGTAAAAAAAAATTGAAATAAAAAAAATTAAATTTTCTATATTTCTTGTGATGTCCCATCAACATCATTTAAGAATAATTTATAGTAATTAAAATAATTTTCTTAAATTTATGAAAGACTACATGGAATTAATTATTAAAAAATTAAATAGATTATAAACATAAATTAGATTAATAATTTTCACATTTCATTAATTATCAGGTGGAGGTAGTCCTTATGAATGTGAGATAGGTTTTCATAATAGTGCTATAGAATGTGTTTGTGAGTCCATATGTGAGGAAATATATCTTTGATATACATATAATTATACTTTACTATGAACACCCTCCACTCTATAATGATTCACACTATCCCAAATATTACCTATGTTTGTCATTAGTGACTATAACTAGCTAGGGAGGCTTTGTATCAATAGAATATCTTAGCTACATTTTTTTGTCTTCACTCTTAGCTTATATATCCCTACATATTATTTTCATACTCTCACAATTTCATGCTCATATTCTAGTGTGCATGATATGACCTTGGTGGGGCTTATTTCACTATCCCTACCACTTAGTCTTAATTTGTGGTGACAACTATGATCTCTATGGAATTTTGTCTAGTATCTATTGATGTTCCCAATACAATGCACAAAACTAAAACAAAAATTCAAGTACCTAATTTTGGTGTCCCCCTATCTATAGAGGTTAGTGGATTTTGTGCACATGATATTCTAGTTGGACTTAGTAGACCATCTCTATGAGTACATGACTGGTATAGTTTAATCACTGCTAGATTCTAATTGAAAATGTTTAAGGGTGATCCCACAATAGTGGTTTACAATTTTTGGCCAAACTAGACACTGAAATTATTATTTTTAACTAAATCTTCACTTTTGGGCACCTATAGCAGCTAAACCATGAGGAATTTGAAGATGATACAAACTAGAGTTTTGTGAAATTTTGTCTGTAGATTCTAAATATATTTTTTTCAAAAAATTTGGGATTAGATTGCACTTCTTTTTCCATCTCCCTCAAAAACTAGTTTTTTTCAGGAAACGACATTTTTAAAAAGTGACGCTCACCGTATAATGCATAACTTTTTTTCCATGAAGAATAAAATTCTAATTCTTTCGAATTTAGATTTTCAGCTCCGATATCTAGTGCTTCCACTTGGTTGGATATTTTTTTATTAAATATTTTTTCTTTAATCAAGTTTCGAAGTCAAACCAATTACAATTAAGACATAGCGTGATAGTATAACACGTAACATTTTTTGTATGTATCAAAATTCAATTTTCTTTTTTTTTTTATTAAGGACTTTAATATCTAGTGCACTCATTTTTTTATTTTTATTTTTTTGATAATCTTCTATTTTTCCACATGTGCAAAACAAATAGTTTTATTTTCGGTGAAAAACCAACATTCACAAGAAATAAAAAATAAATATAATAATCAAATTAAATTTAATTAAAGTTATACTTATTTGGAAGCTTATAATAAGGACTACATACTTTAAAAAAAATTAAATTAAATGAATTCATTTAATCCCCCAAAAGGTAAATCAAAAGTGGTTTTTTATAGTATTTTGATAGGTGTAAAGGAGACTCTGTTATAGGTATGGTTTAAAACTAGCAGGGTTCTATCCAAGGGGTCTTGGTCTAAGGTGGTTTGACCAAACCCTCTTTAATTGGAATCCTTTAAATGGAACGTTTCAAGGCTTAAATCATTATATTTTCTAAAAATATGTGATTTCAGCAAAAATCAGGATCTCCCAAAAAGTGTAAACCACTATTGTGGCAGCACCCTTAATAATAATTAAAATTAGTATTTATCACATATAATCTAAATCGTATTGAAAATTATAATTTATTCTAATAAATATTAAATTTATATGTCCATACAAATATAAATCACATCTCTTGTCCCTGATCTACAAATTAAGTTTTCAAGGTAGTACAGTTATAGTGGCTAGTGGACTTGCAATTTGTTCTAACCTTGGTTACTTTATTTAAACACTACTACTCTCTACTAACTATAGCATGGCCTTAATTCCCTTGTTTCCTTTACACATATGGATCTATATTTTATCCATGCACTTTGTTTCCCTCTACCAACATCTCAAGCCACATTGCACTTCTTGAACCTATCTTCCCAATCAAGTTTGTCAACTATAATCCCATATCTATCTTTACCATCTCCACTTAACTTTCACTATTTATTTTCTATAATAATATCTATTAGATATATGTTCTTTAATTATAACACCTCTCATGAGGTGATATACTTAAACTTCAACCCCATTTCATCTATATCAATTGTTTTGTTCAATTTATAATAGCATGTTTCATCATCAAAAAGATGTAGAATTTAAATAATACCCTCCATACAATGATATAATAAAGAAACATAATCTTTTGACCTATTATTTCCCAAATTAGTAATGGCATCTCTAGGTTGTGACATATTAGGGCATAGAGAAGCACACAAAAATATATCAATAAACCCTCTAGAATTAGGGGGATTTATTTTGGTACTTGAAGAATTTATAAATTGATAGAGAGTAGGTGATGATGATCTTAATAAATTTCATTATTGTTTCATTCATTTGAGGAGTTGGTAGGGGTTTTAAAGTTATAAGGAACTTAGAGGCATGTGCCAATATGTAGGGGAAGTCTAGGAATATTAGGACTTTAGGTACAAAGAGAAGGGATGGAAGAGGGAATTAAGGATAAGGAAAAATTTAAAGAACCGCTACGTCTTTGAGCTCCAAGTCAAGTTAAGTCATTAGGGAAAAGGGGAAAATGGGGACATAGGAACTCAAGTTCTCTAGGGTATTTATATTTATGAAGGAAGTAATAACAATAGGTATAGTCTAGAGGTGCTCAATACTTTTTATAATTTCAGACTTGCGGCATCTAAAAATATTATGTTTTGGTAGAGTAGGGGAAAATGACATTAGGGTTTTAGTTTCTAGGAAGAGTGGATAATTATAAGAAATCACAAGGTGCAACTAAGGCTCAATGTTTTGAGAGAGTAGAGAACTCTATGATACATAACATACAAGGCCTAGATTCATATTTTAGGAGAACATGGAAAACTGATACTGACTTTAAAGGTGCCAAGTAGACTTGAAATACAAAAAACCTAGTATGGAAGAATTCAAATCATAGGAAAATTTGAACATATAATAAAGTTTATCATTCCTTCAAGTCCTCAATGAACATTTTCAACCATAAGTCTATACAACCTCCCAGCACTTAAAACAAATGAACTTATATATTTTTTACTTTTATGCCTAATCAAGGAACCATAACAACCTACAAACTAGGAACATGCTAAAATGTCCCTAAATATTCTAAAAACTTGAAAGGGCTTTTCACTTAAGGGATGACCACATCATTAAAAATTGATCATATAAGAAATTTGACTAAGTATTTTAGATAGAAAAATTTCAATGCACACTCTTAGGTGACACTTTGTAAAAGTCACCCAAAAAATATTTGTCAAATCCATTAACAATAATGGGTGAATAAGGTCAAGTGCATGAAGTGGGAGTAGTGCATAAGAAAATAAGACACATCAAAAATAACGTACCAATATAAGGATATGTACTTTGCATTTATTTTTAAGACTAAATTTGGTAGCTTAGTGTTGAATTGACTATTTAATCCTCCCAAAAAATTACTAAAACTATTTCAAATTATATTTTAGTAACTATTTATAATGTTCAATTATAGAACCTTAAAGTATGATTATTCATGCATGTTTCTAGCATATAAATGTACCTCCACTTGATTCACTTTCCCATAGGATTAGGACATTGATGTATTATCATTTATCCAAAGTCATGAAATGTTTGACTGACTTGCGGTAAACAAGACGTGGAACTGGAAATAAATAGAAATGCTCATCTCAGTCATTTATTTTCGACTTCAGATAAGATGGCATGCGCTAGGGTTAGTTATGCCGAATGGCTCGCAAATCACATGCATGCTACGTCAGATTTTCGTATTGAATCTGGGTTGTGATTGCTGCATTTGACAAAAAAGAATACATCAGTCAAAGTATGGTCTATTCTAATAGTGAACTGTAGTCGGCCTCTGAAAAACAATGAGTTAATCACTGGAGAACGGAAACTACTGGGTCTTCCATGCCTCCGGTGCATCCATGTGGATAGTCGCTTTCCTCGAGTCTTTCTGGATCGAATCTGTTACAATCGACGTACCATATGACTAAACATCATGCAAAGAATTCAGATCTTAGAGACTTTGGATTGCATTCCAATGAGCTCAAAGTTATATACATTGTTCCGTACCATATATATGTATAAAATCTGTGTGCAATTTTTTCCTTTCCATCTAGATTTATGTATATTATCAAGATTCAAAAAGGAAATTTGAAAATGTATTTTAGATACAACTCTTGGTATTTTAGATTGTTTGGTGGTCTTCTATACGCCATTAAAATTTATCATTCTACTATGAAAACTACAGCAAAGCAGTACAACCCCAACTAAAACTTGAAGCAGATCCACAAACTCAAAATTTATATGAGTCACAGCTAATTGTTAGAACATATGACTCAAAGCATAAGTATTATTGTCACAGCTAAATCTTAGACCTTGATAAACATGAGATCCAAATTGGGTAATGACTTCTTTCTGAAGAAAACGGATCATACATAGTCTTCCGCGATTAAACTTATCTGTAGATATGCAAGATAGAATTGCCTAAATTTATGAACTTTTGAGTTAAAAATATCTTAGGGAACAGCGTACAAAAATATCTCACGCAACAGCGTACACGCTCCGAGATGTACGGAATGCACTTGAATCTTTCTGCATTGAATCTGTGCCGCCTCTTTCCATAACAAAAAGAGATTTTACTTCAAAGATCTGTTAAAATCGACGTACCATACGACTAAACATCATGCAAAGAATGTAAACGTTAGAGAGCTTGGATTGCATTCGAATGAGCCCAAAGTTTGTATACATTGTTCTGTACCATATATATGCACAAAATCTGTGTGCAATGTTTTCCTTTCTGTCTAGATTTATGTATAATATCAAGATTCATAAAGGAAATTTGAAAATGTATTAAAGATACAACTCTTGATCTTTTAGATTGTTTGGCCTTCTATACGCCATTAGAATTTTTCATTTTTATTCTGAAAACTACAGCAAAGCAGTACAGCCACAACTTAAACTTAGCAGACATCAGCATGCACAAATTCAAAATTTGGGGCTAAATCTTAGAACATATGACTGAAAACAAAAGTTTTATTGTCAATGCATTACAAAGAATAATGAAATTTATATGCTTGGAAACAATTACAATAAAGCCCATGATGGGATCGAGCTGTCCAAGAATGGGTCTATGTTAATACCCACTGTAAATAATATATGAACATACAGAGCTTGCCAAGAAATGGACTACATTAAAGCCCTCCCAACCAACTATCAACGTCGCTTTTCCACTCAAATTCAGCTCGGCTTTTATTGATTAAATATTGGAGGGCTGAGCCTATCTGTTCTCCATCAAACCAATCAATGAATTCAGATGTGGTTGTTTCATATTTCTCCCCCAATCCAGAAGACATTGAGTTGTTTTTCTCAACTTCTCTGCATGCTTGATCTGCCATATAATACGGGCACCCACAGTGAAATGCTTTTTGCAGCCCTGACATAAATATCGAGGCTGAATGGACCTGCAGTGGTGGATGTTGTTCAAATAGCGGAAGGTACAACTCTCAGCAGAGTTACAGAAAGGGCAGGCAGGAGGTTTGCATGATCTGAATATACCAGCTATCCAATTCTTCCCTTCTTCTGGCAATGTACGAGCAGGAACGTCCAAACTTCTTCTTATAATATTCAAAGTATCATGGAAATTTAGCTCTTGAGCATTCAATTTCTGAAACAAACCTTCCAGTATATCCATCGTCAAACTGATCTCACAACCGAATGAATGTAACCGCAAAATGCAATGTATTCCTTTCTATCTCACAACCGAATGCAATACATTCCTTATCGCGTACACGTTGCATGTCTGAATCACTTTCTCACATATAAATAGCCTTTATTAGGGCTGCCGTTCACAAAAAGAAGAAATTTTCTTTTGCTTCATTTATTGACAAGGAGAAAACTGAGAAACTCCGCTATTTAAATATAAGTTTTCTTTTGCTTCGTTACTTTTTATTTATTTATTTATTTATTTTTATAATATATATTAATACTATAAACTATATTACTATATAATATATAATATTAGTGATTTCATTTGAATAAAATATATAATATAAAATAAATAAACACAATATTATATAATATATATGATAAACTATATATATTTATATTATATAATATAGTTTATCATATATATTATTAGTAATATAGTTTATATTACTAATATATATTATATGATATTATATAGTATATTATACTATTTTATGTATATATTATAATATATTATTTCAATTAATATATTAAATAATATATAATAACTATAATATAACATAATAGTTGGCAAGCTGAAAGGGAGAATGGAGAGACTGGAAAAAAAGGTCCAGCAGGTGTCGCACTTTGCCCTGAAGGTCATGCACAGGTCGGCTACCAGTCTATGCTTGCTGTAGAAGGACAAGTCCATGGCTGATGGCGATGATGATGTTGGTTTTAAGGAGTTGGTTGAGTTTCTCACGGCGGATTGGCCGACTGATATCCAAGGTAAACCTTGCAAGGAGGAAAAAAAATAGGCCTTTGGGTCTATTTGTTTTTATCATTTTCTCTATGACTATTCATTTGTTAATGTTGTTTCTCTGGTTTGACCCCTGGGGGTCTTTGGACTCGTTTACTATGTATCATGCTTGCATGATGGACTACGTTTATTTACTGTTGTTTTTTGGTTTTTGATATGACTTGTTGTGGGTGATGGCTCGGTGTTCTCTGTTGTCACTATGTTGTTAGTGTGCTTACTCTGGATGGCCTTTGGTGCCTTGTTATGATGGGACAACACCCTTGTTTTGCTACTTTTTATATCAAAAACATAATATAAAAGATAAATATTTTTATAATATTATATTATATTATATAATAAATATTAAATTATATTTATAATATAATATAAATTTATATATATAATATTATCTATAAATAGAAATATAATTGTATATATAATATTATGTTTGTTTATTTTATATTATATATCATATAGTAATATAGCTTATAGTATTAATATTAATTATATGATATCATATCTTATATTTCCCATCTCAAATATTAAATAGATATACCTACTTATCTAATCTCCTTTTTCCATTAACTTTTCATTAAATTGAATATATTATCATAATATTAAATTGAATAATACATTAACTATGAAATCAACCAACAACAATTTATCATCATATTAAATCTTTACATACAAATTTTGAAAAATAATTATGATTAAAAAATCAAACCATAACAAAAGAAATGGAGCGAAAAGGAGTAGGCACGGAGCAAAGGCGAAAATATGTAGGTTGAGGTCCTATGGAGAGGAATGTTGGTGGACGGCCATGGAACGAGGCTTCGAATGAGGTAATTAAGGGCCAAGGGTGTTGGGCTAGAGATGCTCAAGCAGAGATTTCTCCTGCGGACATCAAAAATTGAGCAAATGGGGAAAAATGGAAGAAGGAAGATGGTGGGTTTGGTGCGGGTGAATACAGCAAAGCCCCTGTAGGAAGGAACTGACAAAGACATCTCGGGTTTACCTTGCAACAATGGCCACAACGGAATGTTCTTGGAAAAAAAGGGCAAAGGGGAGGCAATTTTCATTGTGGCTGACACCCTAATTGGGTTTGGAATTATAGGGTCGAGAGGAATTGGCAAAGGAAACTAGATCACGGCCCTAATTCTGATGAACCTCATCCAATTCAAGACCCAAATTGTGGAGAAGAGGCAGGAAATAACGCTGGTTTGGGAATTCCCCAAAAGAAAGTTGTGGTGATTTTCTCAAACAAATTATGGAAAGAGAGAGAGACTAGATCACTTAGGGCTAATTGAAAAATGGCTAGGGCAGGATTTCAAATGGGATTTTTTGGTGTGTTGGTAGCAAGGAAAGTCGGGTGTGTAGTTACAAATGAAAAAGATGGTAAATAGGTACTTTGTGGTAATCTACCCCTCGAAGGAGATAAGGTTGCAAATTGAATCTAGAGTGTGGCTCTTGGATGGTTATGGTTTCTATATCAGACAATGGATCATTGGATTTAACCCTCATTTGCATCAAATGGAAGTTGTCCAAGAATGGTGGAGATTGCTCAATTTTCCATTAGAATTCTAGATCCCATAGATATTGGAAGAGATTGGGAATAGCTTGGGAACTTATGTGTGTGCAAAGGAAACAAAGAAGAGGGATGGTATAGGTTCCTCTATAAGGTTGTGCATGGAAAATAAACCAAGGTAGGATAAATGGGACAAAATTGAGTTGGCGATAGAATGGGGGGTATGGAGAAAGAAGTTACTTCTAGATCTAACTCCAAATTTGGAACTCATTAAGTCATTGGGGCGAAGGGAGTCTTGGACTCCCCCTCTAAGGAGGCATGTGAAAGCTCAAGCGCATCGTAGCATCCACCCTCTCCCAATAAACAGCTAGCAAAAGAGGCCAGAGGAGAAATGGAAGTGAAAGTTGGGGAAAATCCTACATCCCCATTTAATGTGGGCATGATGGATGTTGGCACATGCCTGGGTGACATAGAAGACAATTTGAAGGAAAATGTCAAAGAAGCCATCGATCTGCTAGGAAACAAGTGCAGACAGGAGGACCTAGATGCATTGATTGAGGTTGGGAATGGGATGGATGAACTTTCCAAGGTGGCAAAGAGTGCCTCCCTGAGGATAATTGAAGAGGATGAATTTGATGATTGGATGAATGACATGGGGCTGGAAGATGATGATCTCCCTTTTAATGAGAAGATCGGTCTATCCATGAGAAGGAAGCAAAAAATCATGGAGGTGGTAAATGGAGAGGCTGGGAAATTAGGCATTAGTCAAAAGGAAATACAAAAGATCTCCCCAAACTATGGTGAAAGTAAAAGGAGACGTAGAATTAGGAATTAGGAGAAGCTCAGATGGGATGGGGAGGCTAGCAGCCAAAAGAAGATCAATGAGATGCTTAAATTAGGGAACAATGATGCTCTTCCTAAACAACCATGAAAATACTCACATGGAATGTTAAGGGTTGAAATGCCCCTAACAAACGATGCCTAATTAGGTGTCAGCTAGATGGCTTTCATGTAGATTTAGGTATGTTGCAATAAACAAAACTTAATGAAAAAGAGTGGGAAAGTTTAGGGACCAAATGGAAATCTTGGAGATGTGTAGGGGTTAATGAAGATGGGGCCTCTGGTGGTTTGATTGTTGTCTAGAAGCCACAAATGGTGATAGTTGAAGAAGTCAGTAGCAGTAGATATTGGCTTGTTTGTTAGGTAAGGAGTCTCATATCAAATCAACGATTCATACTCATTAATGCTTATGGCCCTAATTCGTGTATTAAAAAAAGGTTAATTTGGAATGAATTAGATTTAGTGTTAAATTAGTAATTGCAAGATTTATGCATTTTTGGGGGAATTTTAATGCTATATTGAGATCAATAGATAAAAGAGGAGGTGTGGGAAGACCTCTTCAATAACAAGTTGATTTTAAAGACTTCGTAGATCAAAATATGCTACTAAAGCTGAAATGGGGAATGGAAATTATACTTGGACAAATAAGAGGAAAGGCTTCAATAGTATAGCAGAAAAACTTGATAGGTTCCTCTTTAGAGGGGACTTAAGTCGGTTTCCTTTCACATTGGAATGTAACATCCTCCTAGGGGTGGGATCGGATCATTTTCTGGTCCGATTGGAAATTTGTGGAGAAAGAAGTCCAGTAAGGCTCCCTTTCAAGTTCGAATCTATGTGGCTTAAAGATCCGAACCTCAATGATTTGGTAAAGTAATGGTGGCTGGAGTGTATTCTGGGAGGCTCCAAAGTGTTTAATGTTATGACAAAGATAAAATTTGTGAAGTAGAACTTAAAGCAATGGAACAAAGCAAGTTTCAAGAACATCTTTGAAGAAAGAAAATAGATTGAAGTAGCCCTAGAAGAGGTGGAAATAAAGGTGATAGCAAAGGGGATGGATGAAAATAGTTATGAAGAGGAAAAATCTTTTCTTGGGAGGTTGAATGAAGTAATGGAAAAAGAGGAGATTTTTTGGAGGTAGAAATCCAAAGAAGTATGGTTGAAAGCTGGTGACAACAACACAAAGTTTTTCCACAATTCAACAAAGGAAAGGTGAGAATTCAATAGAATAGATGCCATCAAAGGAACAAATGAGTGAATGGTGGATGATCCAGTTGAAATAAGGAATATGGCAATGGATTTCTTTCAAGATCTTTTGAACGACTATGAAGATTCCAATTTGTGGGCTCAAAATGAGTTGTTGAGGAACATACATAGTGTGGTAATTGAGGATCAAAACAAGTAGCTTTTTAGCAAGTTCACTGAAGAAGAAATAAGGGTGGCCCTATTCCAATTGCACGTAGAAAAGGCACTAGGGCCTAATGGGTTTCCTACATCTTTTTTCAAAAATTCTGGGATATTGTCGGGCATGATGTCTATGAGGCAATCAAAGATTCAAGAGAGTCAAGATGTGAACTAAAAGAAATAAATAACACATTCATTGCACTCATCCCCAAGAAAGAGAAACCTAAGTCAATGGAGGAATTTCAGCCAATTTCTTTATGCAATACAGTGTACAAAATTTTGGTAAAAGTAGTTGCTAATCGGGTTAAACACATTCTTCCTTCGATCATTTCGAAGGAACAAATAGGGTTTGTCCCTAGAATTTTGATCTTTGAAGAAGTAATCATAGCCTACAAAGTGATCCATTCAGTACAAAAATTGAAGAAACCTGCAATGCTTCTCAAGCTTGACATTAAGAAATCATACAATAAGGTTATTGGTGCTTCCTCTTTAAGATTATGGAGGCCTTTGACTTTAAAAAGGATTGGTTGGATTGGATTTTCGGATAGATTGAAAGCCCTAGATTTTCTATTTTGGTGAATGGCTCCCCTAAATGATTTTTCAATGTCTCTTAGGGACTGATGTAGGGAGATCTGCTATCCCCATTTTTATTCATCATTATGGATGATGCCCTAGGAAGGGTAATTGAAGGAGCAAGAAGGAGTGGCATGGTGACTAGTTTGTAGGTAACCAGTAGTGTTAGTGTTGCTACTCATCTGTAGTTTGTTGATGATAATTTCTGTTTGGGACCCCCATAGAAAGAGAATTATTTAGGCTAAAAGGAATGCTAGATATGTATTCTTTTGCTTCCAGGTAAGAGATCAGCAATGCAAAGTCAGAAGTCTTCTTTCTAAATACACCCATTGCAAGAGAGATTCAAATTTTGAGGATTTTAGGTTTTAAAAAAGGGAAGCTTCCCTACAAATATCTCAGCCTTCGTCTAGACAAGAGAGTGAAGAAAGGAAACCTTTGGAGTACACTAATTGACAAGGTGAAGGACAAAATGGCTTTGTAGAAAAGTAGATGGCTTTCATGGGCTAGGAAATTGATGATGTCAAAATCTGTCATTTTCACCATACCAACATATATGATGTTGTGCCTTCCTTTATCTACTAGGGCATGGAAATCTCTAAATAGGTAGATGAAGGATTTATTTTGGAAGGGAAACTCAGAGCAAAACAAGTTCCATATGATAAAATGAGAAAAAATGTGAAAAGAAAGAGGCAGATGGGGTAGGATTGAAAAATGTGTTGCTTCAAAATAAAGCTTTGGGGGAAAATTTAGTATGGCCCTCCACACAATTAGAGCTTGAAGTGGGTAAAATTTCTCAGGGAAAATTAACTTGATGGGGGTGAACATTCCATGCTGACGGCTAGCAATCTTCCAAAAGGCTCTTGAATTTGGAATTTTATTTGCAGTTCACGAGATGTAATTCTTGATCACTTGACTTGGGAAGTAAGGGATGGATAGTCCATCATCTTTTGGGAAGACTCTTAGAATAGATTTGAGAAATTAGTTGACTTTCATGATCTGGTGAAAGTAAGGATGGTTACAAAATAGGCATGGGGAGTTAGGGTAAGAGATTATTTGGAGGTTCCATCTCAGTAAGGCAAAATTTACAACAAATGGAATAGCATAAGGTTGGTGGGATTCCAAAGGAATGAGGTGGAGTTCTTTGAATAGGTTTTCAAGAATAAAAATATATGTTTAAGGAAAGGAAATGATAAAATTAGATGTTATGCCAATTAGAATGGAGAATATAAGGAAAATGATGGCTACAATATTTTGTTAGGTGGAGGTGCTTTTGTCTCCAGCCTACTAATTAGCCTTTGTAGGAACAAAAAAATTCTTCCAAAGGCTGGTATCTTCACCTGGGTTGCCTCTCATGGAAGAGCCCTGATGTTGGATAGGTTTATTAAGCTGGGCTACCTAGGACCATCGAGGTGCCCATTATGTAAAATGGAGGAAGAAACATGGGATCATCTATTTTTGAACTATAATTACTCGAAGCAGTGTTGGAATTGGCTTTGTACAAAACTTTTTTGGTCCTCTGCATTCCCAGCTAGATTGATTAAACTGCTACAGAGTTGGCCAACCCATCACAAACAAGCAATGTTTGCAAGAATTTGGATTGTCAACCCTTCAATCATCATTTGGGAGCTATGGAAGGAGCAAAATTGTCGAATCTTTCAAGACAAGGAAATGTTAGAAATAAGGTTGCAAAATAAAATTGAGGCTAGTATAGTGGACACACTTAACTCCAAAATGGAAGAGATAAATCCAAAAAAATTGAACTTCACAGTGTGGGATGTGTTAGTGTATAGATTTTCCCTTCAAAGATAAATGTAAAGGATGACTCAGCTTGCTCAGAAAGAAATACAAACAACACCAACAGTTGGCGAAGTTACCATTGACTTGGCAACCTTCCTCTGAATTTTAGAGGTACAACTCCCTCTTATGATATGCAATAAATAAAGACAGGGTATGGTTTTAAATAGAAAGTAGAAAGGGAAAATCTAACACCTATAGATAATAGAGATTAATTTAAAATGAAGTGGATGAAAAAAAATAACACAAAGTTCATTTATCTTGCACCTGCAAGTGAGAACTAAGGAAAGAACGAGCAACAAAATTTCCCCTCAGTAGATGAGTTAATCTAAATTCAAAGCTTCAGAGATAACCACATTCACGGTATGATATAACAAATAGAACATCGAATAATAATTATAAAGACTCAAAGTTCATTTGTAATCAAGAGAAAACATTAACAAATTCACAGATCCAAGAACATCTTTATTTCTCCAATACCAAAATATGAGCTCAAAGTCTCAACATCATATATAGAAAATTGAGATTGAAAAGAAAACAAAACTACTCACGCTTCCCCTTTTTCCCCTTACATCAATAATAAGAGAATTTCTCCTTGAGTCAGAAAGTACTCCCGAGAGTTCAAAATCTACAATCCCCTCTAGCTACAACTACTATTTAAAGAGTAACTACTTATGAGTAACAATTTCTTGACATAGATCATTTCTACAAAAAAAAACTAACAGATACTTTTAAACCGACATAACATGACACGTATTAATATCAAAGCCAAATTTGGAAAAATCTAGCCTAACTGAACCATCTAGTTATCATGGAGCAGGGGCTCTTGGCAAGTCCAATTGTATGCATAGGAGAGTGTCATGCTCCTCATCCTTTTCTTCTTCTTCCTTAGCCGATAGAAATCACCCCAATATTGATTAGATGATCGGAGAATCACACGAGCATGTTATATCAGAGGCATCGGGGAATTGGAGATTATGGTTCCCTTTATGCCTCTATCAACCTCGATATCCTTAGAGACATAGGCTTAGATGTAGATATCGTTGACCTCACAAAGGCATATCAGGCGATAAGACCTATCGGGTTCAGTGCCATATGAACAATATGTTGTGTACACCTGATGTGCTGACAACCAAAATCCTGATACTCCATATAGCAAGGATAAAAAGTTTAAAATTTCCTGATTTCATATAGGTGAATAACAAGTGGCTCTAATTGGGGATTGGTTTTCTTGAGGAAAAACAAAGAACTCTAGAAACTTGAGCAAGGATCAGTGCTAAAACCATTGGGCATGAGGTCAAGAAATATTATCAAGAGAATAGGGGGCTACTTGTAGAAGGGCAAAGGGGAACTGAGCACAAACCAAAAACAAGCAAGCCAAAACTAGAACCAAAGCGAGAAAACAACTGAAGTAAAGCACACCAGAAACCACCTACTATGTACATGGTCATAAGAACCTATCTCCAGAGAAAGCTCGATATTTCTCATGCAAAGCCATTCATGGGCCAAGAGAAATAATACCCACTACGGAAAAGTAAATTATGGCCATATGATGAGATTGGGATTAATTGCCATTGTGTGACTATTATGGCATGAGAGCTCCAACTGATAGATTGCAAGAATTTCATAAGCACAAAATCATGCCCAAACAACCTTTCTTCACCAAAAACCTCTGGAACATGATTTATTTCTTTTGTGACTTTGTATGTAATACTGGTAGCAAAACATGGCTCAATAATAATTGCATCCTTATCATTATTAGCAAAAACAACTATCTAATCTCTTTATTTATTTATCTCACATTATCCAATGCCCCAATGTTTGCATTCTTGCTAGCTGAAAATTCATGACCAAAGAGCCACCTTTCATCATGCACTTTTGGAGGCGATAGAAAAATGTCCTTATCATACTACACAAGCTTAAAAGAATCTACATGAAGAAAGTTATAATATGCATCACCCTACACATGCTTGTTAGGAGAATGGATTAAGTCTCAGATGGGACACCCTTTGTATAGAATTTTATGGATATTAACCAAAAAGATATTTTCATTCACCATTTCAATATTCTCCTTTTCATATAACAATTTGTAAACAAAGATTTTAGCACCCAAATGCTTTCTAGCAGTTCTAGGGTTTTTCACCTAAAAGGAGAAAGATGGGCCATAATGGGAAATTTCTAGACTCAAATCAATGCAATGATGAATCAAATATTCCTAGATATGATGTCTAAATGCAATATACTAATAAAGGAAATGACTTATTAATGTAAAACCTAAGAAATGCAAGTTTTTTGAAAACACATTGTGATATGCAGAAAGATAGATTGAATGCAATATAAAATAAGATAAGGATGCTAAACAAAAATTGTGCACCTGGAAACTAGTGGAGGATAGAATCAAGGTTGCAAATGCCTCTAAAATTCTAAAAAATCTAACTTTTTAGCCAACTGGGACAATTACGCCAAGCTGGGTGACTTAGTCCTAGATAAGGGAAACTACTCAGAAACCTGTTTCTACCAAATGGGTATCTAGAACTGCAAAAAAAATTTAAAAACTAGTGCAATGGGACTAACTCACCACTATTCTTGACTCAGTCCACTTAGGATTTTCTACAAATCCGAAAGTGCAAATGAAAGCCCGCAGTCTACACTCTATTTTTTGACAAAAACCCATTTCTAAATCTGCAAAAATACCTACAAAACATAATATAAATTGATTTCTAATGGGGGTTTTTCTTTGGTCAAACCCTTATTTGATATTTAAACCTTGAAAGAGATAAAATTTGCATGAAACCCTAGCCCTAAGTGTGTCTAAGACTAGGAATTCTAAAAATGAGATGCAACCCTATTCTAAAGTGCAAGAATAAGATGCATAAATGGGTTTAGAACAATCCAAGACTCATTCTAAGAGAGACTAAATCACATTATAAATGAATCTTAATGACATGCAAACCTTCCTTAGGCTGAGGATAAAGAGAAAATGGAAGATGGAATCACTTTGAAAACAAGTCCTTAGGATAGATTTGATGGCTAGTTGTATCTCCTCAACCTAGATTTCTCCATGATTCTCCATAGGAATCCATGATCAACCCTTTGCAATGTAGTATATTGGACAAAAAGTGATCTTGAAGACCTAAAAAAACCCTAAATTGCTGCCCTAAAGCTTCAACTTTGTTATAGATAAACTAATGAATCTTCTTGTAAAAGATATTTGACTCTTTACTCTTGAATTTTTTGTTGAAAAATGACTTAATGTTGTTAAAAATGACCTAAAAACATATATTTATAGGCATCAACACTTAATTATTCATTATTTTAACTTCAGAGGCCAACATCCATCAGGAATTTGAATTAAGTTGGTGATTTCCCTGCCCAAAAGTGAAAAATACCTCAAAAGGGAACCAAGGGTTTTTGAGGTGGGTTTTGTAAAATTTGAATGATTTGAATGTTTCTTGTTGAGATTTGTATGATTTTTGAGTGGAATAGGCCTTAAAATCCAAAATAATGAGCATTAGGGGCCTATAAATGCATTTTTTAAGGGGTGATTGATGCAAAGGTGTCTAAAATAGGACTAAATTAGACCATAGATTGTACTATCTCCAATGGAGTACAATTTATGTGTCCATAGTTATCCCCCACTTTAGTGCCCATATGACTCTATGTGCATATGCAAGCTAAAGGACTCTAAATAGTGCACTTTACTATAAAAGGATACTCATTCAAAATATGGGAGAATGAAGCCCCCTAGTGTAGTTATTTGCAAAACCACAAAATTAGGAACTACATCCTGCAACACAAATTCATTATTTGTCCAAACATCCTTTTATCTAATTTCTAGAAATCAAATTCGAGGGTAGATATATGCTCCCCCTTGATTCTGCTTGCTTTACGGAGGTGGAATCAAGGTAACAAACTAGCCACATCAAATAAGGAAAAGCATATCGTAGGCCATTTCCAAGTACCATGCCACATAATGATAGAAAATTGATGATGTTGGGTGTGGAATCACGATTCCAACGCATCAAATGGTGTAAAAAATGGAGTTCCCTAGCATCTGTTATGGTGTTTTGAATAGACAATACTTTATTAACTCTTAAGATAGTAAAAGCCCTATTTTTATACATAAGAGTTAAAAAGAATGAAAAGAGTTAGAAGAGGTAAAGGTGAAGTAATTTGTCACTTACTATTGCATTTACCTTATTGTAGTGTGAGAGTGAAGAGTGAAGGCGGAAAGATGTCGAGCAAACGAGACTACAGGCATGTGTGATTGGACGTTCTAGGGACCAGGTGGCACATGGCGAGTGTCCTCACGAGGTGAGTCGATTCCGCTACATGTGTTATGTGTTTATTCAATTATTTAATGATTTTTATGCATTTCTACATTAATTTAGGATCTTGGAAAAACATTTCACTAAGTGTCCCCTCTTTTTGCGAAGTGTCCCATTTGTTCGCAAAGTGTCCCTTTTGTTCACAAAGTGTCCCACTTTTTCACAAAGTGCCCCATTTCTTCTCAAAGTGTCCCAAAAGGGTTCTAAAGTTTCTATGGCCTTTAGGAAAGCACACTAGATGAACTTTAGTATAGGTTATGTGCAATTTCATGATAGGCCAAAAAGTGGCGATATGATGGGTATGTGATTGACGACTTTTTTTAACCCAAAATTGATGAAACGAAAAGGGTTTCTAAAGGAGATTCTCATCTTTCCACTAATATAAATTATGTTTTAGAGTTTTTGCAAGATCATGGGGGTCCAAAAAGTGGCAATGTGAAAAAAAGCATTTTTAACACATCCAAAAATGCGAAATTCACACCTTTGACTTTTTGTAGGCCCAAGTACAATATTCATTTGGGTTTGGTAATACCAAACCAAAATGATTATCCATTAGAAACAAATATATGTTTTGAAATGGATATCCGTTTCGAAACAAATGTCCATTTTGATTAAGCCAGTCTTTATAATTGCATCGGGTCTGACCCAACCAATTGTTTTATTTTATATATTATAACACTTTTTTAATGCATTTATCATATACATAATCAATTAAAAAACATTATACTAATGTTTATTAATTTAATATTATAACATAATATATTTAATATATTATAAAATTATATTTTATTATAATATTAAATTTATTATATAATATTAAATATAATATTATTATAAAATATTATATTATATTATATTGATATTATATTATATTATATTATATATTATATATTATATTATAATATATATTATATATTATATTATATTATATATTATATATATATATATAATATTATATATATATATATATATAATATTATAATATATATTATATTATATATATATATATATATTATAATATATATATATATAAAATATATAATATATTATTATGATAATATAATATATATGTTATAAATAATATATATTATATTATATTAAACATTTCAAAAAAACCACCCGCAATTACATATGGTCGGGTCCCAGACCCAACCATTTTATTAAAAAGTCTATAAATCAAGAAAGAGATATTCGTTATAAATGGATATCTGTTTCCTGTGCTATAAACAAAATACCACAAAACCTGAGAGTTATTTTTTATGTGTTTGTGCGTTGCATTTCAATAGTGCGACTCAGATATCCATTCGGGAGAGGTGAAATTGCTAAAAAAAATTATCAAATTTCTAAGGTATGTTTGGTTTTTTCAAATTTTATTCAATTTATATTCATTTTGCATTTTTTTTAAATTTTAGTCAAAATAAGATATATTTGATAGATTTTTTATTACATTAAAACCATTGTTAATTTTGAATTTTTTTATCAATTAACAAGTTTAAAATGGATCAAAATGAAAACCTTGATCCCGCACAAAATGAAAACCCTAATCCTGCAAAAAATGAAAACCCTCCAAATCCTTCTTCATCACAACCATTGTTTCCAAATCAAAATGTGCCAACAATACATGAGCATATTCATAGAAATTTAGATCAATTAAGAAAAGTATTTCAAATCTATGAGACACTCGATGAACTATCAGACATGAAAAACACTTTGCAAACAATCATTTTAAATGTTCAAACTTTGGCAACTCAACATAATAGATTTGCACTATGGCGAGAGGAACAAAGATAATTTTATTCTAATGGGTTATCATATGATGAGGTGAAGGCTCTTGATGTTGAGAAAGCCCAATTAGCCCAATTATTCATCGATCAAAGAACTGGATAGCCTGTTAATGTGCGAAAACCAAAATTTTCAATTAAATGGTGCACCCATAGAAGCATATTCGATAATTTTTGGAGATGTTGGTGGATGGTTTTTGATAAATCACCCAACAACAATCTTGATGTCCCTCAGTATTTGCTTCAAAAATTATATGTTGAGTTTGTGCTAGGGAAAAATGTTAATTACTTTGACATGCAAGATTTCCAGGGTGTTGGTACAAGGATGCCACAAGATAGACCTAGGGCATGCCGAGTCACCCTAGTTCATCCTCCTCCACCTATTGTTGCTCTAACTCCACTATCTTACCCTAAGATTGTTGTAGATGCAGAGACTTTGAGCATTTATGCATTACATTCGTTGAGTGATCATTTGGTCATGTAGAGCCATCATGTTGCGCAACCATTTGACAGTGCATCCCATCACGGTGGTGTTGCACCTAATACATCCCAACATCATGGTGGTGCACCTACTACAACAGCTCCCACTGGTACACCGTCCTCTTTGGGACATATTTGTGTGCCTCATCATTACGTGACGTGCAACTATTTATGTTTCAGTCCTCTTTGACGGTCCACTGAGGCTTCCATAGACACATCTGACTTTGAGGTTCATAATATGCCAGATGTAGGAGTTGATAGAGCACGGAGTGGAGCATTTGTAGGAGAGACATCGACTGCCAGAGATGATATGGGAGGACCAGTAAGACTTAAATTAATTCCATAGTTTTCTTGATGTAAATTATTTTATATTTTATGAAAGATATTTACATGCTAATATATGTTTATATGCTAGAATCTTAACAGTTGTTGACAGAGGAGCAGATGTCAGAAGTGCAGTAGGCTATGCATATTGCCATTTCATTTTCCTTAGATAATCAATACATGGTAAATTATTTAAATTGTTATTTTAGATGTTAATCTTTGAAATCTATTATGTTTAAATACATGTACTACAAATATTGATAGTCTAATATAATCTTGTCCTTTTATGTAGCAACCTGGTTCTTATATAGCCTTGTTGACTAGGTCTGACCCATTGGATGAAGTTGCATAATAGGTATATATTTTTTTTATTCTCGACATTATAATTATATGTGCATGTGCATTTACATTCTTGTCATTTTTTATTAGGAAACCATTTGAGCTGATCCATCCACTATGATCCCATCTAGTGTCATAGCATCACAATAGGTATGTGTTTATTTTATATTGCAAATCATTTACGTTTAGATAGGAGTAGATATGTGATTAGTAGATATGATTATTTTTCAACAATTATATGTTAATTTGTATCATTTTTATTTTATCTGCTATAGTCCTTTGTTCGACTTAGCATTGTGACAAGTGAGATACCATTACTTTATACGAGGACTCCTGATAGTCCTAAGGGACAATCATATATAGAACGTCTTGCAGAAAAGAGAGAAAGATTTGAGGTAAACAAGAATTTCATTATTGATATAATATAGTACATGTATACTTATTTTGATGTTAAATTTATAATTTATAAATGATGGTATATAAGTTTCTATTTACTAGTCTATCTTGTCAACCATTCACATAATCTAATTTGTGGTTTAAAATGTTATTGTGCAGGAAACTTCAGAACAACTAAATTCTTCAAGGAGGATTGATTTTGATGGTCCAGCATAGGATTAGGATATGATATAGATTGACATGTACTTAGGGTTTGATAGATCTTGAGATGGCATATATTCCACAATTTGTAAAACTTGTTCTGAGTAGGCATATGCCAAATTTGTATATGCACAAACATAATTATTCTACAGTTTGATATATAAGAATTGATATTCGATCTAATTTGTTCCTCATGTACATGTCTTTCTACTTTGGATTTTCAAAATGGAATGTATAATTATCTTAGAATGGTTTAAAGTTATGATTGATAATGTATGTTATAGATTAATGAAATAACATTTTAATAGAACTTATGAATTACAATTGGTAATCCATCTATTTCTTTGAGGAGTTTTTTCAAACAATTCACTTCCTTTTCTATTGTACCACATTTTTCATACATGTCTACCAATACATTTTTATCAAACACTCATTTTGAGAATACCCATGATTTCAAGCTCTATTGAATGAATTTACATTTGACATTATTTTATTTTTTAAACTCATGTAATGAAGTGTGCAGTTAATTTTTATTTCAAAAGAAGTTGAAATTAATGAAAAGTGGATAAAACTTAATAAAATTCATTTCATGTTATAGTGTTCATTCAAAAGTAATATAATCATCTTGATCAAAATCAATGTCACTTAATGCTCATTGAAGCTTAATAACATGTAAAAGGTATAAAATCATCATGAGTAAGAATCAATATCTTCACAAAATCAATTCAAACCCACAAAACAAAAGATTGTGAGAGACACTCATTACCCTTCTCTTTAACATATCTCAAAACCTAATGTGCTTGTTTTGGAACAACCCCACTCAAATTGAACTATTACGATGAACAGGGCTCCAATTAGCCCAAATTTACAAAATAACTACTCTTTAAAATGGTTGCCCCTTGAAGATTCCTTTGGAAACTATCTCACCAGGATATAAACATCCAAATTCCACAACTATCATCCTTGTAAATGCCATCTAAGTCACTCAATCATGAAACCCTCATTTTTCCTAGATTATAAAGGGGTTTATTGAAAGTATGCATTTCCACACTTATCTCACTCAAACAACACCTCAAAAATGTTTGTAGAAGTTTGAATATGCTTAATACACCTTTATAAATTGCTTCCCCAACATATTTCAATCACTAACACTCTTAAACCTCCCAATTTCACTCAAAAACTACACTTTTTGCATCTAGGGCATCATGGCCAAACTTTAATTGACCTCCCCTGCTATCCCAAACCCATATAACATCTAATTTCTACCTAATTGGTCCATTCCATTGAGCCACAATAGATACAATAGATGGAATGGTCAATTATTTCATTTTCAAGTCTTCAAAACCCTTAAATTGGTCACACGGACCCATTAATAGTAATTTTCCTCCAAGATACTTTAAACTCAATGAAAATATAAAAGATTGGATGAAAATTGAAGTTAAAAAAATCCTCTAATATATCCCAACACTTTTAGAGCAATAAATTCTTGTACGGGAAAGTATAGTGCCTTGAATCTACAAATTATAATGCAAAACATAGAAATTTATGAGAAAACGGTGATTTTAGTATTCAAAATTCAAATTTCCAATGGCTAATTCCTCTTCAAACATTCACAAGGCCTTTTAAAGGCATTATAAACATGACCAAACAAATTCCAATTGTTTTCCAACGAACTACAACAAGTTGACTCTTGAACTTCCATCATTTGACAATAAGTTACAATTTTGACAAGCAGTGTAAAGTTGCAAAGTGGTGCAACTTTCATTCTACAACTTGTACGACCAAAAAATATATTTCAACATGTCCAGATGGGTATGTTTATGCTAGGAATTTTCCTCTTTTTCATCCAAACATGACGAATCACTATAAGCAACATCAGAGTGACGATTTCCCTTAAGGGTCCAAAGTGCAAAAAGTTAGCAATCTTTGACGGGCTATTACCCTGAAACCATGATGCTTATAGACTCTCTATCAGAGGCTACAAGATCGTGTTGGGACCTTCTTCAATAAACTCTCATTTTTTTTCTATCTCAGAGGCATTTTCCTGTGGTGACGAGTTTTCAATTGAGGAAAAAGTTGTAAGATGCAAGTAGTGTAAAGTTGCAAAGTGGTGCAACTTTCATTTTGCAACTCATAGGACCAAATGAAATATTTCAACATGTCTGATAAGGTACATTTATGTTAGGGATGGTCCTCTTTTGCACCCAAATATGCTAAATCACTATGAGCTACATTGGACTGACGATTTCCCTTAAGAGTTTAAAGTGCTAAAAGGTAGCAATCTTTGAAGGGCTATTTCTCAAAAACCATGATGCTTACAGAATCTCTATTTGAGGCTACAAGATAATGTTGGAACCCTCTACAATAACCTCTCTTGTTTTTTTCTATCTCGGAAGGCATTTTCCCGCAGTGACAAGTTTTTAGTTCAGGAAAAAATTGTCAGATCCAAGCAATGTAAATTTGCAAAGTGGTGCAGCTTTCATTCTGCAAATCGTACAACCAAAAAAATTGTTCCAACATGTCTGGATGGGTATGTTTACACTAGGGATGGTCCTCTTTTTCACCCAAATATACCGAATCACTCTGAGCTACATTGGACTGACGATTTCCCTTAAGAGTCCAAAGTGCTAAAAAACACCAATCTTTGAAAGGTTGTTTCTCATAAACCATGACACCTACAGACTCTTCGTCTTAGGCTATGGGATTGTGTTGGGACCCTCTATAATAACCTCTCTCATTTTTGCTATCTCAGAGGCGTTTTCCTATGATGACGAGTTTTCAGTTGAGGAAAAAGATGCTAAGTGGTGCAACTTTTGTTATGCAACTTATACGACCAAACGAACTGTTCCAACACATTCGGATAGGTAGGTTTACGCTAGGGATGGTCCCTTTTTGCACCCAAATATGTTGAATAACTTCGAGCTACATTAGACTGGTGATTTTCCTTAAGATTCCAAAGTGCTAAAAGGTAGCAATCTTTGAAGGGCTATTTCTTGAAAACTGTGATGCCTATAGACTCTTTGTCTGAGGCTATGGGATCATTATGGGACCTACAATAACCTCTCTTAGTTTTTACTATCTCAAAGGTGTTTTCATGTGGTGTTGAGTTTTCAGTTGATGGAAAAAGGGTCAAATAGATGCGATGTAAAGGTGCAAAGGGGTTTAGGGTTCGTTTTGTTCCTTGTGAGTAAGTGAAAAAGTGATTCATTTACTCAAATACACTTAAGTCATGAACTACACACATGAATACAAAGTATATGCATTAAAACACATAGGGCGTAAAGTATACATTAGAATACTCAAATACACTTAAGTCATGAACTACACACATGAATACAAAGTATATGCATTAAAACATCTAGGTCGTAAAGTATACATTGGAATACTCATAATTGATAAAGTATAGTTGTAAAGTATACACTTGAATACATGTAAAGTGTACACAATATGCATGATATTACCATTCAATAATTGCTATCAAATATAGGATTTATAAAATTCCATGTAGGCATACAACAAACGGCCCTAATACATAGTCATTTCCAAGTAGGGGAAGGAAATAGAGAATGCATTGCCTTCGCGGTTGGAACAGTCTTCCACAAGAGCAGCATGTTGATGTTCTAGAGTGACAAGCACCTGTACAAACCATTAAGGTGGCAATCAAACTACATACAATAGAAAAGATTCCTAGAATAACAAGTCTATATTATTCTAAATGACCTAATTGATGATGAAATGGTAATGCAAAATATAAAAGATGCTTACAATAACAAATCAATATTATTGTAATCTATCGCATACCTCTCGCAAAGGATCAGAACTAACTATTGTTGCAGCACCTGTCCATGATCTATCATGCTAGGAACATCGCAATATACTTCAAATGAGAAATCTATATTATCACAATAGAAAAGATTCTTAGACTAACAAATCTATATTATTCTAAACAACCTAAATGATGATGAATTGCTAATGCAAACTATTAAACATGCTTAGAGTAACCAATCTATATTATTCTAATCTATATTATTCTAAATGGCCTAATTGATGATGAAATGGTAATGCAAAATATAAAAGATGCTTACAATAACAAATCAATATTATTGTAATCTATCGCATACCTCTCCCAAAGGATCAGAACTAACTATTGTTGCAGCACCTGTCCATGATCTATTGTGCTAGGAACATCGCAATATACTTCAAATGAGAAATCTATATTGTCACAATAGAAAAGATTCTTAGACTAACAAATCTATATTATTCTAAACAACCTGAATGATGATGAATTGCTAATGCAAACTATTAAACATGCTTAGAGTAACTAATCTATATTATTCTAATCTGTCACATAACTCTGCCAAAGGATCAGAGTTGGCTATTATTGCAGCAGATCCATGATCAATCATGCCAAGAACATCACAATATACTTCAAATGAGAAATCTATATGGTCACAATAAAAAAGATTCTTAGACTAACAAATCTATATTATTCTAAACAACCTAAATGATGATGAATTGGTAATGAAAACTATAAAAGATGCTTAGAATAAACAATCTATATTATTCTAAACAACCTAAATAATGAACCTTAGTAGATAAACAATATCAAAATGTGATGAAAAATATCATACATGTCCCATACAACAAATGATCTGCTACTCAAGTGTGCCTGTAGGGTCATCTCTTACCTTCAAAGTTTCCAGTAATGCTTCATGATCAACACTACTAATTGTCCATAGTTTTTTTTGTTTTTGGTCTAGCATGATGTCTCAATAACTTAACATTTGTTGCTATAACAAGGTGAGAATACATTAGAATGGTTTTTTTTTCTCATAGTCTACAAATGCAGGTATTCCATTCTTTCTAATCATATATGTTCACAACCAAGTTTCGAAAACAACAACTGAACCTATGTGATCATAACTTTTTTTATCAACATCTAAATATACTTAGAATAACAAATATATATTATTGTAAACAACCTAAATGATGATGAAATGGTAATGCAACCAAGTTCAAGAAATAAAAACTGAACCTATAGGATACATGAATCCATCATCATCTGTCATTGGTTGTGTTAGATTTTTCTTTCATTGTACACATCGTGCCAACCAATAGTCTGATCCCTCTTCATTCCCCTACGGTGCTACAACTCCATAGACCTGTCCTGGTTATACAAGATCTGAAAGATGATCGTAGTCAAGTGAACTTTCCATTACATCTTGTAATGAGGATTGTGCTTCAAATAAAGGGGTTAGGTATTGTGAAATCCATGTATCTACCCGCTCACTTGACTCGCACTGATCCCAATCACACTGACTACAATTCTGACAAAAAAAATCCATCTCTCATGTCCATATGGTCTATGCACTCACATCTGAGCTTCAAATTGAATGCATCTTTGAAGAATCTATAATTGTTTGACATTCCATTCTGTCTCCCATTGTTCCCTCCTCAACCAACCAAAAGAACCTACACACTTGTGAATCAAGTGTCCCTCCTCGTGATAGTGCATAAGTACACCAATCCACAATAGAACATGCATCACTGAATTTTGCACCACCTCTGATCTGCATTTGTTCCTTAACCAAATCTCTCTTCACACATGCACCTACGCCATCATGCTAGCCTTTTCCATGCCCAACTTTGAAAAAACTCCAAATATGTGGTACACCCCTCTCTATATGCATCCTGCTCAACCAATAAAACATGCAAACATTCTTGAATTTCCCTTTGTAGTTATCTGACCAAATCAATTGTTGACCCATTGCAATTCCTTTTTCGTACAAGAACTCAAAAAAAATTCAAAACAATGTTGTACAAACTCAGCTGAATGAGATCTATCATCACTCATGTAAAAATGGTACTCCCTAATTATCTTCCTATCATCTTTTGTACTATCAATGGCATGCCTATATGTTATGTGGACAAAAATAGCAATTTGAATAGAATTATAATATTGTGATTGAACTTCATTTTGTGGTTGCAATGCATAATTTTCAGCAAAATCAACTACAGATACAATAGTTTCAATGGGGAAAGAGTCCTTACACATCCTGAATTGTCGATCCAACCACTGCGACCTATGGCTATGCCTTGCATACTTATAGAAAAGATTTTTCTTAAAATATGAAATAAAATCAACAATACTTACCTCTCTTGCAACCAACTCACATCTAGAACCCTCACCTCCACTCTTCAATGTGTATTTGACTATCTCATACTTGCTTTTCTCAACAATTTTGTTACCAAAATCATGATCGTTTCCCTCATGAAATCATGTTACAAAATTTGATAAACCAACACATTGCAAACCAGTTTCATTTAAACAAGCATTTCTATAAAATAAGAAATCATCACCTCTAATGCATAAAAATGAATCTAACAACTCCCTGGATGACTTAGGAAGTTACATTGTATGACACTCTTGCAACATTTCATCAGTATGAATAGTAGAACGAATATGGCATAACAATTCATGATACATTGAAAACTCAACATGGTATTTACAACATCATGTATTACAAACCTTAATAGGAACACAATAAAATGGCTTGCAAGACTCAAAATCCCTTTGTGAGATTTTCAAATGTGGATGTTCTTGACAAAATTGTTTGTACAAAATTATTTGGCTACATTCCAAAAAATGTTTAGGATGTGGTGTACGATCTCAATTACCAATTCGTAACTTTAAAAAATTCTTTACATTCGATGATACTCTAGAGTGAGAATTCCAATATTGTTCAATTTGAATCTTTACATTATCAGTTAGTTTTTTATCAACATGTGGAACTCTCCCACTAAAAGTCCATGTATCATTTTGAAGAGCACTATCGAGTCTTCCTCTTCTTGATAGTGCTCTATTCAATGTTTTATGATTTAAGTTAAAATCAATACAATTTTGTTTCATTAAACGAGCATTTTTCAAATGATGGCTTATTAGTGAGGTTGTGATCACTCTTTGAGCAACCCTTTTATCTTTTTCCTTACTAGTCTTTCCAATAGAGGTTAGAGCATTAAAAATATTTTTTACAATAAGACTATATTTTTCTAATTTTTTTTTGAGATGAATCTTCAATTTTTTTAATAATGGTCTCATTTTGTAAATCTTAAGTAATTGCACAAAAGGTTGGCATTGTTCGATTAATGTCTTGTTGGAAAATAATTTATTGAACATTTTCGTAGCCCACAAATGAACCGTTCGTTGTGACATTTTTCCTTGAAGATTATCAATTATGTTCTCATCTATTTCAACCAACCATTTAGGGGTTCTTTTGTAATTAGGTGTTGCATAAGGTTCATTTTCAATATTTTCAATAACAATTTCATTTTGAACAACATTTTCATTGTCAAAAAAAAATTCATTCTCAACCACATTTTCATTTTCAACATTTTCAATAACAATTTCATTTTGAACAACATTTTCATTGTAAAAAAAAAAATCATTTTCAACCACATTTTCATTTTCAACATTTTCAATAACATTTTCAACAACATTTTCACTCTTAATGTTGTTCACATTTTCATTTTCAATTTTAATATTTTCATTTTCAATTTGAATATGATGTTCAATATTTTTAATTCCCATTTCATCTTCACTTGAATTAACATTTAATGGTTCAGAAGAAGCTTCAATTTGAATATTTTGCATACCTTGTCTTCTTTTCCTATGACTTTCTCTATATTTTTCTCTATATGCTTTAATTTAATCTATTGTAAGTCTCCTTTTACCTTTTCTCTTACACCGGCTACTACTCCCCATTGCACAAACAAAGAAACACACACAAATGATTGGAATTCTAAAAAAAGTGTTAGAGAATCTTTGAAAAGCTGAATTTCATCTGATGCAAATAGAAAACATGAGAATTTCGCGACAAAAAGAATGTAGGGACTGTTGAAATCCTCAAAGTGGTCCCTTTTTTGTTTTTTATATAACTTACAAAACGGATATCCATCTATAACGGATATATGTTATAGATGGATATCCATCATCTCTAGTGTTATTACAATGTCATATATTTATAATATATATATATATATATTTATATATATTCAAATATAACATATATTATATATTATATTTTAATATACTATATATTAATATATAATATATATATATATTAATATATCATATATATTAATACTATATATTAAAATATTAATATTTATTGCTGCTCATCCAAGTGTATAACCTTCTAATACACAAAACGAATATCCATTATTTGAACTCTAAGAATTCTTATTTCTTTTGACATATGATATATATTTATTATATATTAATATTTATTATGTATTAATATATAATATAAATTTATATATTATTATATATAAATATATATAGCATATATTAATATAATATTAATATATATAATATATATTACATAGATTAATATTATACTAATATATTTAATATAAAATATATAATATACAGTATCCCACTCTATAAACCCTACACCCACTCTCTCTTTCTCCCACTCTCTCCCTCTCCCTCCATCTCCCTCCCTCTCTCCCACTCTCCCTCTCTCCCTCTCTCCCTAAACCCAATCTATATCCTTCCATCCCACTCTCTCCCACTCCCTCCTCTCTCCTCTCCCTCTCTCCTAAACCCTATTCCTCCTATCTCCCTCTCCCACTCTCTCCTCTCCCTCCCTCTCTCCCTCTCTCACTCTCCCCTCTCCCCTCTCCCCTCTCTCTTTCTCCAAACTCTCTCCCCTCTCTCCTCCTCTCACTCTCTCCACTCCTCTCTCCCACTCTCCCCTCTCCCTCTCTCTCTTTCCCACTCTCCCACTCTCTCCAAGTCTCCTCCCTTCCCTCTCTCCTCTCTCCCTCTCTTTCTCCCTCATCTCCCTCCCTCTCTCCCACTCTACCTCCCAAAAAATATAAATACTCTGTCTCCTCTCCTCTCATCCCTCCCTCTCTCTCCCACACTCTCTCCGGCTCTCCCCTCTCTCCCTACTCTGTCTCTCTCCCACTCCCACATACCTCTCTCCTCCCCTCTCTCCTCCTCCTCTCCTCCTCTCCCTCTCCTCCCTCTCTCCACTCTCTCCCTCTCCCTGCCCACTCTCCCTCCCTCCCTCTCTCCTCTAGCTTCATCCTCCTCCTCCCCTCTCCACTCTATATCACCCCTATCTACTCTATGAGCCCTATACCACTATATGACCCTATCCCACTGTCCCTCTCCTCTCCCTCTCCCACTCTCTCAGCTCTCTCCCACTCTCTCCCTCCCTCCCTCTTTCCACACTCTCCTCTCTCCCTAAACCTAAAACCCACTCTATCTCCCTATCTCCCACTCCTCTCCTCTATCCCACTCTCCCACTCTCTCTTTCTCCCACTCTCTCCCTCTCCCCCCTCTCTCCCAATCTCTTCCACTCCCTCCCTCTCTCCCACTCTATGCCACTCCCTCCCTCTCTCCCACTCTATGCCACTCCCTCCCTCCATCCTACTCTCTTTCTCTCCCTCCCTCTCTCCCACTCCCTCCCTCTCTCCCTCTATAAGCCCTGTCAACTCTATAAACCCTTATACCCACTATATAAACCCCTGTCCCTCTCCTCCTCTCCTCTCTCCTAAACCCTTCTTCACCAACACTTTCCCACTCTCTCCTTCTGCTACCCCTCCCTCTCACCAAACCTAAAGCCCAATCCCCCATCTCCCTCTCTCTCTCTCTCCTCTCCTCCCTTTCCCTCTCTCCCCTCTCTCAACTCTCCCTCTCTCTTTCTTCCCTCTCCTACATCTCTCCCTTCCCTCCTCACTCTCTCCCTCCTCCCTCTCTCCCAATATCTCACTCTCTCTCCTCTCCCCTCCCTCTCCCACTCTCCCACTCTCTCTCTCCTCTCCCTCTCTCCCTCCTTCTCTCCCACTCTCTCCCACTCTCTCTTTCTCCCACCCTCTCTCCCTAAATCCTCAACCCACTCTATCTTCCTCTTTCGCACTCTCTCCCTCTCCCTCTCTCCCACTCTCTTCCACTCTCCCTCTCCCTCCCTCTCTCACATGCTATCCCTCTCTCCCACTCTCCCACTCGCTCTTTCTCCCACTCTCTCCCTCTCTCCAATTCTCTCCCTCTCACTCCCTCTCTCCCAATCTCTCCAACTCCCTCCCTCTCTCCCAGTCTCTCCTCTCCCTCCCCCTCTCTCCCTCTTTTTCTCTCCCACTCCCTCCCACTCTCTCCTCTGAAAACCTCTCCCTCCCTCTCTCCCACTCCCTCCCTCTCCCTACCTTTCTCCCACTCTATAAACCCTATCCCACTCTATAAACCCTATACCCACTATATAAACCCTATCCCTCTCCCACTCCCTCCCTCTCCCTACCTTTCTCCCACTCTATAAACCCTATCCCACTCTATAAACCCTATACCCACTATATAAACCCTATCTCACTCTACCTCTCTCCCTCTCTCTCCCACTCTCTCCCTCTCCCTCCCTCTATCCCACTCTCCCTATCTCACTCTACCTCTCTCCCTCTCTCTCCCACTCTCTCCCTCTCCCTCCCTCTATCCCACTCTCTCCCACTCTCCATCTCTCCCTCTTTATCCCACTCTCTCCCTCTCCCTCCCTCCCCAGTGCTCTCCCTCTCCTCCTCTGTCACTCTCCCACCTCCCCTCTCCCTCTCCACTCCATCTCTCACACTCTCTCCCTCCATCCTCTCTCTCTCTCTCCCTCTCCTCGCTCTCCCTCCCTCCATCTCCTCCCTCTCTCCACTCTATAAACCCCTATACCACTATATAAACCTATCCTCTCTCCCTCTCCTCTCTCCCTAAAGCCTAGAAACTAGTCCTATCTCCCTCTCCCTCCCTCCCTCTCCTCCCTCTCTCCCAGTCTCTCCCTCCTCCATCTCTCCAACTCCTCTCTCCCTCTCCCTCCTTCCTCTCTTCCTCTCCTCCCTCTCTCCTCTCCCTAAAACCATAAACCTCTTGCTCTCCTCTCTCCCTCCCTCCCACTCTCCCTCCTCTTTTCACCTCTCTCCCTCTCTCCTCCCATCTCCCTCTCTTTCTCCCCACTACCTCCCTCTCTCCCTCTCTCCCTCTCCCTCCTCTCGACGCTCTCCCATTCTGATCTCCTCATACCCCCACTCTCCTCTACCTACCTCTCTCCTCTCTACCTGCTCTCCCCTCGACCCTAAACCCTATCACTGCTCTCCTCTCTCCCTCTCTCCCTCTCTTACCTCTCCTTTCTCCATCTCCTCTCTCCTCCTCTCTCCCTCCCTCCTCCCAGTCTCTCCCCACTCCTCCCTCTCTCATTCTCCTCTCTCTCCTCCCTCCTCCTCCTCCCTCTCCCTCTTCCTCTCTCACTAAACTCGAAATTCACTCCTATCGCCTCTCTCCCACTCTCTCCCTCTCCCTCTCTCTCCCTCTCCCTCTCCTCTCTCTCTCCCTCTCCCTCCCTCTCTCCCACTCCTCCTCTCCCTCCCTCCCTCTCCCTTCCAACTCCCTCCATCTCTCCCACTCTCTCCCACTCCCTCCCTCTCTCCCACTCTCTCCCATTCTCCCTCTCTCCCTCTCTCCCTCTCGCCCACTCTCTCCCTCTCCCTCACTCTCTCCCTCTCCCCCACTCTCCCTCTCTCACAAACCCTAGTAAACAATATATTTGAAAGGGAATGGAGACTTAAAAGGGATACTATGTATTGAATATATTATATATTATATTTAATATATATACAATATATCTAGAATATAAATAATATATATTATAGTATATATTATATATAATATATACTATAATATATTTAATATATAATACATAGTATGTTTATATTTAATAAATTTATAATAGAAAAAAATAGATATTCGTTACTAACTCCATTGGATATTGATGCCCTGTGAAAAATCAATATGGTGTTGCATAACGGATATCCAATCTAAATGGTATCCGTTTTGAGCAGATATCTATTATGTTGCCTCATTTTCAAATGAAGACAATGTATTAAATATAATATATATTATATATTATATAATTTATATAATATAATATTATTCATATATATTATATAATATATAATATAAAACTTATATGTGTAATATATTATTATATATTTATATACAATAAATTTATGATATAAAAAACAGATATCCATTTTTTGCTCTATTTAATTTAAGCCACATGGGAATATAATATAGTTTTAAAAAATGGATATTTGTTTCTTTGAGGACTTTATAATGCGAATTCTTCCTCATTTTCATGAACCCTGCCTCATTTTGGCGACGCAATAGTCGAGCAGCAACCTCTAGGTATGTTGTTTTTGCATATTTAAAAAAAAAAAAAATCTAATTAGTGATAAATTTATGTTTTTTTTTGCATTCTTTGTAGATTTATTGAATTTTTTCATTTCTATCTAAACTTACAAAAAAATAAATAAATAAATAAATGGAACCTTCAATACTAGAAAAAAAGCATAAAATTGAACCTAGCATACTAAATAAACATAAAATAGAACTTTCATTACCCCCTTTCTACATTTTTTTAAATTGTTTTATATTCTTGTCTAATTTTCACTCTTCTTTATCACTTATTTTCATGTTTCTTAAATTCTTGCTTTGTTTCTTATTTTTAAGTTAGTATTTCTTTGCTAAACTATTTGTTTTTTTAATTTTTTAATTGTTTTGACTCTCCTCAACTCTCAAAATAGAAAGGATCCTTGTTGGAAGTGCTCTAAATTTCCAATTCTCGGTGAATTTGAATCCATTATTAGTACTGACCAGATAAAACTTGTCCTTGCAACCATAGGGAAATGGGCGAAGTGAATGGGTAATAATCGATGAGTTATGCAGAAGGCTATCATATTGAATCATATACAAATGATAGCCTCTTGCACAAACCATCGATTATTACCCATTAAATTTTCCCATTTTCCTATGGCTGAACATAGGACAAGTTTTGTTTAACCATTACTAACTATGTATACATATTCACTAAGTATTGGCAATTTGGAGCTTAACACTTCCACATTGCAGCGAATTAAAATTTTAATGTATTTTTAAATGAGATTTCACATCACTTTAACAATTATTTGTTTTCCATTTACATGCCTTAGACATAAATGAGCTTTACACGTTTTTTTCATTTGTATTCAATTAAGTTGTTTATATTGAATGGTTTAAGGGGATTTTAAACATGTATCTTACATTTTTAAATTACAAATTTAATGTAGGTTCACTTATATCTAAATCATGGATCCACGCCCTCCAGCTCCAACCACTCCACCTCCACCCACTCCACCTTAAAACCCCCCAACTCCACCACCTGCACTTGATGGTGCTCACTTCCGAGAACAAGTCAATGTGAATGTTAGAACCATTCAGGATCAAGTTAATGCTATTCAAAATGAAGAATGTGTTCACCCATTATTGAGGCGTTTTGCATCAAAAATGCAAATTGTTGTTGATGTTGTTAGGTCAATGGAAGTGGACTTACATGAGCATCAACGATGGCTAGAGGAAAGGAGAAAGTCCCAATCTAAAGAGGAAAACACAAAGAAATGAATAAATGCAACTGAGAGCCGCAAAAATTTATTAAGACAATGATCTTATTGTGAAACCTTGATGTTTATCCTATTCTAAAGGTGCAAAATAACTATTATGCAATAAAGAAAAACACAAGGAACACTTCAAAGATTAGCCTAAGAAATGATAACACAAATAAAGAAGGTGAACATCAAATGAGGCCACAATTGATTATACCTTCTTTGTGCTGCAATCCCTTGGTTGGCCCTTCATGTTTGAATGCTTGTGTGCTCCTTAGATGACTATGAAGAAAACTAGATGCAAAATGAACTATGTGATAGAATGCTAATGCTTATCACTAAGTGGCTTGGCTAGATGACCGAAAATACTTGCAAGTTGAGTGATCAATTTGGTAGCATAAGGGTGCAAATGGCTAAGTGTTGTTTCAAATGGTGAAATGGAAAGAGTTTGGTATCAAAATGCATAAGGTCCCTAAATGATAGAAAATATGGGGTATTTATGGAAGAATTTGATTTCTCTAGAGAAATTGGTGGTTAAGATTGAGCCACCATGGCCAAGATGTAGGGCTATGGTGAGTTGAAGACTCACAATCCCTCACATCTTGTCATGTGGAGGATGAAGTGCCCAAAGGACATGATGAGATGGAAGGAGGGTACATGATCTGGAAGAAGGACAAGTACTTTGAAAGTGCATTGGGAGAGGAGAAGATTTCCTTAAAAGGAAAGTTCTTGTTCCCAAATGGTTGGAAAGTGACATGAGAGGAATTTTAGTATTCCTCAAAAATATCCATGGGGAAAAGGAAAGTAGTTGGGAAAATAAATGTGAATTAAAAATTCACATGCTTGGAAGAATCCCATGGACAAAACAAAGTCCCAAAAAAGGAAGAATTTGTCCACATGTGACTTGATGTGACAAGTCAAAGATTCTAGAAGATGCATGGGAAAAGGGGAATTCTAGAGGAATAAATGTGAGTTAAAAATTCACATGGGGAAGAGAGGAGCCTTGGATGAATAAAAATGAATTAAACATTCCTTGGGGAATGGGGAGAGTTGACCAAGGTACTGATTAGGCTTGACTGATCAATAATTAGAAGATAATTAGTGCTTAATAAGGATTAGAAGCCAACCTGCAAAAGTTGGAGGATGTGACACATCCTAATCAAGGATTAGGCATGTGCACATCCCTAATGAAGAAAATTAAGAGGTGGGCTAGGGTTAAGTGAAAGTGATTAACATGTGAGGAATTAAATAAATGTTATATTTATTTAATTCATTTGATGAAAGGACGATTAAAGAGATAAGGTATTTAATTATTAACTAAATACCTTAGGTATTTGGCAAAACTAAGAGTATTAATTAAATAATAGTAATGCAAATAAGAAGATGTTCAGACGAAAAGGGATAAATTTGGACCAATGAAAGTGTCCAAATTTGGATGTCTACATTTTTCCCCTCTTTTAGATGGTGTTAAGAAGTAGCATCATTTCAAAGACTATTAAAACATAGAACCCAGAAGAAGATGGTCGGATTGGGAAAGATGCCCCAGTCATCAAAGGAATGACTAGGAAGAAAGATAATGGGGGTGAAGATGAAGGTTAGAGATTTAGGATGCCCTCTTGAGAGGACATGTGGGTTCAAGAGAACACGAGTGTGCTCTCGAAATGGATGAGACAATGAAAAGGGAGATGAGAAAAATGATGCAAAGCGATGGATAAGAAAGGATGATAAGCGATGGGAGATGATGAGAAGCACAAATGGATTTAAGGACAAGAGGTGATGTTGCCCCAATCAATCTACAAGCCAAAATGGGTTGATGATGGATGGAGTGTTGTTAGTGAGGGAATGATATATCCCAAGATGACACAAATGGGTTGATGATGAAAGTGTTGTTGATGAGGGAAGGATACATCCCAATAAAGAGGGTTGTTGATGAGGGAAGGATACATCCCGAAAAAACACCAAAGGATAGGGAAGGATACATCCTGATGATGACGATGATGATAAGGATGAGTGGATCAAAGCTTGTAACAAGGTTGGGGACAAGACCAAGGATGTGGTTAGATGATTTGTGCTAGATTGAATGGATGAGGATTGGATTGAGATATGAGATGGATCAAAGAAATAAAAATGATTGGGAAAAAATGCTTAGAATAACCAAACGATACTATTCAAAGAAGTTTGAAGAGATGATGATAAGAGATTGGATGGATAGGGGGGAGATTGATGAAAGATGAATGGATGGGTGGGGAAGATGAAATGCAATCCTAATGAAATTTTCCATTTTCAGAGCATTGATTTTTTCTATAGCATAAGACACAAGATGACAAGGTATGGAGAACCAAGGCCAATTCGTGTCTAATGCATAAGACAAAAACACAACAAACAAGAAGGCTATCTGAATACCCCAAAGTCATGAAGACCTTGGTCAGGAAAGGTATTGGGATAACCACAAGCACAAAAGGATGCCCCAACATAACACAAGACCTTAAGGATCTTGGTGGGTACTACGTGGGACAACCCAGAAGATAGCAACAAAGAAAAAAGATCAAAATACGCCCCTATGGTTACCAGTCAAAGCACACCATAATATGACAAATTAAGGCGACCTTGACAAGTGATGATAGGGAGCTCAAATGATAAACAAAAGACAAAAGTATCAAAAGATCGCAATCAATTTCAAGCTTCCTTTTCCATAGGATCAATGGGATGGATGGGATTGATGAGGGCTATTAGGAAGGATGCATCCTGTTGAGACCAAAGATGGATACTAAACTAAAAGATTGATATGACGCGGGATATTCAAAACTAATTGAACCTCATGATATGAGTGGATCTCATTTGTGAAGAACCAACTAGATAAGGGCATACTTGATGACACGACGTGAGACATGAGACACAAGACACGAGACTAACACACCCTAAGGACCTAGGGGCTCAAGGGCCAATCAAAGATTAGCCTTGCCTACGTGAAAGTGCAAAGCCCTCGTAGTTCAATTAAAGACAGACAATTGACCATGGATAAAGGTGGAAAGAGGATAATAAAGACCTCAATGGATGACCAATACAGGATGGGAAAAAGGAGCCCCAAGGAAAATCAAAGGATTGACCTTTCCTAGGTGAAAGCGCAAGGGCAATGTAGTTCGAAAAAAGTCTAAAGAAAAATGATGGATAAAGGATGATGACAAGATAAACTTGAGAAGGGGATAAAATGATGGGACTGATATGATGAGACAAGATAGACCTAGTGGATTGGATAGGATGATGACGATCACATGAAGCTCAGGGAAGGGATAGTTATTCAAAGCATCAAAAGATGAACTGGGAGAATGATATGGTGGAGAGATGAATGATGAGAAGTGATAGGAGATTGGAAAGATGTACAAAGGAAGTAGGAGTGACGACAATGAGATGGATGGTATTGGATTGCATGGGGAGTAGCCTATAGCTAGATACCAATGACAAGGGATTATGAGATCGGATGAGGATAGAGATAAACAGATAGGAAGATAAGGATGGGGAGATGGAAGGGGTGCTATGATGGATGTAGAGGGGGATAAGGATACAGAGGTTAAAAGGATTGTGTGGAGGGATTGGAAGATAAGGATGGGGAGGTGAAAAAGGATTAGTGGATTGAGGGATGAATGATATCTCCAAGGACTATATCACAAAGGAAGATAGATGCCCCCCCTCTATATATGTCATGTGCAAGGAGGCATGAAGGATGAAATAGAGAAGGATAGGAAAATAAAGGAGTGAGATGGATAAAGATAGGATGTGTCAATAAGGAAGGGAGATTGAAGGTAGCATGATGGGTGGAAAAGGAAGGTAGACAAATGCGAATAAGGATTAGGATAGTGTGTGGATGAGGGGAATTTATTCCAAGAGGTGTCCAAAGAATGTTTATATGTTTTCCCCTATTGATATCAAGATCACAAGGAGAATGGAGGGATTTGGATATAAATGGGATATGATGGCAGGATGTGGAAGATAGGTAGGATGGAGGAGATGGTTGAAGGGGATGCAGTTGCCCCCAAGTGCATAAGGAAACTAAATGGGAGATTTACGCATGACGCCTGTTTGCTAGGTTTTCATCATGGTACTTATCCAAGGCACTTGTTTGCCAAGTTTTCACCATTGGACGATTAATTTCTCTTTACTATTTTTTTTATTTTTATTTTTATTTTTATTTTTGGATTTTTCTGATTTTTTTTTTTTGACTTTTTTGACTTTGTGGATAGCATGCAGATGGAGATGGATAAGGATAGGGATGCAGATAAGGGGATTTATAAGATACGCGATAACGATATGGATGAGGGACTCAAGCATCAAGTTCCATGCGAGGTATTAAGAGCCCATGTGTGAAGTGATTGTTGGATGTTGGTACAACCTTATTAGGATAAATGGATTATGCAAGAGAATGGATTAAAGGGGTTGGATGAGGGAGATATGTAGGATAATGGATGGGATGTTGGAAAGCGTATGAATGGAATGATGGGGATATGTTTTCAGGATCAACATTGACGCATGTGGTGGTGTATCTGAAAGGATAGGAGGATTAATGGATGGGGAATGCAGGGATAATGGAGGAAATGGGATAGTGAATTTTGGGAGATAAGGACCCAAAAAAAATTTAGGAGATGAAAGCGGTGTATGATTAGCTTTTGGATTAGCAACTTTGGATGTTGTTATAGATTTTTAATTTGAAGGCATTGCATCTTTTTTCTTTGCGACCCACATGGTTTTGATTTTTCTTTTGGTGGGCCTTTGTGGCCTACGGATTTGATTTGGGTTTTGGATTTTATTTTTCTTCTCTTCACCATGTCTTTTAGAGGGGACATGGGGAGCTTTAGATTCATGTGGATGTTTGGATTTATGCATTTTTGTTTTAGCATCCAAAGTGTTTTTAGTAGCAATGGGATGGGTGTGAGGAAATGGATGATGTGGAGCGATGGAGGTAGGATTATGGGGATTACGTGTAGATGGAGGATGTGTAGATACTTGCCTTTGTTGATCCTGATTAGGGAACGCAAGAGTGGGATGTTTATGATGGGTGACATGGATAGGTGTAGGATGAGATGGAGGAGGTGATTTTGGGATATAAGGGCCCAAAATGGACTTAGGACCTAGAGGAAGTGTGATGGCGGATGAAGGTACATAAGGACCCAAAATGGATGGAGGGACATAAGGACCCAAAATGGATGGAACAGATGGAGGAATATGGATGGCTATTTTGAGGTGATATGATGGAGGGGGGATGGCAGCAAATGATTTGGTAGAGCAATGGGAAGAGCCTATATTTATTTTGGAAGAGGCTCATTGAGGACATCTAGAGGTTGTACCACATCTTTAGATTGTGATTCTTGGGAAATAGGTCCAAGACCTCGCATACAGAGTTGTTCTTTGACTTGGATGGGCTCTAAAATACCTTGCTCATGAAGGCCTAAGCCTTTTCCTTGATAATTAATGTTCTTAAGCATTTGATCCATAATAGGATTTTTGTTATTATGGAAGAATGATGCGAGTCAATTATTAGGTGGGGGAGGACGAGTGGCATATATGATTTGTTTTTCTTCTGCATGGAGACCACCATGGAAGAATTTGAGAGTACTAAGGGGATAGTAGGTTTAGGTGATGATGGAGGATCATGGGATGGAGATGATGGGGTAGCGACATCTTGAGTGGGACAAAGGAGGGGTAACAGATCAAGAGAGGGATTAGGTGACATGATAGGATCTAGATTTGTGGCAATAGTCAATAAGGGATCATGCGATGGAGTGATCGGATCTTGAGTATCAGGGGGATCATGGGATGGAATGGATGGGGGATTATCATCTTGAGATGGACTAGATGGGATGACAGGATCTTGATGTGGAGAAGGGGATATGTTGGTATGCTTTGGATCAAGCTCTTGGCATGAATCTTCTTGTGTGGGTGGTATGATGATGGAGTCTTAAAGGGATTCTTCAAGTAGGGGAGATGGAAGGATGGAGGATTCATGAATTTCATGGGAGGAGTGGATTGGATTTGCAGATCTGCGATGGGTTGGGAGGATCATGGAGTAGAGGGAGTGAATTGGATTTGACTATCTTTGATGGACTTGGCAGATCCTGAAGTAGGAGATGGGGGTTCGATGGATTCAGAGGGTTTGATGATTTCAACGGTTTGAGTGATGATATCGGTTGTAGCATCAATGATAGGTGTGATACAGAGAAGGGTCTCACCACTAATGACTGTGGATGATGGATTGGGATGACATGGTTCCATGACAATAGGATGTGGATTTGGGGACATCTTCTTTGTCATAAGTCCTTGGAGAACTTCTGGAGTGAGAAAATTACATACTCTAGGCTTGGCTAGGGTGATGGGAATAGATGAAGGATTGGGATTATGGAGTGGTGGACTAGGATTAGATGGAGGAATGGGATTGGATGGAAGACTAAGAGTAGGTGGAGGATTAGGATTGGATGGAGGATTAAGGTAGGGATATCGGGATGGTGAATTAGGATAGGAGGACATGGACAGTGGATTAGGACAAGAGGGTATAGCTGGTGGATTAGGATGGGAAGATTGAGATGGCTGATTAGGATAAGAAGGCATTGATGTTGGATTAGGAAGATTGATGGGGATGTAGGATTAAGATAAAAAGGTGTGCATGTAGAATTAGGATAGGTTGATTGGTATGGAGGATTAGGATAGTGGGACATGGATTAGGGAGTCTAATCGGAGTATTGGGATGGCAGATTAGGATAAGAAGAGGCGGGTGTTGGATAAGAGGATGATGTAGATGAAGGATATGATGAATATGCAAACGAGGAAGATAGTGAATATCCCTTGTCAAAGGTAGCATAAGGAGCGTGATTAGGCATGGATGAAGGCATAATGGGATAGCTTGAAGGGGTGATTAGATTGTGGAAAGTGGTTGGGGAAATCTTACTAGAAATGATAGCATCAAGGGGATCTATGTCATATTCTTCTTGATCGACAAGACTTTCATTATCGTCATCAATGTAATTAGGGTTTCCCTTGAATACTATTGATGGAGGACAAGGATTCATGATGATGAAAGGATAAATAGGATGGATAAAAGATTTTGGATGGAAACAGACTAAAGCTCAAATCGGGATTTAGGTCAAGCTTAGATCAGGATTGGATTAAAGTTCAAATTAGGATGATTGGATGATGCAATGGGATTAATTATGATGATCAGATTTTATTAGTAAAGGATGATTACGACACCGAATCTACCTCGAGATCAAAGTAGATTGATTGGGTTGAAGGTGATTAGATAGGGATGTGATTGGATTAGATCGATAAGATCGATTAATGAAATGATTGATAGGATCCAATGATGGATCGAAAGGGATTGCAAACCCCATTCAAATATTAGCCTAGGTGACTTAGGATACTGATTGATCAAATTAAAGGATAAATGGATGATTGCAATGCAAAATCCACTTTGAGATTGAAAGTGGATTTATGAGGCCAACGATGATGATTAACTTAAGACGAATGACAACCCTAAGCAGATGTTGTTGATGACGATCAAACTCAAAAACCTAGGTCAATTTGGATAGCCACTTCAAACGAAATTTAGAGGATTTGGATTGGGAAAATGCTTATGGATATGTGTCCTAGAGATGTTTCCATATGGTGTACCTATATGATTCGGATGATGAATGAGTGACCTTGACAGAATGCACATGGACCAAAGCTCATATTGGGATTGGATCAGAGGACATGATATGACTGATTCTAAACCAACTTCAGGGATTTTAACTAGATGACACAAGGTGTTGACAATCAGATTTTTACCAAATTTGGTAGTTTTCAAAAATTATCAAATTTTGCCATTTTAGGAAACTTCACAGACATACCTTTGAGAGTCAATTTTTTTTTCCCAAAAAATACCCAAAACTAAGATAGGATGAATTGCCAACTAACATCCCAAATCTGAGACATGCATTATGAGTTATTAATGAAAACGATTTTTTAAAAACTAAAAAAAAAAAACACTAAATTGGGATTTTGAGGGTCAAGATGAAAGTTTGGAGGCCTGAAAATGTGTTCAAACGGGGTCAAACTGACTCAAGGTCAACTAGGAATCCACATACCACCTCATAATGCAACCACCCATAAATTTCAACCCAATTAGACATCTGAGTCAAAAGTTATGGCCTCTGAAAGTTTCACCATAAAAATCAAAACCCCTAAAACAAAGTCCAAGTGATTGGGATGAATGATTTGATGATGGATATGGACTCTAATGATGTTCTAAGATGCACCTATGTGATTTTGTTGATGAAATTATGACTTTCAAAAAGTGTTTATGAACAGAAACAATGATGATGGATGAAAGTCAGGTTCGCCCCTCTATAGGGCAGGTTCGCCCCTCTGCAGGGAAAGTTCACCCCTCAGTAGGGCAGGTTCGCCCCTCTGCTTTCAAACTTGTGAAACAGGGAAACAGACTCTCAGAACGAGGAGATAGATGATCAGAACGAGGAAATGAATGATCAAAGTGGATGGACAAATACTCAGAATGAGTAAACAATTTATCGAAAGGGGAGACAGACTCTCAAAACGAGGAGATGAAAGTCTGGAATGGATAAACGATTAATCAGAACGAGTAAACGATTGATCGAATTGGACGAATGACTACTCAGAATGAGTAAACAATTGCTAAGAATGGATGAACGACTCTTGAAACGAGAAGACGAAAGCTTAGACTGAATCAAAGATCACTCGAAATGAGTAAACAGATGATCGAAATGAAATAACGATTACTCAAATGAATGTTTGGAATGGATGAATGAAATCTTGGAACGAGTAAAAGGGTACTCAAAATGCGAAATGAATGTTTGAAATGGATAAACAGGTGTTCAGAATGGGTGAATGGAAGTTCAAAACAGATAAACGGAAGCTTGAAAAGGATGAACGGAAGCTTCCAAAGGATGAACGGATGCTTGAAAATGATGAACAAAGATTCGGAATGGATGAACGGATGCTTGAAAAGGATGAACGAATGTTCAAAATGGTTAAATGAATGATTGGAATGGTTAAATGGAGGCTTGGAATAGATAAACGGAGTGAAATTGACTGTTCAGGGCAGGTAGGTTCACCCCACTACAGAGCAGATCAGGGTAGGTTCGCCCCACTGTAGGGCAGGTTCACCCTTTTGTGGGAAACTAGGACCTGGCTTGGATGGAAACGACTATGGAAAGGACTTAAAATGACAACAATGAGGCTGACTTGTCAAAAATTTTACTAGTTTCTCACAACAAGACACTTCAAACAAGCACAATCCTATGATTAGTGTTAAGGGTATGGCCAACAAAGGTCTTAATCTAGGATGCACAGGGCTTCTAGGGAGTCCTCGATATACTCTCGCTACGTGAGTCTCAAACCGTGAATACCATCCCGTCAAAAGTGTGAGTTGAAAACCCTAGTGACATATTGAAGGGCTCAAACCAACTCTTCACGTCTATCTAGGTATCACCCTAGTTTCGATGCTAAGCCAGACATGACATGACTAGATTGGGGTACAACTTTGGCTCTTCCCCCTTTCTATACCCCACTTATACGCGTGGTTGGGATCGTCCCTTGGGGTGATGAAATACCCAAGAAAATCCCTCTAAAAAGAAGGCACTAATTGTTTCCAACTACTCTGTAGGCTCACACGAAGTACAAGGGCAAAGTGAAAACAAACTAATACCCCCTTGGGTCACACAAAAATAGACACAGCAAGTAGTAAATTTTACTTCCCCCTAATTAAACTATGTGCCTAGATGAGTAAATGAAAGCACCAAGGAAAGCTTTTAAAATTTAAACAAACGGATGGCCCTGCAAGCAAGTGTTAGCTGTTTTAACCTTCGTTCTTCATCAATTACGAAAATATGTTGCAAAATGTTAGCAAGAAATCCAAAATGAAGCTAAAATTACTATTTTTACCTTCCAAAATGTCAGAAAGCAGAGTCAAAATTAGGGTAGGTTCACCCCTTTGTGGCAAACTATCAGAAAATAGAGTCAAAATCAGAGTCGGTTCACCCCTTTGTGGTAAAATGTCAGAAAACGGAGTTAAAACTAGGGTAGGTTTGCCCCTCTATAGCAAACTGTCAAAAAACAACCTTAAAACTAGGGCAAGTTCACCCCTCTGCAACAAACTATCAAAAAATAGAATCAAAACTACGGCAGGTTTTCCCCTCTATAACAAACTATCAGAAAATAGAGTCAAAACTAGGGTAGGTTCGCCCCTCTGCACAAAACTATCAAAAAATAGAGTCAAAACTAGGGTAGGTGAGCCCCTCTACAACAAACTATAAGAAAATAGCACTAAGACAAGGGCAGGTTTTCCCTTCTACAGCAAACTAGAGGGCAGGTTTGCCCCTCTGCAGCAAACTGCAGGGGAGGTTCGCCCCTCTACAACAAACTAGACGGCAGCTCTGCCCCTCTTCAAGGCAAGTTTGCAAATTTGTGAGTTGAACCTGCAAACAAACTTAAAAACAAAAAAAGTGAAATAATGGAATCCGTTTGTGGGTCCCACCGAGCCTGCCATAAATGTGAAACCTTAATGTTTATCCTATCCTAAAGGTGTAAAATAACTATTATGCAATAAACAAAAATATAAGGAACACTTCAAAGATTAGCCTAAGGAATGATAACACAAAGAAAGAAGATGAAAATAAAATGAAGACACAATTGATTATACCTTCTTTGTGCTACAATCCCTTTGTTGGCCCTTGATGTTTGAATGTTTGTGTGCTCCTTGGATGATTATGAAGATGACTAGAAGCAAGATGAACTATGTGATAGAATGCTAATGCTTATGGCTAAGTGGCTTGGCTAGATGAGTAAAAATACTTGCAAGTTGAGTGATCAATTTGGTAGCATAAGGATGCAAATGGCTAAGTGTTATTTTAAATGGAAAAATGGCAAGAGTTTGGTATCAAAATGCATAAAGTCCCTAAATAAGTGAAAAGAGGGGGTGTTTATAGAAGAATTTGAATTCTCTAGAAAAATGGACGGTTAAGATAGAGCCACCATGGCCAAGATGTAGGGCTATGGTGAGTTGAGGACTCACAATCCCTCACAGCTTGCCATGTGGAGGATAAAGTGTTCAAAGGACATGATGAGATGGAGGGAGGGTACATGATGTTGAAGAAGGACAAGTATTTTGAATGTACATTGCGAGAGGAGAAGATTGCCTTAAAAAGAAAATTCTTATTCCCAAATGGTTGGAAAGTGACATAAGAGGAATTTTAGTATTCCTCAAAAATCTCCATGGGGAAAAGGAAAGTAGTTGGGAAAATAGATGTAAATTAAAAATTCACATGCTTGCAAAAATCCCATGGACAAGACAAGGTTCCAAAAAGGGAAGCACTTGTCCATGTATGACTTTATGTGACAAGTCAAAGATTCTAGAAGATGCATGGGAAAAGGGGATTCTATGAGGAATAAATGTGAGTTTAAAAATTCACCTGGGGAAGAGAGGAGCCTTGGATGAATAAAAATGAATTAAAAATTCCTTGGGGAATGGGGAGAGTTGACCAAGGTACTGATTAGGCTTGACTGATCAATAATTAGAAGATAATTAGTGCTTAATAAGGATTAGAAGTCATCTTGCAAAAGTTGGAGGATGTGACACATCCTAATCAAGGATTATGTATGTGCACATCCCTGATGAAGAAAATTAGGAGGTGGGTTAGGGTCAAGTGAAAGTGATTGACATGTGAAGAATTAAATAAATGTCATATTTATTTAATTCATTTGATGAAAGGACGATTAAAGAAATAAGGTATTACATTATTAACTAAATACCTTAGGGATTTGGCATAATTAAGGGTATTAATTAAATAATAGTAATGCAAATAAGAGGATTTTTAGATGAAAATGGATAAATTTGGACCAATGAAAGTATCGAAATTTGGATGTCTACATTTTCCCCCTCTTTGAGATGAAGTTACGAAGTAGCATCATTTCAAAGACTATTAAAATACAGAACCCAGAAGAAGATTGTTGGATTGGGAAAGATGCCTCAGTCATCAAAGGAGTGACTGAGAAGAAAGATAATGGGGGTGAAGATGAAGGTTAGGGATTTAGCATGCCCCCTCGAGAGTACATTCATGTTCAAGAGAACATGTGTGTGCTCTCAAAATGGATGAGACGATGAAAAGGGAGATAAGAAAGATGATGCAAAGTGATGGATAGGAAAGGATGATAAGTGATGGGAGATGATGAGAAGCACAAATGGATTTAAGGACAAGAGGTGATATTTCCCCAATTAGGCTACAAGCCAAAAAGTGTTGATGATGGATGGAGTGTTGTTAGTGAGGGAATGATATATCCCAAGATAGCACAAATTGGTTGATGATGAAAGTGTTGTTGATAAGGGAAGGATACATCCCAAAACAACACGAGCATAGGGAAGGATACATCCCGATAAAGAGGGTTGTTGATGAGGGAAGGATACATCGTGAAACAACACCAAAGGATAGGGAAGGATACATCCCAATGATGAGGATGATGATAAGGATGAGTGGATTGAACCTTGTAGAAAGGTTGGGGACAAGACCAAGGATGTGATTAAAGGATTTATGCTAGATTGAATGGATGAGGATTGGATTGAGATATGACATGGATCAAAGGAATAAAAATGATTGGTACAAGATGCTTAGAATAACCAAACGATATTATTCGAAGAAGTTTGAAGAAATGATGATAAGAGATTGGATGGATAGGGGGGGAGATTGATGAAAGATGAATGGATGGGTGGGGAAGATGACTTGCAATCCTAATGCAATTTTCTTTTTTTGGAGCACTAATTTTTTCTATACCATAAGACACAAGATGCTAGGGTATGGAGAACGAAGGTTGATTCATGTCTAATACATACGACAAACACAACACACAAGAAGGCTATCCCAATACCCCAAAGTCATGAAGACCTTGGTCAGGCCAGGTATTGGGATAACCACAAGCACAAAAGGATGCCCCAATGTAACATAAGACCTAGAGGATCTTGGTGGGTACTACGTGGGACAACCCAGAAGACAACAACAAAGAAAAAAGATGAAGATACTCCCCTATGGTTACCATTTAAAGCACACCATAATATGAAAAATTAAGGCATCCATGACGAGTGATGATAGGGAGCTCAAATGATAAACAAAAGCAAAAAGTATTAAAATATCGCAATCAATTTCAAATGTCCTTTGCCATAGGATCAATGGGATGGATGGGATTGATGAGGGTTGTTAGGAAGGATGCATCCTATTGAGACCAAAGATGGATACTAAACTAAAAGATTGATATGACGTAGGATATTCAAAACTAATTGAATTTCATAATACGAGTGGATCTCATTTGTGAAGAACCAGCTAGATAAGGGCATACTTGATGACACTAGACACGAGACTGACACACCCTAAGGACCTAGGGGCTCGACTGTCGATCAAAGATTAGCCTTGCCTACATGAAAGCGCAGAGCCCTCATAGTTTGATTAAAGATAGACAATTCACCCTTAATAAAGGTGGAAAGAGGATTTAATGAAGACCTCGATGGATGACCAAGACAGGATGGGTAAAAGGAGCCCTAGGGGCAGATCAAAGGATCGACCTTACCTACGTGAAAGTGCAGGGGCAACATAGTTCGAAAAAAGGCCAAAGGAAAACAATGGATAAAGTATGATAACAAGATAACCCTGAGAAGGGGATAAAATGATGGGACTGACATGATGAGCCAGGATAGACCTGGTGGATTGGATAGGATGATGACGATCACACCAAGCTCAGGGATGGGATAGTTATTCAAAGCATCAAAAGATGAATAGGGAGAATGATATGGTGCAGAGATGAATGATGAGAAGTGATAGGAGATTGGAAAAATGTGCAAAGGAAGTAGGAGTGACGATGATGAGATGGATGGCATTGGATTGCATTGTGAGTAGCCGATAGCTAGATACCAATGACAAGGGATTATGAGATGGGATGAGGGTAGATATAAACAGATAGGAAGATAAGGATTGGGAGACATAATGGATTCTATGATGGATGGATAGGGGGATAAGGATGGGGAGACAGAAGGGATGACATGCCACCTCATAACACAACCACCCATAAAATTTTAGCCCAATTAGACACCCGAGTCAAAAGTTATGGCTTTTGGAAGTTTCGACATAAAAATCAAAACCCCTACAACGAAGTCTAGCTAATTGGGATGGATGATTTAACGATGGATATGGACTCTAAAGTTGTTCTAAGATGCACCTATGTGATTTTATTGATGAAACAATTACTTTCGAAAAGTGTTGATGAACAGAAGTAATAATGACGGATGAAAGTTAGGTTTTCCCCTCTATGGGGCAGGTTCACCCCTCTATAGGCTAGGTTCGCCCCTTTGTTGGGAAGGTTTTCCCCTTTGTAGCATAGTTTCACCTCTCTGTAGGGAAAGTTTGCACCTATGTGGGGCAGGTTCACCCCTTTGCTTTCAAACTCTTGAAACAGGGAAACGGACTGTCAAACGAGTAGACGGACTCTCAAAACAGGGAGACAGATGATCAGATCGAGGAGATGGATGATCAAAATGAGGAAATGAATGATTAGAGTGGATGGAAAAATACTCAGAATGAGTAAATGATTCATAGAAAGGAGAGATAGACTTAGAACAAGGCAACGAAAGTTTGCAATGGATGAACAATTACTCAGAACGAGTAAACGATTGATCGGATTGGATGAACGACCACTTGAAACAAATAAATGATTGCTAAGAATGGATGAATGATTCTAGGAATGAGGAGACAGAAGCTTAGAATGAATGAAAGATCACTCCGAACGAGTAAACGGATGATCGGAATGAAAGAACGATTACTCAGATGAATGTTAGGAATGGATGAGTGAAAGCTTGGAATGAGTAAAAGGGTACTCGAAATGGGAAATGAATCCTTGAAACGAATAAACGGGTGTTCAGAACGGGTGAACAGATGTGTAGAACGAATGAATGGAGGCTTGAAAAGGATGAACAGAGATTTGGAATGGATGAACAGATGCTTGAAAAGGATGAACGAATGTTTGAAATGGTTAAATGAATGCTTGGAATGGTTAAATGGAGGCTTGGAATAGTTAAACGGAGTGAAATTGACTATTTAGGGGGGGCAGGTTCACCCCTCTGCAATAAACTAAACGGAAAGTTTTCCCCACTACAAAGCAGGTCAGGGTAGGTTCGTCCCAATGTAGGGTAGGTTCACCCTTCTATAAGAAATAGGGACCTGGTTTGGATGGAAACGACTATGGAAAGGACTTAAAATGACAACAATGATGCTGACTTGTCAAAAAGTTTACTGGTTTCTCACAACAAGACAATTCAAACAAGCACAATCCTATGATTAGTGTTAAGGGTATGGCCAACAAAGGTCTTAATCTAGGATGCATAAGGATTTTAGGGAGTCCTCAATATGCTCTCGGTACATGAGGCCCAAACTGTGAACACCAGCCTGTAACAAGCGTGATTCGAGAAACCTAGCAAGATATTGAAGGGCTCGAACCAATTCTTCATGTCTATCTAGGTATCACCCTAGCTTCGACACTCCACCAGACACGACGTGACTAGATTTGGGTATAGCTTTGGCTCTCCCCCGTTTCTATACCCTGTCGATATGCATGGTTGGGATCATCCCTTGGGGTGATGAAATCCCCAAGCAAGTTTCTCTAAAAAGAAGGCACTAATCATTTCTAGCTACTCCCTAGGCTCACATGAAGTGGAAGGGGAAAGCGAAAACAAACTAATGCCCCCTTGGGTGACACAAAAACTGACACAACAAGCAGTAAATTTTACTTCCCCCTAATTAAACTATGTGTCTAGATGAGTAAATGAAAATAGAAAGGAAAGCTTTTAAAATTTGAACAAACAGATCGCCCTGCAAGCAAGTGTTAGCTGTTTTAACCTTCGTTCTTTGTCAATTAAGAAAATATGCTACAAAATGTTAGCAAGAAATCCAAAATGAAGCTAAAATGACTATTTCTACTTGCCAAAATGCTCTGTTTATGGTAGGTTCACCCGTCTGTGGTAAAATGTCAAAAAGCAGAGTCAAAATCAAGGCAGGTTTTTTGGTTCTTAGTTGTGATCATATGGTTTGTCCTTGATGACAAAATCCCTTTCAGTTGATTCTACTTGTTGACAGTTTGAGATTAGTTTCTCATGATTTATCTTGGTATAGTTTTGTCTATATGGTTTAATATCTTATGGTATTGATCAGTTTGAGCTTCGTGCAGTCTTTGGTTATCTTATTTGTACATTGTTTCGGTGACTGAAAAATATCATATCGGCGAGAGAATGCTAGGGTCTCCCTGATCCATTTGTTTTGAAATGTCTGTGTTGCCTATTAGCAAGACATTTATGATGTCATAACGATTTGATTTTACATACAGGCAGCTTTTGGCATGACATTCACGTGGTCTTGGCGACAGTGGAAAGGTCTATCGACATGAGTTGTGTTCACCGTTGAGAGGTCTTACCAAATGAGTCAGGTCTCACCGACTAATACATGAGGTGGTTCATCGACATAAGAAATCCCTATCGGCATGTTGTTTCATCGAGCGCTTTGTGTCTTGGTGATTGGCACTTTAAAGATTCACTTTGGCTAGACATGTTACTTTCGGTATGATGTCACAGCGAGATTGATATGTCACATCAACCGCCATTGAAAAATTATATATTAGCATGAGTTTAAGGCTTCGGTGAAGGGTCACAGCCAAATTGTTATGTCTCACCGACCATATGCATGTGGACGTCTATCGGTGAGACATTCATGTGGTTTCAACGACCGAGGATGAACTTTTCGACAAGAGTTTTGTTATCGGGGTAATGTCTCATCGAACTTGAAATGTCTCCCCGACTAGTGCATATGGAGGTTCTTCGACAGAGCTGGGCGGTATCGGAATAGGTCTCGGCGAAGTGGTTTTATCCTGCCGACATCACATATGGAGTTTCACTTCGGCCAAACTCAATGTATTCGATATATACTCTCACTGAAGACATATTGTCTCACCGACCGTGCACTGAAAGGTCTTATCGACAAAGGTTGTGGCTTCGATGAAATGTCTTAGCAACTCCGTAGTGTCTCACCAACTTTATGCAAATGGTTATTTCGCTGAGACTCTTGTAGCATCAGAGTAATGTCATAGCGAACCCGTCAAGTCTTGGTGACTAAGTCTTGAGGGGCTTTCGGCGAGAGGTCGGTATTGTCTGAGCAACTCTTAGTGAATAAAGTTTTTTGGTTTGACTCATGTGCTCGAAGAAAGGTCTTGGCAAGTTTGAATTCTTATACTGACTGACAACATAAAGGCATACATCTCGGTAAGAGTTAGGGTTTTCGGCGTGAAGTCTTGGTGAGTGACCTCTAGTCTCGCCGATGGAACACAAAAGGACTTTGTCAGCATAGGATCAGTCTTGTCTCAGCGACACACAAGATGGTTGGTGACTTTCGGTATGACTCAAGCATTCTACGAGAGGTCTCCCCGATGTCGGTATGTTATAGCGACGCGCTTGGGACAGATGGACTCATCAACAAAAAAACCTTGTCACAGCGACCAAAATGTATCATGTGGAATTTCGGTGAAACGTGGGGCAATCTCTATAGCGTCTTCCCGACTATGCATTGTCTCGGCGAAGGCGGATGAAGGATACATCTCGGCAAGAGTGTGTTTTTGTCACAGCGACTCATAATGGATAAAGCCTTTCGGTGAAACATAATGAAATCTACATAACGTCTCCCCGACAGCAGAATGTCACAGCGACAAACAGAGGGATGACTGATGGCGATAAAGTTTCCTTCGGCATAGCTATTGAATTGTCACGGCGACAAGTTTGATCATGGGGGCTCTTGGCAAAACAAAGACTTGTCTACAAGATGTCTCTCCGATATCAAAAGGCTATAGCGATAGTGAATGAAACAAAAGGGCATCTCGGTGAGAAACTTGCTTATGTCTCAACGATTGGAAAGAACATAACACATGGCTCTCGGCATAACATAATGTATTCGTTATGTCTTCTCCCCAACTCTGATGGGTCACGGCAAAAGCAAATAAGGAAAAAGAAACGTAGCTCGCATAAGGTCATAGCGAATCACAAAGAACACGTGGCGACTGTTGTCTCAGCGAATGATTTTAGAAGTCTCATACACTGTGGCCGGCATGGATTTTCTAAGTATAGTTGCATGCAGACATCTTTAGTTGGTATCAAATATCTAGCAAGATATTCTCTGAGATTTTAGAGGTTATGATTTTCTGTTAGTGGGTAGACATGGCTTTGATGAAAATCTTTCAGTTACAATTTGAAATCTCCTGACTTAGTGCAGAAATTAAAGCTTTCTGGATATGCATTACTCTGATTTTTACCATCATCTACAAATCATCATTATCCAGTTTCAAATTCTAAAAATAGCAAGAGAGTTTCAGAATCTTGTGAAAAAAAACTTTTGAAGATTTCTTGATAACAGACATACTTGAAATGTATATAAAAACCTATGTTGAAAACAGTGAAGGTGTTGTTGGCCTATAATTCTAAGAGATAGTTATTTTGGCCGTATCAAGAGATGTATTGGAAAACTTTGTAATACAAGAGTTGGATTCTTAGAGTATTAGGTAGATAAGAGAGTTGAGTCTCTTGAGCTTAATAGAAAACAGAGAGATCCTCTGATATTGTTATTGTTCTGAAAATGATTTGAGGGGTCGGTGCTCCTTGAAATTGGTGTTTCTAAATGAGGGGTTGGTGCTCCTTGAGTTGGTGCTCAAAAATTAGCCTATAAGGCTTTGTTAAAAGTGGTTTTTGAAGATTAAGCCAGTAAGGCAGTTTAGGAGTGGTTTTTCTACCCCAGGAGGGTTTTCCACTCGGCAAAATTTTGTGTCTCTTTGTTCTTATGTTTGCGCACTGTTTTTCTTTGTTATTGTTGTTTCAGTTCACTGTTGGGATTATTACTTTTCTCAATTCTGTTTATGAATGATTACATTCAACTCATGAATGCATTAATCAGAGTAATATTGAGATCAAATCTGAGCTACGTTTTTGAATATGTGAAAATTGGTCAAATTTGTTAAGACACTAATTCACCCCCCCCTCTCATTGTCATTTTAACTCCAACAAGGTTCGCCCCTCTATGGAAAATTGTTAGAAAATAGAGTCAAAATCAGGGTCGATTCACCCCTCTATAGTAAAATGTCATAAAACAGATTTAAAACCAAGGCAGGTTCACCCCTCTACAGCAAACTGTCAAAAAAGAACATTAAAACTAGGGCAGGTTCACCCCTCTACAACAAACTATCAGAAAATAGAGTCAAAACAAGGGCGAGTATGCCCCTCTGCAACAAACTGTCAGAAAATAGAGTCAAAACCAGGGCAAGTTGTCCCCTCTAAAAAAAATTATTAAAAAATAGAGTCAAAACTAGGGTGGCTTCGCCCCTCTGCAACAAACTGTTAAAAAATAATGTTAAAACCAAGGCAGGTTTGCCCTTTTGCAACAAACTAGAGGGCAAGTTCACCCATCTTCCAAAAGCTTTAGGGTAGGTTCACCCCTCTACAACAAATTAGAGGGTAGGTCCACCCCTTTGCAGGGCAAGTTCGCCAAACTGTGACCTAAACCTGCAAACAAACTTAACAACAAACATGAAATAATGCAACTCATTTGTGGGTCCCACCAGGTGTGCCAGAAATGTGAAACTTTGAAGTTTATCCTATCCTAAAGGTGCAAAATAACTATTATGCAATAAAAAAAACACAAGGAATAGTTCAAATATTAGCCTAAAAAATGATAACACAAAGAAAGAAGATGAAAATAAAATGATGACACAATTGATTATACCTTCTTTGTGCTACAATCCCTTTGTTGGCCCTTGATTTTTGAATTCTTGTGTGCTCCTTGAATGACTATGAAGATGGCTAGATGCAAGATGAACTATGTGATATAATGCTAATGCTTATGGCTAAGTGGTCTGGCTAGATGAGTGAAAATACTTGCAAGTTGAGTGATCAATTTGGTAGCATAAGGGTGCAAATGACTAAGTGTTGTTTCAAATGGAAAAATGACAAAAGTTTGGTATCAAAATGCATAAGGTCCCTAAATGAGAGAAAAGAGGGGGTATTTATAGAATAATTTGAATTCTCTAGAGAAATGGATGGTTAAGATGGAGCCAACGTCGCCAAGATGTATGGCTATGGTGAGTTGAGGACTCACAAGCCCTCACATCTTACCATATGGGGGATGAAGTGTCCAAAGAATATGATGAAATGGAAGCAGGGTAAATGATGTGGAAGAAGTACAAGTACTTTGAAAATACATTGGGAGAGGAGAAAATTGTCTTAAAAGGAAAGTTCTTGTTCCCAAATGGTTGGAAAGTGACATGAGAGGAATTTTAGTATTCCTCAAAAATATCCATGGGGAAAAGGAAAGTAGTTGGGAAAATAAATGTGAATTAAAAATTCACATGCTTGGAAAAATCCCATGGACAAAACAAAGTTACAAAAAGGGAAGCACTTCTCCACATGTGACTTGGTGTGACAAGTCAAAGATTCTAAAATATGCATGGGAAAAGGGATTCTAGGAGGAATTAATGTGAATTAAAAATTCACATGGGGAAGAGATGATCCTTGGATGAATAAAAATGAATTAAAAATTCCTTGGGGGATGGGGAGAGTTGACCAAGGTACTGATTAGGCTTGAATGTTCAATAATTAGAAGATAATTAGTGGTTAATAAGGATTAGAAGCCAACTTGCAAAAGTTGGAGGATGTAACACATCTAAATCAAGGATTAGGCATGTGCACATTCCAAATGAAGAGATTAGGAAGTGGTTTAGAGTTAAATGAAAGTGATTGACATATGACGAATTCAATAAATGTCATATTTATTTAATTCATTTGATGAAGGGAGGATTAAAGAAATAAGGTATTTCATTATTAACTAAATACCTTAGGGATTTGGCATAATGAAGGGTATTAATTAAATAATAGTAATTCAAATAAGAGGATGTTTAGACATAAAGAGATAAATTTGGACCAATGAAAGTGTCCATATTTGGATGTGTACATTTTTTCCGTTTTTGAGATGGTGTTACGAAGTAGCATCATTTCAAAGACTATTAAAATATAGAACCTAGAAGCAGATGGTCGGATTGGGAAAGATGCCCCAGTCATCAAAGGAGTGACTCGAAAGAAAGATAATGGGGGTGAAGATGAAGGTTATGGATTTAGGATGCCCCCTTGAGAGGACATGCGGGTTCAAGAGAAAATGGGTGTGCTTTCGAAATGGATGAGATGATGAAAAGGGAGATGAGAAAGATGATGCAAAGTGATGGGAGATGATGAGAAACACAAATGGATTTAAGGACAAGAGGTGGTGTTTCCCCAGTCAGACTACAAGCCAAATTGGGTGGATGATGGATGGAGTGTCATCAGTGAAGGAATGATATATCCCAAAACAACACAAATGGGTTGATGATGAAAGTGTTGTTGATGAGGGAAGGATGCATCCCAAAACAACACGAGGATAGGGAAGGATACATCCCGATAAAGAGGGTTGTTGATGACGGAAGGATACATCATGATGATGAGGATGATGATAAGGATGAGTGGATTGAAGCTTGTAACAAAGATGGGGACAAGACCAAGGATGTGATTAGATGATTTGTGCTAGATTGAATGGATGAGCATTGGATTGAGATATGGGATGGAACAAAGGAATAAAAATGATTGGGACAAGATGCTTAGAATAACTAAATGATATTATTAGAAGTTTGAAGAGATGATAAAAGATTGGATGGATAGGGGGATATTGATGAAAGATGAATGGATGGGTGGGGAAGATGAAATGCAATTCTAATGTAATTTTCCTTTTTTGGGGCACTATTTTTTTCTATAGCATAAGACACAATATGCTAGGGTATGGAGAACCAAGGTCGATTTATGTCTAATGCATAAGACAAACACAATAAATAAGAAGGCTATCCCAACACCTCAAATTCATGAAGACCTTGGTTGAGCCAAGTATTGGGATAACCACAAGCACAAAAGGATGTCCCAATGTAACACAAGACCTTAAGGATCTTGGTGGGTACTATGTAGGACAACCTAGAAGACAACAACAAAGACAAAAGATCAAGATACACCCCTATGGTTACCAGTCAAACAACACCATAATATGAAAAATTAAGGTGACCATGACAAGTGATGATAGGGAGCTAAAATGATAAACAAAATGCAAAAGTATCAAAAGATCACAATCAATTTCAAACGTCACTTTCCATAGGATCAATGGGATGGATGGGATTGACGAGGGTTGTTAGGAAGGATGCATCCTGTTGAGACCAAAGATGGATACTAAACTAAAATATTGATATGACGTGGGATATTCAAAACTAATTGAACCTCATGATATGAGTGGGTCTCATTTGTGAAGAACTAGCTAGATAAGGGCATATTTGATGACACGACATGAGACATGATACACGAGACTGACACACCCTAAGGACGTAGGGGCTCGGGGGCCGATCAAACATTAGCCTTGCGTATGTGAAAGTGCAGAGCCCTTGTAGTTCGATTAAAGATGGACAATTTACCATGGATAAAGGTGGAAAGAGGATAATGAAGACCTTGATGGATGACCAAGATAGGATGGCAAAAAGGAGCCCCAGGGGTGGATCAAAGCATCGACCTTGCCTACATGAAAGCATAGAGGCAACATAGTTTGACAAAAAGGCCAAAGACAAATGATGGATAAAGGATGATGACAAGATAACCCTAAGAAGGGGATAAAATGATGGGACTGATATGATGAGACAGGACAGACCTGGTGGATTGGATAGGATGATGACAATCAAACAAATCTCAGGGATGAGATAGTTATTCAAAGCATCAAAAGATGAATTGGGAGAATGATACGGTGGAGCAATGAATGATGAGAAGTGATAGGAGATTGGAAAAATTCACAAAGGAAGCAAGAGTGATGACGATGAGATGGATGGCATTGGATTGCATGGGGAGTATCCTATAGCTAGATACCAATGACAAGAGATTATGAGATGGGATGAGGATAGAGATAAGCGGATAGGAAGATAAGGATGGGGAGAGAGAAGGGATGTTATGATGGATGGATAGGTGGATAAAGATGGGGAGACATAAAGGATGATATGCCACCTCATAACGTAACCACCTATAAAATTTCAACCCAATCAGACACTCGAGTCAAAAGTTATGGCCTCCGGAAGTTTCGGCATAAAAATCAAAACCCCTAAAATGAAGTTTAGGTGATTGGGATGGATGATTTGATGATGGATATGGACTCTAATGATGTTCTAAGATGCACCTATGTGATTTTGTTGATGAAATGATGACTTTCAAAAAGTGTTGATGAACTAAAATAATGATGACGGATGAAAGTCAGGTTCACCCCTCTATGTAGCAGGTTCGCCCCTCTGTAGGGTAGGTTCACCCCTCTATAGGGAAAGTTCACCCCTTTGTAGGGAAAGTTCACTCCTCTATTGGGCAGGTTCTTCCCTTTGTAGGTTAGGTTTGCCCCTCTACTTTTAGAGTCTTGAAATAGGGAAATGGACTCTCAGAACGAGTAGACGAATTCTCAGAACGGTAAGACAGGTGATCAGATCAAGGAGACGAATGATCAGATCAAGGAGATGAATGATCAGAAAAAGGAAATGAATGATTGGAGTGGATGGACAAATACTCAGAAAGAGTAAACAATTGATCGAAAGGAGAGTCAAACTCTTGGAACGAGGAGACGAAAGTCCGAAATGGATGAACAATTACTCAGAATGAGTAAACGATTGATCGGATTGGACGAACGACTACTCAGAATGAGTAAACAATTGCTAAGAATGGATGAACGACTCTTGAAACAAGGAGACATAAGCTCAGAATGAATGAAAGATCACTCGGAACAAGTAAATGGAGGATCAAAATGAAATAAGGATTACTCAGATGAATGTTTGGAATGGATGAATGAAAGCTTGGAATGAGTGAAAGGGTACTCAAAATGGGAAATGAATGCTTGAAACGGATAAACAGGTGTTCAAAATGGGTGAATGGATGTTCAGAACAGATGAACGAAGGCTTGAAATCGATGAACGGATGCTTGAAAAGGATGAACAGAGATTCAGAATGGATGAACGAATGCTTGAAAAGGATGAACGAATGTTTGAAATGGTTAAATGAATGCTTGGAATGGTTAAACAAAGGCTTGGAATAGTTAAATAGAGTGAAATTGACTATTCAAGGGGGGTAGGTTCGCCCTTCTATAGTAAACTGTAGGGGAAGTTCATCCCACTCCAAAGCAGGTTAGGGCAGGTTCGTTGCACTGTAGGGAAGGATCACCCTTCTGCGGCAAATTGGGACCTGGTTTGGATGGAAACGACTATGGTAAGGACTTAAAATGACAACAATGAGGTTGACTTGTCAAAAAATTTACTAGTTTCTCACAACAAGACACTTCAAACAAGCACAATCCTATGATTAGTGTTAAGGGTATAGCCAACAAAAGTCTTAATCTAAGATGCACAAGGCTTCTAGGGAGTCATCGATATACTCTCGATACGTGAGGCCCAAACCGTGAACACCAACACGTCACAAGCATGAGTTGGGAACCCTAAAGAGATATTGAAGGGCTCGGACCAACTCTTTACGTTTATGTAGGTATCACCCTAACTTTGACGCTCCGCTAGACATCACGTGAATGGATTGGGGTATAGTTTTGGCTCTCCCCCCTTTCTATACCCCACCGATACACATGATTAGGATCGTCTGTTGGGGTGATGAAATCCCCGAGCAAGTCCCACTAAAAAGAAGGCACTAATCATTTCCAGCTACTCTCCAGGCTCACACAAAGTGCAAGGGGAAAGCGAAAACAAACTATTGCCTCCTTGGGTGACACAAAAATAGACACAACAAGCAGTAAATTTTACTTCTCCCTAATTAAACTATGTGCCTAGATGAATAAATGAAAACAAGGAAAGCTTTTAAAATTTGAACAATCAGATGGCCCTGCAAGCAAGTGTTAGCTGTTTTAACCTACGTTAATCAATTATGAAAATATCCTACAAAATGTTAGCAAGAAATCTAAAATGAAGCTAAAATGATTATTTTTACCTTCTATAATGCTTTGTTTAGGTTAGGTTCGCCCCTCTATAGTAAAATGTCAAAAAATAGAGTTAAAACAAGGGCAGGTTTGCCCCTTTGCAACGAACTGTCACAAAACAACATCAAAACCAGGGTAGGTTCACCCCTCTACAACAAACTGTCAGAAAACAAATTCAAAATTAGGGCAGGTTCGCCCCTCTACAATAAACTATTAGAAAATAAATTCAAAATCATGGCAGGTTCGCCCCTCTGCAACAACCTATCAGAAAATAGAATTAAAACTAGTGCAGGTTCGCCCCTTTGCAATAAACTGTTAGAAATCAACGTTAAAACTAGGGCAAGTTCACCCTTCTGCAGCAATCTAGAAGGCAGGTTCACCCTTCCACGAAAAGGTTCAGGGCAGGTTCGCTCCTCTACAGCAAACTGGAGGGAAGGTCTGCCTCTCTGTAGGGAAAGTTTGCCAATCTGTGAGCTCAACCTACAAACAAACTTAACAACAACAAACTTGAAATAATCGAACCCATTTGTGGGTCCAACTGGGCATGCCATAAATGTGAAACCTTGATGTTTATCCTATCCTAAAGGTACAAAATCACTATTATGCAATAAAGAAAAACAAAAAGAACACTTCAAAGATTAGCCTAAGGAATGATAACACAAAGAAAGAAGATGAAAATAAAATGAAGACACAATTGATTATACCTTCTTTGTGATCCAATCCCTTGGTTGGCCCTTGATGTTTGAATGCTTGTGTGCTCCTTGGATGACTATGAAGATGGCTAGATGCAAGATTAACTATGTGATAGAATGCTAATGCTTATGGCTAAGTGGCTTGGCTAGATGAGTGACAATACCTTCAATTTGAGTGATCAATTTGGTAGCATAAAGGTGCAAATGGCAAAGTGTTGTTTCAAATGGAAAAATGGCAAGAGTTTGGTATCAAAATGCATAAGGTCCCTAAATGAGAGAGAAAAGAGGGGGTATTTATAGAATAATTTGAATTATCTAGAGAAATTGACAGTTAAGATTGAGCCACCATTGCCAAGATGTAGGGCTATGGTGAGTTGAGGAATCACAAGACCTCACAGCTTGCCATGTAGAGGATGAAGTGTCTAAAGGATATGATGAGATGGAGGCAGTGCACATGATGTGGAAGAAGGACAAGTACTTTGAAAGTACATTAGGAGAAGAGAAGATTTCCTTAAAAGGAAATTTTGTATTCCCAAATTGTTGGAAAGTGACATGAAAGGAATTTTAGTATTCCTCAAAAAACTCCATGAGGAAAAGGAAAGTAGTTCAGAAAATAAATGTGAATTAAAAATTCACATGCTTGGAAGAATCCCATGGACAAGACAAGGTTCCAAAAAGAGAAGCACTTGTCCATATGTGACTTGATGTGACAAGTCAAAGATTCTAGAAAATGCATAAGAAAAGGGGATTCTAGGAGGAATAAATGTGATGTAAAAATTAATATGGGGAAGAGACGAGCCTTGGATGAATAAAAATGAATTAAAAATTTCTTGAGGGATGAGGAGAGTTGACCAAGGTATTGATTAGGCTTGATTGATCAATAATTAGAAGATAATTAGTGGTTAATAAGGATTAGAGGCCAATTTGCAAAAGTTGGAGGATGTGACACATTCCAATAGAGGATTAGGCATTTGCACATACCTAATGAAGAGATTAGGAGGTGGGTTAGGGTTAAGTCAAAGTGATTGATATGTGTGGAATTAAATAAATGTCATATTTATTTAATTTATTTGATGAAATGAGGATTAAAGAAATGAGGTATTTAATTATTAACTAAATACCTTAAGGATTTGGTAGAATTAAGGGTATTAATTAAATTATAGTAATGCAAATAAGAGGATGCTTAGATGAAAATGGATAAATTTGGACCAATGAAAGTGTCCAAATTTGGATGTCTACATTTTTTCCCTCTTTGAGATGGTGTTACAAAGTAGTATCATTTCAAAGACTATTAAAATATAGAACCCGAAAGAAGATGGTCAGCTTGGAAAAGATGCCCCAATCATCAAAAGAGTGACTAGGAAGAAAGATAATTTGGGTGAAGATGAAGGTTAGGGATTTATGATGCCCCCTTGAGAGGACATGTGGGTTCAAGAGAACACGGGTGTGCTCTCGAAATGGATGAGACGATGAAAAGGGAGATGAGAAAGATGATGCAAAGTGATGGATAAGAAAAAATGATAAGTGATCGGAGATGATGAGAAGCACAAATGGATTTAAGGACAAGAGGTGATGTTTCCCCAGTCAAGCTGCAAGCCAAAATGGGTTGATGATGGATGGAATGTTGTTAGTGACGGAATGAGATATCCCAAGACAACACAAATGGGTTGATAATAAAAGTGTTGTTGACGGAGGAAGGATACATCCTGATAAAGAGGGTTGATGAGGGAAGGATACATCCTAAAACAACACCAAACAATAGGGAAGGATTCATACCGATGATGAGGACGATGATAAGGATGAGTGGATCGAAGCTTGTAACAAGGTTGGGGACAAGACCAAGGATGTGATTAGATGATTTTTCTTCGATTGAATGGATGACCATTGGATTGATGAAGGATGAATGGATGGGTGGGGAAGATGAAGTGCAATCCTAATGCAATTTTCCATTATCAGAGCACTAATTTTTGCTATAGCATAAGACACAAGATGTCAGGGTATGGAGAACCAAGGCCGATTCGTGTCTAGTGCATAAGACAAACACAATAAACAAGAAGGATATCCCAATACCCCAAAGTCGTGAAGACCTTGGTATGGCCAGGTATTGGGATAACCACAAGCACAAAAGGATGCCTCAATGTAACACAAGACCTTGAGGATCTTGGTGGGTACTACGTGGGACAACGCAAAAGACAACAAAGAAAAAAGATGAAGATATGCCCCTATGGTTACAAGTCAAAGCACACCATAATATGACAAATTAAGGTGACAATGACAAGAGATGATAGGGAGCTCAAATGATAAACAAAATCAAAAAGTATAAAAAATATCATAATCAATTTCAAACATCCTTTGCCATAGGATCAATTGGACAAATGGGATTGATGAGGGTTGTTAGGAAGGATGCATCATGTTGAGACCAAAGATGGATACTAAACTAAAAAATTGATATGATGTGGGATATTCGAAACTACTTGAACCTCATGATACGAGTGGATCTTATTTGTGAAGAACTTTCTAGATAAGGGCATACTTGATGACATGACACGAGGCACGAGACAAGAGACTGACACACCCTAAGGACCTAGGGGCTCAGGGGCCAATCAAAGATTAGCCTTGCCTATGTGAAAGTGCAGAGCCCTCGTAGTTTGATTAAAAATGGACAATTGACCATGGATAAAGGTGGAAAGAGGATAATGAAGACCTTGATGGATGACCAAGATAGGATGGGAAAAAGGATCCCCGGGGGCGGATCAAAGGATCGACCTTGCCTACGTGAAAGTGCAGGGGCAATGTAGTTCGAAAAAAGGCCAAAGACATGATGGATAAAGGATGATGACAAGATAACCCTAAGAAGGGGATAACATGATGGGACCGATTTTATGAGACAAGATAGACATGGTGGATTGGATAGGATGATGACGATCACATGAAGCTCAGGGATGGGATAGTTATTCAAAGCATCAAAAGATGAATTGGGAGAATGATACGGTGGAGAGATGAAAGATGAGAAGCGATAGGAGATTTGAAAGATGTGCAAAGGAATTAGGAGTGATGATGATGAGATGGATCGCATTGGATTGCATGGGTAGTAGCCTATAGCTAGATAAAAATGACAGGGGATTATGAGATGGGATGAGGATAGACATAAACAGATAGGAATATAAGCCTAGGGAAAGAGAAGGGATGCTATGGATGGATAGGGGGATAAGGATGGGGAGACAAAAGGGATGACATGCCACCTCATAACGCAACCACCCATAAAATTTTAGCTCAATCGAACACCTGATTCAAAAGTTATGGCCTCCGGAAGTTTCGACATAAAAATCAAAACCCTTAAAAGGAAGTATAGGTGATTGGGATGAATAATTTGATGATGGATATGGACTCTAATGATGTTCTAAGATGATTCTATGTGATTTTGTTAATGAAACAATGACTTTCAAAAAGTTTTAATGAATGAAAACAATGATGACGGGTGAAATTCAGGTTCGCCCCTCTGTGGGGAAGGTTCGCCCCTCTATTGGGAAGGTTCGCCCCTCTGTAGGGAAGGTTCACCCCTCTATACAATAGGTTCACCCCTCTGTAGTGCAGGTTTGCCCCTCTCTAGGGCAGGTTTGCCCTTCTATGGGGCATGTTCGCCCGTTTGTAGGGCAGGTTCACCCCTCTACTTTTAGACTCTTGAAATGGGGAAACAAACTTTCAGAACAAGTAGACGGACTCTCAGAATGAGGAGACAGATGATCAAATCAAGGAGACAGATGATCAGAACGAGGAAACGAATGATCAATGTGGATGGACAAATACTCAAAATGAGTAAATGATTGATCAAAAGGGGATACTGACTCTCAAAATGGGGAGATGAAAGTTTGAAATGGATGAATGATTACTCAAAACGAGTAAATGCTTGATCGGATTAGACAAACGACTACTTGGAATGAATAAACGATTGCTAAGAATGGATGAAGAAACTCTCAGAACGAGGAGGCGAAAGCTCAGAATGAATAAAACATCACTTAGAATGAGTACACAGATGATCAGAATGAAAGATCAATTACTTGGATGAATGTTCAGAATGGATGAATGAAAGCTTCGAATGACTAAAAGGGTACTCAAAATAGGAAATGAATGCTTGAAATGGATAAACGGGTGTTTGGAAAGGGTGAACGGATGAAAGGAGGCTTGAAAAGGATGAATGGATGCTTCAAAAGGATGAACAGAGATTCAGAATGGATGAACGGATGCTTGAAAAGGATGAAAAGATGTTCAAAATGGTTAAATGAATGCTTGGAATAGTTAAATAGAGGCTTGGAATGGTTAAACGGAGTGAAATTGACTGTTCAGGGGGGCAGGTTCGTCCCTCTACAGTAAACTACAGGGCAAGTTCACCCCACTATAGGGTAGGTTCGCCCTTTTGTGGGAAACTAGGACCTGGTTTGGATGGACATGACTATTGCAAGGACTTAAAACAACAACAATGAGGCTGACTTGTCAAAAAAATTACTGGTTTATCACAAGAAGACACTTCAAAAAAGCACAATCCTATGATAGGTGTTAAGGGTATGGCCAACAAAGGTCTTAATCTAGGATGCACAAGGCTTCTAGGGAGTCCTCGATATACTCTCAGTACGTGAGGCCCAAACTCTAAACACTAGCCTGTCACAAGCGTGAGTCAGGAACTCTGGCGAGATATTGAAGGGCTCAAATCAACTCTTCATGTCTATCTAGGTATCACCCTAGCTTCGACGCTCTGCTAGACACGACGTGACTGGATTCGAGTACATCTTTGGCTCTCCCCCCTTTCTATACCCCGCCGATACACTGGTTAGGATTGTCCCTTGGGGTGATGAAATCCATAAGAAGGTCCCTCTAAAAAGAAGGCACTAATCATTTCCAACTACTCCCCAAGCTCACACGAAGTGCAAGGGGAAAGCGAAAACAAACTAATGCCCCCTTAGGTGACACAAAAATAAATAGAGCAAGTAGTAAATTTTACTTCCCCCTAATTAAACTATGTGCCTAGATGAGTAAATAAAAATAGTAAGGAAAGGTTTTAAAATTTGAACAAACGAATGGCCCTGCAAGCAAGTGTTAGCTGTTTTAACCTTTGTTCTTCATCAATTACAAAAATATGCTTCAAAATGTTAACAAGAAATCCAAAATAAAGCTAAAATGACTCTTTTTACCTTCCAAAATGCTTTGTTTAGGGCAGGTTCACCCCTTTGTGGTAAAATGTAAGAAAGCAGAGTCAAAATTAGGGTAGGTTCACCCCTTTGTGGCAAACTGTTAGAAAACAGAGTCAAAATTAGGGCCAGTTCGCCCCTCTATGGTAAAATGTCAGAAAACAGAGTTAAAACTAGGACAAGTTCACCCCTTTATAGAAAACTGTCAGAAAACAACATTAAAACCAGGGCAGGTTCGCCCCTCTGCAACAAACTATTAGAAAATAGAATCAAAACTAGGGCAGATTTTCCCCTCTATAACAAACTATTAGAAAATAGAGTCAAAACCAGGGCAGGTTCACCCCTCTGCAACAAACTATTAAAAAATAGAGTCAAAACTAGGGTAGGTGAGCCCCTCTACAACAAACTGCTAGAAAATAGCATTAAGACAGGGGCAGGTTTGCCCTTCTACAGCAAACTAGAGGGCAGGTTCGCCCCTCTGCAACAAACTGGAGGGCAGGTCCGCCCCTCTGTGGGGAAAGTTCGCTAATCTATGACCTAAACATGCAAACAAACTTAACAAAAGCAAACATGAAATAATGGAACCCATTTATGCGTCCCACTAGGCGTGCCAGAAAAGTGAAACCTTAATGTTTATCCTATCCTAAAGGTGCAAAATAACTATTATGCAATAAAGAAAAAACACAAGGAACACTTCAAAGATTAGCCTAAGAAATGATAACACAAAGAATGAAAATGAAAATAAAATAAAGAAACAATTGATTATACCTTCTTTGTGCTACAATCCATTGGTTGGCCCTTGATGTTTGAATGCTTGTGTGCTCCTCGGATGACTATGAAGATGGCTAGATGCAAGATGAACTATGTGATAGAATGTTAATGTTTTATGGCTAAGTGGCTTGCCTAGATGACTGAAAATACTTGCAAATTGAGTGATCAATTTGGTAGCATAAGAGTGCAAATGGCTAAGTGTTGTTTCAAATGGAAAAATAGCAATAGTTTTCTATAAAAATGTTTAAGGTCCCTAAATGAGAGAAAATAGGCGATATTTATAGAAGAATTTGAATTCTCTAGAGAAATAGATGGTTAAGATAGAGCCACCATGGCCAAGATGTAGGGCTATGGTGAGTTGAAGATTCACAATCTCTCACATCCTAGCATGTGGAGGATGAAGTGTCCAAAGGACATGATGAGATGGAAGGAGGGTACATGATGTGGATGAGACGATGAAAAGGGAGATGAGAAAGATGATGCAAAGTGATGGATAGGAAATGATGATAAGCGATGGGAGATGATCAGAAGCACAAATAGATTTAAGGACAATAGGTGATGTTGCCCCAATAAAACTACAAGCCAAAATGGGTTGATAATGGATGGAGTGTTGTTAGTGAGGGAATGATATACCCCAAGATAACACAAATGGGTTGATGATCAAATTGTTGTTGTTGAGGGAAGGATACATCCCAAAAAAACACAAGGATAGGGAAGGATACATCCTGATAAAGAGGGTTGATGAGGGAAGGATACATCCTGAAATAATACCAAAGGATAGGGAATGATACATACCGATGATGAGGACGATGATAAGGATAAGTGGATTGAAGCTTGTAACAAGGTTGGGGACAAGACCAAGGATGTGATTAGATGATTTGTGCTAGATTGAATGGATCAGGATTGGATTGAGATATGAGATGGATCAAAGGAATAAAAATGATTGGGACAAGATGCTTAGAATAACCAAATGATATTATTCGAAGAAGTTTGAAGAGATGATGATAAGAGATTGGATGGATATGGGGGGGACATTGATGAAGGATGAATGGATGGGTGGGAAAGATGAAATGAAATTTTCCATTTTTGGAGCACTAACTTTTGCTATAGCATAAGACATAAGATGACAAGGTATGGAGAACCAAGGCCGATTCGTGTCTAATGCATAAGAAAAATACAACAAACAAAAAGGCTACCCCAATACCCCAAAGTCGTGAAGACCTTGGTCAGGCTAGGTATTGGGATAACCACAAGCACAAAAGGATGCCCCAATGTAACACAAAACCTTAAGGATCTTGGTGGTTACTACATGGGACAATCCAAAAGACAACAACAAAGAAAAAAGATCAAGATATGCCCCTATGGTTACTAGTCAAAGCACACCATAATATGACAAATTAAGGTGACCATGAAAAGTGATGATAGGGAGCTCAAATGATAAACAAAAGACAAAAGTATCAAAAGATCACAATCAATTTCAAATGTCCTTTTCCATAGGATCAATTGGATGGATGGGATTGATGAGGGTTGTTATGAAGGATGCATCCTATTGAGACCAAGGATGGATACTAAACTGAAAGATTAATATGACGAGGGATATTCTAAACTATTTGAACCTCATGATATGAGTGGATCTTATTTGTGAAGAACCAGTTAGATAAGGGCATACTTGATGACACGACATGAGACACGAGACACGAAACTGACACACCCTGAGGACCTAGGGGCATGGGGGCCGATCAAATATTAGCCTTGCCTACATGAAAGCCCAGAGCCCTCGTAGTTCGATTAAAGACAGACAATTGACCATGGATAAAGGTGGAAGAAGGATAATGAATACCTCGATGGATGACCAAGACAGGATAGGAAAAAGGAGCCCTAGGGGCAGATCAAAGGATCGACCTTGCCTATGTGAAATCACAGGGGCAACGTAGTTCGACAAAAGGCCAAAGACAAATGATGGATAAAGGATGATGAAAGGATAACCCTGAAAAAGGGATAAAATGTTTGGACCGATATGATGAGACAAGATAGACCTGGTGGATTTGATAGGATGATGATGATCACACGAAGCTTAGGGATGGGATAGTTATTCAAAGCTTCAAAAGATGAATAGGGAGAATGATACGGTGGAGAGATGAATGATGAGAAGCGATAGGAGACTAGATAGATGTGCAAAGGAAGCATGAGTGAGGATGATGAGATGGATGGCATTTGATTGCATGGGGAGTATCCTATAGCTAGATACCAATGACAAAGGATTATGAGATGGGATGAGGATAGAGATAAATGGATAGGAAGATAAGGATGGGGAGATAGAAGGGATGCTATGATGGATGGATAGGGGGATAAGGATAGGGAGGTTGAAAGGAATCTGTGGAGGGATTGGAAGATAAGGATGGGGAGGTGAAAAAGCATTAGTGGACTGAGGGATGAATGATATCTCCAAGGACTATATCACAAAGGAAGATAGATGCCCCCACTCTAGATATGTCATGTGTAAGGAGGCATGAAGGATGAAATAGAGAAGGATAGGAAAATAAATGAGTGAGATGGATAAAGATAGGGTGCATGGATAAGGAAGGGAGATTGAGGGTAGCATGATGGGTGGACAAGTAAGGTAGATGAATGCAAATAAGGATTAGGATAGTGTGCAGATGAGGGGAATGTATGCCAAGAGGTGTCCAAAGCATGTTTATCTGTTTGCCCCTATCGATTAATTTATTGTTTGTTCATGTATATAGTGTGCATATATAGTGTTTATTCATGCATCATGGTTGACTAATGACTTATTTGTTGATCATAATCATTGTATAGATCTCACATGAACAATCTAATTAACATGTATCTTGATGTCTTCTAAGGATTTTGTTTGAAAGTTGCATAATGTTTTTGTTTATCTACCATGATTAGAAGATATTGATTCTTATTCATGATGATTTTATGATCTTTTACATGAATGATCTAATGAAATGTTATTAAACGTGAAGGTTTTAATGGAATGAATGTTGAATTGAGTTGTAATGGTTTTGTTTGATGGTTATATCACTTCTTATTCTAGAGCCCATCCCAACACATGAAAACACTCTTCCTCTCGACTCTCTCTCTCTCCCTCTCTCTCAGGTCTCTCCCTCTCACTCTCAGGTCCCTCCCAGGTCCCCTCTCTCCCAAGTCTCTTAGAGCTTCCTCTCTCCCTCCCTCTCTCCCTCTCAAGTCTCAATCTCTCCCTAGATCAACTCTCTCTCTCTCTCTCTCTCTCTCTCTCTCTCTCTCTCTCTCAAGTATCTCTCTCTCCCTCTTTTCCTCCCTCTCTCCCTCTCAACTCTCTCTCTCCTTGTCAGGACTTCTCTCTCTCTCTCTCTCCCTCTCACTCTCAAGCCCCCCTCTATCTCTCCCATGTCTCTCTTGGAATCTCTCCCTCCCTCTCTCCCTCTCAAGTCTCTTTCTCTCTCTCCATCTCAAGAGTCTCTCTCTCCCTCTCCCTCCCTCTCTCCATCTCCCTCTCAAGACTCTCTCCCTCTCTCCCTCTCAAGTCTCTCTCGTTCTCGCTCTCTCTCTCTCTCTCTCCAAACTATATATATCTTTCTCTCTCCTTCCCTCTATACCTCCCTCTCTCTCCCCCCTCTCTTTGTCTCTCAAGTCCCTCCCACTCCCTATCTCTTTCTTTTGAATTGGCCACACATTAATAAATATATAATATATATTACATAATATTAATATAATATATAATATAGTATACAAAATATATGCACTATATAGTATAATATAATAATATAATATATATATTATATTATTATATATATTTTTATATAATATATAATATAATAATATATAATATAATAATACATAATATATAATATACTATATAATATATTATATATAATACATAATATTATATATTTATGTATTATAAATACATAATACATATTATATAATATTATGTATTATAAATAATATAACAAAAATATAACTAATGGATATCCGTTTTTGATGAGGGCAAAGCTCGAGACACAGAAAATAACCCACAAACAAGAGAATAATTTTATTATTCAAAAAATGGAGCTTCTTACATGCAGAGGATCTCAAATCCCCAAGTTCTACAACACATGCAAGTTACAGAAAGCTACAGAATAACCCTTTCGCAATATGCGAGCTTGTCCCCAAAAAGTTACCCAAAAATTATAAACCCGCCCGTAAATAGAGTTCCTCATTAGTTTGGAGCCAAAACAACATTCAAATTTGAGTTTAGGTGGTTTGGCACTGAAAATTTACAACATGAAGTTCAAATTTCAAAAGAGCATTGCAATTGTATCTTCTAAAAAGTGCGCCAACTTCCCGGGGCCATAACTTTTGATCTGGGACTTTGATTCGCAAACCGTTTGAACCGTTGGAAAGGTCTTGAAGTCAATAATGCGCTCGAAATCCACTACATCGATTTCGACAAGTTTCAGGGCTGTTCCGGGAACTCTAAGTGCCTCAAATCTCACTCGAAAGATTTTAAGGTGCAAATCTGAGAAGCTAAAACTGCAATATCTTTTAACCCAAGAATATAAAATAAAAACCGTAAATTGGGAATTTCATATGATGAAAAGGGTATCCAAAAATGTAAAAACATCTAAAAATCGAGAAACTTGAAATTTAACTATTTTTGGGTGATGCAAGATTGCCCTTACACCACTAGATGCTCCTGCATCAGACACCCAAGGTAATTTGAGAAGTGACCCCGTCACGTCTCAGATGGATGAGGAAAACCCAACCGGTCAACCGCTGCCTTAGATAGCTAGGATGAATCTTCCACAGGTCTTCCTCTCCATTTCACCAGATATTCTTCATACTACCTGTTTCTGGTACTCCTTCCCACACGACTATCCAAGATTGCTTCAATCTCCTCCCTTTCTGAAGTAGGTGCTGGAATGCCATACTGCCCTATTGTTGGTGCTTCCTCCATTCCACCTTCATGATACTCTATCAAATCTGAAATGTTGAACACAGGGGAAATGTTGAATCTATCTGGCAACTCTACCTCATATGCATTCCCTGAATCATACCTCTTCAAAATTTTACAGGGACCGAACTTCATCTTCAATTTGTTATATGTTCCCATTGGAAACCTTTCTTTCCTCAAGTGGACCATCACTTATCACCAATCTGGAACTCCTTATACCTCCTCTTCTGATCTGCCTTAGCCTTATACTGCATATTCATCTTGTTAATATGTTCTCTTACCTTCTCATGTATATCATTGATGTGTTCTACAAAATGTTCGACTTTAGCACTTATTTTCTTCTCTTGGTCCATTTTCCTCAATTCTGGAGTTGTTCTGGGGCTACCTCCATACACAATCTGGAATGGTGATCTATCAGTGCTTCTGTTGACAGAATTGTTGTAAGAAAATTATGTCTGGGGTAAGATCAAGTCCCATCCCTTGGGTTTATCTCCTACCAAACATCTCAGTAGGTTACCCAAACTCCTGTTAACAACCTCTCCGTCAGTCATATCTATTTGTGGATGGTGTGCGTGAACTCCAACTTCAACTCTATCTTCTTTCCACAAGGTCCTCCAAAAGTACCCCCACAAACTTGGTGTCACCATCCAAACAATACTTCTTGGCAAACCATGTAGCCCTACCAATTCTTTGAAGAACAAGTCAAGAATGTGGACTACATCATGGGTCTTCCTCGACATAGAATGAAATGTGCCATCTTTTGAAAACCTATCAACCACCACAAAGACCTAATCATTCTCATTGTGTCCTTGGCAAACCAAGAACAAAGTCCATACTTATATCCTCCCACGGGCCTTCCCGGGTACGTAAGCAATGACATGTTGCATTCCTCGCCTACCTATTTAGCCATCCGGACATATCCCGCAAATAAACTTCTTTCACATCCTGTGACAATTGAGGCCAATAATAAAGCTCACTGATAATGGCAATGGTCTTATCCAGACCAAAATGTCCTGCCATTCCTCCACTATGCTTCTCCTTTATCAGGTTCTCCCTCATGGAACTCCTCGGGATACACAATTGACTTCCCTTAAATAATATGCCATCTTGGATTATGAAATCCAGCCACCTTGTCCTCGGGTCTTAATCGTAATGTTCTTTTGCAAGTTTTCCAAGCCTCTACAAAATCAGATCTTCGTGATACAAGGTCTTGAGTTCATTGAACCCAACCACTTCAATTTGCATCTTTGTCATCAATGTATGCCTCCCTACTCTAAGGCATCTGCAACCTTATTTGACTTCCCACTCCTATGTTTCAAAACAAAGGTATAACTCTAAAAACTCTACCCATCATATTCCTCGATTTAATTTTCCCTGACTATTTATGTACTGCAAGGCATGATGATCAATATATAGAACAAATTCCTTCGACAACAAATAATGTCTTCATTTCTTTAATGCTTGAACTATTGCATAAAATTCATGATCATATACAAAATACTTTCTCTTGGCATCATTTAACTTTTCACTGAAATAGGCAATGGGCTTACCTTCTTGGCTCAACACTACTCCAATGGCACAACCACTGGCATCACAATCCACCTGAAACACCTTGTTGAAATCTAAGAGGGTTAAAACAGGTTGCTCTGTCACCTTCTGCTTCAACAGTTTAAAACTTTTTGTCGCTCCAATGCTCCACTTGAATTCTTTTATATCCCCTCTCATTGTTTCAGTCAAGGGTCCACAAATACTACTGAAGTTTCTAATGAACTTTCTATAAAAACTAGCCAAACCATAGAAAGATCTCACCTAGGTAGCAGTTCTTGGGGTAGGCCATTCCAAAATAGCCTTCACCTTCTCTGGGTCCATCTTAAGACCTTCTGCTGAGACAACAAACCCCAAGTACACTAACTCCCTCTTCACAAAACTGCACTTCTTCAAATTAATCAACAGTTTCTCTTCTCTTAACTTCTCAAAGAATCTCGAATATGCATCAGATGCTAATCCAACGTTTACTGAAAATCAAAATATCATCTAAATACACAATAACAAAACTTCCCAGAAATTCTTTTAGTACCTCGTTCATGAGCCGCTTGAATGTGCTCGTGCATTGTTAGCCCAAAAGGCATGACTAACCACTCATACAGGCCCTCTTTGGTCTTGAAGGTAGTCTTCCATTCATCTCCCTCTCGAATCTGGATCTGGTAATATCCACTCTTTAGATCAATCTTTGTGAAGTACTGAGCTCCACTCAAACAGTCCATCAGGTCATCCATCCTTGGCAAGGGAAATCTGTACTTGATTGTTATCTTGTTTATGGCTCGAAAATCTGTACACATCCTCCACTCCCCATCCTTTTTTGGTGCTAGTACTGCAGGTACAGCACATGGACTCAAACTCTCCCTTGTCAAACCCTTTTCTCAACAACTCTTGGACTTGTCTGTTCAACTTCTCATTTTCTGCTGTAGTCATTCTATGAGCTGTCTTATTTGGCAAACTGGCTCCGGGAATCAAGTCAATCTGATGACTAATCTTCCTTATTGGTGGTAAACCCTCAGGTACATTATCAGAAACAATATCCTGAAACTCATCCAACATCCCAAAAACTTCTTATGGAACCTTCTCACTATCCTCCTTACTCACTCTAGGAATCAATGCATAACACACAGGCTCATGCTTCATACCTTCTAAAAAATTTCTTCCATCTACATAATAAATTCTAGCACTACTGCATACCTTTTCTTCGGTCTCCTTCAGGGGTTTCAACTTGTGACGAACCCCATCCTTTGTCAAGGAATAAGTGTTTGCATGGCATCATGTATAGCTCGCCTATCGAATTGCCACAACCTCCCCAACAACATGTGACATGCATCCATGGGGATGATATCACAGAGTACCTCATCATGGTAGCTCCGATCTTGAACTTTACTAGCACCGCCATTGACCAAAACTTTGTGGTCTTTCTACAACCAGTAATCCGACGGATGCGGTACCTTTCCCTCTTCAACTTCAACTTTGTGACCATCTCCTCCTCGACACCAGATATTTCGGTACTCCACCACAACAATGACATCACAACATTTTCCTTCACACTTGCACCTTGTGTGAAACGATTCTTCTCGTTCGTTCCTTTTCTCAATCACCAAGGCTCTCTCCTAATCACCGGGCTTCTCCCCTTCAGCATCATCTAAATGTTCAGATTGGCCTCCTCATCTGCATGCGCAACCCTTCCACAACCTTCTGGCCTTTTGTCTACCCTTCCTTGGTGTTGTGGACATTCACAGGCTTGATGCCCTTCTTCACCAAACTGGAAACACATTCCTCTAAAACCACCTCTTCCAAATCCTTGTCCATATCTCCCTCATCCTTTACCTCTTTAATCACCACTATTTTGATCACAAGGGCGGTAGAAGTTGTCATTCCTTTGGCTTCGGCTGGTACCCACATCTTCACTTTTCTTTTCATCATCATTTCGGCTTCCTGAAGGTCTTCCATTTCCCCTTCCGCTTTGACCTCCTCGTCCTCTTTGCTTGCCATCAAATCTTTTGTTCAACTTCTCTTTCACCTTCAGAGCAAACTGATACACATTCTCAATGGTGGTCATTCTAACTAGGCTTAACTCATCCTGAAATTTAACTATTTTTGGGTGATGCAAGATTGCCCTTACACCACTGGATGCTCCTGCATCAGTTTTGGTTTGGTATTACCAAACCAAAATAGATATTGGCTTGGGATTTGGTTTGGGATTACCTGACCTAAAAAGTCAACCCAAAAATGTGTTTTTGAAAATTTGTATAGTTTTCTGAAGTCGCCGTTGTGGCTAATGACTTTTTTTTCTCGAATTTCATCAAACAAAAAGGGTTTATAGAAAAAATTGTCAACTTTCCACCAATATAAATTTTTCCTTCTTTTAAATTAAATAAATAATTATTATTAATTTTCTACCTACATTACGTCTAAAGTCTTGATTGATAGGTTGATTGAAAAACTTTTATAACATTTAAACTACTTAACATTTTTCGAATCTAGAAGATGCACCACATTCTATGCTTTGCATACTATAGAATTAAAAAAAAATTGAATTTCATAATTTTTTGACCAAGTTATGGTGGCCAAACACAAACGTTTTAATAATTTTGAAAAGTTCTAGAAAAAAAATCACAACTAATTATTTATGTGGAAAAAAATTATAAAAGAAAAATCCAGCACATCCAGGCATGTTTCCTCTACTTATATTAAAAAATTCAGAAAAAAATATTATGTTTTTCTTGTACTTAGGGTGGTCAGACACACACCTGCTTCTTATCTTTTTCCTCAAAATTTAGTACCACTGCATTGAAATTTCAAATTTTATCAAAACGAACTTAATTTTTCCAAAAAAAAGACTAGTAGCCTAGAAACTACATTCAATTTCCTATAAATCTTGTTTTTACATATTTTCAAATTATGTTAATAACCTATTCAAATTTTTATATCAAGTTATCTAACTCTAATTTTCTAAATTGTCATCACCACTTAAAGGCCTAGTTTGGACCCCCATGATCCTACATTGACCCTTTACTTTGAATTTAATAAATAATTATTATTCATTTTCTATTTGAATTATGACTAAAGTCCTGATTGATAGGTTGATTAAAAAAATCTATAGCTTTCAAACGGTATCAAATTTTTCGAATCCAAAACATGTGTCACATTCTATGCTTCACATACTATAGGATTAAAAAAAAATGAATTTTTTGAAGTTTTGACCATACATATAAGTTTTTATATTTTTTAAAAGTTGTAATAAAAAAATCATAATTCATTATTTACTTAGAAAAAAAATTACAAAAAAAATATGCATCACATTGGGACATGAGTCATCTACTTATATCTAAAATTTTATAAAAAAACATTATCATTTTATTGTGGTTAGGCTGGTCAGACAGACACCTACTTCTTATTTTTCTCTGAAATTTAAGTACTACTACATTGAAATTTCAAATCTTCACCAATTAGATAAAAAAAAAAAAACTAGTTGTTTAGAAGCTAGATTCAATTTGCTAGAAATTCAATTCTTACATATTTTTAAAATAATATAGATAACTTATTCAATTTTTTACGTCAAGTTGGCTAACTTAGATTTTTCTAAATTTTTCACCACTTAAGGGCCTATTCTTTCCTTGATGATCTTGCACATAACCTACACTTACATGATAAATAAAGTAAAAATTAAAGAGATTAGATTATTTTTAGAGCATATTTTTTTTATTTTGATAGGTACCCACCTGTTAGCAACAACAGCTAGGGGGTAGGCAATTGAGCTTTTTGAGAGATTTAGCCCCATCACTTTGAGCAGAGGAGATAGAGCACCTTCAGGCCATAGGTATCTATTGGGGGTACCTCATGCCCCCCACAAGGTACCACAATGCTATGCTAATGGCGCTCTGTGAGCATTGTGATGTAGATACATGCACATTCCACTTGCCGATAAGTGAGATGATGATTACCCTAGATGACGTACACCGCATTCTCCATGTTCTGATTTGAGAGCAGGTACATTTCTAAAGAGATTGCACCTTCTACGAGCAAAAAGCAGATATGCAATATTATCTGGGTGGTCTAGTGTATGATGAGTGAGTGAGAGGGCAGATAGACTTGGCAATCTGTTATAGTATTCTTGAGCGCCATTGATTAGACGGATCATGATGCATACAGTAGCACTAGTTCTCATCCGTAATGGGTGGGAAGTGCACCTTGAGGGAGGACTAGTTCATTTTATTTGAGGGATGGTAGAGCATCATACAATATATGTCTGGGGTCATTCTATCCTGGCGCATTTGTATTATGATCTTAGTCAATTTTTTTCTTAGGAGGTAGACAACATGGTGTTGATCCAGGTGGATCTCTGGACCGTAAAAATTCAACTATTTTGAATGTCCATAGTTGCATCATCGTGAAGAGCTCATCGAATTGGACTCAACACAACTTGAATAGGCTCAATCGGAGTTCGTATGTCCAAGATATGGCCGGTCAACATTGGGTCAACCCAGGTACCAAGAGTGAGAAAAAGGTGAAAAATCCATCATCACCAAATTGGTCGAAGTCAACGCTATCTCAAAGAGCTCGACGAAGCAAACCCAACAATGCTTGCTTCGTGCAAAACGAAGGTCGTATGCAAAAGATACAGATGGTCAAACTTCAGGGTTGACTTTGTTGGTGGATTGGATGTCAGCATTCTGACTCAGTAGACCATACACTAGCGTGTAGCAATCGCAGAGTGACACATGGCATCCATACGTCGAGGTGGTAGCTAAGTCAACAAGTGATGTGGCATCCGTACATCTGGCATTGTAGGTATAGTTGACAGTCGACATGGCAGACACATGGTACCCTCCTTTGTGGACATGTGGACCTATTTGCGGTGGACACGTGGATCTATCTACATGGGAATTCAATGGTTCAATTTTCTATTAAAAGGAGTTGGGGGGATTCGATCCCCCCACCTTTCAGCTACAAACCCAACACTCCACCGTTTGACCGCACAATGCTCGCTAACAAGTATAGGTGGCAATTTAGTTTTGTTGACTCTAGATTAAAAATCGATGGGTAAAAATGATGAGGGGCAAGGGTCGACCACCTCTCCCCTAAGATCACTCTTCACCAACATGCCATATGTGTCTCTCAAAATATTTTGGAGCCTGATTTGATATATCCTAATCCTCTAAACCGAAATCCCTTTAGATTGAAAGATTAACCCCTAAATTTGAAAAATAAATCCCTCAATTTTTCCAAAGTAAATCTTTGAAGCTCGAGAACATGTAAATTAAAGGGCTGAGAAGAATTTGAAATATCTATTAAGAGATATTTAAATATTATTATTATATAAGGGGATTTAAATGATTAAAAGGAGGATTCTCATGTAAAAATGGGAGATTTTCAAATATTATGGTTAGAACCATAATAAGCTTATGTAATTGTATAAAAAGGGGGTACGAGGAGAGTGTTGCATCTCATTCTTATTTTCAACCAAGTATCCTATTGAGAGGATTTTTAACTTGGAGAAGAATTGTAGATTTGTACAAGCTTTTAAAGCTTATTTTGTAAAGAGATTGTCCTTCTGACGACAGGAGTAGGGTCATAGGTGAGAGTTGTTTTCTTGAATCCTTTTTTAAGGAGAAGGTAGTTCTTTTGTAACATGTGAGAAGGTCCTCGCATCTTTCTAGAGAAGGAATAGATTGATTCATTTTCAAGCAAATCCAGAGACATAGCCAATACTAGTGAACTTCGTTATCAACTTGTTCTTGTTATCTATTTTGTGTGTGTTATTGCAATTACTTAACTGTTGAAAGAGCTCAGTAGATTAATGATTTAAATTTGCATGATGGGTTTCAATCATTGATTAAAGATCCTATTTTAGATTTGGACTTCAGTAAGTTGGTTTTGCAAATCTAACTAAGTGAACTTAGTTGAGTAAGTGCTCACTAAAGTTTATGAATCAAGTGGTATCAGAGCAGTTGTTGAGCTCATTTTATAATTGTTCGATGTTTTTTTATTGGAAGATGGCATTTGAGCAAGGAGAAACATCCAGAGTGACAATGACTGCATCTATCATAGAAGATTTCTTCGCTATTAAGATGATGATCAAAACTCTCTACCAAGATCATTACGAGAAGTCTGATAAAATGTAGAAGCTGGAGGAAGCCAACCATCACATGCAGACAGAGAATGTGAAACTCAATTGGTTGCTTGAAGAAGCTAACACTAAGAAGAAAAGACTACAGGTGTTGCTACAAGAGGTCCTTGAGGAGCAGAACGAGAGAAGTCCTCCTATATGAGAGAATGCTCATATATGCACCTTCTGTCCACATTCTGAGGATACTTCTTCCTCGTACTCCCTGCTTACCCTGACATATAGTTCAGGGGCATCATCGTCAATGAAGCCCATTGCAAAGAGTCTTGTGACGAGATTGACTTGCGGTAATGAATGGGCTAGTCCTGCAGGTGCAAAAGAATGTGCTTACTGTCAGTAGATGGAGTACCTAAAGACCCTCAACATGCTTGAGAACGAAAAAAGTTATCTGGAAGCATCTTCTGCATTAGATCAGAAGAAACCAATGGAGGGTGAGCAAAACTCTTTTGCACATTTTGAAAAAGCACACCAAGGGCATTGGAACAAATCTACTTACCAAAATGGGATACAACGGGAAAGGCCTGGGCACCACTAAACAGGGCATCATCAATCCTATAAGGGCCAAGAAGAGATCTCATTTTCAAGGATTGGGAGCAACTGGAGAATCCTCCAGAGCTCGAAAGTACTACACCCATTGCAAAATCAGTGGGCATTGGGATGAAAAATGTTGGAAGCTGCACCCATAGCTTCATCGTTCATCAAGGTCCATCGAGAAATCAACCTAGCAGGAAGTTGAAAAAGTTAAGGTGGAACCTGAGGGTAATATCCCTATGGTAGAAGAACCAAAGATGGAGCAGCCAGCGAAGGAAAGTTCCTTTGAATAGCTCTGTAAGAGTTGGGAACACCTTTCATCTAAATAGTTGTATCAACTTTGTGTGTGTTACCATTTTTCATTTTGTAGTATGGTAATATGTTGTTGATATCAAACTAGTGTGGTTTGGAGTATAAGACTCTAAATAAAATTATTTGCAAGTATTTGTAAGAAGTTGCATTACTCTAAGGTTGAGATTTTTGTAAGGCCCTTGGAGCCATATCTCTTGTAATCCAAAGGAGAATACTTGACAACTTCTTATTGCAAGATGGAGATTTGTTACTTACAGTTTTCTTGTAGATTTCTTTCAGTGCAAAGCTTCTATTGAAGAGCACTTTGGGAGAGGTGGAAGACCATCTACACATTTAGACAAAGAGTTGTGAGAATGGTCTAGAATGACCTGTATATTCTCAGCTTGAAGACTCAGTCAAGATCATTTTTGAAGATAAGTTTGAAATCAGTTGATAACTAAAGTTCTTGAAGGATTTTTGTCTATGGCCTTGTTGCTTCAGACAAACTGAATGGTGAAACCTTGAATCAGCCATTTTGAAGAACAAGGGTGAAGGAAAGTTTTAGGGTGAGGCACAATTACCATGCTCGATCTCAGTTTGGAGGAGAAACAAAAGCATGCTAGAAAAGATGGCAAGAGATGTAGAATGTGAACTACCGTCGTAAGAAGCACCAAGAGAAATGTTACCATGCTCGGTTTTTCTTCTTGCTTTCAGTATGTTAAGTTCCATTTTTGAACTATATCTTCAGGAGCTTTTGAAGACCTAAGCATTGTTGGACCGTAAGACCTCTAGAGGTAGATGTGGCAATAGGCAAGCTCATGCATTATTGAAGTGTAAGACCTAACAAGCAGATGTGGCAGTGTATATTTTGGGTGTTGAGACTATGTTGAGTGGCTTGAAGCACAATAGGACATGTTTTCAATAGAACAGTACACTTTTGGAGACCAAAATTTTTTTAGTGGGGAGGATTGATCCAGGTGGATCTTCAGACCCTAAAAATTCAATTGTTCCAAATTTCTGTAGAAGCTGCATCATCACAAAGAGCTCGTCGAACTAGACTCAACGGAACTTGAATGGGCTTGATCGGAGTTCGTATGTCCAAGATATGGTCAGTCAACATTGGGTCAACTCAAGTACCAGGAATGAGAAAAAGGTGAAAATCCATTCTCACCAAATTGGTCGAAGTCAACACTAGATATATATATATATATATATATATATATCTATGTATGTATGTATGTATGTATGTATGTATGTATGTATATAGATATCATGATGATGTGTATTGATTGTGTATTGTTTCTACCTTGTAGGAGTGACAAGAGATTGGTGGGAGTTCTACCGTCAAGCAGTTGTAGAGATAGTGCCAGCATCCATCGATGAGGAGATGGACTCAGATTATGCGCTCGCACCTATTGTGGAGCAGGATCCAAAGTCACTTAGACTATTCTCAAGGTTACGGGAAGCATATGAGAGTTAGAGGAGATGACTCCATCAAGATGAGAATGTAGGACAGTCATCCTGGACTCCAACAGAGGTAGCACGACTATAGGTGGAGAGGGAGCAAATAGCAGGACGGAATCAGGTGGCCCTTGGATGGATACAGGGCCTAGAGTTTGCACTCAAATTCAGTGGATCACAGTCATGATCACATACGACCACCTCCCGATGTCCTGCTACCGGATCAAGAGCACTTGATCCCGAGGGGTCAAGTTCCCACAGACCTCAATGATATTGTATATTTTGATGATATGCAAATAAAACTACGAATATATATATGAGCATTGGATGTTGTATGACTTGTCTTAATGTGTTTAAATGTTAAATAGCAATGTGATTAATTAAATAACTTTTGTAAGATTATTTGATTAATATCTTCATGATTTAACATAGCTTATGTGATCTAATTAAAACTTATTGCAATTTCTTTTAGATACAACATGATGATTAAGTATGTGAAGCTAAATTAAATGTATTAATGATCTAACTTATCATAACACATAAGATGAATGTGAATAGTATGAAACTTAAAGTAATTAATAAATTAAATGATTATAGGATATGACCCAATAGCTTTAACAACATTTCTTTATCATTCATACTATTCAAAGGGGTTAGACATAATACCGACGCAAATGTGTGACATTAATAGGTTTCTTAAGGGGTGTGCCATCTAATTCTGTTAACATGTATGCACCAGACCCAAACATTTTGTCAATGATGTATGGTCTTAACCAATTAGAATTGAATTTATCTCTTTCATTTGGGTTGGCATTGACGTTGCGTTGATTACCAGATAGACCTAAGTCACCCTTGTGGAATGATCGAGGGATAAAATTGAGATTGTAATGGTGATGTTTCCTTTTGCAATAAGCTTGAAGATGTTCAAGAGCATTAATGTGTTGTTCATCGAGCATCTCAAGCTGGTGTAATCTTTGTTTTCAATAGTGTGTATCATCAACAAGTCCTTGAAGAGAAATTCTTAGTGTAGGAATTTCTAACTTCAAGGGAATTATTGCTTCACTACCATAGACCAAATTATAAGGTGTGGTCCCTGTGGAAGATCAAACACTTGTATGATAAGCCCAAAGCACATAGTGTAATTATGTGTGCCAATCCCTATGATTTTTATTAAGAATTTTCTTCAAAATTTGTTCAAGGAATTTAATAGTTGATTCAGCGTGACCATTAGATTGTGGATAATAAGGTGTCAAAAAATGATGTTGGATATTAAAGGTCTCCAAAAATTTCTTCACATCTTTATTCTTAAATGGTGTACCATTATCAGAGACTAATGCGGAAGGGAGTCCAAAGCGAGCAATAATGTGTTCTAGGATGAAACAACATATTTGTTGGAAAGAGACACTACACAAGTCATCTAGTGTTGTCATTGATGGAAAACCTAGTTAGTAATCCCATCCACACCTCAATATTTTCTTATACTGGAAGTAAGATTGAAGATATGTGTTAACTATCAAAGCTAAAACAGGGCATCCAATAGAGTTGTGTACATTGACTCATATGTAATTTCCTATTATCATTCTATGATGTGGATCTTAGGGAAGGTATTTTGATGTATGAACTATCTTATCTTTGAATCATAGGTATTGGCATTGATTGGTGTGCAAGTTAGAAGATCCAGTTTATTGATTCTCAGTCTAACAACGCAACAAGGCTGACTAGATGAGTATAGCATGTTGCGATCTTCGATGCATAATTGTTTAAGGTGTTTCATGTTTGAGACATGTTATTTTTGGTCCTTACTATGTTTTGGCTAACATTGTTTGGTTCACATTGATAATATTTTACGGATTGGGCTGACAGTTTGTACATGTTTCATATTTTGTTAAAACTGATATGCAGTTGTTCTAATCTCTAGTTGTGGATATATATAATCAATTATTCATATCATTTTGATATATGATGCGAGAGTTAGAAGGAATATAGATCGATTGAGCGTAGTTTCACTTGAGCAGAACAAAGATTGGTGATTTGGATTAAAGCAAACAGAGTTTCAAGAGCAGAATTAGACAGAATGTGAAGAATGTGGTCAATGTGCTTAATATGTGCTTAATTGGAACTATAATCAAGCATTAGCAGATGCTATCACATAGTTCATCCACTCCAGTTGTCTTCTAAATGTGACTATAAGACAATGAGTCTTCTTTTGGGCAGTAAGCCTTTTTTATTTGAGCGGTGTGCTCTAGGCAATGTGCCTGAATGCATGTGCATTCCCCATTTGTAATACTTTTAACATGGTATAATCTTGTGGATTAACCTCCACCGTGGTTTTTCCCCTAACAGGGTTTCCACATAAAAATCCTTGTGTTATGGTGTTGTGGCTAGTTTCCTTATGTTCTTGCATCTTTCTTTTGGTTCAATGCTATAAGTAGTTTAAATATCAAGTTAATAAAGTTAAATTCTGTAGAAAACTGATTCACCCCCACCTCTCAGTGTTCCTTGATTCCAAAAAATTGGTATCAAAGCCTAGTTTCTCAGAAGAAGTTTAATAGCTTGGGGAAGATCCGGGAAGGTGATTCAATGGATTATGGCAGTCTTCATCAACAACTTTTGGTGGCACTAGATGATCTTGATCAATCCAAATCTGAAGTCTAGGAATTGCAAGCAAGCCTCATGAATGTTGAGAAATTTATTCAATCATTGAAAGATCAAATCAATAAGTCCAGGGAAAAGAGAAAGGATCTCTGTAATTAGCTCAAGCAGAAAGAGAGTAAAAGCATGAAAGATGAACACCTAAGTCAAGACTTGAAGGAAAAGACATAAGAATGTTAAAAGCTCACTAGAGATAATGTTATCTTAAAGCATGAGATGGAATCTATTGTGATGAGGATGACCAAGGAGATTGAAGAGAAAAAGAAGAATGAAGAGAATCTTACTTAGTCCTTGAAAGAAAGATTTGATGAATGCAGTAGAATTAATGGTGGATTCAATCAGTTGGAGCTTGAATTGCAACAATCTAGAAATAATGAAGAAGAGCTTGAAAGACAGATTGTTATTCTCAGGGATGAACTTGCTACTGCAAATGAATACAAGGAGAAGTTCAAGATTAGCTCGGCTAAGCTTGATGAACTAATTCAAAGTCAGAAGATTGGAAGTGACAAGCAAGGTCTTGAATATGAGAAAGGAGAAAGCTCTAGATCTGGTCAAAGGAAATTTAGGCCAGTAAATTAGATGAGCAAAGCTAGAAGGTATCCGGTAAGACAACCCAATGCTCAAAAGTTCAATGGATACTATTTTGTTTGCAATAAATTTGGTTATATGGATGCTCAATGTAGAATTAGAATGAATCCAAGTGGTCCATGATTCTTCGGTCAATGCTTCAATTGCAATAAGTATGGTCATAAGTCAATTGAATGCAGAAATATGAAAAACAACTTTTTCAATAGAAATGTCAGATGTTAAGCCTGCAATAGATTTTGCCATATTGCTAACTAGTGCAGATCAAGAGAAAATCAATGGAATAATTGGTTTGGACAAACAAATGTTGTGTGTTATAATTGTAACAAATCTGGTCACATTGCAAGATTATGTAGAAGCAGGAAGGGTCAGGTAAACAAAGGCAAAAATATGCAAAAGGATGATAAGGGAAAAGGAAAATTTATTGCGGATGAGATCGAGAATCAAATGAAGAAGACATGGATGAATAAGAGTGTTTCTGATGTAAGAAATGAATCTGCACCATAATCTAGTGTTGGAAATCTGCTCTCAAGAAAATCTTTTACCCCCTGCCGGTAGTTGGTAACAGAATGTGGAAAATTGCAACAATTGCATTAATGATCTACAAATGTCTTGGGAACACTTGTCAAGGAAATTAATGCAAAATTGAAGGCCCGTAAAAGAATTTTCTTTCATAGACTATGAAAACAAGGTATCCGGAAGACTTAGGACAAAAGCATTTATTGCAATAAAAAGTTAGATGTGCAAATGATAAAAGGTTACTTCTATTCCTCATTCATGACATTGCATTTTGAGAAGAAGTTTGGAGAGCTCTGCAAGTGAATTTTGGCGAGATATAAGTCTAAAGGCGATTCGGTGAACAAACCCTAATCTGGTGAATGGTATTTATCTGCAAAACTTGTGAACTTGAAATTTCTAGAAATGGCCACTTCGTTAGTTGTTGATATTAAGGATAGACCCCGCCCAAAATTCAAATGGCACCTATTTAAATCCATTGAGATAGAACCATTAGGTGCATTTTCTTCTATTTCGTATGGTGTTTTGCACATTGAAGATATTAGTGCTTATATTCATGCAAATGTTGAGGAGTTAGGAAGCTCCCAATTGTTAAATTTGTACATAAATTACATTGTGGGAGAAGATCTCTATGTAATGCCTAAATTTAAGACTTTGGAGGAGTTCACACAAATTGTGAATTTTCCCGTATTCGATGAAAATGAAAGGGTCTGGTACATACTAAGTCAAGTGCATGCAAAGTTCATATGGTTAAATCATCCCTTCAAGATCACAAGAGAAGCTATAAGCATTGTTACTGGTTTGGATTCATCTGGTGACTTTCCCACATTGAAATATGTGAAGAACCAAATAGTCATTGAGGCAACCGATTCCACTTTTGACAGAAGAGCCATGACAATTAATGACATCATTGAATTGGATGTATGGTAATTGGATATAAAATCTATCACTCCAGCCAGGATAACTTTGTATCTGGTATTGCAATCTATACGGCTTATCAAATGATAGAGGAAATACAAAATATGACTTATGTGAGTTACTCCAGAGCTAGCTAATTGAAAATCTTGGTAAAATCAAGAGGGACAAGAAGAAATTTTTCAAGTATGGTAATATGTTGTTATGTCTATTCTTCTACTTCATGAATGAAGTTTCGAGAGTTGGTAAAGTGCAATGGGAAGGTGACAAACCAGTAGCTGTTCAAATTAGAGACTTCTTATATAGAATTGGTGATAGCAAAGCAAGGAAAACTGCTATTTGGGGTTACTTCAAAAGCTTCCAGAGTGAAATGCAAGCTAGGGAAAGGATTCCTAAATCTATTGTGGAAAAATATAAGGACACTATTTGCTTCATGGTTGACATTGATCAGTGTTTGATGGAAGCGGTAGAACCTAAAATAGTTTGGATAATGCCTATGGGATATGAGGTTGAAGAACACATTTTAGAGTTGTATGCCCAACACTTGTTGAGTAAACCTCAAGATTCAACAAAAGAAAGGTTTGGTACCTTTGAAGAGAAGAATATGCAAGTGTATGCACAACTGAAGAAGCCTATGATAGTTTGGAAGGTGAGAAAGGAAGTTGAAGCCTTTGCAGAAAGCATTGGTATATCAGTTGAAGCAATGAGGGAAGCTAGGAAGAAAAGAGAACAAGTTGAAGAAGGGGAGCCTGCTAGAACTGATTCAACTAGTCCAGCATCATCCTCTGCCAGATCTAGATCTACAAGGAGCTTTGCACCCTCATTCAGTCCTACAAAGAAATCAAGCCCAATAAAACCTCAAGTCAAGACATCTGGAAGAGAAGGAAAGAGGAAGAAGGATAAAAGGACAAGAGTCTATGTTGTTGTTGAAGATGATGAAGAAATTGAATTAGATAAAGAAGTAAGAGAAATCAAGCATAAGGGCACAAAGGCATCAAAATTCTCTAAGGACAAGCCCTTTGATGAAGAGAAAGCAAAGAAAAAGGTGAACAATGTTTGGGCTAATATTGAAGAAGTGAAAGAAGACATAATTGAGGACACTCAGAATCCTCTTGATATGCAAGATACTAAAATTCACATGGAGACTAAAGCTCCTAAAGATATGTCATTTGAAGAAATAGAGATTCCCATAGCCAAGCAAGAATATATGATTGACGAAAAGAAGGTTGAGGCAAAGGACGTTGCTATGGAAGCAAGAGACACTGCAAAGGTAGTAAAGAAGCTTTTAGAGGAACAATAGGAGGTGTTTGACCCTAAATTGGTTGAAGGTCCTATCAACTTGGCCACTCTATCTCCTATTTACAAGCAGAAGGTAGCATCATTTTCTCAAGCGAAGGAAAGGGAGGAGATATTGAAATCTCACATTGAGGACAGTGAGCTGCTAAGTCTTACATCCGGTATCTCAGAGAAGATCGTGCCCATACATGTCAAGGAATCATTCGATTCTCCCTCCGGTTAGCTGAAGAAACTTATCAACTCTATAAGTACTCACTTTGAATCTCTTGAAAAGTTAGCTAAGGATAAGGTCTAGAAAGAATTTGATGCAAACAGGTTCAGTAGATTGAAGTTTATGATTGCTAATGATAAATCCTTATAAGCTACCTATGAAAAGAACATTCAAGGTGCATTATCTGAGGGTGGAAATATCTACAAGTCAGCTTATCCTTGTCAAAATTCACTGAGGTAACTGAGAAAAAAATTAAGGAATATGAGAAACAGTTAGCATATATTTCTCAAACCTTTGATCCTCTAACCATTTATGTGGGCAAGCAAGAAGGTCAAGTCATATCCCTGCTTGAAAAAATTAAAATTTTGAAGCATGAAAAAGATAGAATTGTTGAAAGGATATGTGAGCTCAGAGGACTAATTGGTCCTAAAATAGAGGTCCAATTCTTAGTGCATTGAAGGAAGCACATGGTACTATGGATGTCAGTGATATGGAAAATCTTGAGTCAACAGAGATGCAATCCTACTTGTTTTGTGGTCACATGACTATTTTGGAGAGTCTCAAAAAGGGTTGGGACACTAGTTTAAGCCTGTTGAAGAACAATTTTACAGACATATTCAAGTCCATGTAAGTTAGAAAAGCATGTTTGTACATATACAATTTGTTCATAGAAATTTTGTATGATTTTTTGTATGTGGATTTCCGTCTTTTCCATTTATGTCAAAGGGGGAGTGTGGGATAGTGAAAAATGTCATATTCATCTCAGGGGAGTTGTGATTAATTTTTTTTTAAGTTTTGAGGATTGCAATGTATTCATGTTGGTACTAATTCTGACACTTAGTCATTTTTCATTAAGTGTTGCCATCAATGCCAAAGGGGGAGATTGTTGGCAAGAGACACTACACAACTCATTTGGTATTGTCATTGATGGAAACCCTAGTCAGTAATCTCATCTGCACCTTAGTATTTGCTTATACTGAAAGTCAGATTGAAGATATGTGTTAACTGTCAAAGCTAAAACAGGGCATCCAACAGAGATGTGTACATTGACTCATATGTAATTTCCTGTTATCATTTTGTGTTGTGGATCTTAGGGAAGGTCTTTTGATGTATGAACTATCTTATCTTTGAATCATAGGGATTTGCATTGATTGGTGTGCAAGTTAGAAGATTCAGTTTATTGATTTTCAGTATAACAGTGTAGAAAGGTCAACTAGATGAGTATAGCGTGTTGCAATATTCGAGGCATAATTCTTTAAGGTGTTTCGTGTTCAAGACATGTTGGTTTAGGTCCTTACTATGTTTTGGCTGGAATTGTTTGGTTTGCATTGATAATTTTTTATGGATTGGGCCAACAGTTTGTACATGTTTCATATTTTGTTAAAGCCAACATGCAATTGTTCTAATCTCTAGTTGCGGATTATATAATCGATTATTTATATCATTTTGATATATGATGCGAGAGTTAGAAGGAATATAGATCAATTGTGTATAGTTTCACTTGAGCAAAACAAAGATTGGTGATTCAAATTAAAGTGGAAAAAGTTTCAAGAGCAGATCCAGATAGAATGTGAAGAATGTGGTCAATGTGCTTAATATGTGCTTAATCAGAACTATAATCAGGCATTAGCAGATGCTATCTCATAGTTCATCCACTCCAGTTGTCTTGTGAATGTGACTATAAGACAGTGAGTCTTCTTTTGGGAAGTAAGCCTTTTGTATTTGAGCAGTGTGCTCTAGGCAGTGTGCCTGAATGCATGTGCATTCCCCATTTGTAATACTTTTAACAGGGTATAATCTTGTGGATTATCCTCCACCATTATTTTTCCCCTAATAAGGTTTCCATGTAAAAATCCTTGTGTTATGGTGTTGGGGTTGTTTGCCTTGTGTTCTTGCATCTTTCTTTTGGTCCAATGCTATAAGTAGTTTAAAGATCAAGTTAATAAAGTTAAATTTTGTAGAACACTGATTCACCCCCCCCCCCTCTTAGTGTTCCTTGATTCCAACAATATTACCTCAGCTATTGAAGATCGAAGAGGAATGGCCTCTACCCATTTTGTGAAATAATCAATTGTAGGGATGATAAAGGTGTGTCCAGTGGAAGAAGGAAATGAAATTGTTCCTATAATGTCTAATACCCAAACCGCAAAGGGCCATATCAAAATTTGATTTTGAATTTCATTAGCAAGAGCATGATGCAAATTGCTATGTTCCTGACATTTATGACATTTTCAAACATAATCGAAGCAATCACATTCCATGTTGTGCCAATAATACCCAATACAGATAAGTTTTTGAACCAAATGTTTCCCTCCAAAATGTCCACCACAAGCACCCTCTTGGACATGGTGAAGTGCTAGAGGTATCTCAGATTTGTTTAGGCATCTAAGTAAGATACCATTGAACGACCTCCAATACAACACATCGACAAAGATTATATATTTAGATGCAAGCTTTTGTAAATGAGCATGGAGGTTTTTGGTTGTTGGCTCGGGAAAGGTACCACTTTTCAAATAGTTGAATATGGTATCATACCATTCACCCGAGTTTTCCTCATTTTAGATTATTTAAATGTCTTCTGATTTTTCATCAATTGAAGGTTTCATGATAGGGTGAATAGTGAATGTGAAATTTTTTGAAGGATCTTGAGGGGATATAAGAGAGGCAACACTTGCCATTGCATCTACAAGCCGATTATCTTTTCATGGGATTTTATCAATGGTAAATGTTTGAAACTTCTCTAGCAATTGCATGATAAGATCCTTGTATTTGAATAATTTTTCATGCTTGGATTGATATTGTACCATAGAAAAAAGGCAACTTGCTTGACATGGGAATGATTCATGATAAATTGAATTTAATGAGGCCTTGATTTGGTGTTGAGAGGTGTTTTCACATCCACACTAGATCTTGGACCCTTTCAAATGAATTTATTGATGTCTTTTGAAGGTATTGTGAAGTGTTGTAACACATTTCTACACTTTTCTAGACTCTTTTCATTACAATTCACCTAAAAATCACCTTTTCATTACTTATCAAGTCCTATTCTAAAGTGTTGTAAAGTCTTGTAACAAGATTTCATGCTTTTCTAGGCTTAATTTCAATATTTACACCTTTCTTATGCTTTATTTGACCCCTTTATGAACTCATAAGGCTTAATTAAGTGTATTTTTTAATGTAAGCCCGACAGATAACATTAAATGTGACTTAATTCATCACACCCACTTACAAGTCCAAGGTGGGATACATTCATCATGGGTGGCGAATGAGTCCCTCTTGGCTCCAAGTTCAAAATATTTCAAATTTTATTTCGGGTTTTAATTCAAAATTGCCTTATGTCAGCCTGTTACGAAGTATCATTGGGTTACTAAGGCACAAGATTTTATAAGTAAGTTTTTTTCTCCTCATTTTACATCTCCCCATTCATTTTTCATTATCCATCCATCATTCTTCCATCTCAAGTCAAGCAACTTAGGGTTTCATCATTCCAAGTCACCAAGATATCAATTTTTAAGCCTTCAAGGGTAGATTCTTCATGTTTTGTTGTAGATTTTCAAGATCAAACATCATGGAAAGGAAATCAACTCCATTATTTCATGCTTCATTCCATTCTTTCATCATTTTGGTTTAATTATCTAAAAGGGGTTTGACCAAGGAAAACCCCCATGCCCTAATATTTAACACTTCTCTCTCTTGTCTTGTGTGTTTGTAGATTTAGGCACCTTAGAGGCTTGGAAATCATTGAAGATCAAGTTGCAAGGTTTCTCAATTCTTCTTTTCATTTTTCAAGTCAAAATATTAATGAAAAGGTTCAAAAATCAGAGTTTCAGAAGCAGACACCTATGGAAAGCCAAAATGTAGATCAAAAGCTCTGGATTCCACCTTTGAATATTTAGAAATTCAAAAGTGAACTCATTCGCCATGAGTGGTGAATGAGTCCCACTTCTAGTTCATTTTTTGGTTTTCTATATTTTTAGATATCCTTTTGTCTGAAATAGGTTCTGGAACAGTTTTGCAGAACTAGGATTGATTCACCCAGAATGGTGAATGAGTCCCACCAGGCTTGAAAATTAGCATTAGTAGCATTTCAAGTGTCATTTATAGCCTCCTTCCATATCTCAAGTGCACACTTTTAGTTTCATCCATTTTTGTTTTAGTTTTGCATTCATTTCTAGGTTTTTTGCATTACACAATGTGTTTTCAAACAAGTTATTTTTCTTTAGTTTCCATTCAATAATCAATCCATTTTATTAGTTTATTGCATCTATATCATTGCATTTAGGCATAATTTCATCATACATACATTATATTGAGTGAACCATCTAGATTTGTGGTGTGGGATCTATCTCTTTCCATTAGGTGAAAGACCCTAATTGAGAAAAAGAGAGTCATAACATCCCTAACCTATAAAATCTATGGTTTATTTTAAGTGAGTTTTATCTCTCTCCTTTTAGGTTAAGCATCCTAAGAGTGCAAGAGTAGCCTATAAACCTCATCCCCTAAAATCTATGGTTCATTTTGGTGAACCTACTTTTCGAACACTTTCTTGTCTGATTTTGGATTCCTTCATCATAGATTTAACCTTGCATTGATTTTGCATTAGGGTTTGCATTAGTTACTTTGCATGCTAGGTTTCAAATTTTGCATTCATAAAAAGTGCATTTAGGTTGCATTGTTGGCATCTAAATTCATTTAAATTTTCTGAACTTCTACATTTTTAACTTAGGTCTACATCATAGCACTTAGAACACATCAAAATTCATCAAAAAATTTTGAAAATTTTGAAAAAATTCCATACTAGAACTCATTCGCCACCTTGGGCGAATCAGTGCCTTTTAACCCCTGAAACTTCCTTTTACAAAGTTGAAAACCCTGTTTTTAGACTTCTGTTTGGTGCCATTTCCTAGCTATATTAGTTGGTTGCATTTCTGCAATATGCATTTCATCAATTCTAGCCTAAATTAGCTCATTTCATGCATGGTTTCAATTTCAAGTTTGCATTCTCATATTGTTACATATCATAATAAGTCAATTATCATCTAAAAAATTGCATTTAATTTCAGCCTTTTACATTACATTTTGAGTTACCATAGATTGTTATTTCAAAATGTTAGTCTCAATCTTCTCCAAATGTGTAAAGAAAAAGCTAGTTAACAAGCATTCTAGTCCTTCATTCAATCTATTTCCTAGTTATGACAGTCTCTTAGCACAAGAGAATGAAAATGTTAGCACTTGTCTTAAACTTACACTCCCCCTATCTCTCCTATTTGTGAGAATGATGTGTTAAAAGGGAATTCAAACATAGATAAAAATGATGATCATAATTGTACTTCTCCCAATACCTCTCCTTTTTGTGATGAAGGTATCTTGGTGAAATAAGGTACAATTGTTAAGCATCATTAAGATCATGTTTGTCCTTCTCCTCATTCCCCTTGTGAGGATAGTATAACAATACAAGATGAATGCATTGCCACCACTTTACCTAGTGTCCATTCATCTCCCAACACCTCCCCTATTTGTGACAATATTTTCATGAATGATCATGACAAACACATTTGTGAGGAGGATATGTTGGTATCAAGAAACCCAATGGTTGAGAGTTATAACATTATTTCTCTCCTTCCTAATGTTCCTAACAATTGGAAGGATTTGTTCAAACAAGAAGACCCAATCATTGACACACATGCAAATCATAGTTTTCCTTCCCTTGATCTCACCCTTATTTGTGATGAAGCTTCTTTACAACATCTAACCATGACATGTGATGCACCTCTTGATTGTCACTCTCCTCCAAGCTCTCCTACAAGGGTAAATTCTATGGCACAAGACAATGAGATTATGGACAACAATCAAAATTTCCCCTCTCCTAATATCTCTCCTATTAGTGAAGACGATATTATGGTGTTACACGATCCAATCGATGAAAATCATGACAATCTTATAGAACAAGACAATTCAACCATGGATAACTCCCTTATGATGACGAAATTTTGGAAGAACAAATCCTTGAATGTCAAGAACATTTGGATTGTTGTTCTCCTAACAACCCTCCTCCTAGGGATACTATTATGGTGCAAGAAAATGATATGTCTTCCTTAGGGATACATAAAACCAAGACCACTAAGGTTATGAATGCGCAAGTGTCCATTAGATCCCCTTTGATCAATGAACCACCTACATATCCCATGGGACATCCAAAGAATCCTCTAATTCTTTATCCACCATCACACAAGCAACAAAATCAACACCAACCAGAACTCATCCTTTACCCACCTTAACATACTGTTTCATACCAACCAAGTTACAATGACTTTGCTCACATATGTAACAAAGTATATACAATCAAAGCCAATCAAGCCAAAACTTTGTTTCCTTATCCACATAAATATCATTATTCGTTGCTCCTTACCATGCAATAGTTGTAGGATCATGTAGCATACTCACTATTGCATATTTTGCATCCATCGCAAGGGGCAGCATATCATCATCCATCCAAGGCTCACCCTTGTCCTGCTCTATGTGGGGGAAAAGGGTTAGAAAGCCTTATCCCCGTATGTCACTTGTTTTCTCTTTTGGCTAATTGTTAACCTTTCATGAATTTATAAGATCAAGCTTGGGATGTGGATGACATGTCTTAAGATTGACTCGCATGTGACATACTCCCTTTCTTCATGACGAAACTTATCAAAAACATATGACTTGGCATAGGGATTTTCGAATAAGCTCTCATACCTTCTTCTACTTTAAAGAAATTGCTCACAGTAATGGTGTTAGAAACCACTTTAAAGTGGGGAGCATACATAGTGTGTGTATGAAAATATGTCTATTATAAAGGATTCAAAACACATTCAATAAAACATTATATTAAAGAAACTGAAAGAAGATTAAACAAACTCTTTATGGCAGCTTCTTCGAAATCGTTCTATTGCTCTCTATCTCCACCGTTTCGTTGGTTCAAGTTGCTCTCAAATTTAAAATGCCAAGCTCAATGAAATGGACTACTAGAGAATGAGATTTAAATTAAAATGCATACTATGCTAAAATGCAAGATTATGCTATGCTATGATAAGATTATTATTGCCAAGATATGAATATTGCTGAAATGCTAAAGATGTAAATGCATAAATGTAATTGTGTATATCTATCTATAACCAATGCTTGGATTTGCACCTGTATTTAAAGAGTTTTTGAAAAAACCTGATTGGTTGTTGTGATTAACAGTTCAGATCAAACAAATTGAGATGAACGGTGAGAGATTTTTGAAAGGTGAGAGAGAAATAGAAGGTTTAATCCACAAATTTTCTCAATTAGATCCGAAGGAAGGTTGCCATTTGAAGAATGAGTTGAAAATGAATTTCATAATTAAATAAATAAACTTATTTAATTATATGTGAGGATGAATTTAGAAGTTTACATAATTAAATAAGTAATATTTAATTATGTGTGATAGATGAATTTAGAAGTTCGCATAATTAAATAAGTAATATTTAATTATGTGAGAGATGAATTTAGAAGGTAATTAAATATTTATTTAATTATGTAAACTTAAATAAAAGGTATTAAAGGTATTTATGAGTGAGAAAAGGTATTAAATTAAATATTTATAATATTTAATTTAACTATGAGATGAAGCGGGTGTTTGGAGGAATATTCCATTATTTGAATTCAAATATTCAAATTTAGAATAACATGATAATTAATATAAATAAATTATAAAATTTATTTAATTTAATTAAGAGGAATATGGAAGATGGTAATAATTAAATAAAGTTATTTATTTAATTAAGGTAGAAGAATTATAAAAGTGAACAATATAAATAAATAATTAAATTTATTTATATGTAGATGACTTTAGAAGGTTAATTAAATAATTTATATTTAATTAATTAACAAGCTTGATTATTCATGACCATTTTTAGACATATACACATAGGTAACATCTTTTTGCAAATTTCATGGCATGATTTACTTTTTCTTGTGACATGTCCTCTTCTTGGTGGTGTCATTAGGTTTGATGCCTTCCAAGAGTGTATGAGGTGGCCTGATGCGAATGAGGCATACCATGGATAATGATCTGACAACCTGACTTGTCCTCTCTTGGAGACATTAGGCACAATGCTCCCTAAGAAGAAGACCTTACTTGAACAAAGCAAAATCCCCTTTAGAAAAAAAATCTTTGCATATTCAAAAACATTTACAAAAAGTATTTTCATTGTGGTGCCTTATCAATGTTATCAAGAGCATAATTTTGGTATGGTTGGTATAATGGGAAGCCGACACACTGGCATGAATTTCTCATTATACGGTGGGAAGCTGACACACTAGCATGACTTTCTCACTAAACCACTTCTTTGGTACAACTCACCCCGCAGACGACCTTATGTTCTATGGCCCCAGAGTGAGCGCATCTTTTCCACCCCATTTTCCTTTCTTTCCATTGTATGATTATGTATATTGTTGGTTTGACATAGGATCTTGGATCTTGGGGGGCTTGGCTGCCTTCTTGATCTTTGTCATTCTTTTTCATTTGCATCTATACACTTGAATCTCTCTTGAATGTCTACTTTAGTGTGAGTTTGAAGCAAGTTCATCCTCTCACCAAAATGGGGGCTAAATGTACCATAGAAAAAAGGCAACTTGCTTGACATGGGAATAATTCATGATAAATTGAACTTAATGAGGCCTTGTTTTAGTGTTGAGAGGTGTTTTTCACATCCACACTAGGTCTTAGACCCTTTCAAATACATTTATTGATGTCCTGCGAAGGTATTGTGAAGTTTTGTAACACATTTCTACTCTTTTCTAGACTCTTTTCATTACAATTCACTTAAAAATCACCTTTTCACCATTTATCAAGTCCTATTCTAAAGTGTTGTAAAGTCTTGTAACAAGATTTCATGCTTTTCTAGGCTCAATTTCACTATTTACACCTTTCTTATGCTTTATTTGACCCCTTTATGCACTCATAAGGCTTAATTAAGTGTATTTTTGAATGTAAGCCTGAAAAATAACATTAAATGTGACTTAATTAGCAACACCCACTTACAAGTCCAAGGTGGGACCCATTCACCATGGGTGGAAAATCAGTCCCTCATGGCTCCAAATTCAAAATATTTCAAATTTTCTTTCAGGTTTTTATTCAAAATTACCTTATGTCACCTTGTGATGAGGTATCATTGGGTTACTAAGGCACAAGAGTGTATAAATAAGTTTTTTTCTCCTCATGTTCTACATCTCCACATTCATTCTTCATTATCCATCCATCATTCTTCCATCTTAAGTCAAGCAACTTAGGGTTTCATATTTCCAAGTCACCAAGATATCAATTTTCAGACCTTCAAGTGCAGATTCTTCATGTTTTGCTGCATATTTTTAAGATCAAACATTATGGAAAGGTAATCAACTCCATTATTTCATGCTTCATTCCATTCTTTCATCATTTTGGTTTAATTACCTAAAAGGGGTTTGACCAAGGCAAACCCCCATGCCCTAATATTCAACACTTCTCTCTCTTGTCTTTTTGTGTTTGTAGATTTAGGCACCTAGAGGCTTGGAAGTAATTGAAGATCAATTTGCAAAGTTTCTCAAGTCTTCTCTTCATTGATCAAGTCAAAATATCAACAAAAACTCACTTTCAAGTTCATAAATTAGAGTTTCGAAAGCAGACACCTGTAAAAAGCCAAAGTGAAGACCGAAATCTCCAAATTCCACCTTTGAATGTTCAAAAATTCCAAAGTGGACTCATTCGCCATGAGTGGTGAATGAGTCCCATTTCCAGGTCAGCTTTTGGTTTTCTGCATTTTTAGATACCCTTTTGTCTAAAATAGGTTTCAGAACAGTTTTGCAGAACTGGGATTGATTCACCCAGAATGGTGAATGAGTCCCACCAATCCTAAAAATAAGCATCAGTAGCATTTCAAGTGTAATTTCTAGCCTCCTTCCATATCTCAGGTGCACACTTTCAGTTTCATCCATTTCTATTTCAATTTTGCATTCATTTCTAGGTTTTTTTTACATTACACAATGTGTTTTCAAACAAGTTTTTCTTTAGTTTCCATTCAATAATCAATCCATTTTATTAGTTTATTGCATCTAGATCATTGTATTTAGGTATAATTTCATCATACATACATTAGAATGAGTGAACCACCTAGATTTGTGGTGTGGGATCTATCTCTTTCCATTAAGTGAAAGACCCTAATTGAGCAAAAGAGAGTCATAGCATCCCTAACCTGTAAAATCTATGGTTCAAATATGTTTCATTTATTTGTATAATTACTAATTGCGAATCACCAAAGATCTTAATATATTTGACACCCATGATTAAAGCAACATGCAACCCAACAGTTAGTGCCTCATACTCAGTTGTGTTATTTGTACATAGGAAGATTGATCGATATGACAAGGGAATAGGCTTTCCTTCGGGTGGAACTAATATCACTTCAACACCATAACCAGTTCTACACTTTGATCCATCAAATTATAATTCCCATGTAGGAACATCTATTATTAGCACATTGTCATCAGGAAAAGATAAATTTCTAGGTAATGCTAGGGGAGAAGGAGCATCAACTAAGTGGTCAGTCAAGGCTTGGCCTTTGATTGCTTTTTGTGAAACAAACTTAAGGTCAAACTCAGTCAACAACATAACCCATTTAGCTAAACATCTTGATAAGTCTTTTCTGTTAAAAAGATGTTTGAGAGGCTCAAATTTTGTCATGACTTGTATTTCGACATTTAGTAAATAGTGTCGCAACTTGCTAGTAGCAAATATAAGAGCCAAACATTATTTTTCAATTCGTGTGTATTGCATTTCATAATCGATTAAAGTTTGACTAATGTAATAAACATGATGTTCTTTTCGATTGTCATCTTGTTGAGCCAACAATGCTACAAGAGCATGGGAAGATGTCTCTATGTAAAGGATGAATGGTTTGTTTGGCATAACAGGTTGTAAAATGGGTAGAGTTGCAAGGTATTCCTTCAAACTCTCAAAGGCATATTTACAATCTTCATTCCAATCAAAACGCACATTTTTTTCGAGGAGATGTGTGAGAGGTAACATTTGATAGGCTAAGGAGGTGAAAAAATGACGGATGGCTTGAATTCTTCCTTGTAACATGCGCAATTGATAAATGTTCCTAAGAGGTGACATGTTTATTATAGCATCATTTTTTTTCTTGTCAACCTCAATGCCTCTATGAGATATGATAAACCCTAAGAGTTTTCCACTATCTACTCCAAAGACACTTTTTTGGATTTAGGTGCATGTTGTATTTATACATTCGTTCAAAGATTTGTCGAAGGACATTCACATTGTCTTGTCTTGTTAAGGATTTGGAGAGGATGTAATCAACATAATCTTCCAATATTTTATGTATGTAATCATGAAATATCAATGTCATTTCTCTTTGATAAGTTGTGCTTGCATTCTTTAATCCAAAAGGCATCATAACCCAACAAAATGTTCCCCAAATAGATGTAAATGTTGTCTTATATTGATCTTGTGGGTTAATAAAGATTTGATTATAACCAAAAAATCCATCCATGACTGACAACAAAGCATGTCCTGTAGTTGAATCCACTATCATGTCGATATTAGGAAGGGGAAAATCGTCCTTTAAAGAGGCTTTATTTAAGTCCCAAAAATCCATACATATCCTAATACGATTACCAGGTTTAGCCATTGCGACAATGTTTGAGATCCAAGGAGAATAATCAATAAATCAAATGAAACCTATGTCAAGGAGTTTTTCAAGTTTTTCCTTTAACATGCAAGGCTATCTTAGGATTCATTTTTCGTATCTTTTGTCGAACAACTTAGCACTTTCAACGAGAACAATGTTATGTGTTACTATCTTTGGATTTATTCCTAGTATATCTGAATATTTCCAAGAAAAAATTTCAGGAAAATCATGAAGCGAATTTGTATTATCCTCTTGTTCTTCATCATCAAGGAACTTCCCAATCTTAATGATATTTTCTTTATCATCTATGTCCATTGGTATATCAATTGAATCCCCTAAGGGGAGTGCATTTGACTTAGGAAATTCAGGATCATCTATGTCCATTAGTATATCAATTGTATCCCATAAGGGGAGTGCATTTGACTTAGGAAATTTGGGATCATCTTTGTTGCTAGTCTCAACGGGTTCTATATGAGATGTTGGAATTAAGTTGTTCAGAGGACTTCTTATTCTTTTTTCAAGTTGTAAGCAACTTTCAGGCTCGGAGTCTATTTCAACTTGATAAAATTTGTTGTTATAGACATATTTCATTAATCAATGAAGGGTCGAAGGCACCGCATGCATCTCATGAATCCATGGTCTTCCAAAAAAAAGATTGTATGCAAGATCATAGGGCATGACATGAATCAGAGTTTGAAAAGTAGCCATTCTGACTATAATAGATAAAGTGATTACACTGAGCGGTTGCTTTGTAATATTGTCAAATCCTCTAATAGATAAGGAATTAGGTTTGATTTGTGATTTATCCACATGTAACTGATCTAGGAGCTTTACACTGCACACATTAAGGGTAGAGCCATTGTCAACAAGGGTTATTTTGATGCCTATTCTATTGTATTGAGAAATTATCATAAAGGCCTCATTTTGCTTCCTTAATTCTAATGGAGGGAGCTCATGTTGATGAACTTGGTAATGTCTATATATTAACTGCATTCATTCCCTGTATAAGAGACACCACATCATTTGTGTTTGTACTAGGTGGAACCACTATTTGTTGCAATGTTGTTTGGAGGATAGAGTGATAGTTTGGTGAATTCTAAAGAAGGTTCCAAAGGGATATCTTTGCAAGAGTGCTCTAAGTTGTTCAACAAGATCATACTCCCTTAATCAAGGAGCACTAGGCAGCATAGAATTGGGAAAAGGTAAAGAGGTTGGGTTGGTTGCAGTAGTTGCAGGTTACTTCTAGTGTAATGCGTGTGAGTAACAACATCATGCTTAGGTGGGTAAAGGGTAAACTCGGGTTTAGGCAGAGGTGGAGGTTTATGTGAAGGTGGGTAAAGGACAAGTTGAGGTTGAATTACATTAACATATTTTATTTTAAAGGTTGTTCACAACAAACCTTAGTGGATGGCTTTTGTGAGATGAATTATTCAACAGCTTCATCTAACATATCAAAGTCATCATGACTAAAAGGTTTGGAAGATAAGTTATCGTTGGTTGGTTTGGGTTTATCATCATGAACCTTAGTGGAAAAACTTAGCAAGAGGAAGCCCTATAGAGCTTCATCTAACTTATCCAAATCATCACTACTAAGAGGTTTGGATAATAAATTTTTTCTAAAGTGAAGCATAGTTTTTATTGTTTCATTTTATGTTTTGAGGTTTTTGTTTGCATTTTCTGATGAATCTGATTTAAATAAACTAGGAACTAATGTTGAAAATAAACATTGTAAAAATATAATGCTATCCATAATTACCATTAAAGAAAATAATGCTAATTCTAAGATTTGAATGTAATAGAAAATGACTGAATAGAAATAGAAAACTCACTAAAACAAATAGTAACTTAAGAAATTGGAAACAAAAATTATGAAAACACTAATGCAAAATGTGTATTGGGACTAAGTTGCACAGGGTAGCGAATTAGTCCTAGTAAGGGTATTTTTTATTTTTTTGTGAATTTTCTGATGGATATTGATGTGTTTCATGCAAATCTAAAGTTCAAATGTAGAATTTCACTATTGTGCAAGGAAATGAAATGCAATTGCAAGCTTAAATGAGTGTTTTACTAATGCAATTTTTAAAACCCTATAATGCAAAACAATGAAAAACCTAATGTAATGTTGATGCAAGTGAAACCTAGGATGAACTTGAAATCAAAAGAAAAAATGTTCTAAAGTCGGTTCACCAAAATGTAAACAAAGATTTTGGCACCCAAATGCTTTCCAACACTTCTAGGGTTTTTCACCTAAAAGGAGGAAGATGGGCCAAAATGGGCAATGTCTACACTCAAATCAATGCAAGCATGGATGAAGTATGCCTAGATATGATGTCTAAATGCAATAAAATGATAACGGAAATTATTTATAAATGCAAAACCTAAGAAATGCAAGTTCTTTGAAAACACATTGTGATATGCAGAAAGATAGATTGAATGCAATATAAAACAAGATAAGGATGCTAAATAGAAATTGTGCACCTGGAAACTAATGGAGGACAAAATGAAGGTTGCAAATGCCTCTGAAATTCTAAAAAATCTAACTTTTTAGCCAACTGGGACTCTTATGCCACGCTGGGCGACTTAGTCCCAAATCAGGGAAACTACTCAGAAATTTATTTATGCCAAATGGGTATCTGGAATTGCAAAAAAAATTTAAAAACTAGTGCAGTGGGACTAAGTCACCATTGTTGGAAACTTTTTCCACTTAGGATTTTCTGCAAATCCTAAAGTGGAAATGGAAGCCCACAGTCTGCACTTTGTTTTTGACAGAAACTCATATCTGAATTTGCAAAAATACATGCAAAACATAATATAAATTGATTTTTGATGGGGGATTTTCCTTGGTCAAACCCCTAGTTGGTATTTAAACCTTGAAAGAGATAAAATTTGCATGAAACCCTAGCCCTAAGTGTGTCTAAGACTAGGAAGTCTGAAAATGAGATGCAACCCTATTATGAAGTGCAAGAATAAGATGCATAAATGGATTTAGAACAATGCAAGACTCATTCTAAGAGACACTATATCACATTATAAATGAATTTTAATGACATGCAAACCTTCCTTAGGTTGAATATAGAGAGAAAATGGAAGATGGAATCACTTTGAAAACATGTCCTTAGGATTGATTTGATGGCTAGTTGCATCTCCTCAACCTAGATTTCTCCATGATTCTCCATAGGCATCCATGATCAACCCTTTGCAATGTAAGATCTTGGACAAAAAGTGAGCTTGAAGACCTGAAAAAACCCTAACTTGTTGCCCTAAAGCTTCAACTTTGTTGTAAATAAACTAATGAATCCTCTTGTGAAAGATATTTGACTCTTGACTTTTGAATTTGTTTGTTGAAAAATGACTTAGTGTTGTTAAAAATGACCTAAAAACATATATTTATAGGCAACAACACTTAATTATTAATTATTTTAACTTCACAGGCCAACATCCATCGGGAATTTGAATTAAGTCGGTGATTTTCCCCCTCAAAAGTGAAAAATACCTCAAAAGGGACTAAGCCGCCACCCTGGGTGACTTAGTCCCACTAGGGGTTTTTGAGGTGGGTTTTGTAAAATTTGAATGATTTGAATGTTGCTTGTTGGGATTTGTATGATTTGTGAGTGGAATAGGCCTTAAAGTCCAAAATAATGAGCATTAGGGGCCCATAAATGCATTTTTTTAGGGGTGTCTAAAATAGGACTAAATTGGACCATAGATTGTACTATCTCCAAAGGAGTACAATTTTCGTGTCCGCACAATTCTCGGTCAAGACTAGGCAAGAAAGACAAAACTTGCTTATCTTTATCTTCAACATGAGAAGACTCTAAAACTAATTCATCATTTATGTTTTCAAAGCACAACGTACATCTCCAAAATTTCTCTCATGACTCTCCAGGCATTCTTGTTGTAGGCATTCTACACTATTTTCTTCCTTAATGCTAACATTAATAGGAGAATCTACTTCAATATGAGTCACAGCTTCACCATCATATTCTTGATCTGTCACTTGGTTATTTATACCGACACAAGATTGTTCAACTTCTCTACTATCCAATATTAAGTTATTCATGCATGCAGATTTATCTTTTTCAAGAACATTTAGATCTTGAGAAAGCAAGGAATTCACACCATTGCTCTCTTTACCAATATCTTGCAAAACTTGGAGCAAGGAAGGATGTACTTTTTGTGATTGAAATTGAATGCCACCATAGAAGTTCTTTAAAAACTCCAATTGTTTGGGTTCATCATCCATTTGAATCTTTTGAGTTGTAGAAGAGGAGTCTTCTCCATCTTCATCACTATCATCATCATCTATAACAACATATAGTTGTCTTTGTTGGAGCCAGACCATGATTCAAGATTTTAAATAAACATAGTCACCAACCTCCATTCCAGGGGAGGCACCTTCATATTTCTAAGGAAATGCAACACCAACACTTTGATTCAATATCCCTAGCGAAGTCGCCAAAAAATCTATTAGTGTACATATTTGTCCTTCAAAGATAAATGTAAAGGATGAATCAACTTGCCCAGAAAGAAAGACAAACAACACCAATAGTTGGAGAAGATACCATTGATTTGGAACCTTTCCTCTGAATTTTAGAGGTACAACTCCCTCTTATGATATGCATTAAATAAATATTGGGTATATGCTTTTAACCAGAAAGCAGTAAAGGAAAATCTAACACCTACAGATAAGAGAGATTGATTAAAAATGAAGTGGATGTGAACAAACAACACAAAGTTCATTTATCTCGCACCTGCAAGTGAGAACTAAGGAAAGAATGAGCAACAAAATTTCCCCTCAATAGATGAGTTAATATGAATTCAAAGCTTCAGAGATAACCACATGCACAGTCTGATATAACAAACAGAACAAAAAAAGAATAATTACAAAGACTTAAAGTTCATTTGTAATCAAGAGAAAAAATTAACAAATTCACAGATCCAAGAACATCTTCTTTATTTCTCCAATGCCAAAATTTGAGCTCAAAGTCTCAACATCATATACAACAAACTGAGATTGAAAAGAAAACAAAACCACTCACACTTCCTCTTTTTCCCCTTATAGCATTAACAAGAGAATTTCTCCCTGAGTCACAAAGTACTCCCGAGAGTTCAAGTTTTGCATCCCCCCTCTAGCTATGGCTACTATTTAAAGAGTAACTGCTTATGAGCAATGATTTCTTGACATAGAATGCTTTTACAAAAAGAAACTAACAGTTACTTTTAAATCGACATGACATGACATGTATTCACATTAAAGCCAAAATTGGAAAAAGACAGCCTAACTAAACCATCTGGTTATCATAGATTAGGAGCTCTTGGTGGATCCAGTTGCATGCGTAGGAGAGCATTATGCTCCTCAACCTTTTCCTCTTCTGCCTTGGCCAATACAAATCACCCCAATATTGATCGGATGATTGGAGAATCACATGAGCATGTTATATTGGAGGCATCGAAGAATCAGAGATTATGGTTCCCTTTATGCCTCTATCAGCTCCGATGTCCTTAGAGACGTAGGCTTAGATGTCGATATCGTCGACCTCACAAAGGCATATCAAGCAATAGGACCTGTCAGGTTTAACGCCATATGAACAATATGCTATGTACACCCAATGCACCAAAACCAAAATCTCGATACTCCATATAGCAAGGATAAAAAGTTTAAAATTTCTCAATTTCATATAGGTGGATAATAGGATGAAATGGTCAGAAGGAGCATGAATGGCCTGCTGGTCCCTGCATTTGTGGGTAACAGTGGTGAGTTGTCAGTAGTTGAAAGTAGAAAGGTGAGCTGGGTTCCACTAGATGTTTGATGGGAAAAAATAAATTTTGATGGGGCCTCTAAGGGAAACCCAAGGGTCTCCGGAGCTGGATGTATAATCAAGAATAGTGAGGGTCAAACTCTGAGCACATTGGTGACTCCCCTTCTTGATGGAACCAACAATGCAACCGAGTTTCAAGCCTTGATTATGGGACTTGGCTTATGTTTTGAACTTGGTCTTAGGAACATTGTAATCAAAGGAGACTCCTCTTTGGTGATCAATGCTTTAAGGTTGAGGAGAGTACAAAACTAGAAGTCAGGGACTAATATGGAAATTACATGAAGCTAGGTGGACAAGTTTGATCAGGTAATGCTGAATCACATTTATAGAGAAGGCAACATGGAAGTAGACCACTTATCAAATTTGGGGGCTAATAGGATATCAGTGAGAGAATTGCTCACCTAACTTTGGGAGCCGATTGTGGGTGGATGGGTGGGAGTCTCTCCATAACAAGGATGTGGAGAGACCACGTATATTGGCGTCCAATAGGAAAGCAACAATTTTTTTGATTGGAATCCCTTTGGGGGTCAAGGCTTGTGTGGTAGTTTAGGTGGCCTTCATTAGTGAGACTTTGGTTGAGCTAGCCGAAGATAATCGATAGACCCCGTACCACTTGTGCCCACTATGGCGGAGTGAAGGTTAATAATGAAACAAGGCTCTCTAAGTGTCGAGCCTCAAAATTTGGTGGCCTAAAGTAATCATTTTTGCATCCCCATTAATCTGGATTTAATACAGCATATCGCCCAACTAGAAATGGCTGACAAGGCCTTTGCACGATCTGGGTCAGGTGGATGATGAGGATGAAATCTAGCAAGGCACAATGGCTTATGCACGAAGTGATAACTAGGAGGGAGAAAGACAATAAATAACATTGGCTTGGCTAGTTTTCATCATCTGGGCTCATTTCATTGAGTTGCTCTGAGCAATTGCAATGGCGGAACGCTCCAAGTTTAAAGTAGAAATTTCTTCAGAGACTAGGAAACATGCATTAATTTTTGGAAAACCAAAGAAAGGAATTCAAAACAAAATTCTTTAAAAGACATTAAGATTAAAGAACCAAGTCAATTTGAATCGATATTAGAATGAAATGTGTAAATGAAAAATTGAGATATTTAATTGTATTTATCTGAATTAAATTTTGACAAAACCTACCAAATTATAAAATAGAGTCCAAAAATATGACAATTTGGATGATTATAAAATAAGTTGATGCAAATATTAGGCAATTGGGATCATGATACAAAACATAGATAATTTAAAGGAAATTAGTATCCCAATGGTAGCATGGAATTATAATAGTAATGCTAAAATTGGTCCTCATACCATTTATAGTTTTAATGGTAATGGTGAATACATTAGTTAATTGAAACATGCTTTTGAAATTATGAGTGATTCCCAATAAAAATGCAATCTAGGATGGAAAAAATATTATGATATAAATGTGTCATGTATAATTTGGCGATGATTTAAAACTATTGGAGTAATAGGTTGTAAATTCCTAATGATTGAGCTTCCAACTATTTCATTATATTCACCAAAATCAAATTGGTTGATACAAAGTAGTGTGCTATGATTTTGGATTGAAACTATGTATAGTTTTTGGCATCAACGTTTTGACCTGTGGAAACTTCATGCGTTTAGGATACAAACTATTTACCAATTGACAAAATTTGATGTGTATCCATTATTTAATTTAATTCATGGTCCTTGTATATTTTATTTATAAAGTGTGACTCTTAACATTAATATTTACTAGTGCCAAAGCTTTATGTTTTAACTAGTGGTCTCTCTTTATTTAGATTCACAAATTTATTACCTTCAATTACAAATTAATATTATTGATGCTCACTAAAATACAAAGTTTATTCTAGAAAAGAAGTCCTCATAACCTTTAAATTTAGCAATAATTTCTACAACTTTAATTTATTGAAATTAGAAAGACGTTCTTGATGTTTACCATATTTTATTTAAAGATACAAAAATATTTTAATAAATATATATCAATTATTTTCATAAATATGAAGCAATTCTATGATTTTGTTTGTTGTTTTTCTATAACATATATATTTTTTAAATTATAAGAAAACACATATTACTAGCACTTGCACCCATAGGAGGTTCAAGGGATATGCTAATAGAAAATTAAAGCTAAAATTTAAATGTATTTTCATATTACAACAAATAAAGTACTACATTTGTTGCAAATATAAGAATAACATATATGAAAGTTAAATAAAGTACTCAACTACAAATTGAATTGTATAAGCCAAGGGGTATTTATAAGGTCCAAATTGAACATAATAATGTATGATCTAGTTGTTGTATATCCCTTTTACTTTAACCACGACTCAGACAAATTATGAAACTATTTGGTCCACATGGTATATCCCATTTTACCTCCAAGTCTATAAAACATGAAAAATTCAATTACAGTCATTTGATTTCATTAAGTAATGAAATATGTATGCAATGAATTTGTGCTCATCTATCAAACTCAAAATGTTTGCATAATGAATATTGATTTTACTTTTACTGATATCAAATGTGATGTGAAGCCCAACTTTTCCTTAGGGATGCAATGATGAAGTGAAATAATGACAATGGAACTCACAACAACCATTACTTGGAACCCATCAAAAAATAGATAAATTTCCTATAATTCTATTCATTTTAGAGAGGGAGAAACATGAGTTTTTATAGTCAAATTTTGTCATGTAGATCCATTATAGGATTGGCATCAAGCATTTGTTGGAATATAATACTCCAATCTAAATGTCATAGCTATTATTAAGGGATCTTGTTTTAGGTTGTAAATAGTTCATATACAAGTTTAAGAGTAGCTTAGTTGTAGGTTAATGTAAAATATAGTCTTTAGTAAGAATCTATTGTTGACTTTATGTATACACAAATCTATTTATCGAAAAAGAAAGTGTTAAGTGTTTTTGTGCATCTCTCATTACTTTAAAAGAATTCAATACGATCATAATCCATTCCCACCTTTTAACTTCATTAATCTACTTGCAAGTATGTAAAACTATTGATTGGATTTAGATTGATTTTGGTGTTAATGCTAATACCTATCATATTTGTTGTGATTACTTATTAGTTGGAAACTTTGATCTCATAATAAGGGGAATGTAGATTCAAGAGAGATGAGCTATGATCAACTGGTTATTTGAACAATTGAATGGAGGTGGATTATATTTAGTGTTTTTTTAAAGACTAATAAATGTTTAAAGGTGCTTCTGAGCTAATTAGGTTCCCTTATAATTGTGATTTCCATATACAATAAAAATGCCACTTCTCATAGAGGTCATCTTCAAATGATTTAAAATGTACTTGTCAGATCCCACGAGAAGGAAAAATTATCAACCACACTTTAAAGGAATGACTTCATATGAATTTATATTACTTTTATGTAGTAAGAATAAATAAATAATTAAACAAAGAATTTTAGAAAAGCCTGATTTCAACATAAGGCTATCAATCTTTTGAAAGGAGTGGCTTACGAAATTTTCTAATGTGTCGTGTGTCTAAATGAAACTTCTTTCAACATCTTTCTAGGTTTTATAGATGGTAAAACAACCAAAGACATATGTGTTATGCTCTTGTCATGATTAGTAACAATCTCTCTTTATTTTTGTGCACACCAATCATTTTGAGATTGTTGTGGAGGACTATAAACCAATCACAAGATGGAATATCTATAAATTTAGGTCATGTGCAAAGCTTGTGTTCTTTGACTCTTACCAAGTACATTCCAAAAAAATAGGATTTAATGAGACACATCTAGGCACTGGTTCTTAGATCTCTTTTTTCATAAATTAAAGATGAGAAATTGTATTGTCTTTTGGGTGTGGATAATTACAGAAGAAAGCATGCTTATAGGAGTATGAGGCCTCCATTTGGTATCATACTGGTAATCAACATAACCCATTCAACTTTTATCCATTTTTTGGTAGATGAAACATAGGTTTGGTCTAGTAAATCATCAAAATATGCAGCCACAAATCCTTGATCTACCCCATTATCATTTTTCATCCACCTAGCCAATTCATGTAGCATATTTTTGTAAATCTTCTCTAATGGCTACACATGAATGAAAAAAGAAAACGATTATGAAAAATCAAAGCAAAACTTGAAAATGACACTAAAAAATTAAAAACTCAAATCACGTCATTAAAGAAGTAGTTCCAAAAGGGAATTTTAAAAATAAACAATAAAAACCAAACAAAACGCAAAATCATAAGAAAACAAAAACATCTATAAAACGAAAAGCCCTCTGAGGTTGGTAAAGACTACACAAAATTGCCCACATTGAAAAATCTCATCAGTTTCCTAAAGGAAAATATTATCTGAATCAAGCATGATTATCCCCTCATACACCACAAGACTCCAAGCATATATCTTTTTCAGAGAAAGAGTATTATCAATGTTGCCTACATATACTACTCGAGCTCCATCTTCACACTTGCATATTAATAAAAAATTCTCCTCATTTCCAACTTCTAAGATAAGACTTTTTTTGGCACACAATTAAATTCGGGCAAATGAATTACCTCAAAATTTTGCACAAATTGTATCTTGGTGTCAACCATGCCAATTATTTACAGTATGGTCCCAAGCCTGGAATTTGATGGCCACCCCAACCTATTGAATATAAAATTTTGTGACAATTTGATCATTTAAATACCTTTCATTTGACATTTTATGAAAAATAGAAATTGTCAACAAATATTTAATTTATGATTTTTTTATAGAAAATCTTCTATATCAAAACATTATTATTGATTTTATGAACCATACATATTAAATATGAATAAAATATAAATTTCTTTTTTTACTGTAATACAAGAATTTGGTTATTTTTCAAAATATATTATTATGTATCATAATATAAATTAATTAAGTATTTTTTTATAAGAATCACAATTTTTAAAAATAATAATAAACAATAAAAAATATAATAATAAAAAACGTCTACATACAATGAATGTAGTTATGCAGTTGCATGTCATTTGAACGTCAAATTCAAGTTAAAAAGTTTTTTCCTTACATTGAATTTTGCTTTTTGGCGGATGCCATTGTAATACACCTCTTAGCGTAATTAATTTATGTTTTTATAATAAACATTATAAAATGTAATATTAAAGTTGTAATATATGGTCTAAAATGTAAAAAATGGTCGAATAGACCATCAAATTTGGTCCCATGGGGGGCTTGGCCATCTATTTTCATGGAGAAGGAGGTCTCATGGAAAAACAATTATGCTACATGATTAATTGGACTAAATATTTTAGTGTGAAATTGGGGTGGGGCTAGAAATTGCCTTTGAGTTTTTTTGCCACGAGTTTTTTTGCCACTTATCACACATCTAGAAATTTAGATTCCCACTAGGGAAAAAATGGAGGGAAATGATGTTTATTTATTAATTTTTTATTCACAGCATTTCATCCCAACCTCATGGGACCACTAACTTGCCTAAATTTCGGAGCTTAAAGTTTTAAGCTAAATTGCACAAGTAAATTCATGGGACCACCGGCTTCAAAATATTCCTAAAATATCTCAGCAACACCCACTCAAATTTTTTAGGAAGCCCCCTCCATAGGACCTTACCCTTAAAAACCCTACCGAGACAAAAAAATTATAACATGATACGAAACAAAATCCAATCTCTCTACAACTGCTGCTTTATTATAAATAGAAAATAAAAATAAAAATAAATCTATATGAACTAACTGAAAAGAAAAGAAAAGAAAAAAGCACCCATGCTAGCAATCTAAACACCCCAACCAAAAGGAATTGGAAATAGCAAAGAAAAAACAAAAAAAACTGGAGAAAATTCACACGCCAACGTTTGAAGCAGTTTAAGTCGATGAATCCATTCTTTATGCTTTGTATGAAAGGATGAAGGTTGCTTCACTGGATAACTATCGATTGCTTTAACTGTACATGCAGATTTCTTTATACATAGATCGTGTTCGTGGGAGAGCGTAGACATACATTGTTTTTTTCATTCTTTCTATTTTAAAAGGCTAGAAAAAGTATAAAAGCAATGGTAAACTTGAGTTACATATCATGAACAGCAAAATTATAGAACTGAATTTCACAGAGTTCCAAATAAGAATGCAGATTGATTTTGAAGAAAAGGGAGAAAAATTCAATCTTCATAACATACATTTACTTCACTAGTGCTGCACAGCAGCATAATTACATCTTCAGGTTTGTAAGGAAAGGTCTTTAATGGATGCTTGGGTGAGGCAAAGATATTCTATAATTATTGATTTGATGATCTAATCTTCCCAGTTTTAATAAATTGAAATAAGAAGTTTCTATATGCTGATTTTTTTTCCTTTTGCAGAAGCAAATGGATCGAGCAAAGATTCCCATAAAATGGATCCCAAAAGACACTTCAAGGAACGTAACATTTTTAAAGAGGAAGAGAGGATTGAGAAAGAAGGTTGAGGAGCTGAGTATTCTGTGTGGAGTAGAGGCTTGCATGGTATGCTTTGGCCCTCAGACAGACCAACAGACATCTCAAGATCAACCTCCTGATGTATGGCCTAACACATCCAAAGCTCTAGAGGTCATTGAGAGATACAGAAGACTTTCTAAGGAAGAGCAAGACAAGAAGAAACTTGATAACTCCTGTTTCCTAGAACAGAGGATTAAGAAACTCGGGTTTGAATTAAATATGAGAAGGAAGGAGAACAAAGATCTTGAAATGGACATCATGTATCCTTGTTCGGATAACTGCCTGAACGATTTGAGAGTTGAAAAGCTCAGAGATTTGTTGGAGAATGTAGATGTTAAGCTAGAAGCTGTACAGGATAGAATAAATTTTCTTACAAGGCAAGAGAATGAGACTTCTCATGCTGCTGTTACTGGAAATGATATTCCATGCATGGAAATGGATCATGCTGATAGGAAGCCATTGAGGGAACCATATCATCCTTCAACCTCCCACATAATGCTTCTCAATCTGTTGTTGTCCATGCCCTATCAGAGCCAAGTGGGTTTAAGTCTAACTCCAGGTCATGTCCAGCCCTATCTAAGCCGAGAAGAGCAGTGCTACAAGAACCATTTTGGAACAACAGCCATTGATTATTATACTAGGGGAAATCCCATCATTTTCACAGCTGTGAAGGACTCTCAGCATACAGCTAATCCCTTGGCCTTTGGCAATAACTACAATACAAAGAAAGATAAAGTGGATAGAATTTTAGTTGAGAATGCTCATCTAGTGACAAGGAAGAACTTCCCTTTAATGTCTGAACACCATGTCCGCTCCAATGCTTGCGTATTACCTAACTACTCAGCCCACTGGACAACCTGCCGTACCATGTACTGTTCTTGTCCTGAACATAACCATATGGGTTCATATGGATCACAAACTGCAATTATTCATGAGTTGCAAACCTCTGCCGAGACTCAGCAGCATCATCGAATGGTACATAGCTTGATGGATGGACAAAATATTCATCACAAGCAGCTTGTAGGTGAGGGAATTGATTTAGGTCACAGCATCCCTAGAGCAGCACCATCAAGAATCGACGAGAAATTCAACATAAAAAGTTAGCAAGGTTTTGTTTAAAATTTCGTTTTCAATTTGTTTATCTGTGTGATTGATTTCCATTTTCATTCAAAGTTTCTTTACATTATTGAGTTTTTTACTTGAATTTGTAGGTGGGTCATCCTGAAACTCTTCAAGCCTTGTTCTTCACCATGCGAATTGAAATGACAAGTTTTTATTTGTCAAGTACGAGTCTAAGGATATAGATATATCGTGATACCAGATTCTCTAGTATGTACTGAGAAGCAAAAGTTTCTGTACAATTTTCAATTCTATTTCCAAATGCTTTCACATACAGTCAGCCAGAAAGAACAAGAAGATAATGCCTCCCCAATGGAGAGAACTAGTAATTGCCAAAATGAAATGCTATCTTATAGGTACTGGTAGGCGTTTTGGAGATCAAAAACCGGTATTTTGGTATTCTTTCTCATAAACTTACAACACATGCATTGAATGTACGGCGAAGGCAACGGACTCTTTTTCAGTCTTTACTATTCGAACAACTACAGTAGTTTTTTTTAAACGTGTTGTCTTAATTGATGTTTTGCAAAACATTAGCAACATTTTCCATGAGTTTGTATTATTATAGAATATAGATTTTACTTCTTTCTTTCGGACACTTCATCTTATTTTTCAGACAAAATTTTGTGCCAACTTTAAAAATGGGGCTATGATTTAAGGGTTTTGAATAGATTTGAGGGAACCTAGGGCTTAAAGCAGAAAATAAATGTTTATAATTATTAAATATCCCTCACAAAATTGAGCCTTCCCCTGCTGTTGCTCTGCTCTTCTTAGAAATCTGTAGCAGTAAACAAAAGTCTAGAATTCCTCTTTCCATATTGGCTACTCCTACTCCACACTATCCCTTTAATTTATTTCCACTCTGTTCTGTTCTTCCTTCCACGCATCCAGCTCTCTTGTCCTCCTCTCTTGGCCATCCTTGCAGCAATATTAGCGTAAAATGCAAATATTAGCAAGCTCAATGGCTATGTGTAGCAAACATGCGGCAAATGGAATTCTGAAGTTACGGCATGGAATATAAGTTGTTTGTGTTGTGATACCGCGATGCCCCTACACCAAACCCTCGGGTTAAGAAATTGTCAGTTCCTGCACATTACCAAAATTGCGCTGGAGCTTGTAAACTGTGTTATTGCAAGTGAATTTGTAGCTGAAATCTTACATTGTTTCTTCCACTTCTGTGCTTTTAAAACGAGCCACTTCTCTTCATCTCCATTCTGTCTAATACGCTACCAGACCTATTGTCTTCTACCAACATAATCTCTTATTCCTCCTTGCAAAAGTAGCATTCTTTGATGGTATATGAGGGGTGAGTAAAATTTTATATTTTAAAACATAGGGAATAGCTGAAAATGTGTCTGTTCAAAATAATTAGCTAATTCATAGCTTCCTTGCAACTGAAAAGTTAGTTCTTCAGCCTCTTAAGCATGTCCATATCCAATAGATTCATGTTCATCCTTTCCATGGTATTATCTAACAACTCATCTATTATTGTTGCAATGACATTTTCAGCATGAATCTCATCGTCATGATGGATTTCAAGGATTTGGTTTTCTTCTCCTTAACTCCACTTATCACTTCTTCATCCATACATTTCTTCCTTGTGTCTTCATTCAGTACCTATTACACTAGCTCTTGATCTTTGGGTGTAAATTCATTTCCTAGGCTCAATTTCGAATGCATTATGAACTCATGTAACTTTATCCATCAGTTCCTCATTCTCACCGCTTATCTTTGTTACAACATTACACCCATTGGTGTCTTCTACGTTAACCACCCATGTTCAATTTGTGCCTCCTCATTTTCTGTCGCTTCATGGTACTCCTCATTGCCTTCTTCTCCTAACAAATTCTTCACACCAGAAGGTTCTTTGCTGCCCCCGCCTATTATGTCCACTTGTAGCATCGTGTTATTTTCAACTTAGCATCTTTCCCACAGACCTTGTTCACTTTCTACCCTTACTTGCAACACTACGGAGTCTACTATTAGCACATGCATCTACACATCCAATTCTCTTTGATGTGAGTACTTGCAGCATCTCAAAAATTACAATATCACTACTTGTAGCTTCGCATTTACTTTCTTTTGCTACATTTACTTGCAGCTCTTAAAAGAATCATTTATTTATCATGTTTAGCTTCATAATCAACTTCTTTCAAGAATTCTCTGTCTGTAAGAAATAATGTTCTCAGCATATCTCCCACCTCTTCTTCGATAATTGCCAACAATGTGAGGGTATGTCTTCTCCCATTCTTCACCAAAGTATAAATATTTGCCTTTCCATTATGGACAGCCCTCCTATCATATTACCATGACCTCCCTAGAAGTATATGGCACACGTCCATGGGCATTATGTCACACCATACTTTATCTTCATAAGTTCTTATCTGAAATCTCACTAAACATTGTTGATTCACCAAGACTTGATGACACCTTTGTAGCCAAATGTAACAACCGCCCCTTAGTTGCTACCAATTTTTTTTTTTTCTAGATCAATTCAAAGCAAATACCAACTTAATCGATTGAGCATCTTCTATGCATCTAGAGGTGTTATCCTCAACACTTCTCCATTCATCATGGTGTCATCAACCTGACTTCGCCATTTAGATACTTACACATAGGAGTAGTAAGCTCCCAAGGTTAAAGCCATCCTAGGCCTAGACCTAAGCCTCGAGGGTTCATTCTTGATGACCTTGCCTACGTATTCCTTCATAGGAAATCAGAGGCTTCGTAGTTCACCCACCCAGGTCAAAGGGAGATCAATCTCTCCTCTTGTGTGAGCTCTTGATCTCACTTTTAACCCATGATTGTTTATTAAGTACAGGTAAGCTATCAACTTAGCCAATTATAATGTATTGATATCAAATCACCACCTAGTTATAATTCCACCAAACATTACCAATTGGTAGTGTGCAATCATACACAATAACAAAAGGGTTATTTTCATATCTCCCCAATTCCCATAGGGAGTGACTCGAGCATACGTCACATATACACAAGGTGACTAGCTCATACACATCGCTAATACAAAGTGACTAGTTCTTGTGTACGTCACATATACAAGTGACTAACTCCAACATACGTCACAAATACAAGGATGAAGAGCTCATGTGTACCTCACAAGTACATCCATGACTAACTCACAAGTACATATCAAGTACTATAGTGATTGACTCATATGCATGCCATAAATACAATGGTGACAAGCTTGTGTGTACATCACAAGTACAACCAGGTTGATCTCAAGCATACATCACCTATACATGATGGCTAGGTCCATCTTACATCATAAGTACATTAGTGGCGGGCTCATACATACATCATAAGTACAATAGAGACTAACTCATACATATCACATTCACCTTGGCTAACACGCACATGTCCTTAGTGCATGCCAAATAGAAAAGGAATGTTGGTGCATTGCACACTACACCGTGGGTCCCATCCTTTTTCTGGTCAAGTATACCATTTCACATCAAGATATTCCCAAAACTATGCTATGAGGTTGGTCTAACTATTTCCTACCTATTCTTAATCAGAAACTCTCTTCCTTGCAGTCCAATGGACGGCTAAGCAACTAAGGGTGGCCATCACTAGCCTCGAGTGCTCCTTAACTACTATCCATCTCGAGCATAGTACTGCCCCTAGACACCTGTCAATCTAGAGCACAATAGTACTGCTCCTTGACTATTGTCCATCTCGAGCATAGTACTGCCCCTAGACACCTGTCAATCATGAGCATAATAGTATTGCTCCTTGACTACTATCCATCTCGAGCATTATACTGCCCCTAGACACTTGTCAATCTCGAGCATAATAGTACTGCTCCTTGACTACTATCCATCTCGAGCATTGTACTGCCCCTAGACACTTGTTAATCTCGAGCATAATAGTACTGCTCCTTGACTACTATCCATCTCGAGCATTGTATTGCCCCTAGACACTTGTCAATCTCGAGCATAATAGTACTACTCTTTGAACCATGCTTAGCACTATAACTGGAAGATAGGTTCTTAATGTAGAATGAATAGTTCACAATCGACTGGATTAGAAGCCTATACATAGTCGTTTAATTTTGAGGTTAATGTTTACAATACATAATAGAAATCACTTAGTAGCAACACAAAGTGACTCAACTCAATTGGTAACCACTACCAAGTAGTCCAATTCATTCCTTTCTTTTACCTTATCATTTAGACACACATCATGTATAGAATACAAATTGTCATATTTTCTTTCATAACCATCTACTACACATTTGGCCTCATCCGAACCCTACCGAAGAGAGAAGGTCAAACCAATTGGAAACAACCCCAAAATCTAGGAGTTGTCCCCCCCTAGACCTTCCCCCTATGGACTTGAGGTCACAAAGGCATCCTTCGCCCAAGGACTACCTACGTTCCCGCTTCCAAATGGGTCAAAGTCACACGTAGTTCTCCTTGCATGGTCTCTCCAAGACCTACTCACAAGTTCCCATGACCAAGGTGCTATTAATGATTCCCTTTCAATTACTAACACTAAGTTCACACTTTAGCAACCTATACAGTAACACTTCCCTTCAAGAATATCAAGGTCCTTAATCAACTCCCACATTATTATTCATAAACTATCTTGAACGTCCCAAGGATTGTTTTATCCACATAGGGGCTATGCTTACTAGTTGACATGAAATTACCTTGTTCACATAAACCCGTACTTTCATTTAAAATTCACATAGTTGATTCGGCATAAGGTTTTGATTGAGATTAGAACTTGATAATATACATCATGATTTGATAATCTTGTATGTCTCAAGGGTGTTGGCTCTTGATATCTTGAACCATTATATTATTGTAATGTGGAACCCCTTAAACAAACTCACATATAAGGGCAATCCCCGTAGACTAAATATCACATGTCATTGTCAAGTATAATTATCACTTATTAATGTAGCCCTTAGAATTATCTTCTTAAATGTAGTGTCTTATTGCACTGCAAGGAAGCATTCCTCTCTAGGATTCTCAACCTTGACATAGGGTTTTCCTAAAGGAGCTAGGGACTAGCTTAACCAAGGACAATCATGCGGATGAAATAAATCACGATGGTATATGATTTTACCCAAATGATTCAATACAACATGCTAAGGTAATACATTACTAAAAACAAGGTTCTTTAGTTACCTTCGCCTAGGGTGGTCCTGATCATCAACCTCATATACTTAGGGAACATTAACGTTCATTATCATAATGATACACTATGGGTTGTATTAGTGTCTTATAAGGAGTTTTGTTAGAATCCAATCCATGCTCATACATATGTGTATAACAACTTAATAGAACTATATCCACTCATAATAGGGCATATGACAACCATGGTTAGAATATCGTTACGAGACTCCCTTTACAACATGTAATAGTATATTTCTTGCACAAGCAATTTATATTTTATATTTAGGACTTGCCATTTTATGCCTAACATTATCAAATTTCTAAACCCAATATTTCATGCCAATATTCCATGCTTTTAGTGCTAGACACAAAGGTGTTGAACATTATTATCACTCCCTACATAGTGATAATATATTTAGCATTAGGTATTGAACTATGATTACACTCAAAATATTACCTATGCATCTTTAGATTGTACAATAGCATGAATATAATAACCCTTAGTTTTTAGAAGTGAAACTAGTAGATATGCACATGCATTTTAGCATTAATGCAATAATACTATTATTTAATTATTTATTTTCCTCCATTCTAAAGGAAACTCTTCTTTCCCAAGAAGGTAAATTTTATTCTTCTTATACTAAGTAATGCCTATGATAGGCTTACAATAATGCAACAACATATCATCACATTGTTAATGTATCAATACAAACATCGTTATGGTTATCTAAAGAAGTTAGGCACTAGGATTTCTTTTATTTATGAGTGTAACATTATCTTAACGATTATTCAAATGTCTTGATTTCTATTTATTTATTTATTTTATTTATCAACTATGCATGACCTCTGCATATATTCAGAGTCCAAACTGTACATAGGAATATACATACTCTTAATACAATGGGTTATCCAATTATATGGACATATACTTACATTCCTAGTCATAATTTCAATAAACAAATCCTTCTACACTTAGTATCCCACGGATAAAATAGAGCAACGATTCAACTACCTACCAAAGAATATCAGAAATAAACGGGATATGTTATTTTATTTATATTCATGATTCCTCATACCTGTCAAGATAAGAAGAAGCTATTCGAAATCCCAGCAAGTCAGTGTTGCTTCCATCTCATGAACATAACATGTCGATGTAGTGGAAGAGATCATAGTGAGACAACGTCATCGAGTGTCAATCCTAGGGTGTTCATCCATTGCTGTTGGTATGCATAGGCATGCCACAAGGGCCACCAACATCTACACATAAGAGGACGAGAATAATCTCTGCCTTTAAATTTGGTATTCTACCGCAACCTTGGCACATCGCCATATCCCTCTTTTCCCTCATCCTCTACCATCACCCATATCAACTAAATAAAGAGGAAGCAGAGCTGAATGACTCTTCCCATTACTGAGGCAAGGCCATCGTGCATCTTCTCTAACTTCCTCTCTTTTAACCCCATTCCTAGCATCTTCTCTTATTCTTTCCTTTCACCCCTCAGATCCACAGCTCCAACGCCTTTTTCCTCCTACTCTCCATTGTACATTTAACGGTGCTCTATTCCCCATTCCAAAGCTCCCATTTTGGCATACGTAGGGAGGATGTGGGCAACGACTTTGGAATTTGGCCTTGCACCTGTCAATCACCTTGCTTCAAAAACTTTTAAGCCTTTTAACAATCCACTTTATTCATATCCTGAAACGTGTGCATTCCACGAGACCACGCATTTTGGTCCTTCTCCCGTAGCGATTCTTTTTGCCTTCTAAACGGAACTTGACTTCATGGACGATCATAGCCCATTGAAACTTTCCTCCCGCACAGGTAAGGAGTCTGCTAGCTATTACTGTGAATGTGGATTTTACACCTGCCTAATCGCCTTTGCTTGAAAGTCTCTAAATCCATTTCAACAAATAGATTTTGTGCATAACCTGCAACTAGGGTATTCGATGAGGACATGTTTATTCTCATAAACCTCCTCTCACCTTCTCCCGTGCGGTATCTCTGTTCCCCCTCTCCATGCGATTCTGCTCCTTATTCCCAGATTCTTCAACTCTCCCATATGCCTTACTCTGCGTCTTTTTCTCCTGTCCTCTGTCCAACTCGTCTCCACTGTTGCTCATATCCTTCGGGAAAAGATCCTTCTTTCCCTCTCCTCACCCGTCATTTTCATTCTGCTCTCCCCTTTTTCTATTTCCAAAACCTCTGAATGTCTACAGGCATGAGCAGCAAAAAGGTAGGTACGACATTCTTCCAGTTGCTAGCATTGATGGTTGACCATACCTTCACGTGATTCCTTCTCTGACACCATCCCTCTTCCTTAATTTCTTCTCGAGCGCCCAAAAGTTGCAATTAGCCTAATATGCCTCTTCTTTCAAGAAAAAGTTGGATGAAATGGTGAGGATGCCATGCCTTACTAATGACATGACACCTCGTTCACCCTTGGTCAACGTTGCCTCCTCATGCGCATGGTCTCTTGTGAGACTTAGTTGCATTTATTTTGTTGGTTCTTCCCCATAACCATCCATCATGGAGGTAGCCGACGTGGGGATGTGACACCAAAACACTCTATATGGATTTGGATGAGCTTACCTTCTTAGCCCTAACATTTCTACCGTCTCAAATGAAATTAAAATATCCTTGCTGCTAACATTTAACACTTACCTTTTTCCTTGCGCACGGTCCTAAACAAACTCCATTGGATCGCTCACCAATCCTCCTTGCTAGTTTCAACAATATCCTCTTAACCTTGAGCACTTCTCCATGATTCAATCTTTTCACACATACCGATGAAGTATTGCTCCATTCATTTGCCCAAGTAACATTTCTTCAGGATTCACTTCTACGCACTACTGCATTTGTGTGCATTCAACCATTTTCTGGTCCATTTCTCCGACATATATCATTCTCCGAACCTCTTTCTCTGCTTTAACCAAATCTGCCTTCCTCACTTGTAGAATACACATTCTTCCTTGCTTTATAGTTGGTTTTCTGATCGTGAGTAGTGTTAGCCTCTTTACCTTAGCTGTACTTTCTTTTGGTTGTATGCATTAGTTCTTCTTCGTCGTTGTCGTCATTGATAAGTTATTTTTCTTTCTCAGGTCTTCTATTTCTGCTAGTTGAAACTTTTTGTCTCTTTGGCAATTTCTCCTTGGTCCATGCTCAACTCATCTTGTATGCTCAACCTTAGGCCATTAAAATGTTGTGCCACCTTCTCATGTTCCAACTCTCGGTGACCCAACCTAATGGAGATTTTTTAGGCCTCCTTGGTATAGCTCTTTACACTCGAACTCTTTTTGCTGCAAGTTCTGTAACTTCTTAAGCAATTCCAACTGGTAATATACTGGCAGGAACTTGGCTTTTACTCTTCTCACTATCCTATACCATCGGGAGATCTTCTCTCGTTCCTTCTTTTAGCCTGCACATCTTTCCACCCAAAGTGCAGCATGTCTTTTGACCCTTATTTGTGCAACTCTTACTTGGGTTCTCAACCTCATGGTACTCAAAGTACTCTTCCATCTTTATCACACAATCTATCAGGTCTTCGGATTCCAAATTCCTTGAGAAACTAGGCAGCTCAATCTTATCCCTTTTCTAATTTCTAAAATGGCCTTGATGAGCCTTCTTTCCCTACATTCATTTATCTTCTCATTCTGCTACTACCGCTCTTTCATCTTCATTATCATTATCAGCACCTACATGTACCCTGCCTCTTCTCATGTCTCCTTCTAGGGCATCCATCCTCGCTTGCACTCCCCTTAGGGCCTCCACTACCTCATCTATTCTACCTGCAGCAACTGCTGCTGCAGCAACCTTCACCACTCCCCTTGGCATTCTCTTACCCTCGAATCTCTCTCCTTTTCTCACCTCTGCAACTCTCCTAGCTACAATCTTCTTTCCTACAAGTGACACAAACTCACAGCCACTGCCTTCCTTTAACTCTCTCTAACTCCACACTAAGGACAACAAAAGTGTTTTCCAAGAGCAATAGCCTACTGTGATACCAAGCTGATAGCACCACACCCCTACTAGGAATATAAGTTGTTCGTGGATTGGTAATTTGATGCCCCTGCATCAACCAATGATCAAGTTGAGAAATTGCATAAATTTAGCTTTGCCAAAGATGAGATGTTGCATAAAGTAGTTAAAATAGATAAATGCTGATTTAATGTTTCTAGACTTGAAACTAGGTAGGAGTGTAGTATAAATAATCCAATTTGACAATATAATGTGCACAACAATTCAAATTTTGAGCAAGTAGTGCAAGTACATTGTCTTCAAAGTTTTGCAAAGTTGCACTGAGATGCATAAGGCTTTAGCACATTGATATTTTAATGGAAAAGCCAACAATTATGCATGATGGACTTTCGGATTGTCTTTTTTTTTTGCACTATTGCAGTACCACAATTTTATGACAAAGCAGTTGAATTTTCAACTCATAAGAATGTAAGTCATAAAGAACTCCTAAACCAAACTTTGTATCTACGTTTAAAGATATTTTTTACAAGAATGTGCAAATATAGACTAAGCATATTGTTTTTATTTATGGATAATATTCACCAAAAGTAACAACAAGATGCTTTCTATTTTGAGGCATTTTGACAATGTTTGACCCTGTTATGTATGGAAGTAACGTTGTGTCATGCTTAATTATAATGACAATAGTGATACATCCTAATGTTAAATTAATGTCAAATTTCAATATAGAATATACACTCTTGTAATATATTACAATAATGGATAATTCACAATGAGAATTGAAAATAATGGAGGTGTCATTCACGACCAGTGTCATTGACAGTCTTTTTGAGGATTCGAAGAATTGTTTTATTAGACGTCTTGGCTTGGTCATTACCTTGTGGGTAATATGGAGTGGTGAAATGGTGTTGGATGTGGAATTTCTCGCAAAGGTGGCGAACTTCTTGGTTTTTGAATGGTCGACTATTGTCAGTGATAATGGACCGGGGGACACCATATCGACAAATGATATAGTTAAGGATAAACTTAGAAATTTGTTTGTCGATAATGTATGTCATAGGAATGGCTTTAATCCACTTAGTAAAATATTTGGTCGCGATGATGATGAACTTATGGCAATAAAAAGATGTGGGATGAATCTTACCTATGAGGTCAAGTCCCCATTGGGAAAAGGGCCATGGTGATGTTATCAGGCACAATTCTTGTGTTGGTGTGTGTATCAAGTCTCCATGGATTTGGCACTATTGACATCTTTTGATGAAAAGATATTAGTCCTTTTCCATTATAGGCCAATGGTAACCAACTCTCATGATCTTCCCAGCTAGGGTTGGACCGCTAGAATGGGATGCACATATACCCTCGTGTACCTCTTGCAAAGTTGTTTCTGCTTCTTCGGTGTCAAGACATCACAAAAGGGTATTGTCAAGGGCACGTCTATAAAGGTTGTCACCGATGATGGTGTACTTGGAGGCCTTGCAGATAAATCTCTTGCATTGGTTAGTAGAAAGGTTAGGAGAAAGGGTATGGTCATGGAGGTAGTCATATATGTCTTGGTACCATGGGGAATTGGGACCAAAAATTTCACAAACCATCTCAAATTCAAAGATGTCGAAGGCAAGGACAAATAACTATTCTACTAGGAAGTCAAATTGAGGCATGTTGTTTGGTATGTCCACAAGAGAGCCAAAGGTAGCCATGGCATCTGCTAGTTTATTTTGAGTATGAGGTACATGATGAGAGAAAATTATGTCAAAATATTGTCAGAAGCTATCCACCATTCATTTGTAGGGTGTGTTATTTTCATCTTTGGTGTCATAATCATCATTGACTTGTCAAATTACAAGCTGACAGTCATCGTAGACTTGCAAATGTTTGATCTTCCATTTGATTGCCATGTAGAGGCCTGTGAGGAGAGCTTCATATTCTGTTATGTTGTTTGTACATGAGAAGGCAATTCTAAATGACTTAGGAATGGTATCACCTTATGGGGTGATAAATATTATGCTTGCTCCAGAACCATGGTTTGTGTGAGATCCGTCAAAGTACAACTTCCATGTTCTTTTTGTGTATATAGTGAAGATGGATTCATTTGGAAAATCTGAGACTAATGGGTGATCATCCTTAGTTGGTGCACCCATGAGTTGATTGGTAGTGACCTATCCTTTTATTGCTTTTCTTTCAACATATTGAATATCATATTCATTAAGTATCATGACCCACTTAGCCAATTGTCTTGTCAAAGCTGCCTTATTGAGAAGATACTTTAATGGGTTTATCTTGGTCACCAACTTTGTTTGATGGTTCAACATGTAGTGTCTTAGTTGTTGAGTAGCAAAAACTACCACAAGACAAGCACATTCTATTGGACTATAGTTTAGCTTATAACCAACCAAGGTGCAACTGATATAATACACTACTCGGTCATGACCATCATCATTCTATGCAAGCAATGCCCCCAATGCGGATGTAGTTGTTGAAATATACAAAATGAGAGGTCCCCCCTCGACAAGTGGCATTAATATGGGTGGTGTCAGTAGATAATCCTTGATCTATTGAAAAGCTCCCTAGCATTTATCTGTCTATACAAATGGTACCCCTTTTCTAAGTAAATGTTGGAAGGGGTCAACCTTGTCAGCCAATTATGCTATGAATCTTCTAATGGCTTGGAGTCATCCTTGAAGTGTCTATAGTTGACTTATGTTGGTTGGTGGAGGCATGTCCATTATAGCTTTGACTTTTGTTGGGTCCACTTCAATGCCTCATCTAGAAAATATATATCCTAGAAGTTTTCCTAATGTCACTCCAAATACACACTTTTTGGGATTAAGTCTTACTATGTATTCTTCCAATCTCTTGAAAATATTGTCCAAGACTTGCAAGTGGTCAGCTCTTGTCAATGTTTTTGTTAGTAGATTGTCCACATAATCTTCCATTAAGGTATGCACGAGGTCATGAAAAATAGTAGTCATGGCACATTGATATGTAGCTCCAACATTTTTAAGTCCAAAAGGCATGACATTCTAGAAATAGGTTCCCCATGGACAAGTGAAAGTTGTCTTATGTGGGTCTTTAGGAGCAATTCTAATTTTACTATATCCCAAGAAGCCATCCATGAGGGACAACATCTCGTATCCAAATGTCAAGTCCACGATTATGGACATCAATGTTTGGCAAAGGAAAGTCATCCTTAGGAAATGCCTTGTTTAAGTCCCAAAAGTCTATATGATTATGGATACCACCTATTGGTTTTGTCACTAGCACGAGGTTGGAAATCCACTCTACATAGTCAATTGATATGATAAATCCAACGTCTAGTAGTTTCTTTAGTTTAGCCTTGACCAACAAAGCAATTTGCGGATGCATCTTTCAGAGTTTTTGTTTGATAGGTTTGGCATCTAGATGTAATGGTAAATGGTGTAATATCAAGTTAGGATCTAATCTAGACATGTCAACGTATGACCAAGCAAAGTTGATCTTTCTATCTATAAAGAAAACTTAGAATTCAAGTTGCTTGGATTCTATCAAAGATGCAAAAAAATGGATTATTTTGGGATTTTAAGTTGTTCCAATGTTGATTTACATAGATTTCTTAATGGGAATTGGTGACTTCTCTTAGGTAATGGGGAGAATGTCCAACCCTCCATCCTTGGGTGCCTCAGAGAGGTTTTCACCCTCGAATACATCCTTTCTTTTTACTTTTTGATGGTCTAAAGGTGCCTTTCAGTTTTCACCTAGAGACTCATCATTATTTTTTTCTTTATTATTTATACTTTTGTGACTAGAGGGGTGGACGAACTCCCCAAAGCATGCCATATGATCCAATTCAATGGTAAATCCAACCTTATGATCACCAATAGGGATTCCTTCGCAAAGTCCTATGAACTCAACAATTGCTTCGTTGTTCTCGAATATATCCAAGATGGGAGGTCCTTGTTGGTCCCAATCAATGAGTTGGGGGTAAACTAAGGGCATGCCATCATCGGTATTATCAAGGTTCAGGATGGATATGATAAAGATAGAGGTATTTTTGGGGTCTCGGTTCATGGTGTCAGATAGCTCAAGGTTGGTGAAGACTCTATCTAGTTCATACTCACTAGTTGTACAAGAGTCCCACTCATACTCATTAGAATCAGTTTCAATATAGTCATTGTTGTATAGGTGAGATTGATCATGGGTGTCAGGTATTAGAGATGTCTCGACCACCTTAGAAACATTTACTTCCTCAATTAAAGGTACTGTGGTACTAGAAACACCAATCCTAATCGGTTTAAACTCAAGGCCTAGACCTTTAGGTCACTTAGACCTAGAGAAAGGTTCAATCATCACTTTTTTATTTAATCCAAGTTTGTTGTGTCAGTCATATCCTTTTTCTTGCATGATCTTGAAACCTTTTCCATACTGTTCTATGGGTATTTGTGCAGGTGGAGGAGCTTCTTCATTATCTTCCCTATAGAGCCAAGAGGTCACATCCTCTTCATTGATTACTTCTTTGCTTAACTCCCCCCATTTTGTAAAAGTATTTGTGGGAGGCAAGTTACCTTGTGTTGTCTTTTATCTACTGTCAACTTGCCATATGCTATGGGAGTTTCCAATTTGTTGATACAATAGGGCGTCTTCATGTGATACTCACCACATCCTTTCTCTTGAATCTCAAGCTTAGGATTAGAAGGTGGGGACTTGGGAGTGGATGCTTTAGATAGAGAGGACAGGTCAAAGAAGTGAGATGATTTGGATGATGAAGCATCTTGATTGATAGGTACTTGTTGCTAAGGTGTTCCTCGTAAATTGGTACAATACTTCTAGAATGGATCGGGATCACCGACTATTCTGATTTCAATTTCCTTGTATGGGAATTTAAGGAATTGGTGATATGTGGATGGTACGGCCTTCATGGCATGACTCCATGGTCGGCCCAAGAGGAGGTTGTATGGGAGGTTGAGATCCAAGACTTGGAAAGTGTTGTCCATGACTGTGGATCCAACTCTAATGGGTAATGTGATAACTCATTTAGAAGATCATTCTTCATCATCATATGCTTTCATAACAATACTTTTGGTCATGTCTGCACATGCTTCCAAGAAGCCTAACATCTTAACCAATTTAAGGGTACAAATGTTTAACCTTGCTCCATCATCTACCAAAACTCATCTAACTTTTGTTTTATGGATGAGTACTTCAAGGTGTAGGGGGTCATTATGGTTTATCTTTTCAGTTGAATAGTCTTGTTAAGAAAAGGTGGCATGATGGGAATTGGTCAAGTAGCCTACCATCTCCTATAAATGATTGACATCAAGGTAAGTGGGAATGGTTGTATCTTACAAGGATTTGTCAAGGATGGCTCAATCATCAGGTGATATACACAATAACTCAAAGATAGAGATATGTGTGGTTGTCTTTCCCAAATGGTCAAGTAGATTATATTGGGACTTTGGTGGTGGTTTTTTCTTTGGAGGAAGACCTGTGATGGCTACCTTGGTTCAATGAGTGTTGACAACATATTTAGGAGGTTTCTTAATGGTAATGGTATTGACATGTTCATCAGTGGCTCGAATGTGATTTATTATAGTGGTATGGTTATAGTCATATTTGGCATTAGTGTAATTGGCTGCATTGTTATTGGTCTTATTACTAGAATTGGATGCCTTTCATTTTCCATGGTCATGTAAAGGATAAGTGAAAACTTTATGGTCGCTATTGGAAGATTGTTGTTGTCCATTCACTTTGATAGTGTCATTTTCAACAAGGTCTTGGATGATGTTCTTTAATTGTCGACATTGTGCAATGGAATGTCCTTCACCTTGGTGGTAGTCACAAAAGGAATTCCCATCCCACCATGATGGTTTGAACTATCTAGGGTCATATGGTTTTGCATCAAGAAGCTTTGTGACATTGTGTTCCAAAAGTTGTTTGAAAACTGACTCGATTGGTTCCCCGAGAGGAGTGTATTTGTGTCTGGTAGGGAACTTCCTTTGGACTCACTATTCTTGAGTATTTTGGATGGCATTTGTTGTTTGATCAGGAGGTCTTGGTGTGTTTTTGGATGCATTGGGTCCTCTTAGTGTAATGGTAGGGCCTGTGTACATTATTTTGGCATTAACAACTCTATCATTGATTACATTTTTGTTACGAGCCCAATATTTTCCTTTGTCATTGGATGTGGTTTGGATGGTCATATTTTTGTTTGAAGTCTTGATTTCTCTGTTGTCAATGAGGGCCTTCTCAAGGATAATTCCTTTCTCCACTAGGTCAGCAAATGATGTGCAACATTATATTCATAGTTCATGTTTCAAGTTTGAGTTCAGGTTTTCAATGAACATGACAACTTTTTGTTTCTCAGGTATTTCAAGGAGACATCGACTAGAAAAACCACTCCATCATTGGAAGAAGGTAAAAAAAAAATTCACCATCTTCTTGTGTGGCATGACATAGGGTGGCAATGGTTATTTTGTTGTCAATGTTGAATGTAAAATGTTCCATAAATTTGTCTGCTAGTTCTGCCCATGTTCTTATGCCAGTCGGTAGATGTGCAAACCACTCAAGTGCTATGCTTGTAAGACTTCATGGGAAGATTCTTGTTAGATATGTAGGTTTGTATGCAATGTCTATACAAGCTATGGAAAATTCTCTTACATCCTTGATAGGATTTACCTTCCCTTTGTACTTAGGCAAGTTTGGGGTGGTGTATCCATGTGGGAAGGGTGGCATGTATAAACTCTTGTCAAATGGATAGGGACACAAGTCTTTTATAGTGTAATTCTTCTTGTTAGACACTTGCATATTCTCCATTTGTTGTTGTAGGGAAAGAATTTGAGTTGTAAGGAATTCCTCTTGAGTTAATGATGGGTCTTGTGTATTTTGAGGATTCATGTTGGAATGTTGCAATCCAATGTTATGGGATGGGTTTTGATTAGGTGTGTGTCTAAATGACAGGTTTTGGTTTTGCATGTGTGAATAAGATGGTGCTTGGTTATGGAAATTTTGGTCATAGGTCAGAATGTGAGTGTAGTGAGATGGATTGGATTTTGTATGGCAAGAATTTGTGAAAGTTTGACCATGTGGATTTTGGTTACCATATTGTGGGAAAGGTTCTTGGTTACCATGTTGTGCAAAGAATCCTTGGTTGCCATGTTGTATGTTTTGCAGAATGGAACCTTGGTTATTGTTTTGCACATGTATATGTGGAATAGGCCCTTGTTGTGACATAATGGTTTTTTGAGAGGTCCCCATGCTTGGTATTGCGCTTGTTTTATGAGTCTTGTTGATGACAATATTAGGCCTCTTGGTTGAATTGTTTGTGCAAAATGGGTTCAAGGACGATGCCCCTATGGTATTAGATGTAGCAAATGTGGTACCAAAGGGTTGTGACATGGATTGTTTTATGGTCGGTATCATTCCTTGTGTCATGTTTTATGTTATGCCTTGCATCATGCCTTGTGTGATGTTTTGGGTACCAAGTTGTGAGGTATGAAGTGTGGTTGCATCTTGTGTGGATCCTCCCAATGGTATAGATGTGTTGACTTGTGGGATAGTACCACTAGAAATGGGTGTATTGTGCCCTTGGCTTTGCTTGTTTGGTGTAGGCATTGCTTGAAGTGTGTTGACATCAAATCAAGTAGGTAATGTGGCTCCTTCTAATAAAAGTTTAGCTAGGAAACATTGAGGGTCTAATGCCACAATTTCATCCACAAAAGAGGCTACTTTAGGATCTTGTGTGACAACCTTTACTTCTTCTATGGTGATAGTTCCTTGTTGATCTCTAAGGATAATTTTTTTGAATGGATTAGGGAATTACTTTTGTGGTATAGGTGCCCCTTGGGAAGGCATGCCAAAGGGGTTGAAAAACTCATCGTCTTGTGGAAAGGCCATTTCTTCTCATTTCCTTTGTGACCTTGTTTGGACCATATAAGACTTTCAAAAGGGAGGTGAATATGAAGATGATATGGTATGGTGTCTAAGATGACTATGAAAGGATTATGTCTAGGTATGACCAAGGTATGACTAAGACCAAGGTTATGTAACTATGTTTTTTTTTTGGATTTTTTGAAGTATAGGATATGCCTAAGGATGATACCAAGTTATGAATTCAAAATGACAAGATGCCAAGGTATCAATAAGATGATTAGGTGTGTGTCTAAATGACGGGTTTTGGTTTTGCATGTGTGAATAAGATGGTGCTTGGTTATGGAAATTTTGGTCATAGGTCAAAATGTGAGTGTAGTGAGATGGATTGGATTTTGTATGGCAAGAATTTGTGAAAGTTTGACCATGTGGATTTTGGTTACCATATTGTGGGAAAGGTTCTTGGTTACCATGTTGTGCAAAGGATCCTTGGTTGACATGTTGTGTGTTTTGCAGAATGGAACCTTGGTTATTTTTTTGCACATGTATATGTGGAGTAGGCCCTTGTTGTGACATAATGGTTTGTTGAGAGGTCCCCATGCTTGGTATTGCGCTTGTTTTATGAGTCTTGTTGATGAAAATCTTAGGCCTCTTGGTTGAATTGTTTGTGCAAAATGGGTTCAAGGACGATGCCCCTATGGTATTAGATGTAGCAAATTTGGTACCAAAGGGTTGTGACATGGATTGTGTTATGGTCGGTATCATTCCTTGTGTCATGTTTTGTGTTATGCCTTGCATCATGCTTTGTGTCATGTTTTGGGTACCAAGTTGTGAGGTATGAAGTGTGGTTGCATCTTGTGTGGATCCTCCCAATGGTATAGATGTGTTGACTTGTGGGATAGTACCACTAGAAATGGGTGTATTGTGCCCTTGGCTTTGCTTGTTTGGTGTAGGCATTGCTTGAAGTGTGTTGACATCAAATCAAGTAGGTAATGTGGCTCCTTCTAATAAAATTTTAGCTAGGAAACATTGAGGGTCTAATGCCACAATTTCATCCACAAAAGAGGCTACTTTAGGATCTTGTGTGACAACCTTTACTTCTTCTCTGGTGACAGTTCCTTGTTGATCTCTAAGGATAATTTTTTTGAATGGATTAGGGAATTACTTTTGTGGTATAGGTGCCCCTTGGGAAGGCATGCCAAAGGGGTTGAAAAACTCATCATCTTGTGGAAAGACCATTTCTTTTCATTTCCTTTGTGACCTTGTTTGGACCATATAAGAATTTCAAAAAAGAGGTGAATATGAAGATGATATGGTATGGTGTCTACGATGACTATGAAAGGATTATGTCTAGGTATGACTAAGACCAAGGTTATGTAACTATGTTTTCTTTTTGGATTTTTTGAAGTATAGGATATGCCTAAGGATGATACCAAGTTATGGATTCAAAATGACAAGATGTCAAGGTATCAATAAGATGATGTGACAATGAGGTCCAAGCTATGGTAATGCTTATGCAAGATGACTGTTTTTTTGTTTTGGATTTTTCAAGGTATAAATGATGTCTAAGGATGATGTCAAGACAAGGAACCAAAGTGATAATAGTCAAATGTCAAGAGTTCCACAATGAGATCAAATTCTTGAGCAATGTCTAAGGTATGCCAAATGGAATGCACGTATGATAAGGGTGATAGGTGAAAATGGTAATATAGCCTAGAATGGTGACTAAAGGTATGACTACTAAGCACCTTGTGGGTAAATCTAAAGTAAGGTTGCTTAATCAAACTAAGGTAGCCAAGGTTACAAATCTAGTTTATCAAGACTTCAATGATGGTAATGACTAAATGACAAGATTTGAGAAAAGGTGGTCTCAAACTAGCCTTGTGAGTTGAGGGCTGACCTAAATGACAAAAGGACTAAAGTGATGAAAAAAGGTTGAAGTCAAAAAAAATCTTATTTGGTCACTATGGATAGTCTCAAGTTTGAAAATTTTCCAAAGCTAAGGTCTATAACAAGGTGAATGCAAGCTAAAGGATGTCATAATGTTTTTCCTATGGTCAATGCAAGGTATGCAATGATGGATGGAATGGATGGATGATAAATGACAGTTCTGGAAATTTGCAAGTTTGTGATTAAAGGACCAAGTAATACTCAGGATTGATCAAGAAATGGATTTATCTCAATTTCCCCTAAAATTTTCAAGGACAGGTAGTTGCATCATTTTAGGTCTTAGTTGTGGTGAATGATAGTCACTTGCATCATTTTAGAAATGACAGTTGCAATTTTTAGTGTCACGGTTGTGGTGAATGATAGTTAGTTATAGTTCATAGTATATCTTGCTTGGTTTTGATTGAATTTTGACCAATTTTTGAGGTAATTTTGTGAAGTTTGATTTTGGAAAACATAGTAAATAGTCTGAAGACACTTGTTTTGTTAGGTCTAAATGTGAAAATGTTTAAATGTGTAAGAAGATAATCATAGAAAATTCACAACCTAGGATGGAAAAGATACTACTTGCTAAGTCCCTACTTGGATTTCTCCAAACACCTAAACAAAGTGGACAACTAGAGATCTTGGTGGTTTTAGATCCCATTTACGTAGCACAGGCTCAACAAAATCTCTTACCCCCTAAGATTTGAAAACCTAGAGGGATTTCCTGTCTCTACAATGAATGGTGGAATGTAGGGCGGCTTTAGAATGACCATTCCTGCACTAGTAAGAAAAAAAGGTTTTTGGCCTCTAAAACAAGTGGTTTTTAATTTGTGTTTCGGGGTAATACTAGTGCCTATACGCGAGGCAATATTTTCTTTATAAAGAGACCTCCTAGTCCCTTCATTAGAAAGAATTTTGATGTATCTCATAGATACTAAGGGTGAAACTTGTCTGTATAGGACATCCACACCAGGTGATTGAATATTTTCCCAACAATCATGAATATTTATATAGCGGATCGAAACAAAGTACTTCTTAGGTCATTCCCTCATTCGAGGCAAGCCCTTTAAGGGTAAACAAAAGAAAGATAAGTATGTTGTTTTTGATCTCCAAGATCGCGCGAACCATGAGGAGAGAGCATACACAACACCTTTTTATCACACTCACATGATGCTCATTTTAAATCTAAAACCAAATGTGTGGGTGATTATACAAATTCCAAGAGATGATTTTGATTCTCAAGATCACCAAATGGTGCAAGAGAAGTGCATACACACCTAAAGGAAAAATGAAAACCACAAGACAATGAAGACACTTGTTCTTTTTAACCCTCAAAGAAATATGTGAAAAAGACACTTGATTCAAGGTTAATTTTAGACCAATGAGTGAATATGCAAGATCTTTTTAACCAATAAGTGAAAAGGTGCAAATTATTGTAAATTTTAATCCCAATGACATGTAAATTCAAGGTTAATTTTAATCCAATGAATGTATGAAAAGAAGAAAAGATAGATAGATTACCAATATCAAATGAGATGTCTCCTTTCCACCTATGCCACACATTAGAAATCAAATGTTAGTAAAAAAAAATCCCCAGGCTATGAAATGCAAGATATCTAAACTAGAAATTCTACTTGAAACCATAAATTTAAAATTATCAGGAAATTGTGTCGCAGAAATAACAGTTGTGGCTCACAACTAGAAGTAATTGTGTCATAGAAACAACGATTGCATCATTTCTGATATCAATTGTAGTTCTGGAAATCAATTGTAATTCTTTTTGACAGTAGGGTATGTGCAGGATCATCATGGAAAAAATAGGCCCTTAAGTGGCAAAAAAATTAGAAAAATCAGAGTTAGGCAACTTGACGTAAAAAATTGAATAATTTATCTATATTATTTCAAAAATATGTAAGAATAGAATCTATAGAAAATTAAATGTAGTTTCTAAACTACTAGGTTTGCTTATATATATATATATATATATGGTGAAATTTTGAAATTTCAATGGAGTAGTACTTAAATTTTAGGGAAAAAATAAGAAGTAGGTGTTTGCCTGACCACCCTAACCACAATAAAATGATAATATTTTTTATAATATTTTAGATATAAGTAGAGGACTCATGTTTCGATGTGAGGCATATTTTTTGTAATTTTTTCCAAGTAAAAATTAATTATGATTTTTGATTACAACTTTTAAAAAATATAAAAAACCCGTATGCCTAACCACCTTAGCTTGGTCAAAACTTCATGAAATTCAATTTTTCTTTTTTTAATCCTATAGTATGTGAAGCATAGAATATGACATATTTTTTGGATTCAAAAAATGTGATACTATTTGGAAGCTATAGATGTTTTTTAATCAGTCTATCAATTAGGACTTTATTCGTGATTTGAATAGAAAATGAATAATAATTACTTATTAAATTCAAAGTAAAGCATAATTTATATTGGTGGAAAGCTGAGAATCTCCTTTAAAAACCCTTTTTGTTTCATCAATTTTGGGTAAAAAAAAGTCGTCAGCCACATACCCATCATATTGCCACTTTTTGGTGCATCATAATCCTACACATACCCAGTAGATGTAGTAAATCCCAGAGTGATTGCGTCAAATTATAGTCGATTGCATCGTTTAACCTGGATCTACAAAATAACAAGAGATACGACCAAATCTGGACAACTAATGACTAGCATGACATGCAACTAAGGTTAACCTAATGAAATGAAACACTAGATAATTGAAATATACTAGAAAATTTAATAAATTAAACCAAGTCAAGATGTGCCCTAGTTTGGAGCAGTTACATTGTTCATCTTGATGGTTGTGGCACTATGTAAAAGGATATTGCATCATTTGAGCTAGTGATTGTGTCGATTCATACTAGCGACCTGCAAAACCAAAAAAAATGTATGAATTATACACATTTATCCTTTCACATCGGGTTCACCAATGTAATCAAGGCTAAAATTATCAAGGTTAGGCAATAAAGCATATAAATCAAACCCTAATAAACAATGAAGTACAAATAAGCATAAAGACATAAAATATAGAGCAATATTACCATGAAATCTTCATGCCACCATTGATTCACCTTGCTGCACTTCTCCATTTTCCTTGATATAAATAATTTCCCTAAAATTTGAGTATGCAAGTAGGCCTAATGACAATGACAAAGCAAAATATTGAAGATTCTAATTGACTATGGATGCACTTAACTTGATGTTGATAGACTTGATAGCAAGATAGCATAAGTTTGTGTGGGTTGCTTGTAAATAACTTGTAGATGCAATAGACTAGATGACTTGTAGATAGATCCAAATGGAAATGACAAGGTCTTTTATAGGAAAGGAAATTTTGAGTGAAGGGCTAAGATTGAATGTCAATTAAATCAATGGCAAAGAGTGAAAGATGTAGTATGGAATAGGGTTAGGGTAAATGATAAGGATTAATGGTCAAGATTAGATTATAAATAATTTAATCAAGGGTGGAAGTTAATTGAGACATGGATAGATAAGGATGAACACTGATAAAGAGGCGAGAGGAAATTAAATAATAAAAATTATTTAATTTAGGTGGCCAATGAATAATTAAATAATTTAAAAAATAATTATTTAATTATAAAAGAATGTGATAAAGAAGACCTTTTGAATTAAATAATGGTTTAATTCAAAATTTCAAGAGAGTGGACCAAATTAAATAAATAAAATTTATTTAATTTATGACAAAAAAGGCTAATGAATAATTAAAATAATTAAAATAATTGTTTAATTATAGTGGAAAGCGGTATACAAATTAAATAAATAAGAATTTATTTAATTTTAGGAAGAAAGGGACTTAATTAGTGATGTAACTAATAAATAAAATTTATCTAATTAATCAAAAGAGAAATAAAGATAGAAATGAATTAATTAAATAATTAAAATTATTTAATTAATAGAAGACTTATGACTTTAGAAAATAATTAAATAATTAAAATTATTTAATTATCAAAGACAAAAGAGGAAATGGTGGAGAATTTGCAATTCGCAGGCCTAGGCCAATTTTTTAGTGTCTACACCCTCCATTCTAAACCAAATACCCTCAACCCAAAACCCTATACCCTATACCCTATACACCCAAACCTATACTCTCAACCCTCAACACTATCCTTCAACCCTAAGACCTAAAGCCTATATGCTAAACCCTCAACCCAAAAATCCACACCTTCAACCCTAAACCCTATATCGTCAACCCTATACCTTATACCCTCAACTATAAACCTTGTACCCTCAACCCTAAAACCTACACCCCACACCCCACACCCTAAACCCTAAACCCTAAACCCTAAACCATATACCCTCAACCCTAGACCCTATACCTTATACCCTCAACCATAAAACCCCAATAACCTCAACCTTAAACCCTATAACCGATACTCTCAACCTTAAACCCTATAACCTATACCCTCAACCTTAAACCATATACCTTATACTCTCAACCATAAACCCAATAACTTAAACCCTAAACCTTACACTCGCAACCCTATACCTTATACCCTTAACCCTACACCCTTAATTATATAACCTCCACTATAAACCTTATACCCTCAACCCTATATCTAATAACCTCAACCCTAAGAATTATACCTGAACCTTAGGCCCTAAAGCCTCTATGCCAAACACTCAACCCTAAACTCCATACCCTTAACCCTAAACTCTACACCCTTGATACTATATGTTATAACCTCAATCATAAACCATATAACCTCAACCTCATACACTATACCCTAAACCCTAAACCCTAAAACCTATACCCTAAACTCTATACCCCAATCGTAAATTGTATACCTTATACCCTCAATTGGAAAATTTATACCCATGATCATATACCCAATACCCTCAACCTTAAACCCTATACCATAAACCCTATAACCTATATCGTCAACCCTAAAACATATACATTATACCCTCAACCATAAACCCAACACCATCAACCCTGAAGTCTACACTTCAACCCTCAGCCTTATACCCTCAATCTTATACCATCCACTATAAACCCTATACCCTCGACTCTATACACAATATCTTCAAACCTAAACCCTATACACTCAACCCTATACCCATAACCCTAAACACTATACATTAAACCTAGGCCCTAAATCTTATATTCTAAACCCTAAACTCTATACACTAAACCCTATACCCTATACCCTTGACCCTATACATTATACTCTCAACCATAAACCCTATACCATCAGTCCTATCAAAAATACCCTCAACCCTAAACCCTATACCCTCAAACCTATACCAAAGTCATATACCCTATACCCTCAACCCTAAACCGTATACTTTATACACTCAACCATAAAACTTATAACCTCAATCCTATTCCCAACACCCTAAATCGTAAACCCTATACATTATACCCTCAACTATAAACCAAATACCCTCAACCCTAAACCCTACATCCTCAAACCTATACCTTATACCCTCAACCCTACACCCTCAACCTTATACCCTACCCTCAACCCTAAGCCCTAAAACCTATACCCTATACACCCATCGCTAAACATTATTCCTCAAAACTAGACCCTAAATCATATATGCTAAACCCTCAACCCTAAAATTTATACCCTCAACCCTTAACCTTATACCCTAAAAAACCTATACCTTAAACCCTAAACCCTATACCCTCAACCCTAAACCCTATACCTTATACCTTTAATCTTAAACCCAATACCCTCATCCCTAAACCCTACACTCTCAACCTTATACCTTATACCATCCACTATAAACCCTATACCCTCAGCCCTATACCCAATACCTTAAACCCTAAACCCTATACCCTTTGCACTAAGTCCTATACCCAAAAACATAAACACTATCCCTTAACCCTAGGCCCTAAAGCTTATATGCTCAACCCTCAACCCTAAACCTTATACCCTTAAACCTAAACCATGAATAATTTAGAACTAGAGAGGGGAGGGAGAGAGAATGTGGAAGTTTGAGGTAATAGCCTAGAGAGGGGAGAGAGAGAGATAGAAGAGATGGGGAGAGAACAAAGAGATGGGTACGGAGGGTGGGAGAGGTAGAGATTGAGAGACCTATCGATGGGGGAGAGAGAGAGAGAGAGAGAGAGAGAGAGAGAGAGAGAGAGAGAGAGAAGAGAGGGATGGAGAGAAAAGGATCAATAGAGTGAGACAAAGAGAGAGAAGGTGAGGGAGAGAGATGAATTTTCTTCACAAAAACATGAGCATGTTATAACAAACTTGTGTTATTATTTTCTTTGTAAATTTCCAAGACTTTGGCTTAGATCTTCCCAGGCCTTCTAGCCCAAAGGGCTAGAATGAATTTTCAACATCCAAAGATATGTTTTTACAAATATTTAAAATTGACATAATCTCGAGCATTCTCCCCATTAGGTTTACATGTGTTTTAGTGTCAAGTCAAAAAATACCATGATGATGTTAAGCTTTGTCTTAGCTTTCTAACCATGTAATTTTTTTCATGTTTTGAGTATGTTAAGGTTTTAATATTTAATTTCTTTTGTTAGTGTATCCACTTTTTTTGAAAAAATCAATGTATGATATTTTTTACTTTATATTTTTGACCACTCATTGAAATTTTAAATAAATTCCATTTTTAGAAGCTAGAATGTTTTCTTATCTCAATTAATCCTAATCTTCAATGTTTAAACCATGGTATCTGCACCATAGAAAAATGGACCCTTATCATTTTCATGGTCTTTGAGGTCTTGCTTCATGATGTTTGGTCTATTTTGCTCTGATTTTATGATGTAACATGGCTTGAACATGCATATTTAGGTACTAAAATTCAAATAATGACATCTTGTGAAGGTGTTGTGAAGTGTTGTAAAGCATTTCTACACTCTTCTAGACTCTATCCATTACAATTCACCTAAAAATAACCTTTTCATCACTAATCAAGTCCTATTTTGAAGTGTTGTAAAGACTTGTAACAAGATTTCATGCTTTTCGAGGCACAACTTCACTATTTATCCCTTTCTTATGCTTTATTTGACCCTTTTATGCCCTTATAAGCTTTAATTAAGTGTATTTTTTAATGTAAACCTGACAAACAACATTAAATACAAGATAATTCCCAACACCTATTTTCAAGTCCTAGGTGGGACCCATTCACCATCGGTGGTGAATGAGTCCCCCTTGGCTCCAAATTCAAAAAATTTCAAAATTCCTTTTAGGTTTTTATTCAAAATCACTTGATGTCAGCCTGTGATGAGGTATGAATGGATTACTAAGGCACAAGATTGTATAAATAAGTGATTTTCACCTCATTTTACATCCTCCAACATTCACACATCATATTCAAGCAATCTCAAGCATTCAAGCATCTTACAACATCTAATCAAGCATTATTCAAGCATTTTGGAGCATCCATTGCAACACTTCATATTTTCATCATCAAGGGTTTGGTAAGTTGATAGCATTTGCATGTTGTTAGTTTATCATTCTCTTGCATTTCATTATTTTATTAAGGTTTTGATTACCAAAGTGGGGTTTGACTAAGGCAAACCCCTATCTATTAACCCTCAACCATTTTTCCCTCTTGCATGTGTGTTTGCAGAGCTTTGTATGTAGATTTAACAATAATTTAGGTGATTGAATAGTGGTCAACAAGTCAACTAGGTGCTTCATGTAAAATCAACTCTATTTCAAGCTTGCAAAAGGTTTTTGGTCCATTTCCTGCATAATTGACTTTGACAACCTGACAAGCAGACACTACTAGATCTAGTGTTGCAGATTTGTCTCCTAATTTCTCATAATTTTGGGAGAGTATTGATTCACCAACAATGGCAAATGAGTCCCACCTTAAGATTGAAAATTTAGGTTTTGTCAAATTTTGGATCCCAACAGTCAGAAACTTGCTTCTGACAGTTTTTCACTAGTAGCAGGACTAATTCACCACCCTGGGTGAATGAGTCCCACTATTGATTTTTCAGTAATCTCAAACAGCATTCAGGATATTCCAAAATCCTCAAATCTTTCCCAAGTGCACTCTGATTCAACCCTTTTCTTTCTATTTTGCATTTTATTCATTCATAGTTCATTGTTTGAATATCATAGTGTGTTTTCTAACATAGTTTAAATCTTTGTTTTGCATTCATAATCATTCATTTAAATCACTTACTTGCATTTAGTTCACTTCATTTAGCTTACATAACGTAATTTGAATGAACCCCTTAGCATTTTTGGCCCTCCCTCTCTCCTTTTAGGTGAAAAACCCTAGAAGAGCTAGAGAAGTGCATTGGTGCCAAAAATCTATGGTTCATTTTGGTGAACCTGCATTTTGAACACTTTTCATTTCTAATTTCATTCACATATTTCATCCTAGTTTACATTTGCATCAACATTTAATTAGGATATTGTTTTGTTTTTGCATTCTAAGGCTTTTCATATTGCATTAGTACAAAATTCATTTAGGTTTCATTTTTGCATTGCATATCATTGAAAAAACTGAAAAATTGCATTCTACATCCTTAATTGCATTATGTAGAGCTTTAAAATCATTTTAAAATTTCTGAAAAACACAAAAAAATATCATACTGGGGCTCATTTTCCACCCTAGGAGAATCACTCCCTTTGCACTTTTTAAACAACATTTTTGGCATTTTTTTGGCATTTTCCTACATTTTTGTTTTATGTAGTTACTTCTCTATTACAGTTAGCAGATTTTTTGTTATTTGCATTTAGAACTCCTAGATTACTTTGTATTTTTATTCACCCTATCTTTTGTGGTACTTGTATGAGTGCTTGGTGCCCCATTGATAATACTTTAGTGAGACAAAGTTCTAGACTCATGGCCTCTCACGATAGAACTTTCGTTGTGGACCTTGGGATCTCAAGAGCTCCTACTCCTAGTATGGACAATGGTGCATTATGCATTGACAATACCACTTCTATGCCTTCACCTTTCCATCCAATGAATGTTGACACCCAAAGCAACTCCCTCCCATAAGAAAAGGTCATTAATATCCATAAGGATTTTGCACATTTACAACAAGACTTGTCACTTAAAAAAATTTCCACCACCACCATACTCATAATTGAAAACCTTCATTGTTTGATTGAAAGTGATGATGGTTTGCAAGTTATGAAGAGAATTGTTGAGATTTACAATAAACATGCCTCTTCTAATACCCAATTTTCAAACATTGTTGTAAGCTAAGGAGGACCTCAAGTTCCTCCCCCTTCAACTATAGCATCCATACCAACTTATACCAATCCACAAGTCACCACAACTATGCACTAGGTTAAATATGTGGCTCCTTCTTTCCCAATCCCAACTAGCATTCCTAGTTCTCTTGTGGCATTGCAAGTCCATTCCACTACCTTCACCCCTCTTAGTGTTCCTTTCACTTCCCCTAACATCACATACACCCCATCACCATTTTCCCTTCCACCTCAAACCACTTACGTCAGCCCTATTCTTACACAACTCCTTACAGCTATTTCATCCATGCAACAACAACTTTCCACCATTAGACAAGGTCAAACCTTTCCATCCACATATCATGTCCATAGCAACCCCTTATCGTTAGAAATCTTATGCACACAAATTCCACAAGGGATATAAATGCCTTGGTTTGAGAAATACAGAGGTAAAGGAGACCCTATCAACCATGTCAATGCTTATACAACTTTATGCAGTGATTTTTTCCTTGATGATACACTCTTAGCCAAAAAAATTCCAAGGACCTTGAAAGATACTGCCTTAGAGTGGTTTTCCAACTTACCCAATCATTCCATACGATCATTTAGTGAGCTCGCAGATGCCTTTGCAAGTCACTTTCAAGTTCATATGACCTCTAAAAAGATAATGGTTGACCTCATGCATTGTAGACAGAATGCCAATGAGAAAATCACTGATTTTATTTCACGTTATCAGTCATTATATGCTCAAGTAGAGGTCAAAATCCTTGATTCACATCTGTAGATGATGTTTATCAAAAACTTACATACAAACCTTCAAGATAAGTTAACTATGATGAAATTCCCTTCATTCATGCAATTATGCACAACCCTATGTGAATGCCATAACTTGGTTTCAAGTCGTGATTCAAAATCCACTTCTAACTGAGTTGAAAAACCTAAACACAATAATCAAACCAACAATCAAAACTTTCACAAACTAAATAGAGGGTTTTTACAGTTCAATCTGCCTCCTCAACCACAATTGCAACCAACCCAACCAATTCCAAACCAAGTGGCAGCTGTTAAAGTAGTGGTGCCTTATACTTATGGGGACCCGAAGAGACAATTTACTCCCTTACCTGATACCCTTCATAATACAATGAACCAATTGCTCCACCAACACATGATCACTTTTCCACCCATTAAAACACTTGATCCCACCTAGCCATTACCACCCACCTTCAAACCTAATGCTTATTGTCATTTTCATTGCCAAAATGGACATGACACCGAACATTGTAAGTGTCTCAAACATTTAGTCCAAGACTTCATTGATTCGAGCCATTTGTCCATTGTAGGTGTTAATGATCAAGGCAATAAGTCAGTTGCACCCCCTAACTAGAATTTACAAATTTTCACCGATCCCATGCCTAAACACAATATCTCATTTGTCTAGGCTAGTGAACCTTCAAAAACTGATGTAATGAATGTTAATACAAATAGTGAACAACATGATATAACTCCAACTGTTACCCAAGTTACTCCTATGGATAAACTTGTGGGTGTGATAGACATTATCCCTCGTAAGGGCCAAAACAATAAATCTCTTGATATCACTTTTTCTACTAAAGATATACTTCAAAAACTTCATGATGGTCCTCTTTACATAGCTGGTAGAATCTATGATAAGCCCACCAATGGGATATTAATAGATCCCACCTGTGGTGAGAATGTGATCACAAAATATTTTTTAGTATTACATGATCTCTATCAAGATGATTATAATAAACCGACTACACAGATTAAGACACATATTGGTTTTGCATGCCCTACGATCAGATTGATCGTGCTCCCATTACAAATAGGACCCAAAACTTTGGATGTAACATTTTCAATTATTCCACAATCAGATCAATTTTGTTTGAGGATAGGCCACCTTTGGATTTGCTCAATGAAAGTGGTCCCATCAATGGTTCACAAGTGTTTAAAGTTTCCACATGGAAGTGAAATATTTACCGTACACCATAGTGGCTTTAATCCCTTATCCTCTAAAGGTATTTTTTCCTTAGAAGCCTTTTGGCCTAAACCTATGGAACCCATCACCCCTTGAAAGGACTTCTTTTCCATAACCTATCAAAAGTTTAAAGCCAAATGCATAGCCGAATTGTTTCTTTGTAACATGTCCCCATACACTTCCACTCCTCCCATCATAGATAAAACCATGCTTCAACCTAAGTCTGAAATCGAACAAACCATACAACCTCCTAACCAACCACCCTTAGACACTTCCCCACCATCATTTAAATGACCAAGGGAAAATGAAACGACTCCCGTCATGCCTCCTCGCATTAAACAAGTGTATAAAGCTAAAGAGAAAGTGGTTGACCCGTCTTCTTTAGTTTCTTCCATTCTTTCCTTTTCAGAAGAAAAGGAACCTATGCTGACTCAATCTGCTCTTACACCTCACCAACTTCAAAATAGAATTAAATGAAACTATGGTGCTAGAGAATGTAGGCGTCATCATCATCTCCTCACTCATTAGTCACGAATGGAAGAAAATAAAGAAAACCAACCTCTAACTCTAACAGAAGAAATAGATGACCACCCTCCTTTTCCTGACCCACCACAAGATAGTCCAATCCAACATTCCCAACAAAATGACCCAATCCAATACCCACAACTTTTGATACATCCTTCCTTGGAAATCACCCTTCATCCTCTTGTTGTCGTCAATCTTGATGATGATGATGATGATGTGGAGATAGCGAAAATAGATGAAGAAGTGCATAATGATTTAAACTCTTTATTTTCATCTACCATGGGCTTAAATGATAAATCCTCTCCACCAAGTGAAGAACCTGGTATGAATCCTAGTTTGATGCTTGCAATTCTTCCTTTGGACAATCAACTGCCCTCGCATTACATTGAACTTGATTGGGAGGCAGATGACTTGTTAGATGGTTGAATTGCATTCACCTAGCTAGCCTTTTTGCATTTCTCTTGTCCTTTTTGCATTTTCATGTGTGTATAGTGTTCCCTTGTAACATGTGTTTGATGTTTCCTTCTCTTCACACACTTCTTCTATTTGTACCTCTATTCTTCTATATGTCATGCATCTTCGCTTTTTCTCTTTTTTTGTGTTCTCCTTTTGGGGTTGATGCAAAGCATCGAGATTCCCTATGTCTCTTCCATGTTGACCCAATTGGTCCCTTTTCCTTTTTTTCTTTTTCTTGTGCTTTCCTTTTGGGGATAATGCAAGGCATTGAGACCAAAATGTCTCCTTCATGTTGACCCAAAAGCTTGTGTTTTCCTTTTGGGGACGATGCAAAGCATTGAGACCGCAATGTCTCTTCCATGTTGACCTAGAAGGGACTTTATTTTTCTTTTGTTTTTGATATCTTTGTGTCATTCTTCCAGTTCTATGTGCTTTGGGGAATGATGATAGCTCTGAGCTCTTTAATAAACACATTGCAACAATGAACATACTGACCCCAAAACCATAGATCCCTTATGTGTTTGGTGTGCTCTTTTCTGGGGGGCAAATCCTTTTCTTTTTTTTACATTTTTGTTGACATGACACAACCTAACTTTGACTTATATGACTTGGCATAGAGCTTTCCAATTTGGCTCTCATGTCTTGTTTTCTTTTTGTATTTTTCCTTCGCTACTTTAAAGTAATTGCTCATAGAACAATGTGTAGAAATTCCTTTAAAGTGGGGGGCATACATTACCATTAATTCATTTGCATTTTTTGTTCCTAGTGTAGCCCTGTCATTTCATATGATGTGTTTGTCACTTCGTGGATGACATTGGGTGTGATTTCCTTCATAAGTGTGATCTATCTTAGCATATTACATTCCTCTTAGTGGCCTGATGTGACACACTACATCCCCTAAGTTGTGAATATACTATTCTTTGATTGGTCCTCTCTTGGAAACATTAGAAACAATGTTCCCTAAGTGGTAGACCTTGCATGAACTTAACAAGAATCCTTTAAACATCTTTTACATTTTACATTTTTTCCAACTTGCATTACACAACTTGCATGCTTGTGGTACCTTCCTTTTTGTTCATGATTTCTAAGCATATGGAGCTTTGCTTGTCTCATGAACCATGAACTGACATTTTTTCCTTGTAGCACCTTGTTAAAGTCATCAGGAGGTATAAATTTGATATGGTTGAGTGGTAAGCCCATCTAGCAGCATGAATTTTCCCCATAGCCACCTTTGTGTTTGTGAGTGCATACCAACCAACATATGTATCTCCCCTTTTTGGGCTTTCTCACCCCTTGGACAATTAGAAGTTCTATGGCCCTAGAGTGAGTATACTTGGCCTTCTCGCCCCATGGACAATCAGAAGTTCTATGGCCCCAGAGTGAGTATACTTGGGCCTTCTCACCTAGTAGACCATCATGAGTTTTGTCGCCCCAAAGTGAGTATGCATTCATAATCGGCGTAGATCTAATCCACAAATAGTTGGACAAATGATCAAAGCTTCACTCGATTCTCTCATTTCAACACTTCTGTGTTCCTTTGTTCTTATGGATCTTCATCCTGGGGGGCTTGATCATCCCTCTTGATCGTTGTTATTCCATCTTGCTAACATGAGCACATTTGAAACCTTCTCTCAATGTTCATGGCTACTTTAGTGTGAGTTTGAAGCAAGTTCATCCTCTCACTAAAGTGGGGGCTAAATACATCATAGAAAAATGGACCCTTTTCATTTTCATGGTCTTTTAGGCCTTGCTTCATGATGTTTGGTCTATTTTGCTATGATTTTATGATGTAACATGGCTTGAACATGCATATTTAGGTACTAAAATTCAAATAATGACATCTTGTGAAGGTGTTGTGAAGTGTTGTAAAGTATTTCTACACTCTTATAGACTCTATTCATTACAATTCACCTAAAAATCACCTTTTCATCACTAATCAAGTCCTATTTTGAAGTGTTGTAAAGACTTGTAACAAGATTTCACGTTTTTCTAGGCACTTCACTATTTATCCATTTCTTATGCTTTATTTGACCCTTTATGCCCTAATAAGCTTTAATTAAGTCTATTTTTGAATGTAAACCTGACAAACAACATTAAATACAGGATAATTCCTGACACCCATTTTCAGGTCCTAGGTGGGACACATTCGCCATGGGTGGTGAATGAGTCCCCCTTGGCTCCAAATTCAAATTTTTTGATCAAAATTCCTTTTAGGTTTTTATTCAAAATCACTTGATGTCGGCCTATGATGATGTATGAATGGGTTACTAAGGCACAAGATTATATAAATAGGTGTTTTTCACCTCATTTTACATCCTCCAACATTCACACATCATATTCAAGCAATCTCAAGGATTCAAGCATCTTACAACATCTAATCAAGCATTATTCAAGCATTTTGGAGCATCCATTGACACCACTTCAGATTTTCATCATCAAGGGTTTGGTAAGTTGATAGCATTTGCATGTTGTTAGTCTATCATTCTCTTGCATTTCATTATTTTATTAAGGGTTTGATTACCAAAGTGGGGTTTGACCAAGGAAAACCCCTATTTGCTAACCCTCAACCATTTTTCCCTCTTGCATGTGTGTTTTCAGAGCTTTGTATGTAGATTTAACAAGAATTTAGGTGATTGAAGAGTGGTCGACAAGTCAACTAGGTGCTTCAAGTCAAATCAACTCTATTTCAAGCTTGGAAAATGTTTTCTATCCGTTTCCTGCAGAATTGACTTCGGCAACCTAACAAGCAAACACTTCTAGATTTGGTGTTAAGAGTTGTCTCTTGATTTCTCAAAATTTTGGGAGAGGACTGATTCACCACCAATGGAAAATGAGTCCCACCTTAAGACTGAAAATCTAGGTTTTGTCAAATTCTGGATCCCGATAGTCAGAAACTTGCTTCCGATAGTTTTTCACCAGTAGCAGGACTAATTTGCCACCCTAGGTGAATGAGTCCCACTATTGATTTTTTAGTAATCTCAAACAACATTTAGGATATTCTAGAATCCTCAAATCTTTACCAGGTGCACTCTGATTTAGCCTTTTTTCTTTCTGTTTTGCATTTTATTCATTCATAGTTCATTATTTGCATATCACAGTGTGTTTTCTAACATTGTTTAAATCATAGTTTTGCATTCATAATCATATCACAGTGTGTTTTCTAACATTGTTTAAATCATAGTTTTGCATTCATAATCATTCATTTAAATTACTTCCTTGCATTTAGTTCACTTCATTTAGCTTAGATAACATCATACATAACATAATTTGAATTAAACCCTTAGCATTTTTGGCCCTACCTCTCTCCTTTTAGGTGAAAAACCCTAGAAGAGCTAAAGAAGTGCATTGGTGCAAAAAATCTACGGTTCAGTATCCAAGGAAATAAATTCTTCTTCTCTCATTTTCTTTTTGAGATTAATTCTAGAATATGATAATAAAAAATTATCAATCATCTAGCATCCTTGTCCACCACCATGGGAATGACAATCTCAACAATCCTAGTACATAATTTTTCTAACCATCTTGTGATGTAGGAGCATCCAGGGTGTAAGAACAATCTTGCATCACCCAAAAAATGTTGGTTCTTTTCAATAAGGGCTAAATTTGGTAGGGTTACTATTTTTGTAAGTTTTCATTTATGCACAGTTAGACACAAAATATTACACAAACCTCCATACTGGAAAATTGAAGCCAATGGCAAAGAAATCACTTCAAAACCATTTGTCATTCAAGAGATATTAAAATTTTATTTTTTGAAAATCCTAGTAAAATCTTCGAGGTCAATTTTGAGGCAATTATAGGCTCCAAATGGGCCTAAAAATTGGTGGAAAATGAAAGTAGATGGCCTTTAGGCCCTTCTTTTTGGCACAAAATTTCCTAAGCCCTTTTCAAAAAGGTATTATAATAGAAAATTCGACAACTAGATCAAAAGTTATGACCCCACAAAGTTATAATACCAAAATTAATAAAATTTCAAAATATCTTCTTAAGGAAGCTACACATTTCGAAAGATTCTAGGGCGGTTACACTTTCCAGAAGATTATAGGGCAACTACACCTTCCAAATAAAGGATGTAAATGGGGACTACAGAGGGAGGCAAGATCAAAGTAGATGGCGGCTCTGATTTGCAGACTTGCAAATTTATGTAATCAGAAAGCCCATGTGATGGAAAATATAATGTTGCAATTTCATTTTCATTTAACTGATAATAGAATTTATATTTTCTTTCCTTCTTGTATTTTATTTGTGCCATTATCTATTTTTTTTGTGAGTTTTAGATTGTAAGGGGAGTACCCTTCATCAAGTGGTATCAGAGCAGGTTTTCCTGAGTGTGTAAATAGATCACCAAACATGAGGCAGTTTGTACCAGGACTCATGGTTGTGGGTCTGTGAGAAAAGATGCCTCCACGAAGAAACCGTGGTGGGAGAAATTTTGGGGTAACAGAAGAGGGTTTTAGAGCCCTCCAGAGACAAGTTAAAGCACTGCAAAAGGAGTTGCGTAGGGGAGCTAATGTCAGAAGAAGAGATGAAAGTGAGGATGAGGCTGAAGATGAGGAGCCATGTGAAGAGGAAGCACAAGATGTAATGGAACCTGGAGAAGTCAAACTGATTAGGGCCATTTCCAAGATTGGAAAGAGGCCAAAGATAGAAGTTTCTAATTTGTTTGGAAACCTAAATCCAGAGGAGCCGATTGATTGGATCAATGACATGGAAGAGTATTTTGAGTATGAGGAAATAGAAGACCCAGATAGGGTCAAATTTTCAAAGGCCAAATTGAAAGGCCATGCTAGCATATGGTGGAAAGAAGTTGGAAAGAAATAGAAGAGGAAAAGAGAAAATAACAAGATGGGATCAAATGGTGGAAAAATTGAAAAGATAGTTCATTCCTGGGAACTATGAGTTGGATTTTTTGAAGAAGATACAAGGGTTGAAACAAGCAAGACAATTTGTTAAGGAGTACACAGAAGAATTCTACTGAGTCCTTATCAGAATAGGTCATTCTGAGGCCAACAAGGAGAAACTTTCCCATTATATAAATGGGTTGAAGCCAAGCATTCAAGAAGAGCTAAGTATGGTAAGAATGTCTACCATTGAAGATGCATATCAATTTGCTTTGAAGGTAGAAGATAAGTTGAATAGGAGGTTTGAAAGTAAGCAAAGAGGTGGAGGTCATAGTGGAAAGACTAGTGGATGGTCATATGGAGGTCAAAATGAAGACCAAAAGAAGGGTGAAGGATCTAGTAGCAACTAGAACCACAAAGGATATAACACCTATCATCCTCATAATGGAGACCAAAGAGGAAGAGGAAGATCTAGGCGAGGGCTAGGGAGAGGAGGCTTTCATGGAACCTGTTTCCAATAAGGAGAAGGGCATAGGGCATATGAGTGTCCTCAACATCAAGGAAGGACAAATAGAAGACTTGAGGGTAATGCACGAGTTTCACATGTAGACAAAGATACATTTGAGTCTTCACATTTTGAGGATGCAGAAAGAGGAGAGGTTCTTGTTACTAGAAGATCCTTGTTGAATGAAGAGAAAGAGCCAACTCAAAGGAAGAATTTTTTTCGCACCAGATGTAAGTGTGAAGGTAAAGTTTGCAATGTTATTATTGATGGAGGTAGTATTGATAACCTTGTTTCAGAAGAAATGGTTAGTAAGTTGTGGTTGGAGAGAAGAATGCATCCAAACCCATACTGGATTGCTTGGTTGCAAAAGGACCATAAAGCATTGGTAAATGAACAATGTTTGGTAAAGTTCAAGATTGGGAATTACCAATATGAGGTATTATGTGATATCATTCCTATAGATGTTTGTCATATGTTGTTAGGCAGACTATGGTAGTTTGATCAACGAGCAATACATGATGGAAATTCCAACACCTATTCTTTGACAAAAGATGGAGTTTGTCATAAGTTGAATCCCTTGAAGGAGGTAGAGGAAAAGGTATGTAGTAATGCAAGAATTTGTTTGGTTGATGGAAGAAAGTTCCTAGAAGGTATGAAGCATGAGCATATGTGTTTTACATTGATCCCTAGAGTTGATAAAGAAGATACTACTGAGATACCTGTAGAATTTTCAAATTTTTTGAATAAGTTTTAAGCTATTGTACCTGAAGGTTTTCCTCTTGTAAGAAATATTAGTAATCAAATGGACCTGATTCCTGGAGCCAGTTTTCCAAATAAGGCAACTCATCATATGACTTTAGTAGAGAGTGAAGATTTGAACAAACAAGTGCAAGAGTTATTGCGGAAGGGATTGATTAGAGATAGTTTAAGTCTGTTTGCAATAATTGTAGTACTAGCACCAAAGAAGGATGGGGAATGGTGGATGTGTACCGATTCTAGAGCCATCAACAAGATCACCATCAAGTATAGATTTCCCTTGCCAAGAATGGATGACATTATGGATTGTTTGAGTGGAGTCGAGTACTTCACGAAGATAGATCTGAAGAGTGGATATCACCAAATTTGGATTAGAGAAGGAGATGAATGGGAGATAATCTTCAAAACTAAGGAGGGCTTGTACGAGTGGTTAGTCATGCCTTTTGGGCTAACCAGTGCACCAAGCACATTTATGCGACTTATGAATGAGGTATTAAAAGATTTTTTAGGAAAATTTGTTATTGTTTATTTGGATGATATTTTAATTTTCAGTAAGACATTGGAGGAGCACCTGATGCATATCTAGAAAGTTTTTGAGAAGCTAAGGGAGGAGAAGCGATTGATTAATTTGAAGAAATGTAGTTTTGTAAAAAGGGAGTTGGTGTATCTAGGATTTGTTGTCTCAGTAGAGGGTCTTAAAATGGATCCAGAGAAGGTGAGAGCTATCATTGAATGGCCTACCCCGAGGAGTGTTATAGAGGTAAGATCATTTTATGGTCTAACAAGTTTTTAGAGAAAGTTTATTAAGATTTTTAGTAGTATTTGTGTACCTCTAACTAAAGCAATGAGAGGGGATAGAAAAGAGTTTAAGCAGACTATAGGAGCAGCAAAATTTTTTGATATGTTGAAGAAGAAAGTTACAGAGCAACCTGTTTTGGCACTTACAAATTTCAAGAAGATCTTTCAAGTAGATTGTGATGCTAGTGGCACTGCCATAGGAGCTATTTTCAGTCAAGAAGGTAAGTTTGTTTCCTATTTTAGTGAGAAGTTAAATGATGCTAAGAAGAAATATTTTGTCTATGATCAAAAGTTCTATACTATAGTTTAGGATTTGAAGAAATGGAGACACTATTTTTTTCCAAAATAATTTTTTTTATATACTAATCACCAGGCTTTGTGGTATCTCAATAGTCAAGGAAAGTTGAATCAAAGGAACTTAAAATGGGTTGAGTTTTTGTAGAGTTATACTTTTGTTTTGAAGAACATGAGTGGAAGATCAAACAAAGTTGCAGATGCCTTAAGTAGAAGGAAAAATTTGTTAATAGAGATGAATATAGAGGTTGTTGGGTTCAATGAACTCAAGAGTTTGTACCCAAAAGATCCATACTTTGTAGAAGCTTGGAAGGCTTGTTTGGAACTTGCTACATTGGATAAGACAAGATGGTTGGATTTCTTAATCCAAGATGGAATGTTGTTTAGAGGAAGCCAACTGTGCATTCCAAGGAGTTCTATGAGAGAGAATCTAATCAAGGAGAAGCATAGTGGAGGATTGGCTGGACATTTCAGTCGAGATAAGACCATTGCTCTTGTTAGTGAGAATTATTACTGGCCACAGTTACAACAAGATTTGAAGAAGTTTGTACAAAGTTTCAGAGTATGTCAGATAGAAAAAGGAACAAGCTAGAATACTAGATTATATCAGCCATTACCTATACTTGAGAGGCCATGGGAAGACATTAGTATGGATTTTTTCCTTGGATTGTCAAGGACACAGAGAGGGCATGATTCCATATTTGTGGTGGTGGATAGATTTCATTCTATGTCATAAGACCAGTGATGTTGTTCATATTGTAGAGTTGTTTTTCAAAGAGGTGGTGAGACTACATGGTCTACCGAAGAGTATAGTTTCAGAAAGAGATACCAAATTTATTGGTTATTTCTGGAGAACATTATGGAAGTAGTTGAAGATAGATTTGAAGTTTAGTTTTGCTCACCATCCACAGACCGATGGACAAACAAAGGTGGTCAATAGGAGTTTGGGTAACCTGCTAAGATGCTTAGTAAGAGATAAACCAAGGATGGGATTTAATTTTACCATAGGCAAAATTTTCTTATAACAATTCTATCAATAGGAGCACTTGTAAATCACCATTCCAGATTGTATATGGGAGTAGTCTGAGGATTGCTTCTAAACTGAGAAAGATGGATAAAGGAGAGAAGAGTAGTTATGAGGCTAAAGATTTTGCTGAGCACTTGAAGAATCTACATGACAAGGTGAAGAAGCATATCAATAAGATGAACTCTCAGTATAAGGATAAGGCATATCAGAAAAGGAGGTATAAGGAGTTCCAAGTAGGAGATGAAGTCATGGTTCATTTGCGAAAGGAAAGGTTTCCAATTGGTACATTCAACAAGTTGAAGATGAAGAAGTTTGGGTTGTGCAAGATCCTAAAGAAGCATGATTCAGGAAATGCATATGAGGTAGAGTTGCATGATGGAATTCATATTTCACCTATGTTTAACATCTCAAATTTAACAGTGTATACGTCTAAAAATGGTCATGATTAAGCTTGTTAATTAATTAAATATGATTTATTTAATTAATTCCTCTAATGTCATCTACATATAAATAAATTTAATTATTTATTTATATAGTTCATTTTCTAAATTCTTCTACCGTAATAATTTCATTTTAATTACTAACATTTCCACCTTTCACTTGATTAAATTAAATAATTTTTTTATAATTTATATATATTTAATTATCATTCTATTCTAAAGTTTAAATATTTTAATATTTAAATAATGGAATATCTTCTTCATCTCACCTTCTATCTTTCGCTTGATTAAATTAAATAAATTTTCATAATTTATTTATATTTAATTATCATTCTATTCTAAAGTTTAAATATCTTTGAATATTTGAATAATGGAATATTCTCTATCCCATAATTGAATTTAAAATATTAAATATTTTATTTAATATTTCCTCACCCTAATTTCATTTTTAATCATAATTAAATATGAGTTATTTAATTATGTAGGTTGCCATTTTCATCTCCACTTCCCAAATTAAATAAATATATTTATTTAATTTCTAACTCATGCTAACTCGCCCTTCCAAATTCGCATCTCATCCTTCGAAATGGAAGTTTCCCTTCGAAACTCAATGACAAAAATTGAAGAAAAGGGAAACCTTCCATCCTTCTCTTCCACTTTCGAAAATCTCCCGCCGTTCGTTCGAAACAAGTTTAATCTGGACCGTCGATCAATTCAGCCAATCAAATCCGTTCGAAAACTCTATAAATTCTGGCGCGAATCCAAGCTTTGGTTACAGTTCGTATACTCACTTACGCATGCATACACTACGCATACATGCAATCAACATTGCATTCATATCAGTTTCAATATCACAGCCATATTCTTATCCTAGCATCTTAGCATAGCTTTTGCATTTCAGCATAGTGTGCATTTTAGAATCTCGTTCTTTAGCTGTCCTTTTGTTGAGCTTGATCTGCTGATCTGAGAGCAATATTGATGCAACAAAACGTTGAAGTTAGAGGAAGATAAGACAGTTTCGAGAAGCTGTTGTTACGGTTTGCATATTATGTTTTCCTTTTCATTTTTTTGATTTAATGTCTTATTAATATGTGTTTGATTTTTATTTAAATTGATCCAATATTTCACACACACATAAAATGGTGCCCACCGTGGGGCTCGAACCCACGAATTTAACATTATCTGTAAAAATTTTTTGATAGTTTCCGTGTTCTGGAGTTGATTTTCAGAAAAAATTTGACGTTTAGGCGCATTCAAAATTTCCTGAGGTGCATATGGGGTTTTTAACTTTTTATTTTGCAAGATTTTGAAGTGCATCTCATGACTGTTAAGGTGCATCCCGTGACTGTTAAGGCGCATAGAGTAAATGTTCGAATGCATATAGTCTTTCTTTCCACATACACAATAACTATTTTAAAACATTTAAATCTTTCTTGCGACACATCTAGTTTCTGTTTAGGCGCATATTGCATCTGTTTGTGCGCATATAGCATCTATTTGCGTGCATATAGCATCTGTTTAGGTGCATATTGCATCTGTTTGCACGCATATAGCGTCTGTTCCGATGCATTTGGCTTCTGTTCCGGCACTTATATCTTCTGGTGCATAGAGATTCTGTTCGGGCACATATAGATTGTAACAAAATACAGAATTTTGAGTCTGACGCCTTCCACAGACAAAATTCTCTTTCTTTTTTTGAATTTTAAAATGAAGCAATCCTAGGGTAGCTACATCTGGATAAAATGAAGAAATCTAGGATAGTCACCAAACAATGATTTATAAGTTAAAATTGAACAATCTATTTTTGGTGAAGCAATATCTTCACTTAGGTTAGATCATTGTGATTTGGAACTTAAAAAGAACATCTACTTGTTTTGAATGTGGCAATAGGTCTATGCTCTCCCCTTAACTGGGTGATCAGAATACCAGACTTTCCTTTTTAGTTTTTATGCAATTTTATTGTTTCAATTACATCCTTTAGAGATCCTGCCATAGTGGGAAAAAGTACTCACCCTACGGGAACGACTCAAGTGGGTTCAAGCCAAAGCCAGGCTATTCCACCCCACTATAAAATTTAAAGCAAATTTGGGGAAACCCTCTTTTGCCGGTAGTGTGCAAGATAACCATCCTGAAAGCCTTTGTTCTAAAGGTTGGGAGGTCTCCTGAGGGAGTTTATTATTGCCACACCGAACAAAAATCCTTACTACAAACCTAGTATAGTGGCCAGCTGAGTCAGTTGCCAAACATTCTAATAATCACAGTGCAAGGGGAGGGAAGAATCTTCCCCCAAGATACTCACCATATAACTGCCAAGGACCGTTTGCTCAGGGGATCTAGTATCCACTTCCGTAACTCTGAGTACACACCTGGAAAAGACAAAAACACGGGCGCCCCTTCGGGGGTGACACGGCTGTGTGAGTCAATGCAGTTCTAAGATGTGGGTTGTTGATTACTAGAATGACCTACTTGAGCATTTAAGAGTGAGTCTATTTGAATTGTCTTTCATTGTGCAAAACCTGTGAAAACATTTTATGAAAAACATTTTCTTGATCAAACACTTCATGTTAGTATAGGGCTTTTAGAGCAACTATTTTCAAAAATGTTTGTTGTGTATTCCATTACATGAAATTTAGATAAAGAGATCATCCAAAAGGAACATGAAGAACAACAACTGAAAGCCACTTAAGAGTTTTTCATACCATTGGCTCAAAAACATTCCCAATACTTTTCCCATGCTTAGAGATTGGAAGTCAACAAAGTTTCCCAAGAAATCATTGTCTAAAAGAATCAGAAAACCCAAGAAACCGTTAGGATACAAGAAAACACTACAAAACAGAAAATTCTTGTACAAAAGTCGACAAGTCTTGTTTCACTACCGAGGATTTCTTCACAGATATCAGGATTTTGTTAGAGGATTCATTGATGAATATGCTGTAGATCCCTTAGATTCTCGAGCTTATTATCAGAGATTAGCTCTATCACAATGGCATAATCATAACCAACCTCTTGAATTTGACAACATACCACAACCTTCCATAGAATATCCTTCACACCCCAGCCATATTCTTCAAAGATCTTGAGAGAATTTCTTTAGAAACGAAGATCAAAATCTTTTAGAGTGCACCTTTCAAAACAACTTTCTAATTTTTGGTTCAACTTCCCCAACAGGATTTTGAAATCCTTCATCAATTGGAAGCCACAATAAATAAGTTAGGAGCATCCTTGATCATATCATAAGATTCCATATCTTATCGGATCAAGATATCCTCACCATCGCACTTGTCAAAACCGTGATCTAAGTTTAGAGGAAATTTTCAAAAACATATGCCTATCTCCACAAGATCTCAACACAATAAACTGAAGGATACAATCCAAAAAAAAGTCATATTCAAAACACTCAAGAAGAAGGAGAAAGCAGTAATCTCCTTTTCATCATAAATCAAAATCCACTTTTTAACAAAAACATGGACAATAGAGAAGAAAATCCGTTCCACCAATACAAGGATATGAACAAAACACAAATAGATAGTGATGAGGAACAAGATGAGGAACGTCTTAGAGAAGCTGAGCAAGATCCAAAATTCCATAAATCCATTGAAAAGATCTTGCAGTGAGATAAAGAAAAATATTTTCGCTATCTAGCCGAACAAGGGGCTAAATTGCCTCACGACTTTGACACTGAAAACTTGAAAAACAAACGTGAAGAGACACCCCTTTTTGATCTTAGTGCCTTGACCCAACAAATCAAGGCACTTCAAGGACAAGTTAGAGAGTTACAAGGGGGAACAACCACAAAGAAATACACTATTGAGGACATTTGTCCTTATCCTTTCGATAGAAGTTTAAACATGATTCCTTTTCCCAAGCATTGTGAAATGCCAAAATTTGATCGCTATAATGGGAAAACGGATCCAATCGATCACATTAGAGACTTCAGAAATCTGACATTGGAATTCGCTCATGAAGATACTTACTTGATGTGACTGTTTCCTAGGAGTCTTGGAGTACACTCTATGGAATGGTTATCTAAGATCATACCTCCCATTAGAACATTTGAAGAATTGATCAACCTATTCATATCACAATATACTTACAACATACAACATCAGATCACCATGATAGATCTTTGTAAAGTTGCATAGAAACCTGGTGAACCTTTCATTACATTTCTTCAGAGATGGAGAAGAATGTTTGCCAGATATCCACGTCCTGTTCCTGAAAAGGAAAAGATGGTTACTTTTATCAATAATTTAAATTCAAAAATGAGCTATCACTTGAACTTACATTGTCCTCCTTCTTTTGAGAAAATGATTGAAGATGCCATAACCATCGAAAATGCTTTGGTCAAAAGAGGAATAATCAAACATGACAAAGAAAATCCTAGCTCATCTAACCATCACAATAATCAGGACAAGTCCAAATTCTGGACTCGCAACAAAAATATGGTGAATGATGGTGTTGTTGATGTGAATCATGCCTCGACCAAACCATTTGTCCTTAGTACTCCAAATAGTCGCAACAACAATGTCAACTCGATTGCAAATCACGAAAATAATCCTCCTCCTCTGAGGAACAATACAAATCAAAACTCTACTCCCCATCAAGGGACTTCCAACAACCAAGATTACCGAGGAACCAATAACAATCACAATTCCTTAGGGAACACCTCGAATTCAAATCCACAAATATTTTCATTCTTCTCGAATAGAAGAACTTTCACTTCATTGGGACAATCTTTAGAATCAGCATTCAAAGAGTTGATGGCCAAAAATGTCATTTTTTTTGCCGCCTCAACGAAATTACGAACCCAGTGTAAAGCCTCCATCATGGAATGAGGCATACTATTGTGATTATCATCGGTGTAAAGGTCATCGCACAAACAACTACCAAGCCTTGAAGAATGCCATTCAAGACTTAATTGACAATGAAATCATTACAGTAGAAGGAAATCAACAAACCAACACAGACCACCAAGCATTTTGTAATCCATTGCCCAATTATCAAAAGGGTGAGTCTTCTGAAAAAAATGTGAATCATATCAATGATGATCATATAATCAATCATCTCTACTCAGACGACGAGTGGGTAAATGTCATTAAAGTCAACAAGAAGGTGGAATATAGAGAAGTCAACGCAACAACAAGAGCGTAAGCTAAAGTTGTTTTAAAAGGTGCCTCTTCAAAATCCATTGAACTGCCACCTCAACATCAATATGATTTGGTCAACCAACTTCGGAGAACCCCCGCTCAAATTTCTATTCTGGAACTATTGAAGATTTCCCCAGCCCATAAGGAAATTCTTGAAAAAGCCCTCGTTGAAACTAATGTATCCACTGACTTGGATGTGAATCAATTTCAAGCCATGGTAGGACACTTGTCCTCACCCACTTGCCTTCCATTCTCTGACAAAGATGACATTTCCATAACACATCCCCATAATTCATCATTGTACTTAGAAGTCATGGTTCACAAGTTTCGTATCAGACGAGTTCTAATAGATGGAGGTGCTCGTTTAAACATTTGTACCATGAAGTTAGTTAAAGCCTTAGGATTTTCTGAGGACTCCATTGATTTCAGAAGAAAGATTACCATAAAATCTTATGATGATGAAGAAAGAGCATCCAAGGGTCTAATCATGCTACCAATCAGAGTGGGCCTTGTTATAAAGAATACTTTCTATCAAGTACTGGACCGTGATCTTGCATATAACATCTTGTTGGGTTGTCCTTGGATCCATGAAATGCAAGCTATCCCATCAACCTATCATCAATGTCTCAAGTTTCCTTATGATGGACAAGAAATCACAATACCTGCTGACAATTCCAATATTCAAACTTGTGCCAACATAAAATCTAGTCAAGATACTTTGGTCCCTAACAATCGAGAAGCTCATGCTAGGACTTCTCTAAAGATTGACACACAAATCAGTCAATTGGCCAATAGTTTTGACAAAGAAATGAAATTTAAAGATCATGGGGTTGGAGAATACTCTCTTTGTCTTGCCAATTTACCTACATCACCTCGATCACATGGACGGTCGTCTATCAGGGAACATCAAATATCAGCAGCATCAACATCAAAGCAAACACCAATAGAGCCAATCACAAAATTCAATGGACAATTCATTATAGTAAAATTTCCCATGGAGAATCCTGAGGATACAGAGATTCTAAATTGGCTCTATAAAGATGAAGATGAAGCAGTCTCTAATATCAAATTACCCACAGACAAATATGGAAAAGGATATTCAATCATGTAGAAGATGGGTTATGATGAAGGACCTATCAGAAAAAGGAAGGAAGGAGTAGTTGAACCCATTCACCTCTGTGGACTTGCTGCAAAAGAGACAATTGGATTGGGTTATGATACTCACTCCAAAGAAAAACAACTGCATGGCACTGTCTTCACATTGCAAGAAGGCTCAAAATCACAAGAAGCATGTTTGACAACAGTTCAAAACTTCTTGGGAAACAATTCTGACATAGACTCTACTAAATATGAATGGGACACCATTTACAATGATGAGTTCTGGAGAGACAAAGAGGTTGATGTAATACACCAGTACGCTCCAACTCTAATTGAAGGACAAGGTTCAGGGTCCCAACCACAAGAATCTGAACCACAAATCGAGTATGATTCTAGTGATACTGAGTCAGATCTAAACGAACAAGACTATCATGAGGACAGTATCATCATTGACCCACCTCATACCTCGGATCCTACGGACCACTCTGTTATGACCATAACCATAGCTGATTTCACACAACCTGAAGATCCAATACCTTTAATTTATCCTGATCTCATTGATTGGGATTCAACTAAACTTATTGACATATCCATGTTTCCAAGTGATGAAGCTATCGTAAACTTCCTTTCCATAGAGGATACAAATGATTGTTCCACCAGCGATTTTTGACATAGAGTTTTTGATCAGAAGAGTGTCAAGTCTCCCAGCTGCAAAAGTAAAAACAAAAAAAGAAGATCTAATGGTGAAATCCAGAGTCTGGCAGTATTAGATCAAACAAAAGATAAAATAAAGAGCATATCCGATGGAGAAAACCTCTTTGAGGCACCAGACGATGGGAATCTTGACACTCTCCCGGAGCACTACCATGAGCAATCGCCTATTCTGATTGAGCCTACAAATGTTGTCAATCTTGAGACTTCTGACAAACCAAGAATTTTACAGTTAGCTGCATCAATGACAGAGAAAGAAATACCAGAGTTCATGGAATTCCTGAAAGCAAATCAAGTCAATTTTGCATAGTCTTATGCTGACATGCCTGGTCTTGATCCTGATCTTATCATGCATCACTTGTCTATCAAACCAGGGGCCAAGCTGGTGAAAAAAAAACTCAAAAAGATGCACCCTCATGTTGCATTATTGGTTAAGAAAGAATGAAGAAAACTGCTTGATGTGGGCTTCATAAGACCAATCGACTATGCATAATGGATCTCAACATTGTCCCTGTATCCAAACCAGATAAAACTGTGAGAATATGCATAGATTTCAAAGATCTTAACAAAGCACGTCCTAAGGATGATTTCCCACTGCCAAATATCGACACCATAGTTGATCTGACAGCTGGCCATGCCATGTATTCATTAATGGATGGTTTTTCTGGATATAACCAAATCAAGATTGCACCTGAAGACCAGGAGAAAACAACTTTCACATGTTCGTGGGGAACTTATTGTTGGAACGTCATGCCTTTCGGTCTGAAGAATGCTGGGGCTACCTACCAAAGAGCCATGACTACAATCTTTCATGACATGATGCATGTCTTCATGGAAGATTATGTGGATGACATATTGGAAAAATCATACACCAAAGAAGGACATCTTGAAATACTATCCAAAATATTTGCAAGATTAGAAAAGTTCAAAGTTCGTCTCAACCCCAAGAAATGTGTTTTTGGGGTCAAATCTGGAAAACTCTTGGGGTACATTGTTTCAGAAAAAGGAATTGAAGTAGATTTGGCCAAAGTACAGGCAATTATGGAAATTCTTCCACCAAAGAACATCAGTCAGTTGAGATCACTGCAAGGACGACTTCAATCTATACGGAGGTTCATTGCACAATTGGCTAATAAAAGTTTACCTTTCACACATCTACTGCATAAAAATGTTCCTTTCAAGTGGGATGACAAATGTGAATTGGCATTTCAACAAATCAAATAGTATCTGATGACTCCACCAGTTATCATACCACCAAATCCAGACAAACCACTCATCTTATATATTGCCACAACAGAGACATCTCTAGGGGCACTGCTAGCACAAGAAGACTCTACAGGAAAGGAACGTGCAATCTACTACATCAGTAGAACATTGACAAGTCACATAAACTCAACTACACTTCTATTGAGAAGGCTTGTCTGGTAGTAGTTTTTGCTTCACAAAAGTTTCAGCATTACATGCTAACCCATACAATCAATCTGGTTTCAAAGATTGATCCACTCAAGTATTTGTTAAGCAAAGCTTCATTGACAGGAAGGTTAGCAAAGTGGGTAATGATTTTGAGTGAGTTTGACATACATTATGTTGATCGCAAGGCAATCAAAGGACAAGTTATCGCCGATCAATTAGCTGAAGCACCACTACAAGCAGATCATCCCTACACATTGAATTTCTAGATGCTGATGTCTTTACTGCAGAATCTAAACAACCATGGTCTCTATATTTTGATGGTTCTTTCACTCAGCATGGATCGGGGGTAGGCATACTTTTTGTCACCCCTCAAGGACACACCATTCCTCAATCATATAGGCTGATGTTTCCATGCACCAGCAACATAGTTGAATATGAAGCATTAATCACCATACTCAAAATAGCACTGGAATGGAGAATTACAGAATTACAGGTGAATGGTGACTCACAGCTGGTCATTTATCAGATCAATAATGACTATCAAACTAGAGATGAGAAACTATTACCATATAAAAAGATGGTTGATGATTTCAAGAAATATTTTTTGGAAATCAAATTCACACAAATCCCAAGGCTTGATAATAAAGTAGCTGACGCCATGGCTACAATCGCATCATTGTTACAGCTCCCAGAAACTCAAAATCATTATGAATTTCTGGTGGAACAAGCATTTACACCTCCCTATGATACACCTGAAAGCCAAATCATTTGCCATTTGGTAGGATCTGATTCACCTTGGTATGGAAAAAATTATGCCTATCTAAAAGACGACATCTTACCACCTAATTTATCTCGTAACCAAAAACACAATTTTATCTGCCAATCCACTCGTTATACCCTTATCGCTGACACCCTTTACCGCTGTGGTCTTGATGGTACTTTACTCTGATGTCTTGAACGTGAGGAATCTGACAAAGCTTTACAAGAAGTTCATGGTGGTATTTGTGGTACTCATTCGAGTGGACTAACCTTATCTAAGAAATTGATTAGAATGGGTTACTACTGGCCTACAATGGAGAGGGAATCATTCACTTTTGTGAAAACATGTTCAAAATGTTAGATTCATTTGAATCTCATTCATGCTCCTGCACAAGAACTTCAACCATTCACGCCAACCTGGCCATTTTCTCAATGGGGGTTAGATCTAGTGGGCAAGATTCATCCTTCTTCATCAAATGGACATAAATTCATCATCACAACAACAAAATATTTTACCAAGTGGATTGAGGCAGTCCCTCTTACTAAAGTTACCGGCAAACAAATATCATCATTCATACTCAATTATATTATTTTTCGGTATGGCATTCCCAACTCCATTATTACGGATAATGGACATCCGTTCAAAAATCAGGATGTTGATGAACTTTGTGAGAGATTTCACATTTAGCATAGATATTCAACACCGTACTATCCACAAGGGAATGGCCAAGCAGAGGCCTCAAATAAAATGATATTGAAAATCTTGAAGAAGACTGTGAATGCTTCAGGGAAGGATTGGCACGTTCAACTCAATCCCGCCTTATGGGCTTATAGAACCAGTATCCGCACGCCAACAAGAGCAACACCATTCGCTCTTGTCTATGGAGTAGAGGCCATATTGCCCTTAGAAGTTGAGATTCCCTCACTCAGAGTATCATTGAAAGGCCTTACAACAGATGATGAATACAGAGTTTCCCGACTTCAAGAACTAGAACTCCTAGATGAAAAGAGACAAAGAGTAGCTGATCACTTAAAAGCATATCAATAGATGATGTCTCACAGCTATAATCACAAAGTAAATCCACGTACCTTTCAGGTGGGTGATCTTGTTCTGAAAGAGAACCCACACAATCAACAAGATAGAGAGAAGAAAGGAAAGTTCAAACCAAATTGGCTAGGTCCTTATGTGGTTATCGCAGTCTATGGTTCAGGAGCTTACAAGTTATCAATGCCAGAAGGGGACCTGTTTGACGAACCTATCAATAGCATGCACCTAAAAAAGTATTATGTCTAAGAAGGTTATCATCATCAGAAAAAAAAACAAAAAAAAATCCAAAAAATCAGAAAAAGTCCTAAAAAAAATAAAAAAAATAAAATAAAAAAAAACATTCATAGGGTGAAAACCTGGCAAACAGGTAGTCTATTGACAAGAAAAATGCAATAAAAATGAATAGTGAAAATCTGGAAAACAAATGCTATTTGGAGGCTCTCCATCTATTAGTTCATGTTCTGCGCTTAACTTTTCAGCCTTCATTTTCATGCATCTTTTCCATCATCTTAAGGTCACACCAACACCATGCTATCATCATTTTCCTTGAGTGATAACGTCTTACCATGGCTTGATTATTGTACATATTCATTTTCAGCAAGTTATGTTGATACCAAGGGCAAACACGTGCATACTAGGGGCAATCAACTTTCAGATTTTACCAAAACAGTAGGACAATGACATCGAAACCAATCACACAAACAAAACAACCAAATCAAACATCCAATCATTGATCCGTATCACAATAGCTTTCAGTTGCGTACCTTATCATGACTCATATCTGGATGATCTCTAATCTGACTAATGTTTGGAATCACAGTATTTCATTTTTGAATAATGGTTGTTTATTTTTTGATATCATTTCTCTGGAGCACACTCGATGATGTACTGAACTAGAGTGGCAAGGAAAGAGGATGATTTTTCTTGGTCTGTTGTTTTGAGGTTAATCATTTATCTGTTGCAAGTATGTCGCGAGACATGATTTTCCAAAGTTTATCATTGATGACAGTTCCAAACTTGCCTTAGATAGTGGTTCATCTTTTTCTGTTCATGCAAGAAATGCTCAGGTCATCTCGGTTCAATTATACCTAGATGCTTGTGTTCACTTGCTATATCAAAAATCATGAAAGTTGTACTTAGGTCATCATTGGTGCTAATTTCCCCTCTGATGCTTGTACACACTTCCAACATTTTCAAATGCTCTATGATGATTTAAGCAGGCTCACTAAAAGGCTCAACAAAATGGTCGGTTTCATTTAGTTTCATTTCATTTTAGGTCATTATACATAACTGCATATTGGATTTGCACCAAGAGTTTTTGAAAGGTCAATGGCTATCATATTTCTTTGGACTATTTGTGGAGGACAATGCAAACATTTGTAGCATTATCATCTTATCATTGCATATTTTCATTGCATTATCATCTTATCATGGCATTATCATTATCATTTATTATCATTTCATATTAGCTTCATATCCTTATCATTTCATATCAGTTTCATATCATTTCATCATCGTTGCATTTTCATATCATTTCATCATCGTTGCATTTTCATTATCATTTCATATTAGTTTCACATCATTTCATCATCGTTGCATTTTCATTATCGTTTCATATTAGTTTCATTTTCATTATCATTTCATTATTGCATTCATTATCATTTCATCATTATCACTTCATCATTTCATAGTAGTTTCATATCATTTCATTATTGCATTCATTATCATTTCATCATTTCATAGCAGTTTCATATCATTTCATTATTGCATCCATTATCATTTCATCATTTCATAGTAGTTGCATTTCCATTTCATCAACATTCCATTTGCATTTCATTTTTCTTTATCATTTCATATTTGTCCTCATTCCATTCATATCCATATCATTTTCATTCCATATTGTTTTATCATTTCCATTTCATCTCATTAGCCATTCATTATTACTTCATTATCATTATCATTTAAGAATTCCGCTTCATATCATTATCATTTAATATTATCATTCCATCATTTCATTATTATCATCTTAACATCACATTACCATTATAGTTATTTCATTCATTTCATTTTTCATTATCATTATCATTTGAATCATCGCATTATCATTATCACTCATATTAGTTTCATATACGCTTCATTACCATTATCATCATTTCATTCATTTTCGTTATCATTATCATTTATATTTTTCTCATTATCATCCCACCATTGCATTATCGTATTATAATCATTTCATTCATTTATCATTCATTTTCCATTATCATTTCATTCATTATCATTATATTATAATCATTTCATTCATTTATCATTCATTCCCATTATCATTTCATTCATTATCATTATATTATAATCATTTCATCCATTTATCATTCATTCCCATTATCACTCCATTCATTATTATTATATTGTCATCTTTTCATTATTTCATTATCATTACCATTTATTGCATCATCATTCATCTCATATTTTATCATTTCATTCATGTCATTACCATCTCATTATCACCTCATTTCACTCATTATTCATTACATCATTATCATTCATTTCATTATCGTTATCAAAGCATATCACTTCACTATCATTATCATTCATTTCATTCATATCATCTCATTTTATTATTATTATTATCATCATTTATTTATTTTTTTATATATCATATCATTTAACAATTTCATTTCATTATCATCTATCCATTTAACATTTCATTTCATATCATTTAACATTCCATTCCATACCATTTCATTTATCATTTCATTTATCCATTCGTTCTCATTACAAACCATTCTATTTCATCACATATCATTTTATCATACATCACTATTCATTCACCTCAATATCATTATTCCTATCATCTCATGTCATAACATTTTATCTACTCATATCATTTCACATCACATCATATCATAATGCATATCATGAACACAACATTCATTTTTCATCTTTTATCTGCATTGAAAAATCCAAAAAAAAAAAAACATTCCATATACACCTCATAAATTATTCATCTGCATGACATCATTAGTACACATCATCAAATCATCATCATCATAATAAAACATCATAATCAAATAATCCTGCATATCATGGTAGTCATCAAAATCATTCAAATGCATAAACACATAGAAATAAATGCATATCACATCATCACATCATAAATCCACATCAGATCAACATCAAAATAATCATCGCCGCTGCATATCATCGCTCATCAAAAATGATACAAATGTCCAAATATCCAATGAAACTAAAATGTCCAATACATCAAAAATGGCATATACATGCTCCAAAAGTAATATACATCACAAAGTCTAGCTGGTAGATGCTCCTGATGGTGCTGGTCTGGAAGGAGGTGGTCTGCCACTGGTGCCTACATCTAGATCCTACCGAGGCCCCGTCACTCCCCTGCTCTGGGTATGTGTATGTGATATGCTCCTTATCCTGCTATGGAACCACGGGTATGGCTCTCTACGCTCTGGAGGACACAACTCCTCGTATCTCACCCTGTAGTACCCAGCCTCCCTCGCCATCTCCATACCCCTAGCAATGGCCTCCTGCAGTGACACACTCTCTATAGTTCCCATCAGTCTCTGAGCCACGCCCTCAGCCTCTACTGCCCGTCGCTTGAATGCATCCCTCTCTGTGATCACCTGGGTTAACTGTGGGTCTGGGGTAGGTGCCTATGCAGGTGACTGTGCCTGTGCCTGTGTCTGTGCTAGCTGTGTCTATAGCTACACAATGAACCCCTGTGCCTGTCCCAGCTAACTCTGTAGCTGACCCTACTGCCCTTGTAATGTCTGCACCTGGGCCTGAAGTGTAGCAATCTGTCCCTACTGTGAGGAGGATGTCATTCAGACCACTGTCCATCTCCCGATCCCTGTCCTCGGCCGTCGCATAATTTGGACACCCCTCAGAATATCTAGTCCCAACCTCCCCAGCACATGTCCTCCCTCTCCACCATCATCTCCACCACCATCATCATCATCTGAGCTCCCCTCATCTCCGCTCTCCACCTCCTCTCCTCCAACCGCTCCCTGCTCGTCGCCAGCCACATCCTCATGTCCCACTGCCCCTGGCTGTGGTACTACCAAAATTGGTGCTGGCTCATCCAGACTAGTGAACCGAGGAAAGGGATGCATGTGGAAATATGTAGAGTACTCATCCAACATCCTAGCATCAATAATATCTCGCTTGTCATCCCAATCCTTAGGAGCTAATGCCATGAACTCTGTATATGCAGTCTGATAAGAAATACATGGCCCCCATCCGGCCTTGTCTCTACTCCGGGCATAATGTGCAACCCCCTGTGGCATCCCTTGCGTGAATCCGAACTGCCTCTACACCTGTAATGCCAAAAACCTCTCTAAAATGAAGGGAGTCCTCCCTATCAGGAACCGAGGGATGCATACGTATGGCATCTCTATGTCATCAGTAGCCCATGGCTCATAATCTAGATATGGTTGCCATACGACTGTATCCATATCATCCAAAAGATGCCTCCAGTAATCTACCTTGCCTAGCTTGGGTTGGGTAAGGAACATCACATACATATATATATATAAGGCCTACCTGGTGGCCTAACCCTGGGGCATGCCGGTCTCGTCACAGTGAGATGCTCCCATGCCCAGATCTGTAATAATGTAACCCCACATGACAAACTAGATGAACCTCATGATAAAGATGAGCTAACATGTAGCTACCCCATGCGTATCTCCTCGGCTGTAGCAACATCTGCTCCAAAATCCTGCCCCAACCCATTGATAATCCCTTTTCCTGGCGATCCGTACAAAGGAGACCTCCAATGAAAGCACCCAAAACTACCGACAAGGCTGGATATCTCCGAAAGTCTACCCATGGTACCCAATACCTAGTGATTTGTGCATCTCCATATACTCTCCTCAATGCATCTGTGCCCCCCAGCTCCTTGTGATCGTAATACACAAGGGCTCCAACCACGGGGATACCTAGGATCCTATACATGTCCTCAGGAGTCACTGTCACCTCACTGGTTGGCATGTGAAAGGTGTTGTGCTCTGAGTGCCATCGCTCTGCAAGTGCTGTCAACAATCCTCTGTTGACCTTAATTGGCGGTATCGCCAACAAGGATCTCAAACCATAGGTATCAATCAACGCTATGTCAGTAGGTGTCAACTCAAGGATCCTATCCCATCCTGCTGAATGTCGCTCTCTAATCTGGAGGTTTTTGAAAACCTCTTATTTTCATCACAATGATAATTCCTCAGAATCACATTAATCATTCAGTATCAATCATTTAAACAACATCAATCAGACCCATATCTATCAGTGACCTATATCAGTAATCTATCAGTGACCTCTATCAGTGATCCATATCAAGTGAACTATATCAGACCCATATCAATGACTCATATCAATGCATCACATCAATGACCCATATCACACAATCAATCCTATCAATCAAATCAACTCAAATCTATCTAGCTGGATATCATATCAAATCTGTTCTACAATCAATCACTATTTGTTTTCTATCGCAGAAAGCAAATTTATCAGAAATCATATTAATCATTTACTCTTTGTTTTCTACTCTAGGAAGCAAAGTTATCAATCTACTCTTTGTTTTTCATTCATGGGAAGCAAAATTATCAGCTCAATTACTCTTTGTTTTCTACCCTAGGAAGCAAAGTTATCAATCAATCATTTGCTCATTTTTATCTATATCAGCATGATGGCACAACAATTTCACAATCTATTGACTAAGGAAGTAATACAAATCATCATTTTCATCAAAACATCAATTCTGCCTATTTTACCATATGCGCTGTTCTTTTCACAGGATGCGCTAAATCCCGTATGCGCCCTTGTTTTCACTGGATGCGCTCAAATAGACCCTCTATGCGCATTTTCCCATATGCGCCACTTCACTCATCCTATGCGCCGATCTTTTCGCTGGATGTGCGTTTTTGCTCTATGCGCGCCTATTTTTCCTATAAGCGCTTTACCCCTAAAATTTTTTATCCTACCCTATATGCGCGCTAGTTTTTACGGGATGCGCTAGACTGGTTTTTTAAAACATTTAAAATCTATCCTATATGAGCATTTGTTTCTACCCTAAGCACGCCTATTTTTTTCGAAAGCGCCTAAACTATTTTGTATGCGCGCAAACGTAATTTTAAAATCTAAATCCGTGGAAAAACATGAAAATTTTGATTCAAATGCACAAGAGGATAGATCGACTCACTGGTGGTCCATACGCTGCTGGCCTCTAATATCTGTGAGATCTCTCGAATCGATGGCGATGATAGGGAATCTCCATGTCGCGATGTCACTCTCAGAGCTACAGTTTTCACCAAAGTCAAAAGTGAAAATGACTTGTCTTTTTCAACCTTTTTACCTTTTAAAGGTCAAACAAGGGTAAATTTGACTTTATTTTCAAAATGAGACATTTCTTTTTCATTATTTATCACGAGCTAAATCACTCACTCTCTCTTATTCGTAATTTACCTCCCGAGGGGGCATCATCAGTAGAAATATCGAAAGCATATCAGGGGCAAAAATCTTATTTTTCTTTGAAGCAATGCGTTTTACACATCACTTCAAAGAGGGGCAAAATGTATACGTCTAAAAATGGTCATGATTAAGCTTGTTAATTAATTAAATATGATTTATTTAATTAATTCCTCTAATGTCATCTACATATAAATAAATTTAATTATTTATTTATATCGTTCATTTTCTAAATTTTTCTACCGTAATAATTTCATTTTAATTACTAACATTTCCACCTTTCACTTGATTAAATTAAATAATTTTTTATAATTTATATATATTTAATTATCATTCTATTCTAAAGTTTAAATATTTTAATATTTAAATAATGGAATATCTTCTTCATCTCACCTTCTATCTTTCGCTTGATTAAATTAAATAAATTTTCATAATTTATTTATATTTAATTATCATTTTATTCTAAAGTTTGAATATTTTTGAATATTTGAATAATAGAATATTCTTCGTCCCATAATCGAATTTAAAATATTAAATATTTTATTTAATATTTCCTCACCCTAATTTCATTTTTAAACATAATTAAATATGAGTTATTTAATTATGTAGGTTGCCATTTTCATCTCCACTTCCCAAATTAAATAAATATATTTATTTAATTTCTAACTCATGCTAACTCGCCCTTCCAAATTCGCATCTCATCCTTCGAAATGGAAGTTTCCCTTCGAAACTCAATGAAAAAAATTGAAGAAAAGGGAAACCTTCCATCCTTCTCTTCCACTTTCGAAAATCTCCCGCCATCCATTTGAAACAAGCTTAATCTGGACCATCGATCGATTCAGCCAATCAAATCCGTTCGAAAACTCTATAAATTCCGGCGCGAATCCAAGCTTTGGTTAAACTTCGTACACTCACTTACGCACGTATACACTATGCATACACGCAATCAACATTGCATTCATATCAGTTTCAATATCACAGCCATATTCTCATCCTAGCATCTTAGCATAGCTTTTGCATTTCAGCATAGTGTGCATTTTAGGATCTCGTTCTTTAGCTGTCCTTTTGTTGAGCTTGATCTGCTGATCTGAGAGCAATATTGATGCAACAAAACACTGAAGTTAGAGGAAGATAAGACGGTTTCGAGAAGCTGCTGTTACGGTTTGCATATTCTGTTTTCCTTTTCAGCTTTTTGATTTAATGTCTTATTAATATGTGTTTGATTTTTATTTAAATTGATCCAATATTTCACACACACAAACATAATATCATGAGGGAGGAATTCATGAAGAAATAATAGAGGCACAGTGGAAAATTCCAACACGTACTTTAGAAAAGGAGGAGATAGAATACATTTTGGATAGGCATGTGAGAAGAAGCACAAGAAATAGGCAATATGTAGATTACTTGGTGAAATGGAGAGGAAGGCCTGTTGAAGATTCATCATGGCTATCTAAATCTGAGGTTAATCGTCTTGGTTTCCCTCCAACTCCTGAGCAGTGATAGGGTCACTTTTCAAATTACCCTCAGTGTCTGATGCAAGAGCATCTAGGGCACGTAAGAGCAATCTTGCATCACCCAAAAAAATGTTGTTTCTTTTCAATAAGGGCTAAATTTGGTAGGGTTACTATTTTTGTAGGTTTGCATTTATGCACAGTTAGACACAAAATATTACACAAACCTCTAGAATGGAAAATTGAAGCCAATGGCAAAGAAATCACTTCAAAACCATTTGTCATTCAAGAGATATTAAAATTTTATTTTTTAAAAATCCTAGTAAAATCTTCGAGATCAATTTTGAGGCACTTAGAGGCTCCAGATGGGACTGAAAATTGGTGGAAAATGGAAGTAGATGGCCTTTAGGCCCTACTTTTTGGCACAAGGCTTCCCAAGCCCTTTCCGAAAAGGTATTATAATAGAAAATATGATGGCCGGATCAAAAGTTATGACCCCATGAAGTTGTAATACCAAAATTAATAAAATTTCAAAATATCTTCTTGAGGAATTTACACTTTTTAGAAGATTCTAGGGTGGCTACACCTTCCAAATAAAGGATGTAAAGGGGGACTATAGAGGGAGGTGAGATCAGAGTAGATGGTGGCTCTGATTTGAAAACTTGCAGATTTATGTAATTAGAAAGCCCATGTGATGGCAAATATAATGTTGTAATTTCATTTTCATTTAAGTGATAATAGAAAATATTTGCCTTCCTTCTTGCATTTTTTTGTGCCATTATTTGTTGTTTTTGTGAGTTTTAGATTGTAAGGGGAGTACCCTTCATCATCTTGTATAAAGGGCTATGTCCTTTTCACTCATCTACCATTTAGATACATGTACTCAAAAAACATTATGAATTAGTTTTAAGAAAATTTAGGGGGAGCACACTCTATTTTCTATTTTTCAAGATGTATCCATTTTGATTAGTAAAAACATATATTCATTAAACAATTAGTAGAAAATATATAGCATAAAATACATGGTGTTAGCTAGTTTCTCACCAAAGCAATTTTTGAAATAATAAAAAAATTAACAATTTAGGGGGGGTACACCAAATGCTATGTAATGGTTTTTTGAATAAAATAAGACTTGGATTTGTGTGACCCCCTTTTTGAACCACTAATATCTACCATTTTCAAAAAAATTAGTAGTTTATAAAGTAGATTCAAAACACTAGACTCTTGTTTTCATTACATCTTCAATTTTTGAGTGTAACTATTGTCACATGAAATTGCACCCTGTTGAACACGAAGTTTAGCATTACAATGTCATAATGGAAACAACCTCAAGGTGTGGTACCTTTACACATATGAGGTTGAATCTCCAGAAAAGGTCAGATTCCTCTTTCAATCCAAGTGCAATGTGTTAGTCCAACCCAACACATGAAAACCTACCACTCTCCTACTCTAACAAATCATAGGGAAAAGGGAGAAGGAATGCATGAAAGAGAAATGGAGATCATACACTAAGATGGAAATTTGTTTCTTCCTAGCTAAGATTGCTCAGTACATCAAAGAAGAGGATTAAAATACTCAAATAGTTCTTTGTTTTGTGATTCTCAGAGGCAAACATGGAGGTTAGGGTTTGACAAGGTGCTGGAAGGAAAAAAGATTCAAAAAACAACAATTATAAATTATTTAACTCAAACATACATACATGAAAAAATATAACACTCAGACATGAAGGTAATGGAATATTAATCATACATAAAAGAGGAGAGAATTGGAAACAATGATCAACTTCATTAATGTAAAGGCATATAACCAATATTTATAATTGCAAGGATGCAAAATGTAAATCTACCAAAGAAAAAACCTTGGAGGAGTTAGCAGAAGAACCCTTGAAATGAATACATTTATTGTCTTTATAGATTAGGCATAACTTAGAACCACAAGTTGAACCTTAACCCTAACTAGAGTTAGCAATGAAGTTTGTACATGAAAAGATGGAGCCATCCCGTGAAAATCATGATTAGGGCATGTATCTGTCAAGAAAATAAGCAAACATAAATAAATGGGCATGGGAACCCATGAAATCCACTTGCAAAAGTCGGTGAAGCAATAAATGTCATCCTTGAAGTTTAGAAATCAAACAAGCTATTCAATAGTTAGATCGATCATTCATGGTGTCACCTAGAAAATATGCCAAATCCGCTAAAAGGTCAAGGTGTCATGCCCAAAAGGGAAACTTTTCTTATGCATTAAATGTTTTGGAGCCACGAAATAACATCTTTTTCATGGATTGGGTGTTGGGCTTGCTTCATACTGCTTACACATCATTGTCATCATATCATTGGAGATAAGAATTTTGGGGTATCACTTACCACATGATAGAAGAGGAAGAGGAAGGTAGAAAGTATAAAGGGAGAACCGCAAAGTTTGAAAAGGTTGCCCTTATCAAGCATCCAAGATCAAGGAGAGGGCTTACACATTTCCATAGATTCAAAAAGAGTAAAGGAGAAGACTGATGCTTAATTCCTAAAAGGTTAATCCTTAACTGAAACCTTTGAAGGAGACGTCAGAGATTGAGGATCAAGGGGTTAAGCTTACCACTTATTGCAAAGTGGTAAGAAGTAAGACTGGAGAGTGAATCTCAAAAGTTTGAAAAATAAGGATTTAGTTGAATTTTAAAGAAATGGGACCTTGGGAGGGAATCCCAAGGTTTTTAGAAGGAAATAAATTATTATGAAGGCATTAGAAAGGAAGATTTTTTTTGGTGGTCGGGCATTAGAAGGATTCCTTACCTCTTACCATAACAATGGTAAGAGGTAAAGGGTAACCCTAACCTCCAAAGTCTGAAAACCTTAACACTTAGTGCCTTTTCATGAATGAGACTTTGGTGATTGGGCCATAGGAAGAATTACTTTTACTTGAAAATAAAATAAGGGGTGAATGGGGTGCTGTATCCCCAATGCTTGAAAGGCTAACCCTTAGTTTCCTTTCTAAGCATGTATCGGGGGGTTGAGGGTAGGAGGATAGGCTTACCTCTTTCCTTAACAAAGATAAGAGGTAAAGGGTAAGGTCGAAGTCTGACCTCCAAAATATCAACACTTAGATGATTTTTCAGAAGGAAGGATAGGAGATAGAGGGAAAGGGTTAAGCTTGATGGGAAAAACCTAAAATGAAAAAGGGAGAAATGGAAGGAAAGGGAGAAGAAGATGAAGGAGAGAAAAGGAGAGAAGAGTCATACAAATAAAGAGGTAAGCAAAAACCTGAAAGCTCAAAACTTAGGATGTAGCCAATTTTAGGACTCTTCAAGAAGAATTCATGCAAGATGGCCCTCATAGGATCTCTTAGATCGATTATCAATGATGGGTCATCAAAGGGTGTTATGAAATGACAATAGTAACTATCTTTAATTTCTCATTTAAGATTAGTATTTCCTTATGTTAAAAAAAAAGAGGCCACTTAAGAAATATTTTTCATCCCCCATCTTTGTGAACTTACCCACCTTTGGTAGCCCTCCCTCAAGTGATTATGAGGCTAATACTCATCCTTGCCCCAAGAGTTGTCCTACCCCTGAGGATATTTTGGCACAAGAGGATACAATCATTGATACATTTATTAACATCACTTTTCCTACTCTTCATTCAATTTCTCATCCTATTGGCAACATGACATACATAGATGAAGAGTCCAAGTTCACATCAAATCAACCAAGCATATATTTTAATAAAAACCAAGCCGACATAATTTACATTTTTTATTCCTAAGAAGAACCTATTGAAACATATGAAAAATAGGATGAATGTTATGTTTATTTCCCAAAACCTAAGATCAATTCCACTTTTCCAAGGGTTTCATTAGGATGCAAATCAACATGGTGCATAGATTGAATTTCAACCTCAAAGGTGAGAAAATCAAACCTACATCTAATCCTTTTGAGTCTTAGAAATGAATTGGAAATTATTTGGAATGTTTAACCTAATTGATCTAATGACCTAATATAAAAAATGCAATATCTCAAAGATAAACAAATGGAAGTAGTAATTTACAATCAGATTTGGGAGAGGTAAAGTGATGTGTAACTCTCACCAAATGTTGAATTCAACATGCCAAGATGGACTCAGATTCCTAGGGATGTATGGGTATTTGATGAGGGGTCCTAAAATTGGTTCTGCAGTCCTCGGATGCTAGATCTAAACTACTAATTCTTGGTCAAGTAGAATTATTGAAATATCATCAGTAAATTCTATAAAGGAGTTTCCATGGCTTGAAAAATTTGATGACAATTAAACTACAAATTTTTGGCGATAGGCACTCTCTTACACTTCTAGGCTTTTGCACCTAAAAGAAAAAAGGTATCCCACAAAAACTTAGGAGTTCAATCAAGACTAATGAAAATATGATTGAAATATGTCTAAATAGAATGTCCTAGATGCAAATAATGGATAAAATATGTTGACTAATGAATTAAAACTAAGGAAAAGTAAAGTGTTTCAAAACACATTGTGATATGCAAACACACATTGAATGACCTATAAACGACCATGAAACAAAATATAAAAATTGTAGAACTAAAGAGGTGCACCTAGAAATGTGTTGCAAAATGGAATGGAGACTGGAAATGTTGTTCATCCTAAAATTTTGACCTACTAGGACACTTACGCCATTCTGGGCGACTTAGTCCCAAATCTGGAAAACTACTCTAGAGCACGTTTCAGCCAAATGGGTATCCAGATCTATAGAAAATATGAAAAATAGGTACAGTGGGACTAAGTCACCATTGATGGTTACTTAGTCCACTTTGGCTTTTCTAAAAATCTGAAAGTGGAAATGGAAGCTCTCGATCAACACTTTTTCTTCCTCTAGGTTCTAAAACTGCCAAATTCAGGCCTGAAAGTGACTTTTTGTGGTTATTTTGACCTAGCCAATGAGGATATTTCTTCAAAAAATTTGTAACTTATCCTTCAATGATTTCTTAGCCTTCAAAGTACCTAAATTTGTAAACACACAAAGAAAGAAAGAGAAATGTTGAATGTTAGGGAATGGGGGTTTGCCTTGGTCAAGCCCCTTTTAGGTAATTAAACCAGATGAAGAAATAAGAGGAAGCATGAACATGAAATGAAGGGATTAGAAACTTTTCATGATGAAAGATCTTGAATTTCTACAACAATGGATGAGAAGTCTACCCTTGAATTCCTTAGAAAGTTCTCTTGATGATTTACAATGCTAAAACCCTAGCTTGCTTGACTTGAGATGGAGAATGAATGATGAATGAATAATGAATGAGTTATGAATTAGAATTTAGAAGCTTTTTTTTATAGGTAATCCACCTAAAATTCACGTTAATTTGATCCCAAAGGCCAACATGAAGGAAAAATAAACTTAAAATCCAAATTTTCCTGCTCGAACCTCGAAAATAGCCCAAATGGGACTAAGTCACCAAGCTGGGCGACTTAGTACCATAAGGGCACTTTTGCTAGCTGGATTGTGAGTGAGTGGAGAATTTTATTTTTTATGTTGTCTTAGTTGAGTCTTTGATCAAATTAAGCCCTAGGATGCACAATATGGGGCAATAGGGGCCTATTAATGATGATGTAAAGGGTAATTAAGGCTAGAGACATAAAGTTCAATGTGAAAGCGTGATTAAATACAATTTACAACATTAAAATGAGGTTCACTTAGCCTTGAAGGGGACATGTGAATGTGTAAAACACATTACAACACTAGATTAGAATTAGGTTTAATTTAAAAGCCTTCTAGATTAATGTGAGAATGCAATTAAATACATTTTATAACATTGAATTGGGTGAAAAATAGGTTCATTAGACTTAGATGCTTAATAAAAGTCTAGAATAGTGTCAAAACTATTTACAACACTTTACAACACCTTCACAAGACACCGATAAATGCATTTTATTTAGTTTGCAAGGGTCAAAGACCTAATGTGCACGTGTAAAACACCTCACAACACTAAATCAAGGCCTCACTAAGTCCAATTTGTCGTTAATTATTCCCATATCAAGTGTGAAAATATCAAAGGATACATTTTTTGTGCTACAACAATAAATGCAACAATGAATGAATTGCCTTCAAACTTTCCTTAATATTCTTACAACCTATAACTTGCACAATCACAAAGAGAAGAGATGTTGGGCTATTTAGGGGCTTTCCTTAGCCAAACCCTATGTAACTATTTCCACTTCCACAATGGAAAATTTTCAATGATAAATTATAATGGAAAGGAAGAAATAATGAAATCACAATGTGCTACAACTCACCACCCTTCAATGGTTGCCTTGAAGGATTGAATTCATACACATCTCCTCAAGGATTTAGATATTTCTTTCTTGAATTCTTGAATTCCTTAGAGACCTATAAACGGATGTTATCCTTCAAAAAATAATGATAACATGAGCACATATAGACTTTGACATGATTTTGGATCTTGAATTGTTGCAATAAAGCTTTGAAATGCTACTCTTGACTTGCTCAATAGTGCTCTTGATCATAAGTTTTTCAATATTTTTCTATATACCTCTTGTTGTTAGCTTTCAAATGATAAAATAACTAGGTATTTATATGTATTTTTTTAGAATTTCCCAAAAAATAGATTCCAAAAGATGACACTTAAACTTTGAATTTTGGATGTTAAAATTATGCTAACAACATATTTGAATTTGGGTCCTAGCTAAGAAGGGGACCCATTTGCCCATGGGAAAATGGATCTTGGCCCAAATTTCTAGGACAAACTTAGTCAAGAGAAAAATAACAATCGGATACATTTATATTCAATGCTTGCAATCCTTCAAAAAAAAGTAAAAAAGTGAAATTGTTAAAGATGAAAATTTTCTACACTTCATTTAGCCCCCACTTTAGTGAGAGTACAAACTTATGCTCAAACTCACACTAAAGTAGAGAAGTATATGTCAAGAGGGATTCAATTGTCCAAATATTGAAAAGATAGGATGTCTAAGGATCAAGGGAGATGATCAAGCCCCCAAGATCTAAGATCCCATGGCAAACCAACATAGGAACAAATGAACACATGCACATATATGATATGTAGCAAGATAGCATACAAAAGCATACATGTCAAAAAAAATGAAGCATATGAAATGAAAACACACATGACATGATGAAACATAAAGGTGACAACAAAATGAAAGTAATAACTAAATATCTATACCATACCTCATCCATCACAAATGTTAGCTCCTATGAGGATCAACAAGTTATGTTATGCCACATCACTCATGAAACACATGGCTCCACTGGCAAGAAAGGTGTGTTATGTTAGGTAGCCATGTAATATGATGGGTTCCATAATTCTAGCAAGGTGTATTATTCTAAGAGCTCATGAAACACATGGATCCATTAGCAAGAAAATTGTATTATGCTAGGTGTCCATATTAAGGGTGTTCATGAATCACACCATAGTAAAGCTTGGTTAATCACAAACTGGAAGGTGCATAGGTTAGTGAGGACTAATTTTTACTAGGTGATCCCCCAAGACAAGGTAAAATGAGAAACACACTAGGTCTAGTGAGGACCACTTTTCACTAGGTTTGCACTCATTAACAACCATATCAAGAACTATACTCCATGATAACCTTGATAAGGTGCCATGCTATGTCAATGCCATAATAGGTTCAACACTTGTGAATAAAGTAAAGAAAAAATTCCAAACTCACCTCAGGGGGGAAATCAAAACTTACCTCAAGGGGGGGAAACAAAACACACCTTAGGGGGTGCAAATGAAACTCATCTCAAGGGGTGTAAACAAAACTCAACTTAGGGGATGCGAAAAAATGACAAGACAAGGCCAAGGCCGCAAGGGATATGATGATAACCCCACCTCAAAAGGTCATTTTAACAAAATCAAAGGAGCATTGTTTAATGCATGAAATATCACACATTAGGGAAAATCATACGTGATATCATCACCAAGAGAGGAAAAGTCAAGGAATATAAGATCTCACCATAGGGAACACTAGCCATACTATTACCACTAAGGAGAAAATCATATGCCAAGAAAGATCACACTCTTATAAGATATTGAGTCTAATATTACCATAAAGGAGATACATCACATGTATTAACAAGACCACAGTTTGGTTGAAAAGGTCAAACAACCTAGGATATGTATACTATCATTACTAAGAAGATACCATTTCTTATGTAAATAATAAGCGAGGGACTATATGCCCCCCACCTTAAAATGTTAGTGGACTTGCTACACTAACATTTTAAGGAGATATAAAGGGATCCCAAGAAGGAATAAACCTAGGATATGGCTACTAAACCCCTTGTGTTAGATGTATAGGATAATTGAGAGTGGGTTTGAATCATTTATACATTAAAGCATTCAATCCCTCATTAAATTTTGACCCTTATTAACATTTAAACACTCATTAAGCATTATTAGAATGTAAACATATGAAACAACAATAAAAAAACAACCAAACACAATAGAACACCATATTTACATGGAAAACTCTAAGTACGGAAAAACCATAATGAGGATTATCTCACATATATATGAATAACAACAACAAATACAATTAGGCTCACTACCTAAAAAGGAAGACTGAAGAAGACTATTACAAAGAGATTCACTATCTCAGAGAAACAAGATAAATTCACCACTACAACTTTGCACCGTCCATAACCTTTGGCTCACTTCCTCTCGTAACTTTAGGCACACTAAAAATGTAGAAACCTTCTGCTCACTCCATCTGGAGTCATAGGCATTAAGATCACACTCATATCACCACACTTGATCACATTCACATCATCACACACTTGCAAACCATATCCAACAATTCACCTTGAATTTATACTATCTGTGACCTTAAAAATCTTAATTATGTTGACCTTAATGAAACATATGCATCTCAAATGTGCAACCCAAAAATAGGTTGGCACCAAACACTTTCATAGTGGAAAAAAGTGATTAAATACCACACTAAGGGTTTTAAAGTAGGACCCAAATCTACATCAACACACTTCACCGTGTTTTCACAAAAAACAAACAACCTCTATAGTTAGTGCTAGTAAACCAGGTCGGCCAAACCTACACTAAAACTAACAAGAAACCACATACATGGATCTCTAGGTATGAAAACAACATGTTGACCACAAAGAAACATGTCACAAAATTCACACAACATCCTAGAATATTCTAGCATCATCATAATATTCTACAACACTACCACAACCACATGCAACTGAGAACATCATCATTATGTGCAACTAGACACACTACTATAGAACACAACTTATGAATCTAAACTTGCAAAACAATTGAACACTAGAAACTTCAAGTGAAGGAAATTATAGATAATATGAGCACGCTCCCAAATATGCAAGACAAGAAACCACAATGTGGAGAAATGCAGAGCAATCTCATTTCTCCCAGACAATCCTTCTTCATAGACAAACACACTATCAAACACATCTTTCATTTTTGAATGAAAAAAAAAAACATGAAACTTTTGATATAACATCTCCGGGCACCTCTAATCATCATGTCCAAACTACACAAGCATATCTTCAACCATGAAGAAACATGGAGCACAATGTTTAATACACCTTTTTCACACTACACACTATCTTATTCAAACTTTATGAAAAGCACTTGGAAACCAAGTGAACCAATTGCATAAACAACATGTACACAACACTACAACACCTTTGCATCATGACTACACTAGAGGTTGACATTAATGTAACATCAAACCACAACACATCCACACTTGACACTATTGAAAACACTACAAAAAGTCTCCAACAATCTCCTCAAATATACTAGAGGTTGACATCAATGGCAACACCAATGATCTTTGAACAATCTCCCCTTTTTTCATTGATGGCAACACCAGCTCTAAAGAACCATCAACAACAAAAGCAACTCTACATCAAGCAACACTCCCCCTTATTGGGGCATCTCTTACACTTCACTCACTCTCCTCTACCTCTGCTTTATAGAATTCTTCTTCCCCTATGTGAGGATTTCTTCAAACATTACTCCCCCTTGTGTTTTTTAGATCATACTCTCCCCCCTTGACATCAATGGAAAAGGGAAATAATCTCACCCTTTGACATCACCTGTACACTTCACTCTTTTCACTACTCTCTCTTCTACTCTTTTGCTTAATTTTAACTACACTCTCCCCCTTATGGACACAAGATATGTTCCCCCTAACTATACAAACCAACAACACTACTAGCTACTCCCCCTAAGAGGTAGCCTTCATCACTAGTCCATGACCAAGAATGTATCTTGAAATGCTTCCTAGATAGATGCATCAACTTATGCATCTAGTTCAAAGGAGGGGAAATAACCCCTAACTTCTATTGGAGATACTCAAAAGTATCTTTTGAAAGAACCTTTGTAAAAACATCTACAACTTGGTCCTTTGTAGGAACATGCTCTAGCTTCACCTCATTCTCTGTAACTTTTTTTCTTAGAAAGTGATACCATATCTAGAGATATTTTTGTTCTTGAATGCATTACCGGATACTTTGAAATATTGATAGTATTTTCATTATCACACAAGATAGAAATAGGTTCATCATATGATACTCTAATATCCTTCAATGTCTGCTTCATCCACAACACCTATGTACAACATGATGCTACTAAAATATATTTTACCTCTGTAGTAGATAATGACACTAAATCATGTTTCTTACTCAACCAAGAAACCAATCTACTTCTATAAAAGAAAGTACCTCCACTTGTACTTCTTTTTTCATCTATAAAACATTCCTAATCTGCATGTATATATGTGCTCAAGGAGAAATCAATATCCCTAAGATACCATAAACCAAAGTTCAGAGTGCCCTTCAAGTATCTAAATATCCTCTTCATTGTTGCCACATGTGATTCTCAAGGATCTTCTTGAAATATTGTCACAAGACATACCACATGCATGATATTTGGTCTAGTAGCAGTTAGATATAGTAATCCTCCAATCATTGATATGTACGCCCATTGATCTATCTAAGGATATTCATCATTCTTGCTCAACTTACAACTAGTAACCATAGGAATATGTATCAGTTTAGAATCCTCCATTCCAAACTTCATCAATATTTCCTTAATATATACTTTAACTAAGAAATAAAAATACCTTTTTCTGATTGATTGATTTTTAACCCAAGAAAGAAATTCATCTCCACGCACATTGACATCTCAAACTATTTTTTCATCTCTTTTGCAAAACTCTTGCACATGCCTTAGTTTCCTCCAAAGATTATGTCATCAACATACACTATCATAATCAAGATTTGTTCTCCCTCAACATTGAAGTATATGTTGCTATCTACAATACCTTTTTTGAGTCCTTTCTATAATAAGTACTTATCCAATATTTCATACCAAGCTCTAGGAGTATGTTTGAGTACATACAATGCCTTCTTCAACCTGTAGACCCTATCACCATCTTTTGATAATGGAGATCCTTCTATTTGTTCAATGTATACCTCTTCTTCCCACTCACCATTCAAGAATGCAGACTTGAAATCCATTTGATATACCTTGAATTCTTTATGTGTTAGAAAAGTGAAAAAAATTCTGATAGCTTCCATCCTTGCCACTGGAGAAAAAGTATCTTCAAGATCTATCCCTTCTGCTTGTGAGTAGCCCCTACACACAATCCTATCCTTTTTCTTGAAATTTTTTTCATCCTTATTCAATTTGTTCTTGAAGACCCATTTAGTTCCTATCACATTATTGTTTGCAAGTCCTAGCACCAATTCCCAAGTTTGTTTCTTCTTAATATACTCCAGCTCTTCTTTCATAGCTTTAATCCAATTCTCATGTTTCCATGCATTGATTACAATTTTAGGTTCTACTTCTAAAAGTAAACAAAAGTTCACCTATTCCTTTGTCATAGCAACTTTTCTTCTTTTCATCACACCTTTTCTCTTGTCTCCAATTATTTGATCTTTAGAATGATTCTTCTACACATACTTAGGATTGTTCGAGATCCTTTCTGAATCTTCTTCCTCTTCAATTGTTATCTCTTTTTCTTTCTCTTCATCTATTTCTTCTTCATTGCAAGGGGATTCTTCAAATTCATATCCTTCTATCAACACTATGGTAGAGCTTCTAAAATTTTGGAAGAAATCTGAGTAGGTTCTTGTTTTGGTCATGATTCTAAGATTCTGTGTCCAAGGGTAGGGTTTAGGGTTTGGTCTAAAAGCCCTTGTTTGATAATTTTGGGTCTTAAACCCTTGGGAATTCCTTTTCCTTCTTGACCTATCATACCTGACTTCTGGTCACTTAATTTGCAACTCAAACCATTAAATCATTGCTGTCATTGGCCCTTTTGTCTAGGTCTATTAGTTATCAAATGCCTTCCCATCATTTTAATTTTCCCATGGTTGGGCTAAATATTTCGTATAAAAAAGGACTTAAGTATTAAGTATTTTCTCCTGAGGGTTAAGTTTCATCAACCTAGTTGTGGCCCCATTTTTAAAACTAACTTTATTGCATGTGTATATTAAATGACCATTTGATCTTAGGATTTGATCTGGACTATTCCCCACCAACACCGCACATATACAATAATAGTTTCTCAAAAGTTGTGGGGTCAGTGGGTGTTGGACGTGTGTCTTGTTGCAAGTGTGGGGCCTAGTATCCACTATCATGCACAATATTGTGAAGCTTCCAAATTGACGGTTGAGGAGTGCTAGGAGTTAATCTTAGTCATTCCCTTCCAACCTTGTGCAAATAAAATAATGCTTTATTCAAAGCCGCGGGGTCAACAGGCTTGTGACATGTGTATTTTTTCTTGTGCCCGAAAGATGATGGTGGATCTTGAGGATGGATGAGCAGGAATATACCTGGCCCAATGTCATAGACTAAAGGATTGGCGAGTGATAGTTGATGAATTCAAAACTTTCTAACTCAATCTGAGTCATTAGATGCACCACTTCACCAAGAGATCAACTGTTATTGTTTAAAGCTAGAGATATGAGCATGATAGCCATTTTTCTTTATGTGAGTGAGAATTAATGGTAGAAGATGCTTGAAGGATTAACCAAATTTAATCCTGATACATATGAATGATTAATCTCCTATAATTATTGAAGATGATACACAAATTTTCATGCACCTAGGAGAATAATAGTTGATTGTCTGCTTGCTCGTGTGGGTTTTCACTAAGCATTGATGATCAACATGCTCTAGCTACCCAATTAATGAGAGTTGATAGAATTTTTCTTTTCACCATTGTAATCAAAAGCTAAAAATTTCTAAGTCCATGAAGAGAGTGGTGATAATTTTATATTTTGTAATCTTCTCCAAAAACCAATGAAGGGTCAATCTGCAATTGTGAAGTCTTATTGCTTTCAACAAATTTATAGTGAAAATGAACAAGTCCATTGTTTATGGTTCCCTAGAATCAAGGTCTCAAAGGATTAACTTGTAGGAGTCACAAGATGATGCTCTAGAGAATGAGAAAAACATGCTTGAAGTTATTTTAACTCCAAATAAGGAGGACAAGAAAGGTGCACACAATAAGAAACCAGTTTAGGTTAGTGTGAAGAGAAACTGTAAGTTGAAGAGCTACATCATAATAGGAGAAGTAGACAAACCTAAATAAAAGGAGCATGCATGGTTTGTAAGAGAGGAAAGGAGGAAGATTAAGTATAATCGAGCTTATCTGGGACAACATAGTTCTCCAATTGAAATCTCGGATGTCCCCTCAAATAGTATGATTGAAACTAAATTAGGCTACCACTATTAATTACTTATCATGGGTAATCTAAAAGACACTGATGAATATGAAGGGGTGGTTTCTCCAACCTCTTCAAGGACATGAAGTGGGCGTGTGTATTTTGGTTCTAAATGAGTAGGATGGTATCCATGTCTTGGTTTTTTCTTTTTGGTGGCAACAATGCCTTAGAGTTTTGTGTCCTTTGTGCTGACTTGCATTCCTTTGGGCTGATTTCATGAAGAATCTATTTGTGGATGTGGAATAGGGAGGCTCAACAATGTCTAACAATGATTTTGGTGGTATTAGTTGGTTTATCTTTGACAAATGGCGCTGGATTTTATTTTCCCCTATTCTACAAATGATTATGTACAATCATTTAGGAAATATCTCAAATGCAGATGAAATTAATTTTGAAATGAAATGTAAGTATAATTGAGACGGTTGCTTGTTGCTCCCTTGTTCTATAAAAGGGATTTTAGGGCTCATTATAGGAGGTTTGAATTTTGAGTCTTAGAGTGGTCTGGGTGAGAAGCTAAGCTCAGAAGAAGCATATTTAAAAAAAAAATACTGATGAATAGAATAGTGAGAAGTCTAGGGTATGAGTCATGTATGTAATGATCTTAAAATAGTTTTATAGAAGTCGTATATATGGAAGGAAATATTAGTTCTAAAACGTATACTCTCCTATGCAATTCTCTTGCAAATTATAAATGAAATGGTCAATGATATTTTTGTTTATCTTCAGTTGTTTCAATTGAATGTGTGGGTTCATTTCTACTTAAATTCAAGGAATTGATCAAATGCTAGAATAAGGTCACAGGTTTGGGAGGAAAGAGTATAGGATTTGGTAAGAAGTTATGTTATAGATGCAGTGAGTTGAATACTACAAAGTAGTATGACAATAGTCCACCAATTTCTAAGTTAAATGGCTAATTATTACTGTTTGTTGCAAATTTGACTCAATTTTCCCAATAGACAAAGCACTGGTCTTTTCATTAGGTTATCTTAACAATAAATGAGCTAGTAATGCACCCAACTAGGGATTCAGAGTGAGAATGAAAATCAATTAAAAACTTTCAATTACAATGTATGAATCTAAAGTATTGCCAAATTCCTAGCAATAGATAGTAATTTGTTCAAAGGCCTACCAAATTTTTAATGAATAATGTCTATTTGCACTTAATAGGAATTGATTTGTGCATATAAGTGTTCTAAATCCAATAAATATTCCATGAACGTGACAAGGAACACCATCCCAAGTCTCATAGAGCCTAAAGAGTAGGAGTAAGGGCCACATAATCCTTACTTGTTCGTTGGCCACTAGCTTTGAAAATTCTTGAGCATAAGGGTTGGCTACCCTTTAGAGGATTTCAATTTTCTGCTAGAAAAAACACCAACAAAATTGGCAAGTCTGTTGGGGAGAATTTTGAATCTCCAATTGCAAATTGTTTTATCATAGAGTCAACCATTTGGTGGATCCGAACATCTTGTTCAGATGTTGAAAAGTTCTTGTACCTAGAAGGGGTTTTGTTGCAAAAAAAATCAAAGAATTTATGTGTGACTCTACTATTGGAGAATACCTTGAATGAGATTTACCTTTGTAAGAACCTCATACAACTTGAATTTTAATCCTCTGTGAAGAGAGGTGGCACTTCTATCTAAAGAACCTAATAAAGAATACAAAAAAGTTCTAGATCTGTAAATTTTCAATCAGGAAGAGAGGTTAATAGCTGCTACAAATTTCTAGCTATTCTCATAATTCTAAAGAAAATATTATCATGTTTGCAAGAAATTTATGAGAAGTTTTCAATACTTAAGATGTAAATGGTTCCCAATTAGGTGAAATGGCACTAAGAAAGGGAATAGTAGTAATCATTTTCATACTTATATTGTGCAATGTGCAATATCTACAATGGGTTGAAGACATATGTCTATTTCTAAATTATGCCTCTAAGAAAGCTTTAAGGCATGAATGATTGATCTATATTTTTGAATTATGGTTGAATTAGTAAATGAGGTAGTTGATGATTTTGAATGAACTTGATAAGAATTGAATATGGATGCAAGACGGTTTCCCTATGAAATGTCAAGTAAGAATATGTAGGGCACACAGTTTTCATTATACCCTCAAGAGAACTTCTCTATCGATAGGTACATGCCACTAGTTTTTAGTAGTATTAAAGGTTTCCCAAACTTGATTCCTAAAAATATTAGGAAATTTTTTCCTAAATTCGCAGGGTAGAGTTTGGAATCAACTTCTAAGCATTTGCATGCATTGATGGATTTGGTGGGGGATTATGAGGTAAATCATGAGGATGTTGTCATGATGCTTTTTGTTTAGTCTTTGAAGGAATATGCTAGAGATTGGTTCTCATATTTATCGGCAGGTTCTATAACTTCATGGAATCAGCTTAAGATATCCTTTATAGAACAATTTGGTGAAAGGGGAATCCAAATGTGATAAGAAAAAACTTTATGGAAATCCAAAAAAATGATGATGAGTTGGTTCCTCCTTTCAATATTAGATTTGCAAAGGCAATAAGGGATACTCCTAAAAATATGTGACCAAATGATTTTGAATGTTTGGTTGTGTAGTTTGGTGCATGTGACAATAAGATGAGTTATCTATTAAGAGATAAAGATCCTACAACATTACACCAGGCATATCCAATTCCCATGGACATTGAAAACAATCATAAATACTCAATGATGAAATGATATATGGCTACCAATGTTGGTTATCCTAGAACATTTCATGTAAATGGAACTAGTAGATCAAGAAGTAGATATGTCTGTTAAGATGAAAAAGCTTCTGCTGTTTTAATTTCCCCATCACTACAATATGGGGATTATAGTGAGCTCCAAGCTGAATATCAACAAAATTTGACCAAAGTTGATCAGATGTCTTTTGTTAAAAAAATGTATGAAATGAGAAGACACAAAGAAGAATCGCCCTATGATTTGTTCTCAAGGTTTGTGGATTCCTTGTTGGAGCTTCCCATAAATTTCAAACCTAAGGATTCAGTGTGCATTGATCTATTTTGTGAAATCTACAAGTCAGGGTTGAGTATCTTGCCAAAGGAATTGAAGCCTCATAGCTTGGGCCAATTAATTGATTGGATAAGGATTGTAGAGGGAGATAAGTGTGATTATGCACAACATGTGATGCATCAGAGTGTTAGTGGTCATTGTCTTATTGAGAAAGATCAAAAAACATTGCAAACAAGTGAAGAGAGTGTATTAGAGTATGAACACCTATGTTTTTGTATGGGAGAATGTAATGATTGTAATCAATTCACAAGTAGCACTTATGAAAATGAATACAACAATGATAAAGATGAAGATACATGATATGATGACAAAGTAGGTGTGCATGACTTTCTTCCCTGAGATGTCCTTGATAGTGAAGAAGTAAAGAGATACAAGAGGTCATTCCATGTCATGATCTGATCAATAACAGTGGTGCAAATGTTGTTGATACTTTTTCACAAATCAATGATCAAGATATTGTAAATGAAAATTTAGGCATCTAGTCAAAGGAACTTGAATGTAGTCTTAGAATTGGTGAGTTTTTTGGTTGTGGTAACTATGATGCAATTGAGTTTGTTCATTCCTCTATTGATTATGATTCTTCTTATGAAGTAGGTATGGAATCCTTTGCCTCAAATAGGGGATATGCTGATAACTATGGGCACGTATATATGCTTGAAAGTGAACAATTTTCCTCATGTAAAGAGTTTTTAGAATGCAAGTCAATGATGTTAATTACAAATGATGGGGATGAAGTTGAAAATTTGTCTATAAGCTCTTCTAGTGATTATGGGTATGTGTAGGATCATGATGGGCCAAAAAGTGGCAATATGATGGGTATGTGTAGGGTATGCGGTTGACGAAATTTTTTTACCCAAAATTGATGAAATGAAAAGGGTTTTTAAAGGAGATTCTCAGTTTTCCACCAATATAAATTATGCTTTACTTTGAATTTAATGAATGATTATTATTCATTTTCTATTTGAATTACGACTAAAGTCCTGATTGAAAAACATCTATAGCTTTCAAATGGTATCATATTTTTGAATCTAAAACATGCATCACATTCTATGCTTCACATACTATAGGATTAAAAAAAATGAATTTCATGAAGTTTTTACCAATTTAAGGTGGCCATACATATGAGTTCTTATATTTTTTAAAGTTATAATAAAAAATTCATAATTAATTATTTACTTGGAAAAAAAATACAAAAAAATATGCATCACATCATGACATGAGTCCTCTATTTATATATAAAATATTATAAAAAAATATTATCATTTTATTGTGGTTAGGTTGGTCAGACAGACACCTACTTTTTATTGTTTCCCTAAAATTTAAGTACCACTGCATTGAAATTTCAAATTTTCACCAAATAGATTTTTATTTTTTTAAATAAACCTAGTAGTTTAGAAACTACATTTAATTTGCTATAGATTCTATTCTTACATATTTTTGAAATAATATAGATAACTTATTCAAATGTTTACATCAAGTTGCCTAACTCTGGTTTTTTTGAATTTTTCACCACTTAAGGGCCTATTTTTTCCATGATGATCCTACACATACCCTTATGATGACTTTGAGTATGATAATTATGTGAAAGATTTGGACCCTCCTATTGAGGAGGCAAAAGTTTTTATGAAAACAATGAATGCACAAAAAAATCCCTTATTTGATGAGCCTCCAACTTCACTAGAGATGAGAAGTGGTGACCCTTATTGGTGTAGAGATAACCCATTCCTGACTGAAAACTCTAATGATGCATTTGAAACAGGGTTAGAATGTGGCCATGAGAAAGCAAAGCAACACATTGATGAGTTCCTTGAGAGCATTGCCTATGAGCATCTTACATTTGATACAAATGTTATGGGTAAGATTAAGGATCATGATGAGATTGAAGTTTCTGATTGTTTCTCTAAGAATTGTAACTGCTCTTATGGGGATGATCTAGAAGTACTTCAATCACATGAAGGATGCAATGATACACATATTCATGAAATTACTTGTTCACAAGTCAATGAACAAATTGCATTTGATGCATACTTAGAATGTGATTTGGGTTTGGTACCAAATGAGCATGTTAATTGTCTAAATGATGGATAATTTGAAGATAAAAATGTGATTATTCAGTGTGTTCATCCTGAATACAGTGCTACAAATGATGAAGATGTTGATCAATATGCTTATATCCCAGCTTCTCATGATTGTTTGTGTAAAGTAGAGATGGAAATGTCAGCTATATAGGAAGAGGATGGCGGTGTACACATTGATGAAAGAAGCGGTTCATTGTTGAATGACCAGATTATGCATTATGATAAGTACATGGATCTTGGATCAACATTATTTCCCATTGATAATGTAACATAGGAAAAACAAGCAAGATTAAGCAATACAATGTACTAAAATCAAATCTAACCTATGCTAACAACAAAGAACAATGGAATGTAAAAGCATAAATAATAGAATTATCTCACCAAACATTTATTTTATTACATGAATAATCTCGATTGCCCTTCTCCATTTTTTCGTTGTATGATAATTGCCCTCAGATTTCTCTAAGTGTGCAAGTATAGCCTCATGATAGTGTTATTATTAAAACATCGAAGATTAAGAAAGTTGATTGCTTCCAAAAGTCATAAGATTTTGGGAGGAGTAGCAATGATGAAGGTCAAGCCAATTGATAGAAAACAGGGTTTTTGAATGATAGGTTCAGATTGAAAGATAGAAAGGTGATTAAGATTGAAAAATTCAACATGCACTGAGATTAGTGTCAGTAATAATGCGAGTGATAAAGCATAAAAGGTGGGGATTAAATTAAATAATAATTTAATCTTTAGTTGAAAGTGTTCGAAACTCAGAAGAATAATGATTGCATGTAAAGGATAAAGATTGAATGAGAAAACAGTATGTTTGAACACATGAATGAATGAATTAATTAAATAAAGTTATTTAATTAATAAAAGTTTTAACATAGAAGAATAAAAACTAGATAACTGATTGATTAAGACAGAGAGTCTATTCGTCAAAGACAATTAGATATTAAATTAGGAGATGACTGACTGATTTAATTAAATATCGACTTAAGTGGTAAATGAATAATTAGATAACCAAACGATTATCCAATCACAGAAGAATATGCCAGGAATAATTATTTTTATGAATTAAATAATTATTTAATTCAACATTCAAAATTTGAGGATTTAAAAAAATAAATAAAGATTTATTTAATTGATTGGAGAAAAGGTTAAAGAATAATTAAATAATTTTAAATAATTATTTAATTATAGTTGAAAATGTGATGAGAGTAAATTATGTATGCATATAAAAATGGTCATGATTAAGCTTGTTAATTAATTAAATATAAATTATTTAATTAATTCTCCTAAAGTCATCTACATATCAATAAATTTAATTATTTATTTATATTGTTCATTCTTATGATTCTTCTACATTAATTAAATAAATAACTTTATTTAATTAATTATCACCTTCCACATTCCCCTTAATTAAATAAAATAAATTTTCATAATTTATTTATATTTGATTATCATATTATTCTAAAAGTTGAATATTTAAATTCAAAAATGGAATATTCTCTTCATCCCATAATTAAGTTAAATATTAAATATTTAATTTAACATTTTCTTCTCGCTCCACAAATAATTAAATATTTTTAAAATATTTAATTACACTCCAAATTCACTTCTAAAACATAATTAAATATAATTATGTGAGTTTCTATATTCATCTTCACTTACAAATTAAATAAATTTATTTTATTTAATTGTAAACTCATTCTAAACTTACTCTTCAAAATGGCAATTTCCCTTCGGATCTCAATGACGAAAATTGAAGGAAAAGGGAAACCTTCTATCTCCCTCTCAAACTTATAAAAATCTTCCACCATCCATTCTAACAAGCTTAATCTAGGCCGTTAATCAAATCAGCCAATTAAATCCTTTCATAGACTCTATAAATGCCAATGCAAATCCAAGCTTTGGTTACACACGCATACACATGATGAATGCACGAACATACATGCAATCAACTTATGCACTCACATCCTTTTAGCATCACAGCAATATTTTCATCTTAGCATAGTCTTGCATTAAGCATAATATGCATTTTTATTTACATCTCGTTCTTCAGCTGTCTATTTTGTTGAGCTTGATCTGCTAAATCTGAGAGCAATTGGAAACAATAAAACGCTGGAGTTAGAGAGAAATAGGACAACTTCGGGGAAGTTGCAGTAACAGTTTGTTCATTCTGTTTTCCTTTTCAGTTTTCTTGATGTAATTTTTTATTAATATGTGTTTGAATTCGTTTATATATTGATACATTTTTCATACTCACATAAAATGGCACCCACTGTGGGGCTCGAACCCACAAATTTAACATTCTCTGCAAGTTTTTTTTTTGACAGTTTCCGCTTTTTGGAGTTTACTTTCGAAAAAATTTGGCATTTAAGCGCATTCGACATTTTCTGCGACGCATACGGGGTTTTTGACTCTTTTGTTTTACAGGATTCTATAAGCGCATATAGTAACTGTTTTAGCACATATAGTAACTGTTTTAGCACATTTAGAATCTTTCCTGTGGTGCATATACTTTCTGTTTAGGTGCATATACCTTCTGTTTCGGCGCATATACCCTATGTTTTGGTGCATATACCTTCTGTTTCAGCGCATATACCCTCTGTTTCAGCACATATACCCTTTGTTTTGGCTCATATACCTTCTGTTCTGGTGCATATGGGGTGTAACACAAATATAGAATTTTGAGTCTGACACCTTCCACAGACAAAATTCTTTTTTTCTTTTTTTTGGATTTTTAAAATGAAGCAATCCTAGTATAGCCACATCTGGTTAAAATGAAGCAATCTAGGATAGTCACCACACAATGATCTTGCAATTAAAATTGAATAACTTGTTTTTGTGAAGAAATATCTTCACTTAGATTAGATCATTGTGATTTGGGTTTTTAAAATGAACATTTGTTTGCTTTATCTGTGGCAATAGGTCTATGCTTTCCCCTTAACTGGGTGATCAGAATACCGGACTTGCCTTTTCAATTTCATGAATTTTTGCTGCTTTAATTACATCCTTTAGAGAGCCTGTCGTAGTGGGAAAAAGTACTCACCCTATGGGAATGACTCAAGTGGGTTCAAGCCAAAGCCAGGCTATTCCACCCCACTATAAAATTTAAAGCAAATTTGGGGAAACCCTCTTTTGCCGGTAGTGTGCAAGATAACCATCCCCAAAGCCTTTTTTCTAAAGGTTGGGAGGTCTCTTGAGGGAGTTTATTATTTCCGCACCGAACGAAAATCCTTACTACGAACCTAGTGTAGTGGCCAACTGAAGTTAGTTTCTAAACATTCTAATAATCATAGTGCAAGGGGAGGGAAGAATCTGCCCCCAAGACACTCACCATATAACTGTCAAGGACCGTTTGCTTAGGGGATCCGGTATCCACTTCCGTAACTCTGAGTATGTTCCCAGAAAAGACAAAAACACAAGCGCCCCTTAGGGGTGACACGGATGTGTGAGTCGACGCAGTTCTAAGATCTGGGCTGTTCATTACTAGAATGACCTACTTGAGCATTAAGAGTGAGTTTGCTTGAATTGTCTTTCATGTGCAAAACTTGTGAAAACACTTGTTGAAGAACATCTTTCTTGATCATACACTTGGTGTTAGTATAGGGTTTTAAGAACAACTGTTTTTCAAGAATGTTTGTTGTGACTTCCATCACATTAAATCAGATAAAAGATCATCTGAAATGAACATGAAAAATAGCCACTGGAATCTTTCTCACCTTTTTGGCATTCTAATTTTTTTTCCCCATGCTTAGAGATTGGAAATCAACAAATTTTTCCAAGAAATCAGTTCCCAAGAGGATCAGGAAACCCAAGAAACCATTAGGATACAAGAAGACATTGCAAAAGAGAAAATTCTTGTACAAAAGTCGACACGTCTTGCTTCATTACCGAGGATTTCTTCATAGATACCAAGACTTTGTTAGGGGATTCACTAATGAGTATGTTGTAGAACCTTTGGATTCATGAGCTTATTATCAGAGATTAGCTCTTTCTCAACAGCATAATTTTAACCAACCTCTTGAATTTGACAACATACCACAACCTTCTATAGAATATCCTTCACATCCCAATCAAATCCTTCAATGATTTTGAAATCCTCCTTTGAAAACAAAGATCAAAACTTTAAGAGTGCGTCTCTCAAACAAATTTCTAATTATTGATTCAACTTCCCCAACAGGATTCTAACATCCTTCATCATTGGAAGCCACAATCAAAAATTAGGAACATCTTAGATCATATCATAAGATTCCACATCTTATCAGATCAAGATATCATCATCATCACACTTGTCAAAACTAGGATCTAAGTTTAGAAGAACTCTTCAAAATCATATGCCTATCTTCACAAGATCTCAATTCAATAAATTGAAGGACAGAATCCAACAAGAAGGTCATACCCAAAACATTCAAGAGGAGGGTGAAAGCAGTAATCCTCTTTACATTATGAGTTGTAATCCACTTTTTGACAAAGATACGGATAACAGAGAAGAAAATCCGTTCCACCAATACAAAGACATGAAAAAAACACATATAGAAAGTGATGAGGAATAAGATGAGGAATGTCTTAGAGAGGCTGAGCAAGATCCAAAATTTCACAAAGCCATCCAAAAGATCTTACAGCGAGATAAGGAAAAATATTTCTGCTATCTAGCCGAACAAGGGGATAAATTGCCTTATGACTTTAATACTAAGAATTTGAAAAACAAACCTGAAGAGACACCCATATCTGATCTTAGTGCTTTGACTCAACAAATCAAGGCATTTCAAGGACAAGTTAAAGAGTTACAAGGGGGAACAACCACAAAGAAATATACTTTGGAGGAAATTTGTCCTTATCCTTTTGATCGAAGTCTTAACATGATTCCTTTTCCCAAGCATTGTGAAATTCCAAAATTTGATCGCTATAATGGGAAATCAGATCCAATCGATCATGTTAGAGACTTCTGAAACATGACATTGGAATTCACTCACGAAGACACTTACTTGATGCGACTATTTCCTAGGAGTCTTGGAGCTCACTCTATGGAATGGCTATCTAAGATTACACCTCCCATCAGGACATTTGAAGAATTAATCAACCTATTCATATCACAATATTCCTGCAACATACAACACCAGATCACCATGATAGATCTTTGCAAAGTTGCACAAAAACCTGGAAAATCTTTCATTATGTTTCTTCAGAGATGGAGAAGAATGTTCGATAGATATCCACGTCCTGTTCTTGAAAAGGAAAAGATGGTTACCTTCATTAACAATTTAAATTCAGAAATGAGCTATCATTTGAACTTACATTGTCCTCCTTCTTTTGAGAAAATGATTGAAGATTGCATAACCATTGAAAATGCTTTGGTCAAAAGAGGAATAATAAAATATGACAAAGACAATCCTCGCTCATCCAACCATCATAATAATCAGGACAAGTCTAAATTTTGGACTCACAACAAAAATATGGTGAATGATGGTGTTGTTGATGTGAATCATGCCTCGACCAAGCCATTTGTCCTTAGTACTCCAAGAATTCGCAACAACAATGTCAACTCGATTGCAAATCACGGAAACAATCCTCCCCCTCCAAGGAACAATATAAATCAACATTCTACTCCCAATCAAGGGACTTCCAACAACCAAGGTTACCGAGGAACCAATAACAATCAAAATTATTTAGGGAACACCTCGAATACAAATCCACAAAGATTTTCATTCTTCTCTAATAGAAGAAATTTCACTTCATTGGGTCAATCTTTAGAATCCGCATTCAAAGAGTTGATGGCCAAAAATGTCATTACTTTGCTGCCTCAACAAAACTATGAACCCAGTGTAAAGCCTCCATCATGGAATGAGGCATACTATTGTGATTATCATCGGTGCAAAGGTCATCACACAAATAACTTCCAAGCCTTGAAGAATACCATTCAAGACTTAATCGACAATGACATCATTACAATAGAAGGACATCAATAATCCAATGCAGACCACCAAGTATTTCGCAACCCTTTGCCCAACTATCAAAAGGGTGAGTCTTCTAAAAAAAATGTGAATCATATCAATGATGATCATATAATCAACCATCTCTACACAGACGATGAGCGGGTAAATGTCATTAAAGTCAACAAGAAGGTGGAATATAGAGAAGTCAATGCAACAACAAGAGCGCAAGCTAAAGTTGTCTTAAAGGGCACCCCTTCAAAATCCACTGAACCTCCACCTCAACATCAATATGATTTGGTCAATCAACTTTAGAAAACCCCCGCTCAAATTTCTATCTTGGAACTATTGAAGATTTCTCCAGCCCATAAGGAAATTCTTGAAAAGGCCCTCTTAGAAACAAATGTATCCACTGATTTGGATGTGAACCAATTTCAAGCCATGGTAGGACACTTGTCCTCACCCACTTTCCTCTCATTCTCTAAAAAGGATGATGTTTCCATAACTCATCCCCATAATTCATCATTGTACTTAGAAGTCATGGTTCACAAGTTTCGTATCAGACGAGTTCAAATAGATGGAGGTGCTAGTTTGAACATCTATACCATGAAGTTGGTTAAGGCTTTAGGATTTTCTGAGGACTCCATTGATTTTAGAAGAAAGATTACCATAAAAGCTTATGATGATGAAGAAAGAGCATCCAAGGGTCTAATAATGCTACCCATCAGAGTGGGCCCTATTATAAAGAATACTTTTTTGTCAAGTACTAGACCGTGATCTTGCATATAACATCTTGTTGGGTCATCCTTGGATCCACGAAATGCAAGTTGTTCCATGAACCTATCATCAATGTCTTAAGTTTCCTTACGATGGACAGGAAATCACGATTCCAGCTGATAATTCCAATATTCAAACTTGTGCCAACATAAAAGCCAGTCAAGATACTTTGGTTCCTAACAATTGAGAAGCTCATGCTAGGACTTCTCTAAAGATTGACACACAAATCAGTCAATTAACCAATAGTTTTGACAAGAAATTGAAATTTAAGGACCATGTAGTCGAAGAGTACTCTCTTTGTCTTTCCAATTTACCTACATCACCTCAATCACATGGACAACCGTCTATCATAGAAAATCAAAATATCAGCAGCATCAACATCAAAGCAACCACCAATAGAGCCAATCACAAAGTTTAATGGACAATTCATCAAAGAAAAATTTCCCATGGAAGATCCTGAGGATACAAAAATTCTAAACTGGCTCTATAAAGATGAAGATGAAGTAGTCTTTAATATCAAATTACCCACGAAAAAATATGGAAAAGGGTATTCAATCATGCAGAAGATGGGCTATGATAAAGGTCCTATCGGAAAAAGGAAGGAAGGAGTAGTTGAACCCATTCACCTCCGCGGACTCCCTGCAAAAGAGAAAATTGGATTGGGCTATGATACTTACTCCAAAGAAAGCACATCCAAACAACTGCATGGCACTATCTTCACATTGCAAGAAGGCTCAGATTCACGAGAAGCATGTTTGGAAACAGTTCAGAACTTCTTGGATAACAATTCTGACATAGACTCTACTAAATATGAATGGGACATCATTTACAATGATGAGTTTTGGAGGGACAAAGAGGTTGATGTAATACACTAGTATGCCCCAACTCTAATTGAAGGTCAAGGTTTAGGGACCCAAACACGTGAATGCGAACTAAAAAGTCACCATGATTCTAGTGATGCTAAGTCAGATCTAAACGAACAAGACTATCATGAGGACAATATCATCATTGATCCACCTTATACCTCGGATCCTACGGACCACTCTATTATGACTATAACCATAGCCGATTTCACACAACCTGACGATCCGCTATCTTTAATTTATCCTGATCTCATTGATTGGGATTCAACCGAACCTATCGATATACCTATGTTTCCAAGTGACGAAGCTATCATAAACTTCCTTTCTGCAGAGGATATAAATGATTGTTCCACCAGCGATTTTCGACATAGAGTTTTTGATCAGGAGAGTGTCAAGTCTCCTAGCTACAAAAGTAAAAACAAAAAAGAAAGATCTAATGGTGAAAACCAGAATTTGGCAGTATTAGATCAAACAAAAGATAAAATAAAGAGTGTATTAGATGGTGAAAATCTCTTTGAGGCACCAGACGATGGGAATCTTGACACTCTCTCAGAGCATTACCATGAGCGATCAACTATTTTGATTGAGCCTACAAATGTTGTCAATCTTGAGATTTCTGACAAACCAAGAATTTTACAGTTAGCCGCATCAATGACAAAGAAAGAAATACCAGAGTTCATGGAATTCCTGAAAGTAAATCATGTCAATTTTGCGTGGTCTTACACTAACATGCCTGGTCTTGATCTTGATCTTATCATGCATCACTTGTCTATCAAACCAAGGGCCAAACCGGTGAAACAAAAACTCAAAAAGATGCACCCTCATGTTGCATTATTGGTTAAGGAAGAACTGAGAAAACTCCTTGATGTGGGCTTCATAAGACCAATCGACTATGCAGAATGGATCTCCAACATTGTTCCTATATCCAAGCTAGATAAAACTATGAGAATATGCACAAATTTTAGAGATATTGATAAAGCATGTCCTAAGGATGACTTCCCACTGCCAAACATCGACACTATAGTTGATCTGACAGCTAGCCATGCCATGTATTCATTAATGGATGGTTTTTCTGGCTACAACCAAATCAAGATTGCACCTGAAGACTAGGAGAAAACAACTTTTACATCTCCATGGGGAAATTATTGTTGGAACGTCATGCCTTTCAATCTAAAGAATGCTGGTGCCACTTACCAAAGAGCCATGACTACAATCTTTCATGACATGATGCATATCTTCATGGAAGATTATGTAGATGACATATTGGAAAAATCATACACCAGAGAAGGACATCTTGAAATATTGTCCAAAATATTTGCAAGATTAGATAAATTCAAAGTTCGCCTCAACCCCAAGAAATATGTTTTTGGGGTCAAATCTAGAAAACTCTTGGGATACATTGTTTCAAAAAAAGGAATTGAAGGAGATCCTGCAAAAGTACAGGAAATTATGGAAATGCCTCCACCAAGGAACATCAGTCAATTGAGATCATTGCAAGGACGCCTTCAATCTATACGAAGGTTCATTGCACAATTGGACGACAAAATTTTACCTTTCACACATCTACTACATAAGAATGCTCCTTTCAAGTGGGATGACAAATGTGAATTGGCTTTTAAAAAAATCAAACAGTATTTAATGACTCCACCAGTTCTCATACCACCAAATCTAGACAAACCCTAATCTTATACATTTCTACAACAGAGACATCTTTGGGGGCACTGCTAGTGCAAGAAAAATCTATAGGAAAAGAACATGCAATCTACTACATCAACAAAACACTAATAAGTCATGAGCTTAATTACACTTCTATCGAGAAGGCTTGTCTGGCAGTAGTTTTCGCTTCACAGAAGTTTTGGCATTACATGTTAACTCATACAATCAATCTGGTTTCAAAGATTGATCCACTCAAGTATTTGTTAAGCAAAGCATCATTGACAAGAAGGTTAGCAAAGTGGGTAATGATTTTGAGTGAGTTTGACATCCATTATGTTGATCGCAAGGCAATCAAAGGACAAGTTATTGCTGATCAATTAGTTGAAGCACCACTACAAGCAGATCATCCCCTGCACATTGAATTTCCAGATGCTGATGTCTTTACTACAAAATCTAAACAACCATGGTCCTTATATTTTGATGGTTCTTTCACTCAACATGGATCGGGGGTAGGCATACTTTTCGTCACCCCTCAAGGACACACCATTCCTCGATCATATAGGCTGATGTTTCCATGCACCAATAACATAGCTGAATATGAAGCATTAATCACCAGACTTAAAATAGTACTAGAATGGAGAATTACAAAATTATAGGTGTATGGTGACTCATAGCTGGTCATTTATCAGATCAATGATGATTATCAAACCAAAGATGACAAACTAATACCATATAAAAATATGGTTGATGACTTCAAGAAATATTTTGTGGACATCAAATTCACACAAATTCCAAGGCTTGATAATAAAGTAGCTGACACCATGGCTATGATATCATCATTGTTACAACTCCTAGAAACTCAGACTCGCTATGAATTTCTAGTGGAACAATCATTTACACCTACTTATGATACCCCTGAAAGCCAAATCATTTTCCACTTGGTAGGATCCAATTCACCTTGGTAAGAAAAAATTTATGCCTACCTCAAAGATGATATCTTACCACCTGATTTATCCCATAACCAAAAATGCAATTTTATCCACTAATCTGCTTGCTACACTCTTATTGCTAACACTCTTTATTGCCATGGACTTGATGGTACTTTACTTCGTTGTCTTGAACATGAGGAATCTGACAAAGCTTTACAATAAGTTCATGGTGGCATCTGTGGTACTCATTCGAGTGGACTGACCTTATCTAAGAAATTGATTAGAATGGGTTACTACTGGCCTACAATTGAGAGGGAATCATTCACTTTTGTGAAAACATGCTCAAAATGTCAAATTCATGGGAATCTCATTCATGCTCTTGCACAGAAACTTCAACCATTCAAGCCAACCTGACCATTTTCGCAATGGGGGTTAGATCTAGTGGGCAAGATTCATCCTTCTTCATTGAACGAACATAAGTTCATCATCACAGCTACAAAGTATTTTACCAAGTGGATTGAGGCAGTACCTCTTACTAAAGTTACCGGCAAACAAATATCATCATTCATACTCAAATATATTATTTGTCGGTATGGCATTCCCAACTCCATTATTACAGATAATGGACGTCCTTTCAAAAATCAGGATGTTGATGAACTTTGTGAAAGATTTCACATTCAGCATAGATATTCAACACCTTACTATCCATAAGGGAATGGCCAAGCAGAAGCCTCAAATAAAACAATATTAAATTTTTTGAAGAAGACTGTGAATGATTCAGGGAAAGATTGGCACGTTCAACTCAATCCCGCCTTATGGGCCTACAAAACCAGTATCCGCACGCCAACAGGAGCAACGCCATTTTCTCTTGTTTATGGAGCAGAAGTCATATTACCTTTAGAAGTTGAGATTCCCTCACTCAGAGTATCATTGAAAGGTCTTACAACAGATGATGAATATAGAGTCTCCCAACTCCAAGAACTGGAACTCCTAGATGAAAGAGACAAAGAGCAGCTGATCATTTAAAAGCATATCAACAAATGATGTCTCGCAACTATAATCATAAAGTAAAGCCATGTACCTTTTAAGTGGGTGATCTTGTTCTAAAAGAAAACCCACACAATCAGCAAGACAGAGAGAAGAAAATAAAGTTTGAACCAAATTGGCTAGGTCCTTACATGGTTATTGCAGTCTATGGTTCAGAAGCCTACAAATTATCGATGCCAGAAGGGGACCTGTTTGACGAACCTATCAACAACATGCACTTGAAAAATTATTATGTTTAAAGCGGTTATCATCATCAGAAAAAGTCCTGAAGAAATACAAAAAAATCAGAAAAAGTCCTGAAGAAATACAAAAAAAAAATCAGAAAAAGTCCTGAAGAAATACAAAAAAATCAAAAAGTCCTGAAAAAATCCAACACGAGAAAAAAGTCCTTAAAAAATGGTTACCCTAGTGAAAACCTAGCAAACAGCATCTCGGTAGCATAAAAAAAAGGTCATAGGGTGAAAACCTAGTGACGGGCAGTCTATTGACAAGAAAAATGCAAAAAAAACAAATAGTGAAAATCTGGTAAACAGACACTATTTGTAACTCTCCATCTATTAGTTCATGTTTTGCATTTAACTTTTCAGCCTTAATTTTCATGCATCTTTTTCATCATCTTAGGGCCACACCAGCATCATGCTATCATCATTTGCCTCGAGCGATAATGTCTTATCATGACTTGATTTATTGTACATATTCATTTCAGCAAGTTGTGTCAATACCAAGGGCAAACATTGGCATACTGGGGGAAATCGACTTTCAGGTTTTTACCGAAACAGTGAGACAACGACATCAAGGACAATCATGCAAAATCAAAACAACCAAATCAAACCATATCGATAAAACATCCAATCATTGATCCATATCACAGTAGCTTTCAGTTGCGTACCTTATCATGACTCATATCTGGATGATCTATAATCTAAATAATGTTTGGAATAACAATATTTCATTTTTTGAACAATGGTTGTTTAATTTTCGATATCATTTCTCTGGAGCACACTTGATGATGTACTGAACTAGAGTGGCAAGGAAAGAGGATGATTTTTCTTTGTCTGTTGTATTGAGGTTAATTATCCATCTATTACAAGTATGTCACGAGACATGATTTCCAAAGTTTATCATTGATGACAATTCCAAATTTGCATCAGATGGTGGTTAGTCTTTGTCTGTTCATGCAAGAAATGCTCAAGTAATCTTGGTTCAATTATACCTAGATGCTTGTGTTCACTTGCTATATCAAAAATCATGAAAGTTGTACTCAGGTTATCATTGGTGCTAATTTGCCCTCTGATGTTTGTACACACTTCCAACATTTTAAAATGCTCTATGATGATTTAAGAAGGCTAGCCAAAAGGCTCAACAAAATGGTTGGTTTCATTTAGTTGTATTTCAATTTAGGTCATTGTACATAACTGCATTGTGGATTTGCATCAAGAGTTTTGAAAGGCCAATGGTTGTCATGTTTCTTTGGACTATTTGTGGAGGACAATGCAGACGTTTGGTTCATTATCATTATCATTTATCGCATCATCATTCATTTCCTTTCTATCATATATTTTATCATTCATATCATTTCATTCATTATCATTCATATTAGTTTCATTGTCATTTCATCATTTCATTCATTACCATTATCATATCATTGTCATTTCATCATTTCATTCATTATCATTCATATTAGTTTCATTGTCATTTCATCATTTCATTCATTTATCATTATCATATTATGGTCATTTCATTCATTTCATATCATTTTTATCATTATCATTCATATTAGGGTAAACCCACAATAGTGGGTTACAATTTTTCAAATGAAGAAAAATTAGAAATTCCCGTCAAAAAATTTAAAATGGTTTATCCCTTCTAATGAAGGGGGTTCTTATGAACCACCCCCTTCGAATGAACCCCCTTTTTTCACCTTCCCCTCCACCATTTCAAAATTTATGCATTTTTTTTACTATCGAAGCTTGGGAAGGAGGTGCAAATGGAGTCAACTTGATAAACCAAGCTGGATGATTGTAGTGATTGAAACGTGTTTTGCAACAACTATAAATTTAATGTATTTTGTTTTTATTTTTTATTTTATTTTTTAGTTTTACCGTACATAGGTTTTTCACCGAACATAAAGTTTGGTGAAAAATCAATGTAGATAAATAGTAAATTTGAGGAATTTGTTTTGAAAAATATATAGGAACTAGGTATTGATGTCCTTGTTCCAACAAAAAAAGAAAAATTGAATTTCAATACATACCAAAAAAGTTATGCGAGCCGAAGTGCACCTATGTCTAAATTATAAATGTTTTGACTTCAAAACTTAATTAAAAGAAAAATATTCAACAAAATGCTATGAAACAAAATGAAACCACTAGATACTTGTGTTACCAACCTAAATTCAAAAGAATCATAATTTTATCCTTTATAGAAAACAAGTTATGCGAGCCGAATTACACACCACTTTTTAAAAATGTTGTTTACTATTAAAAACTAGTTATCAAAAGAGACGCAAAAAAATTACAATTTAATATCAATTTTTTTAAAAAAAATACATTTAAAATATACAGAAAAAATCTCACAAATCACTAGTTTACATCATTTTCAAATTCCTAATAGTTTACCTAATATAAGTGTCAGAAAGTGAAGTTTTCTTTGAAAATGTTGATTTCAATGTTAAGTTTGGCCAAAAAGTGTAACCCATTATTGTGGGATGACCCATTATTTTCATTATCATCTCATCATTGCATTACCATTATCATATTATAGTAATTTCATTCATTTTCATTATCATTATCATTCATATTATTTTCATTATCATCTCATCATTGCATTATCATTATCATTCATATTAGTTTTATCATTCATATTATTTTCATTATCATCTCATCATTGCATTACCATTATCATATTATAGTCATTTCATTCATTTTCATTATCATTATCATTCATATTATTTTCATTATCATCTCATCATTGCATTATCATTATCATTCATATTAGTTTTATCATTCATATCATTTTTATCATTATCATTCATATTATTTTCATTATCATCTCATCATTGCATTACCATTATCATATCATTGTCATTTCATTCATTTTCATTATCATTATCATTCATATTAGTTTCATTGTCATTTCATCATTTCATTCATTTATCATTATCATATTATGGTCATTTCATTCATTTCATATCATTTTTATGATTATCATTCATATTATTTTCATTATCATCTCATCATTGCATTACCATTATCATATTATAGTCATTTCATTCATTTTCATTATCATTATCATTCATATTATTTTCATTATCATCTCATCATTGCATTATCATTATCATTCATATTAGTTTTATCATTCATATAATTTTTATCATTATCATTCATATTATTTTCATTATCATCTCATCATTGCATTACCATTATCATATCATTGTCATTTCATTCATTTTCATTATCATTATCATTCATAGTAGTTTCATTGTCATTTCGTCATTTCATTATCATTTCATTATCATTGTCATTTCCTTATTTCATTATCATTGTCATTTCCTTATTTCATTATCATTGTCATTTCATCATCTTCTTATCGTTATCATTATCATCTCATTATTTATCACATCATTATCATTCATTTCATGGTCATCATCATTTCATCATTTCATTATCATTATCAGTTATATTATTTTCATTTTCATATCATATCATTATCATTTCATTCCATTATCATTCATTTCATTTTCTTATCATTATCTTATCATATCATTTCATTATCATTATAAATCCATTATTATTCATTTATCCGTTCATTCTAATTACAAATCATTATATTTTCATCACATATCATTTTATCATACATCTCCTCACTATTTACTCATCTCACTTCCTATCAATATTCATACCATTTTACATCATATCATATCATTTTATCATACAAATTCATAATACATATCATGAACACAACATTCATTTTTCATCATATTATAATCTCTTACCTGCATTGAAAAATCCAAAAATAAACATTCCATACATACATTTCCATATACACATCATAAGTCATCCACCTGCATGACATCATTAGTACACATCATCAAATCATCATCATCATAATAAAAACATCATATCGAATCATCCTGCATATCATGTTAGTCATCAAATCATTCAAATGCATACCAAAATCCATAACACAAAAATAAATGCATATCACATTATCATCTCAAAAATGCACATCACATCATCAAAAACAATCATCGCTGCTGCATATCATCACTCATAAAAAATGATACAAATGTCCAAATATCCGATGAAACTGAAATATCCAAAGGAAAATACATGAGATGCTCAAAAAAGGATACACACGTGTGAAATGTATCTACTAGCTAGTCAATGCCCTTGATGGAGCTAGTCCGGAAGGAGGTGGCCTGCCATTGGTACCTGCGTCTAGATCCCGCTGAGGCCCAGTCACTCCCATGCTCTGTGTGTGTGTCTGTGATCTGCTCCTAGTCCTATTGCAAGATCGGGGAAATGGTTCTCTGCGCTCGGGAGGACACAACTCCTCGTACTTGACTCTGTAATACTCGGCCTCCCTCGCCATCTCCATGCCCTCTGCAATGGCATCCCGCAATGATGCACTCTCTACAGTGCCCATCATCCTCTGAGCAATGCCCTCAGCCACTACTGCCCTCCATCTAAATGCATCTCTCTCTGTCATCACCTGGGCTAACTGTGGGTCTGGGGCAGGTGCCTGTGTCTGTGCCTGTGCTTGAGCCTATACCAACTGTGCCTGTAGATGTATAATAAATCCCTATGATTGCACCAGCTAACTTTGTAACTGTCCTTGTTGTCCCTGTAGTGTCTGCACCTGGGCCTGAAGAGTAGCTATCTGCCCCTGCTGGGATGAGGATCCCATTTGGATCACTGTCTGTTGTCCAATCCCTATCCTAGATCGTCGCATGATCTGGACACCCCTCAGAATATCCAGCCTCAATCTCCTCAACACCTGTCCCTCATCCCCGCCATCATCTCCATCATCCCCGTCAGAACTCTCCTCCTCATCTCCACTCTCCACCTCCTCTCCTCCAACTGCTCCCTGCTCACCGCTGGCCACATCCTCCTGTCTCACTGCCCCTGGCTGTGGTACTACCAGAATGGGTGCTAGCTCATCAGGACTGGTAAACCATGCAAAGGGATGTGTGTGGTAATATAGAGAGTACTCATTAGACATACCAACATCAACAATGTCTCGCCTGTCATCCCATGCCTCGGGCGCTAATGACCTGAACTCTATATATGCTATTTGATAGGAAATACATGGCCCCCATCCGGCCTCATCTCTACTCGAGGCATAGTGTGCAACCCCCTGTGGCATCCCCTGGGTAAATCCAAACTGTCTCTACACCCGCAATGCCAGAAACCTCTCAAGAATGAAAGGAGTCCTCCCTATCAAAAAACAAGGAATGCATACAAATGGCATCTCTACATCATCTATATCCCATGGCTCGTAATCAAGATATGGTCGCCATACCACTGCATCCATATCATCTAGAAGTCATCTACAGTAATCCACCTTGCCCAGCTTGGGCTGGACAAGGAACATAGCATACGTATATACATAGGGTCTGCCTAGAGGCCTAACTTTGGGGCACGTCGATCTCGTCACAACAAGATGCTCCCATGCCCAGATCTACAGCAATGTCACACCACACGACAAACTGGAAGCACCCCTGTACACCACCTGATGCAAATCATGATATAGATGTGCTAACATACAACTCCCCCATGCGTATCTATGCGGCTGTACCAACATCTGTTCCAAAATCCTGCACCATCCCACTGATAATCCCTTTGACCAGCGATCTAGACAAAGGAAACCTCCAATGAACGCACCCAAAACTATAGGCAAGGCTATATACCCTCGAAAGTTAGCCCATGGTACCCAGTACCAAGCTATATGTGCATCACCATACACCCATCTCAAAGCATTTGTACCCCCGAGCTCCTTGCGATCATAGAACACAATGACACCAACCACTGGGATACCTAAAATCTTGTATACATCCTCCGGAGTCACTGTCACCTCACTAGTCGACATATGAAAGGTGTTGTGCTCCGAATGCCATCGCTTTGCCAGTGCTGTCAACAATCATCTGTTGACCCGAATCGGCGGCATAGCCATCAAGGATCTCAAACCACATGTATCTATCAAAGCTACGTTAGCAGGTGTCAACTCGAGCATCCTATCCCATCCCGCCGAGTGCCGCTCTCTAATCTGGAGGTTTTTGAAAACCGCTTATTTTCATCACAAGGATAATTAATCAAAATCATACCAATCATTCAACCAAAATTAATTAGACTCATATCTATCAGTGACCTATATCAAGTGAACTATATCAGTGAACTATATCAGACCCATATCAATAACTCGTATCAATGCATCATATCAATGACCCATATCACACAATCAATCCTATCAGGCAAACCAATACACAATCTATCTAGCTGGATACCATATCAAATTTGCTCTACCATCATTTACTATTTGCTTTCTATTGCAGAAAGAAAATTTATCAGAAGTCATATCAATCATTTATCTGACATTTACTCTTTGTTTTTCATTCATGAGAAGCAAAGTTATCAGTTCAATCAATCAATCAATTTACTCTTTGTTTTCTATTTTGGGGAAACAAAGTTCACTCAAAACATCAAATTTTCCATCATTTCTATCCATATCAGCATGATGGCATAACAATTTACCTATCTGTTGACTAAGGAAGCAATATATCTCATCATTTTCACATTCCTATCATCACATCATCAATTTTGCCTATTTTTACCATATGCACTACTCTGTGGCCTCTATGCGCTAAAACCCAAATGCGCTACTCTGTGGACTCTATGCGCTAAAACCCATATGCGTCGTTCTTTTTACTGGATGCGCTCAAACAGATCCCCTATGCGTGATTTCCCTATATGCGCTACTTTAATCTATCTAAGCGCTACTTTAATCACTGGTTGCGCTATTTCCCTATATGCACTACTATTTTTCCTATATGCGCTTTACTCCTAAATTTTCCTATCATACCCTATATGCGCTACTATTTTTATCGAAAGCGCTATATTGGTTTCATACTAAACATGGCCATCTCTAACCTATATGCACTACTGTTTTCATCGAAAGCGCTATATTGGGTTCGTGCTACACATGTAATATCTACCCTATATGCGCTATTGTTTTCATCGTATGCGCTACAACATTCATCGAAAGCACTAAAATGTCATTTTCAAACCCAAAATCCACAGAATAATAGTAAATTTTGATTCCAAAACGTAAAAATTTGAAAGCACAAGCAGTTAGATCAACTCACCAGTGGTCCATACGCAACTGGCCTCTGGTATCAGCGAGATCTCTCAAATTGGTGGTGATGATAGGGAATCTCCATGTCGCGAGATCACTCTCAGAGTTACAGTATTCACCAAGTCAAAAAGTGCAAATGACGTGTCTCTTTCTACTTTTTTACCTTTTAAAGGCCAAACAAGGGTAAGTTTGTTGTCTTTTGACTTTATTTTCAAAATGGGACATTTCTTTTCCATCATTTGTCGAGAGCTAAATCACTCTCTCTATCATCCGTGATTTACCTCCTGAGGGGGCATCATTAGTAGCAACATCGAAATCATATCAGGGGCAAAAATCTTATTTTCTTTGAAGCAATGCGTTTTACACATCACTTCAAAGAGGGGAAAAATGTATGCATATAAAAATGGTCATGATTAAGCTTGTTAATTAATTAAATATAAATTATTTAATTAATTCTCCTAAAGTCATCTACATATAAATAAATTTAATTATTTATTTATATTGTTCATTCTTATGATTCTTCTACATTAATTAAATAAATAACTTTATTTAATTAATTATCACCTTCCACATTCCCCTTAATTAAATTAAATAAATTTTCATAATTTATTTATATTTGATTATCATATTATTCTAAAAGTTGAATATTTAAATTCAAAAATGGAATATTCTCTTCATCCCATAATTAAATTAAATATTAAATATTTAATTTAATATTTTCTTCTCGCTCCACAAATAATTAAATATTTTTAAAATATTTAATTACACTCCAAATTCACTTCTAAAACATAATTAAATATAATTATGTGAGTTTCTATATTCATCTTCACTTACAAATTAAATAAATTTATTTTATTTAATTGTAAACTCATTCTAAACTTACTCTTCAAAATGGCAATTTCCCTTTGGATCTCAATGACGAAAATTGAAGGAAAAGGGAAACCTTCTATCTCCCTCTCAAACTTACGAAAATCTTCCACCATCCATTCTAACAAGCTTAATCTAGGCTGTTAATCAAATCAGCCAATTGAATCCTTTCATAAACTCTATAAATGTCAGTGCAAATCCAAGCTTTGGTTACACACGCATACACATGACGAATGCACAAACATACACGCAATCAACTTATGCACTCACATCCTTTTAGCATCACAAAAATATTTTCATCTTAGCATAGTCTTGCATTGAGCATAATATGCATTTTTATTTACATTTCGTTCTTCAGCTGTCTATTTTGTTGAGCTTGATCTACTGAATTTGAGAGCAATTGGAAACAACAAAATGCTGGAGTTAGAGAGAAATAGGACGACTTCGGGGAAGCTGCAGTAACAGTTTGTTCATTCTGTTTTCCTTTTCAGTTTTCTTGATGTAATGTTTTATTAATATGTTTTTGAATTCGTTTATACATTGATACATTTTTCATACACACAAATTAAATAAGAATTTATTCAATTTTAGAAAGAGGATAACTTAATTAGTGACATAATCAAATAATATTTATTTAATTAATCAAGATTGAATAAAGGAAAAAATGAATTAATTAAATAATTAAAGTTATTTAATTAATAGAGGAATAAAGGTTAAGATGAATTAATTAAATAATGAGAGTTATTTAATTAATAGAGAACAAATGACTTTAGAAAATAATTAAATAATTAACATTATTTAATTATGACAATGTTGATGAATTATGACAAAATTGAAGTTGCAGGCCTAGACCAATTTTCAGTGTCTATAGATAATGTGAAACAATTTGATGAATTTTAAGATTTTGTTGACTGCAAGACCTTTTGATCTGTGTAGAGCAGCCAAATGATGCAAATAAAAGTGAGGGTGATGTTAGTCAATGTGAAATTGAATATGGGTCCTTCTTTGTTGATTCTTCTTATCTTCAAAGTGTGAACATGGACATGTTTTCATTTAATGAGGAGAGCATTTATGTGGAAGAGAACAAGGACATTTGTTCAATTGTCAATAAATAACATTTAGATCATGAATTTATGAATATGTGCCCATCTTATGATACCCAATTCAAGGATGCTCCTGAATATGTATTCTTTACTTTTGATACATTTGGGGGTTGTTTGCATGGCATACACAAAAGTCTTTATGGAGGTTTTCAGTTTGATATGCAAACTGAATGTGATGTCGAAGTTGGTGGTGTTAATGATCAAATGGAATATGAGTGTTTCACCTTTAGAATTCAATTAAAGAAGCTTGTACTAGAGCAGGCTGATGAACAGGGTAGTTTTGGAAATATGGCATATGGGGTTGATTGTGTTAATCCCAATGGAGATGATTGTTTGGAAATACTTGGTAGAAATATTGATCCATTACAGACAGTTGAGGATAAAGTCTTTGATAGAGGTAAGAGTTGGTTCGAATTCTTTGGGGGCCTTGGGCCACCAATTTGAAGATTGAAGCCTATGGAATTTGCATGAGGTAGGCTTAATGGTCTATACATATGTAGATGGCTTCTAAAATGAAAAGGAAGGAAACAATGTATATAGTTATGTAAATATTGTATATAGGCTTGGTTTGTTTACTTTTGGTTGTGTCTACTTGCCTAGTCCTAGCAAGCTCCCAGTTTTTTTTCCTTCCTTGATGGTTTGCTTCAACCTAGAGATATGAATTCTCGCCATACCCACAAGGGGTATGCATAAATTTTGGAAGAAATTTGAGTAGGTTCTTGTTTTGGTCATGATCCTGAGCTTTTGTGTCCAAGGGTAGGGTTTAGGGTTTTGTCGAAAAGCCCTCGTTTCACAATTTCTAGGCTTAAACCCTTAGGAATTCCTTTTCCTTGTTGACCTATCATACCCAGTTTCTGGTCACTTAAGTTGCAACTCGAGCCATTAATTTTTTTTTCTCACTGGCCCTTTTGTCTAGGTCTACTGGTTACCAAATTCCTTCCTATCATTTTAATTTTCCCATGGTCGCGCTAAATATTTCATATAAAAAAAAGACTTAATTATTAAGTCTTTGCTCTCGAGGGTTAAGTTTCATCGACCTAGTCGTGGCCCCATTTTTAAAACTAACTTTATTGCATGTGCAAGTTAAATGACCATTCGATCTCAGGATTTGATCTGGAATGTTCCTCGCCAACCCTATGCAAATAAAATAATAGTTTCTCAAAAGCCACGGGGTTAGCAGGCACTGGACGCATGTCTCGTTGTAGGTGTGGGGCCCAATCTCCACTATCATGCTCAAAATTGTGAAGCTTCCAAATTGATGGTTGAGAAGGAGTGATGGGAGTTAATCTCAGTCATTCCCTGTCAACTCCACACAAATAAAATAATGCTTTATTCAAAGTCACAGGTTCAATGGGCTTGTGACACATGTATCTTTTCTTGTGCCTGGAAGATGATGGTAGAGACTGGGGACGAATGAGTTGGAATCTAGCTATCCCAATGTCATTGGATGAAGGATTGGTGAGCAATAGCAGATGAAATTCAAAACTTGTTGACTCAATCTGAGTCATTCGATTCACCACTTCACCAGGAGATCAATGACTATTGTTTAAAGCCAAAGATATGAACATGATAGTCATTTTGCTTTGTGGAAGCAAGCATTAATGGTAGAGTATGGTTGCAGGATTAACCAAATTTGATCCTGATACGTATGAATGATTACTCTCTTGTAATCATTGAAGATGATACATAGATTTTCATGCACTTGGGAGATTAATGATCATGATGTAAGGGCCAACGGTTGATTGTCTTCTCATTCATGTGGGTTTTCACTGAGCATTGATGATCAACATGCTCAAGCTACTTGTTAAATGGGAGTTGATAGCCTTTGTATTTTCACCATTGCAACTAGAAGCTAAAAATTTCTAAGTTCGTGAAGAGAGTGGTGATAATTTTATATTTTGCAATCTTCTCTAGAAACTAGTGAAGGGTCAACTTGTGATTGTGAAGTCTTATCACTCTCAGCCTATTTATAGTGAAAATGAGTAAGTCCATTGTTTCTGCTTCCTCAGTACGAAGATCTCGAAGGCTCAGCTTACAGGAGTCACAAGATGATGCTCCAAAGAATGAGCAAAACATGCTTGAAGTTTAACTCCAAAGAAGGAGGACAAGAAATGTTCACATGGTAAGAAATCAGTGTAGGTTAGTGTGAAGGGAAACTATTAGTTGAGGAGCTGAGTTGTCATAGGAGAAATAGTTGAGCATAAAGAAAAGGAGCCTGCATGGTTTGTAAGAGAGGAAAGGAGGAATATTAAGTATAATCAAGCTTATCTGGGACAACATAGTTCTCCCATTGAAATCTCGAATGGCCCCTTAGATAGTATGGCTGAAATTGAATTAGGCTACCGCTATTACTTACTTGCCATGGGTAATATGAAAGAAACTGATGAAGATGAAAGGGTGGTTCTTCCAACCTCTACAAGGACACAAAGTGGGCATTTGTATTCTAGTTCTGAATGAGTAGGATGGTATCTGGGTCTTGGTTTTTGCTTTTTGGTGGCAACAATGCCTTGTAGTTTTGTGTCCTTTGTGCTGACTTGGGTTCCTTTGGGTCGATTTCATGAAGAATTTGTTTGTGGACATGGAATAGGGAGGCTCGACAATAGCTAAAGCTGATTTTGGTGGTATCAGCTGGTTTATCTTCGACAAATGGTGTGAGATTTTGTTTTCCCTATTCTGCAAATGATTATGTATAACCGCTTGGGAAATATCTCAAATACAAATGAAATTAATTTTGAAATGAAATGTAATTGTAATTGATCCAGTTGCTTATTGCTCCCTTGTTCTATAAAAGGGATTTCAGGGCTCATTACGGGAGGTTCAAATTTTGAGTCTTAGAGTGGTCTGGGTGAGAAGTTAAGCTCAGAGGAAGCATATTGTAAAAAAAATACTAATGAATAGAATAGTGAGAAGTCTAGGGTATGAGTCATGTATATAATGATCTCAAAATAGTTTTATAGAAGCCGCAGATATGGAAGGAAATCTTAGTTCTAAAACGTATACTCTCCTATGTAATTCTCTTGAAAATTATAAATGAAATGGTCAATGATATTTTTGTTTATCTTTAGTTGTTTCAATTGAATGTGTGGGTTTATTTGTACTTCAAATCAAGGAATTGATCAAATGCTAGAATAAGGTCATAGGTTTGGGAGGAAAGAGCATAGTATTTGGTAAGAAGTTATGCTATAGACGCAGTGAGTTGAATACTACAAATTAGTATGACAATAGTCCAACAATTTTTGAGTTAAATGGCTAATATATTACTAGTTGTTGCAAATTTGACTCCATTTTCCCAATAGACGAAGCATTGGTCTTTTCATTAGGTTATCTTAAAGATAAATGAGTTTGTAATGAACCTAGCTAGGGATTCAGAGTGAGAATGAAAATCAATTAAAAAATTTCAATTAAAATGTATGAATATGAAGTGTTGTCAAATTCCTAGCAATAGATAGTAATTTGTTCAAAGGCCCGCAAAATATTTAATGAATAATGTCTACTTGCACTTAATAGGAATTTATTTGTGCATATAAGTGTTCTAAATTAAATAAATATTCCATGAACATAACAAGGAACACCCTCCTAGGTATCATAGAACCTAATGAGTAGGAGTAAGGGCCAAAAAATCCTTACTCGTTCGTTGGTCAATAGCTTTGAAAATTCTTGAGCATAAGGGTTGGATACCCTTTAAAGGATTTCAAGGTTTTGCAGGAAGAAACACCAACACACTAAACTTTGATGTGTTCTTCATCCAATTTAACACTTGCACCTTCAAATATCTTCTTTAGCCTTTTTTTGTAGAAATGGTAAGCCTTTCTTCTTGTAGAGTATCCAAGGAAGATTCCTTCATCAGATCTTGCATTAAACTTTGCTAAGTTTTCTTCATCGCTTTTGATTTAGAAGTTGCTTCCAAATACTCTAAAATGTTTCATAGTAGGAGGTTTACCATACCATAACTCATAGGGATTCTTTGAACTATTTACTCTTGCTTGACCTTTGTTAAGAATGTAGACTACAGTATGAATTGATTCTCTCCAATAGATATCCAATAGATTTTCTTCCTTCCTCATATTACTTACTGCTTCTAGAATTGTCCTATTCTTCCTCTCCACAACTCCATTTTGTTGAGATGTCCTAAGAGCTAAAAAATGTCTCTTTATCCCATGAACTTCATAAAACTATTAATATCATTTGAAGAAAACTCACCACCTTTTTTAGATCTTAAGCACTTGATTTTCTGATCCATTTCATTCTCAACCATATGTAAATGATTTAAACTTATCCAAATCTTCTGATTTTTCTTTGAGAAATGTCACCCAAGTCATTCTAGAATAATCATCAATCAACTTAAAATATTTTTCACCTTGATAGATTCTTATTCTAGTGGGTCCACATAGATTTGTATGTACCAAATCCAAAGGACCTATGCTAGAGTATTCTTTAGTCTTGAACCTCTTCTTTGTCTACTTTCCAAATTGACATTTTTTTCAAATTGCATTGATAGGATTTATAATCTTTGGAAGATCTCTCACAACACTAGTAGAACTAATTTTAACTAGGTTATCAAAATTGATGTGACCCATTCTTCTATGCCATAGCCAACTTTCATTGATTTGAGACATAAAGAACTTAACACCACCACCTTTGAGCTGATAAACATTACCTTTTGTCCTTGTTCCTATATTAACCAAATTATTAGAGCTTCCTTTTCTAATTTCACAACCATCATCTTGGAACACCAAACTTTATCCTCTACTATACATTTTTCCTACAATTAGAATATTATGTCATAGACCCTTAATATAAATAACATCATTTGTTTTATGCTTGCCATCAAAACTAATTGAAACTTTTCCATATATCATAGCAGATGTATCATTACCAAACTTAAAAAGACCACCATCATACTTATGAAGTTTAAAAAACTTACTCTTATCACCTATCATATTATTTGAGCATCCACCATCAATTATCCAACAATTCCTCTCCTCTCTTGCATGAAAGATAGTCACCATAGTTCCTTCAATGTTATGACCTATTTCTGGAGCACTTTCCTTCACACATCTCTTAGGATTAGTAGAATTAGTTCCAACATTTAGAGCCATGAACAATAATTCATCATTGACATCATCAGATACACCATTATCATTTTCAACATAATAACTCTTCTTGACAAATTTTCCTTTATGATCCTTATGTTTTTCATTTTGTAACTTTGACTGGACATTTAGAAGCATAATGACCTATCTTTTTGCAATTGAAATATTTAAATGGTAACTTACCTTTTTATTTTACAGTGCCCTTCTTTAGTCTCTTTACAAAATTTGCTTCCACCTCATCAAGATCATCGAGATCTAATTCATCATCCTTCTCTACCTTGGTAACTTTATAAGAAGTTTCTTTAATTGTAGCATCTTTACCAAACTCTCTCAATTGAAAGAAATTAAAGAACCAAACATGTGAGATCTAGAATAAATATCCAAATTATGAGCTTCCTAAATAGCATAATCTTTGGAACTCTAAGATTTAGGAAGATTTCTCAATACCTTTTTCACAGCTTCACTTTCTTCTAGCTTACCACCAAGACCATTGATGGCATTAGCAACTTCATCCACTCTGAGTATGTGGGTAATAATGTCTTTATCTTTAGACATCCTTAGGGTTTCAAAATTTACTTTGAAGTTTTGCATCTTCACTTGCTTGACTTTTTCATCTCCTTCATAAATGCTCTGTAACTTTGTCTAGATCTCTTTAGCAATTTTGAGACTTATCACTTTTCCTAGTTTAGAATAAAAAAGACCACTTAGTATAGCATTTTTTTATTTTCCATTGTTCTCATAATCCTTGATTTTATCATCACTAGTTAGACCAACAGAAGGCATAGTATATCCAATTTCAACTGCCCTCTAAACACCAAACCCTAGAGAAACAAGAAAGGATTCCATCTTGGCTTTCCAATAAGCATAATTCATTCCATGAAGCATAGGAGCTTTGAAACCCTTCTTGTGCACCATATGGATCTAGCTTAAGTGGTTAAGATTTCTCCAAGGAACCACAACTTTGATATTAATTGTTAGGTGCACAAGAAAACTAAGAGGGGGGATTAATCAATTATACATTAAAACTTCAATCCCTCATTAAATTTCAAACCCTTACTAACATTTAAAACGTCATTAAGCATTAGTCGAATGCAAACATATGAAATATCAATGCAAACACAACCAAACACAACAGTACATCATAATTACATGGAAAACTCTAAGCAGGGAAAAACCACAATGAGAATTAGCTCACATATATATGAATAACAACACTAAATACAACTCAGCTTACTACCTATATAAAAGAAAAAAAGATCACTACCTAAAGGACTCACTATCTAGAAGAAAAAGGAAAGAAGAATACTACTACAAAGAGATTCACTATCTCAATGAAACATGAGAAATCCACCACTACAAATTTGCACCATTAACAACCTTTGGCTCACTGCCTATAGCAACTTTAGGAACACTCAAAATGTAGAAACCTTATACTAATTGCATCTAGAGTCATAGACATTAATCTCACACTCAAATCACACAATTGATCACATTTATATTATCACATACTCACACACTATATCCAACAATTTACCTTGCATTAATACCATTTGTAGCCTAAACAATCTTAATTAGGTCTGCCTTAGTGAAACATATGTACCTCAAACATGCAACCCCAAAATAGGTGGGCACCAAACACTTATATTGCAGAAATAAGTGAAGGTAGAACATTATAAGGTTTAATAAGGACCCAAACATACATTGGCATGCTTCTCCATACTTCCATAAACAACAAACAAACTCCATAATTAGTGCGCTAGCATTCCATGTCGACCAGACATGCACTAACACTAACAAGCGACTACATACATGCCTCTCTAGGTACGAAAACAACATGTAGACCACAAAGAAACACTTCACAATATCCACACAACATCCCAAAATATTCCAGCATCATTAGAATATTTTTGTAACACTGTGACAACCACCTATAATTAAGAACACCATCATTCTATGCAACTAGACATATTGCCATCTAGAACACAACTTATGAATCCAAAATTGTGGAATACATGAAAACTAGAAACTTCAACGGAAGGAACTTATAAACAATATGAGAATTCTCACAAATTTACAAGATAGTAAACCACAATATGGAGAAATGTGAAGCAATCTCCTTTCTTCTAGATAAGGCTTCTTCACAAACACACTGTCAAACACATCTTCCACTATAGAATGATCCAGAACCTAAAACTCTAGATATAACATCTCTAAACACCTTTGGTCATCAAGTCCACACCACATACACATATGTTCAACCATGAAGAAATTCAGAGCACAATATTGAACACACCTATTTTGCACTACACACTCATTCAATTTTCTCAAAAGCACTTGGAAACCAAGTGAACTAGTTTCATTAGTAACACCTAATAAACACTACAAAACCTTCTCATCATGACTACACTAGAATTTGACATCAATGTGATATCAAACCACAACACATCCACACTTGACACTGATGACAACACTACCAACAATCTCCAACAATCTCCCCTACTATATTGGAGGTTGACATCAGTGACAATGCCAACAATTTCTCAACACCTTTCCCCCAAAGTGTAGGGACAAAGAGGAGCCAAAAATGCATGATAATATGCTACCCAACTCAAAAAGATGATTTTCATAGAATCTAATGCATGTGGTAGTGAGAATAATTAATGCTAGACAACTATCACATGACAAGGAGAAAAATAAACAATTGTTAATTTATCATGCGGTCATATTGAGCCACATAAGGATAAAATTCTCTCAATAGCTTCTTTAAAGTGTGGCATTCATCAGTGAGATGCCCAAGTGTTCTATGGCATGCACAATAAGTATTTTTTGTTCTCTTTCCTTTCTTACCTTATTGTTCATGGATAGGTGGTAATGTAATGAGTCCTTGGTTGAGAAATGTTTGTAAGGCTTGTTGAGTTTTGGTTATAGTATGTAGGAAAGGTAACTTCTTAAGTTTATAAGGATTATTTTTCTTACTTGGTTGAATGATTGTTTGATGTGAAGGTGGAGGATCATGGTAACCTATTCCCTTATTATCTTATGATGGTGTTTTTTCCAAAAGGTTATGGATTCATGCTCGTTCTTTATGTCACATCCTTTTTTTATATCAAAATCCTAAATCCTTGCTCATAATAATGCTCTAGGTTGATGGGTGTGCTAGTGAATGTGCCCTCATAAGATGGAGGGGCATGAATAGGTATTTTTTCATTGTGAGTGTGGTCCATAAATTCTTCCATGGTCATTGGTTGAGGTATGTCTTGTGATTTGATTTTAGGATGTAAAAGGTTGAATATGTCAAGTGGTGGAATTGTGGGAGGTGTTGGTTGTTGACATGGGTTATTAAGCCATTGCATTGACAGATAAAAGGAGGAGTTATTTTTAAGGTTACCCAAGGAGTTTTATATGAACTCTTGTATCCTCTCTTCATATTTTCCCAAGATATCTATCTCATGAGGATATACATTGGGAGGTGAAGGACCATGAATGTTTATATTAGAATTAGGATCATCACCAAAAGCACAACTTGAAACATCAACTAGAGATTTCAAGGACATCCAAAATTTTACCAAAACACCCATAATGAGATTTTTGCAATAAGGTTCAAGTTGTTAAAAAGAAGGTGAAAGGAACTCAAATGGCAACCCTGGACATAGGTTCTTGAGAGTATTCTTTCAAAAAAAATTATTGATGCCCAGATAATAAGACAAAGTCACCCAAGGGAGTCTAGGTCCTAATTTAGGATTATGAAAGTTCCAAGTTTGAATGTGTATTACACTACTTAAGGATTGTGACTCTACTTGCAAATAGCTCTAACAATAAATAATTTTTTATAATTTTCTTAATGTATCTCAATTTGATTCAAAATCTAAGTATGTAATGATAGTGATGATGTTAAACAAGTGTGAATGTAAATTTTAGATCTAAAATGTAATAATTAATTACTTGCAAGATACAAAGACCTAAAAATGATGACTTTTGAATATGAATTTTGACCCTAAAAAATGTACTTTCTTTCACCAAATGAACTAAGTGTAAAATGCTTTAGAATATGCAGTTATGAATTTCAAACTAAGATCTGCAAGTATGAAAAAACTGAGCAAACATAGATAGAAGTGTGAAAAAGACTATTGATGCACATGTACGAGGAAAGGATCGACCAAGGGCATCTGAGTCCTTTCTCAAGGTTTTGAAAACTAGAAAACTGAATGTCTAAGTTGTTATTTATGTTGGTGCAATTAATCATTTAATTACACTTTATTAAGTTTACTTAGGTAATAATTAGTTTACTTAGTTAATAAGTAAGCTTTATTTAGTTGAGTTGATTTTAGGTCAACATTAGGGTTATGCATACATTGATTTTATAAAGTAATTTATCCCTTTTAATTTCTCAATTCCTCAGTAATATTCATTTGCACATCCTCATGCAAATTTCTCTGCTTTTTCTGGTTTGCATGTCTGATCTTGGTTTCTAACATGGTATCAGAGCCTTGATTTGCAACCCCTTCTCAATTTGTTGTAGATCATGTTCGGGGTTCCTCGAGGCTTTCATGCCTTGAGATCATTTATGAAGGGTTTTGGATCAAATCGAGCATCTCCATTGGATTCATAGTGCTGGAAAAATTTAGGATTAGCTTTTATTTCATTGATTTTCATCACTGTTTTCCAGATCTGCAAGGGTTTCAAGCTCGGTGATTTTTTTGAAGATCTAGGGGTAGCCAATTTTTTGGGGCACTTTGGGCTCAAACAGAGGTCACTATCGTGTTTGTAGTGGCCAAAAACCCTAAGAACACCTGTTGTTTGGTCAATTTTGGAGTAGTTGATTTGGGAGGAAAAAAAATTTGCTAGGGAGGTCATACGGCTTCCCCAACATGCATTCTGAGGCACAAAAATAAATAAATAAAATAAAATTAAAAACATGCCTTAAATTCTACATTGCTAGTGTTTTTCCGAGTGTCACCCAACAGCCACCTAGCGACCACCAGGAAGCCACCCACCTGCAACCTCTCCACCATACCGCCACTGACTAGCCCCCACAGGCTTAAAATCTCAGCCGGCGGTCCTTTGGAGGACCAAACGCTCAACGCCCAGACCCCAGCCCCAACCGCTAGCCACAGGTCCTTTGGAGGACTAGGTGCTCAGTGCCTAGCCCAAGTGGCCTCCTAGTACCTTCAAAGATCATATTGATGACCAAGGGCTCTGCCCCAACCCCCTACCCGCCAGCCCCTAGTCCCACACAGGACCAGGGGCCTATTTGTTTTAGCGCCCTGGGCTGCCTATAGGCCAAATTGGGCCTTTTGGAGCAACTTTCACAAAAATGGGCATAACTTTTGCATACGGTGTTTTTTTGCAAACAAGATACCATTGGAAAGCTGATTCCAAGCCCGATCCTGTGGTGAAGGTAATTTTTTATGTTTTTGTTTCAGATTTATTTTTCAGGCCTTTGAACTCAGATGAAATAATTTTCGCTTGGAGGGCATATCTTTTGACTCGGTTATCCTTTTTTCACCATTCTCATGGCATCAGAAAGATGATTCAATACTCTATAGAGATCTGAGGTCTTTTTTTATCAGGGAGGTAGATGTGAACATTGGTTTGTGCATGCACTCTGTAGACACCCAAAATTGTCCTCTTGCAACACCTGTCTGACATTTCATCATTTAGGCATCTTGTAGCATGTTTTGCCCTAGATACCCATGTCATCGTCTAATTAGTTAAATAAATCATATTTATTTTACTAATTTCATTTATCCTTCCTCTAATGTTAATTAAATAATTATTATTTAATTAATTAAATCTCTAATGTTAATTAAATAATTTATATTATTTAATTAATGAAATCATAAATTCAACGTTAATTAAATAAATCCAAAATTTATTTAATTAATAAAATCCTAAAGAGATCTTCTCGCTTTCTTTCCAAAACTGAACTCGTGTGCATCTAATTAATTTATTTAATTAGATAATTCATCGATTATCCTTCTCATCTTTTTTGAGATTTATTTCCTTAAAACAAGAAATGAGATCTTTCCATCTTTTTTGAAATCTTATCTCATCTCGTTGTATTTCCTCTTTTGTCAAAAATCAAATCATTGTTGAATCTTGTCAAATCTTATCTTCGTCAATGTCACAACTCTATAAATACGACCTCTCATAATCCATTTAGGGGGGTTGATTCGTCTAGCACCCAGACTCTGTCAAAATTAGTCTTCTGTCTTTATCTATCATTCTTTCTATTTGTCATTGTCATCGTCAAGTCGTTATGCTGCAGGAATGAGCACTCAACATTTCTCCATTGTCAACCCTTCAAAATCTCGCATTCTCATGCAGGTGGAGAAGAGCAATGGAGATAAATCAAGTTGATGCAGAGATCGGTTTTCCTTTGTGCTGTTTATTGTGATTTTCGTATTAATTCATAATCTATTGTGCTTGATAGGTTAATTAATTCATTGTTTTCATTAAACATTAAATCTGATTTTTACCCTATCTACATTTGGTGAACCCCTTGAGTAGAGATAGCAATTCTTGGGATGTCACTACCCAAAGAATCTGAATTTGGTGTGCTCAAATGACGTTAATGAGCCATGGAGGGGAGCTAATGCCACCAAAATTCTAAGCTATCCGCTCTCAAGAAGGAAAGGTGTTTATCACCAATCTGGGGTATAAAGGTGGGCTATACCAAGTATACAAACCCTTGGCCTATTGGCCTTTTAGGATTGTACTTGTCTCATGTGTGCTTGGTTACACCAAAAAATTGTGCTTGTCAAGTGTTTTCTAGATTACTCAAACAATATACACAACATTCACAAATCTGGACAAAAACAATCGACCGTGGACAACTCAAACTTTTCAACAAGGCATTAGAAAACAATCTCAGTCCTCATTTTGAACTTAGACTTGGTATTGTCCATCATAGTCCTCATTTGGTATCTAGACTTGGCATTGGTCATTTTCCTTAGTCAACATCTTCATTTTCACCTTAGCATTTGGCATCCTTTCTTGACCAATTTTATCACCTTGCATTAGTCATTTCCCTTAGAAAAACATCATTATCACTCTGCATTTAACAACATCATGACATCCACCACCTTGTCTCCCCTTCACCAAGATATGGGTAGGCTTGCTAGTAAAATCAAATACGAATTACTCTGTAGAGGTCAATACCAAGAAGCCTCAGACTTTAGGAGACAATTTATCCAAGCCAAAAATCAATGTCCTTCGTACCAACAACCCATCAGTCCTAGTCCTCCGTCCATCTACCCTCACTACCAAAATTCACTTAACACAAATCCTGCCATTAATTCACAACAAATGTCTAGTTATCACCCTTATCCTAACTTTGACAAGGGAAGTCAATTGTCCACTAGTCCATTCCATGTCTCCCCATCATATGCTAGTCCTTCACCTATTAATCCCGTCCAAGTCTGCATCCCTTATCAATCATCTACCAACTCATGTCAAGTCCCCACATCATACCATACCGATCCGGTCCAAGTCTCCATGTCCTCTTTCAATCAACCTTATACCAATCCAGTCGAAGTCTCCATGTCATATCCTTGTCCTTCAACAGTTAATCCAGTCCAAGACTCCATGACATATCCAGTCCAAGACTCCATGTCCTATCTTTGTCCCTCACATGCTAGTCCAGTCCAAGTCCCCATGTCATACCCTTATCCTTCACATACTAGTCCAATGCAAGTACCCATGTCATATACTAGTCCTTCACATACTAGTCCAGTCCAAGTTCCCACGTCCTATCCTAATCCTTTGGTCATTAATCCTTTTCAAGTCATCCCCTCACAAGCCACATCTAGTCATGAAAATTTTGTCATTGCTCAAAGTCAAATCCCATTGTCTAAACTTGAGGATACATGTCAAAATGAAAGCCCAAAGCATAACCTTATAATGTCACCCTCATGTCAAGAACAAGGTAGTCCATCCCATGACCCTATCTTAAACTCCATTCAGGGGGTCCTTCAAGACAATCATGACATCCAAAACACACCTATCCATGACAACCCCATCTTTGAACAAGACCCTACCATTGACCAAGAAGTCCAAATCCATGACAACCCCATCTTTGACCAAGACCCTATTGTTGACCAAGAAGTCCCAAATGATCCACTCCTTGACTTTTACGCCATTCATGATCAAACACTTTCCAATCCTATACAGGCTTGAATAGTTTCCAAAATGAGACACTTGCCTCCATTACACACATAGACGATATTCCTCAAGCACAAGAGTATTCCAATATGGACATATTTGAAAATGATCAAGCTATAGCTAAATTTATAGGAATCTATAACACTGACCATCATGATGGCTTCGACATTGACTTGGAAGTACCAACAGAATCGTCTGAACCTGACATGTCACAAGATCAGGCCAAAGATATCAGTCAGGAATATGTCCAACATGACAATGAAGCTAAGACACTTTATCAACTGGGTCATCCAGTATCCACATACCTAATGATGGGTTAGCATCTTGCTTTCAAAACAACAAATACCCCATCGCAAATAGAATCTTTCAAAGCATGCAATATCAAGGCAAAGGACTAGGCATACATGAGCAAGGCATTCTTGAACCAATACAACTTCAGGCAAATTACAGACATCAAGGTCTTGGGTATTCTTCCAGCAAATCAAACGATGTTAGTGGTACCTCCTCGATACTGGGGGCAACCTTATCAGATGCAAACATTAAAATGGAATCCATGAGAAATCCTTGTCATAAGATTGCTGCCAACACCCCTCCACCCACACCATGAACCGTCATTTCATCATAAATAAACCTCCCCTTTGGAACCAACAAAAACAAAAGTCTTACAAGTCAAAAGATCAAAATCAAATGTCAAAGGCCATTGAATCAAACAAAAGGACAAGTGGACAAATGAAATTAAAATGGATCCCAAAGAAAGATGGATCAAACAAAGACACCAAGTCAAATACAAAAGTCAATCACAATGTGGAGCCACAAGACAAGAGGACTCCCACATATAACACATGTCCACCTCCTTCAAAATGGTCATCAATCAAGACATATAAAAGTGTTGGTTCCAAACACCATCCCTCCAAAATCCGTCATCCACCATCCCAAGTTTGGAAAATAAAAAGTGATTCGTCCAAATGTCCAAACAACCTTTCCACATCTACCATCATTTGTCATAATCCTACATCTCGCCTAAAGTCCAAAAATCCTACGTCACAAATCCGTCACATCATGCAGCAACTCTTTACCACAAGGACTCTCATGGCACTCTATTGCGATGTGCGTATTTTGATAAGGCCAACTCTAGTATTAGAAAGGATCACAATGACATCGATCAGTTGTATACAAGTGCTACGATCCTGACAAGACAACTCCTTAGCAAGGTCATTATTGGCATATCATGGCACCAGTCTCTACATCGGCACCATCAGTGGATTCAGAACAGTCAGTTATCTAAAGCATCCAAGCTATCCACAAAATCAAAATACAAAAAAAAATTAAAAATTAAAAATTGTCACCCTGATGAAAACCTGGCAAATAGGCGTCTTGGTGACACCAAAAAAAATCAAAAAATCAAGAAAATAGTAAAGAGAAAAATGATTCATTCAATAGTGAAAACCTGGAAAATAGGCACTTTGGACAAGTACCATGGTGAAAACTTGGCAAACAGGTGCCATGCGTAATCAATCATTGCTCTGCCATCTACTATCACTTGGTCTAACTTGGCCTAGGATGAAAGGTATTTCTGCCATTATTCCGCAAAATCACCATCACATCTTACCCTACCTGTCCTAGTAGATAAATGATTGACATCAAGTCCTGACGACTATCCGTCTACCAAGTCAACAACATCCCGTCCATGTCCCTTGCAAATGGCTAAGTCTCAGACCTGACTGGGGGCATAAGGTTTATCATGAAATTGCAGTGGATGTCACACATGATCTTGACAAAAACATTGGCAAAAAGTCCTGAAAAAAGACAAAAACATTGGCAAAAAGTCCTGAAAAAAGACAAAAACATTGGCAAAAAGTCCTTAAAAAAGACAAAAACATTGGCAAATAGTCCTGAAGAAAGACCCAAAAACATCATAAAATGTCCTGAAAAAAGACAAAAAAATCATAAAATGTCCTGAACAAAGACCTAAAAATCAAAACATTCCAAAAGTCCAAAACAGTCAAAACATGTCAAAATTCAAAAAAAATCAAAACATTCCAAAAGTTCCAAAAAAATCAAAACATTCCAAAAGTCCAAAAAAATCAAAACATTCCAAAAGTCCAAAAAAAATCAAAACATTTCAAAATACAAAAAAATCAAAATATCCCCAAAAATACAAAAAAATCAAATAGCCAACAAAAATCCAAGCAATAATCCAAATGCAAGTCAATCCTTAATCCATACCAATCAAGTTGATCAATCTTGTCAAATTATCCAATCACATCCTTTGGTCTTAATCCTAATCTTGTTGTAAACCCAATCAATCAAAGTCAATCTATCAATTGTCAGTCATCCTTGTGTTGATCTAGGGATATGTCTTTCCCCACAATGACAACACTATCATCATTAGTCACCATCATCAATCAATCAGTCAATCAATCAACGGTTTACAACTTGATAGGGGCAATACCTTGTTTGTTTTTGTATCATTTGTGCATGCTTGCTTGCTTGCTTGTGTGTGTTATCATTTTATCTTGCATTTGTATCAAATCCATATCATTCCAGCTAATATTCATATCTTGTGTGTGTTGGAATATCTTTTTGCATTATCCTTTGCATCTAAGGTCACATAATACCTTTTGTGCATTATAACTTTAATGCTCTAAGTCTACTTCCTCATATGTCTAGACAAGGTTGTATTACGCTGGGGCACGAGACACATCGTCACCTTGGTCCTTATATCTTGGTGCATAACGTCTAGTGCTATATCAAACATCATGGTTGCTCATCTTTCATTGCAGCATAACGTATCATCGATTCCATCATCTTTAGTTCTTGACCCATCCCTTTCATTTCGAGAGTCTACCCGTGTTTGTCCAACCCGCCTATCCTCTCGAGGGGGCATCGTCATTCCATCATCATCCTACCTTTCTATCATTATCCATTTTTCTCTGTCCATACCTTAGTTTCTTTGAAAAGATGTTACTCAACACAAATCACATCATCTCGAACATCATCTCAAAGAGGGGCAAAATGTAGACACCCAAAATTGTCCTCTTGCAACACCTGTCTTGATATTTCATCATTTAGGCATCTTGTAGCATGTTTTTCCCTAGATACCCATGTCATCGTCTAATTAGTTAAATAAATCATATTTATTTTACTAATTTCATTTATCCCCTTCCTCTAATGTTAATTAAATAATTTATATTATTTAATTAATTAAATCATTTCTAATGTTAATTAAATAATTTATATTATTTAATTAATGAAATCATAAATTCAACGTTAATTAAATAAATCCAAATTTTATTTAATTAATAAAATCCTAAAGAGATCTTCTTGCTTTCTTTCCAAAACTGAACTCGTGTTCATCTAATTTATTTATTTAATTAGATAATTCATCGATTATCCTTCTCATCTTTTTCGAGATTTATTTCCTTAAAACAGGAAATGAGATCTTTCCATCTTTTTTGAAATCTTATCTCATCTCGTTGTATTTCCTCTTTTGTCAAAAATCAAATCATTGTTGAATCTTGTCAAATCTTATCTTCGTCAACATCACAACTCTATAAATACGGCCTCTCGCAATCCATTTAGGGGGGTTGATTCGTCTAGCACCCAGACTCTGTCAAAATCAGTCTTCTGTCTTTATCTATCATTCTTTCTATTTGTCATTGTCATCGTCAAGTCGTTATGCTGCAGGAATGAGCACTCAACATTCCTCCATTGTCAACCCTTCAAAATCTCACATTCTCATGCAGGTGGAGAAGAGCAATGGAGATAAATCGAGTTGATGCAGAGATCAGTTTGCCTTTGTGCTGTTTATTGTGATTTTCGTATTAGTTCATACTCTATTGTGCTTGATAGGTTAATTAGTTCATTGTTTTCATTAAACATTAAATCTGATTTTTACCCTATCTACACACTCTATTTTTGTTTTCATGCACTAGGTTTACATTTTCTCTTCAATTTATGCATGTTTTGCATGCTCTCCTTTTACAATCATGGGTTATTGTAATAAATGAACTTATATAAAGTTCCATCAGTGTGGTTTCATTGCATGCACTATGATCTCATCTTCATATTGATGACAACTCGCATGAGTTGTATCTAGATTCTGTAGTTTCTTTTGGCCACATCTTGCTCATAGCTTGACACATTTTGGTTTGCATCAATTCACATCTCAGATTGAGAGCTTATGGTTAATGATCCTGAATCCTCTCGAATTCACATCAGGCCACATCTCAGTTTGAGGGCATTTCATTTTATGGTTAATGTTCCAGAATCTTCATGGTACTTGCTCCTATGGATCAGTTTTAGTCATAGTTTGGCATGGGCATCAAGATACACATAGCTTCCAAATTATTTCATCATATCATTCCCTCTTATGGGGGGCATCATTTATTCATCTATTATTGCTTCATAGATTCTAGGGTTGTTCCAGTTTGTGAAGTTTTCTAGTGTTCCTTGGCATTGGGTCTACTGTTGCATTATCATGATTCCACTTGAGTCCTTCAGTGACTCTCATATGGTTTCTTGTAAATAGAGACATCTTTCCTTGCTTTCCAGATTCAGGATTCTAGTGTTACTCCAGCAGTGTTCTTCCAATGCTTCTTTGCAGCAAGTCATCTCATTGAGGGGGGGTTTTGTCCCACTTCATTTTCTCCTCTTTCCCATTCATTGCATTTGTACATGGGTACCTAACATGGCCTTGTAGTTGGGACCCATTCATGCATTCATCCTAGCATTAGGTGCATGCTTTTTTAGTCTCCCTAAGTTGCACTTAAGGGGGGGTGTTGGTGTAATTAATTATTTAATTACACTTTATTAAGTTTACTTAGGTAATAATTAGTTTACTTAATTAATAAGTAAGCTTTATTTAGTTGAGCTGATTTTAGGTCAACATGAGGGTTATGCATACATTGCTTTTATAAAGCAATTTATCCCTTGTAATTTCTCAATTCCTGAATATTATTTATTTGCACATCTTCATGCAATTTGTTCTTTTATTTTCTTTTCTCTTGTGGAAGGTATTTTCTGGTTTGCATGTCTGATCTTGGTTTCTAACAATTTAAGGTTGTTGTTCCTGTCTGCAAATAGGTTTCATAGTGACTATTTTTTCTAGAATTTTCTAATGTAATGCAAATGTAAATGTATTGTAATTTTGGAACAAAATGACACTTTTTTTAATGCAATTTCGAAATGAAAATCTGATTTAAATGACTGAAACACACCCTAATGAAAGCTATGATGTAATATTTTTAAATATTTATGACTTTTTATGATGCAAATATGAAATCATAAATGAGAAATGCAAGAAAAATGATGAAAAACCTAGGCCTAGGATTTGAAGTACTACCAAATCAAAAATCTATGATGTCAAATGTCAGGTTCACCAAAATGAAAATATGAAAAGGGGGATGAATGTTAAGTTTATTTCCTAAAACCTAAGATCAACTCCACTTTTCTGAGGGTTTCATTAGGATGTCAATCAACAAGGTACATAGATTGACTTTCAATCTAAAAGGTGATCAAATTAGACCTATATTTGATCCTTTTGAGTCTTAGAAATGAATTGGAAATGATTTGGAATTTTTAGCCTAATTAAAACATATGACTTGATATGAAAATACAATATCTCGAAGATAAAAAAATGGAAGCAGTAATTTGTAAGCAGATATGGGAGAGGTAGAGTGATGTGTACCTATCACCAAAGCTTGAATTTATCATGAAAAAAGGGAATAAAATTCCTAGGGGTGTATGGGTATTTGATGTGGGGTCCTAAAACTAATTTTGTAGTTCTTTGATGTTGGATATGAACTCTTGATTATTGGTTACAAATTTTTTGTAATGTCGTTAGTAAATTTTGTAGGCGAGTTTTTGTAAGAATAAATGAATTTCCTTTAAACTTTCCTTGATCTTCTTCAAACCTATAACCTGCACAATCACAAAAAGAAGAGATTTTGGGCCATTTACAATATTTCCTCAGTTAAACCCTTTGTAAGTGTTTCAACTTCCATTATGGAAAAATGCCAATGATAAATGATAACAGAAAGGAAGGAATGGTGAAATCACAATGTGCTACAACTCACCACCCTTCAATGGCTAGCTTGAAGAACTAAAGTCATACACATCTCCTCAAGGATTTAGATCTTGTTTCTTGGATTCTTGAATGCTTTGGATACCTACAAAAAGATGTTAGCCTTCAAAAAATAATGATAACATGAGCACATATAAACCTTGACATGATGTTGGATCTTAAATTGCTGCAATAAAGCTCTAAAATGCTACTCTTCACTTGCTCAATTGTGCTCTTGATCATAATTTTTCCAATATTTTTCTAGATAGATCTTTTTGTTAGCTTTCAAATGATAAAATAACTACGTATTTATATGCAATTATTCTAATTTCATGAAAATTATATTCCAAAAGCTGATACTTCAAATTTAAATTTTGGATGTTAAAATGTTGTCAACAACATATTTGAATTTGAGTCCTAGCTAAGAAGGGGGACCCATTCGGCCATGGGTGACTAGGTCCTAGCCTAAATTTCCAAGACACACTTAGTCAGGAGAAAAATAAAAATTGGATGTATTTATTCAATGCTTGCAATCCTTCAAAAAATGGTTAAAATTAGGCCTTGGAATGAATAATTTGGAAAATTAGGAGCTTAATTAAGTCCAATAAATTAGGGGGAAAAAGCATAATGTGAAATTTTTAAGGGTGAAAATTTTCTACACTACACCTATAAAACCTATAACATCATCATCCCATAATATTACGTCTTCTTCTAACACATATCTCAATAATGGTGGGGCCTCTTTAGCTTTCAACCTTCATGGGTTGATTTAATGTTAGATGGACCCTTTCCATCATAACAACTGAACACTCAACAAGGATTTATATTCTTACAAAATAATCCATTCTTCTTCTCATGACAATTATGTTGTTTCTTGTTTAAAAGTGATCATATTTCTTATTTGGACAAGATTAGTAATGTGGCCTCTCCTCCTCTATCTGATTTGGAGACACATTATTGCATTGGATTCAAAATTATTTCTAAACATGGATACAATATAAATGAAAAAGGATTTAATATTCTTGTGATGCCTACACCACACTTTTCTAAAGAGGGTTTAGGTTACCAACCTTCTCCTTTGTCTAGATCCACTCCATTGTTCTATGTATCTATGTCTTCCTCTTATAAGTAGTCAAACCTTTCTTAAAAAAAGAAATGATTGCTTCCTACTTCTCATCCTCTATCTTAGCAAGATAATATGTATTTTTTTAGGCTTCTCAAATCCCACTTGATTACTTTTCCTCCTCCATCATGTAAGAAATTTCATACACGATCAAATAAATTCTTCTTTATATGCATATCATCTAGTGCTTGTCCATTCCACTAGTGAATGTCATGCCTTGGGTAGTAAAATGCAACAAATTATTGACTCTAGTGACAACACTTTTCCATTCATTAATGCACTTGGCTCATCCCATGACAAGTGATAGTGGGTTTCACCTTTTTCCTCTTCTATCTAAATGATAAACTTTCTTATATTGTGTTGCTCCTCACTATGTGACATTCACAGCTCTATATTTTTGTTGACTGTCATTCGTGGTGGTACAAATATTACATGCAACCATACTTCATCTATGGAAGCAACACAATGGTATCTAACATATTTATCTTAACATATACTAGGGGCAAGGATAAATATTTTTTGAGGTGTACATCCTTCTTGAGGATCTCCTCTCTTCTTTCTTCTCCCCTTCTTTACTTGAAAATATCAACATAGTAAATATGTTAATATTTTAATGAGGGGCATATCACCTATCCATTTGTGCATCCATGTATGCATCATCTTCCATTCAATTCTTGTTATTTGAATTATTGATGTGCATCCTTTACAATGGTATTTTCATAATGTCCCTTGAGGCATGGTTATTGATTCATCCCATATGATGTTAATTTGTATGCTCCTTGAGGTGTAGTTATTAGTTTGTCCCCTATGACATTGTTCATTTGTATGCTCCCTAAATGATGTAGAGAAGGGAGGGAGAATAAGAATCAACTCAAAACTAACTCAAACAAGCAAAAAATTCAAACTTAGAACCCTAATTTCATGGGTTTCTCTTACAAATTCACCATTCTCCTAATAGGACATCAAACCCTATTTTTCTCTCATAACCTCCATGTTAGGCCTCCAACCTAGAATATAAAATTTGTTCTAGACACCCATTTGGGAGCTCTAAAACATATCAAATTTTCAAGGTGGGTTACTTTGGAAGACAACCCTCAAAATCTTACTTCTATGCTGCTCTTTACGCCTAATTAGGCTACTTTCATAAGGAAAATATAGGTTCTACAATCTCCAAACCTCCAATTTTAAAACCAACAGCACCAACATACTAGATATGATCTAGAAAAATATTTTTCACCACTACAAGTCAATTCCCAAAATCTTTTTAGCAAACCCTAGCACCTATGCCTCTCAATTGTATGAAAACATGAGAATTTCCACCCAGGGCATCATCATATTTGCACAAAATATCCTCCCCTTCTCTTGAAAACACAATGAAACTAAAATATATCCTATCTAACCCCATTCCACCAATTTTCAAGCATTTTCATCAGTGGAATGGGTCACAAATCATTTTTGTTGATCTTAAACCCTCAAAACTAGGGTTTCATGGTTGTTTGTAATGAAAGTGCTCTAACTCCTCACAAACTTGATGAAAAATGATGATACAATATGCAAGAGAGAGAGGATTCACTAGTTCATCATTTCCAAAATAGATTCTCACCTATAATCCATACAAGGTTGTACAAATGGTTGTAGCAAAAAAATTCCCTTCAAAATGCAGAGAACAAAAGTTTTTTTATTCAAAATTTCAAAAATTACACCATTCAACTCTTCCTCAATGTGCACAAGAGTCTTTTAAAGTATTAAACATAAAAAAACAACCAAAAAACTAACTACAACTACCATTTAAACTCCTAAACTGTTCAACTTCCCTCAAAGTGCAAAAATGCAAAGTTGCTTTGCAACTTTGGAGCAACTTTTACAAATTTGATCAAATGGACTGCAAAATGATTCCTAACCATCTAAATTGACCTCAAAACATCACAAGTGGTCTTTAAGACCTTATTACAAATCAAAATTTATTGAAAAACTTAAAAAAAAAAATTTAGCAACTTTTTAACACTATGACCTATGGTGCCCTACACCATACTCCCCGGGAAAAGGGAACTCAAGTCCCCTTGAGGATAGTGTTGCCACAAAAAATCCATTCTTGAATCCATCATTCTTTGATCTCCGATTGCTACCTTCATTTGGTAATCCCTTCTATTGAATCAAATATTGGACAAAAGCATTGTTCCTAGGCTTCTTTAACTCCTTGTCCCCTAGAAATTGCTCCAACTTCAATGACCTACTTGATGAATGTTCTTTGACTCATTCTTCATTTGAAACTGGTGTTAAATCTACATCACCATCTACAACCTTATCTCATGCTTCCTTGTAATGGACTGCCTTCTTCTATACTCCCATTGTGTGTTTGACTTTACTCTTTTCCCCTTGTAGTCTATCGTTTCTCTCTTCACCTTTGCTTTCAATCTCTCCCATCTAATGCTCTGCCCCTATATCTACTAATTTATCAGGTTCACTAACCTTTATTTTTACATAAACAAAATGACCACTATTTACCCCTAAAAGCAATGAACAGAACACATTTTCCATCATCATATCAACATGCTTCTTAACCCACTCTTGAATCTCTTCACAACCAATTCATCCCTGACCTTCAACTCAACATCATTTCCCTCCAAAATCTGATGACTCTTCATGTCTATTTTCCTAATGTCTGCATGTGTAGTAGTGGCTACAAACTCCATGTTTTTCTCTTCATCTACCTTTATAAACTCTTTCCTACCAACCATCATTATATTATCCCCTTTTGTTTTTCCGTTATCCTCCTCCATCAATGGTGTCAATGTGTAAGAGATTCCATCCTTGTCTATCTCATAAGTGTTTCTTCTCCCATCATACAAAGCATGCATGTCAAATTGCCAAGGCCTCCCTAGTAGCAAATAGCACAAATCCACAGGAAACACATCACACAGAATCTTATCCTTATACCCTCCTATATTGAACTCCACCCAAGCTTTCTCATTAACCAAAACATATTGACCCTCATTTAACCAAAAAACTTTATAAGGAGTATCATGTAGTATTCTAGGAAATTTAAGTTTCTCAACCATCTCATTAGAAACCATATTATCTGTGCTTCCTGAATCAATTACTACCTTACATACCTTACCCATGCACAAGTACAAGTGATTTTGAAGAGTGTCTTTCTTTGTGATGAATCCTTCTCCTTTGATGCCTTGATGAGTGTTCTCCTTACCATTAGTGATTCTCCAACTTTAGGAGCAACATGTTGTGATGGAGAGTTTACACTCTCAGTATCCTCTTCTTGCACCAATTGAGCTCTTCATTCACCTCCATGTGAACTAGAGTCTTGAACTTCATTGCACTTCCATGCTTGGTGTCCAAATTTTTTGCATTGATAGCTCCTTCCTGTGAATCATTGTGACCCTCTTCCTTGACCTCTAAATTTGTCTCTAAAACCTGATCTACCACCTCTAAATCCACCTCTTGCATCAGAAACTTGTTCTTTGTCCTTGGTTGTATCTTCTTGACTCTCATATGGCTGCCTTGGTGTATAAAATGTCCCTCTTCCTCTTGAATTGTTGCATCTACCCCTGTTCTACTTATCTTGCCTTCTTTTATGTTTTTCTTCTACCCTTGTTGCCATTTGATAACACTCCTTAACCGTTGTTGTATTTTCCAATGTTAACTCACCTTGGATGTTGAATCCCAATCCACTCAAATATCTAGCAAACTTTTCCACTTCATCCTCCATGTGACTTGACCTTATGCTCAACCTATAAAATTCTTCAGTATAGGCTTTGACATCCATTTCTTTTTGCTTCAAACCTTGAAGTTTTTTAAACATTTGAATTGCATAATCAGATGGTAAGAACTTACCTTTTATATTTTCCACCATTCTATTCCAAGAAACAATCTTTGACTTACCTTTCTTTCTCCTTTCAGATTTCTTGTAATCCTACCACAATAGCGCATGACCCTTCAACTAGTGGTTGTAGCAACAAATTTTCCTTTAAAATGCAAAGAACAAGAGTTTTTTATTCAAATTTTCAAAAATTACACCATCCAACTCTTCCTCAACATACATAAGAGTCTTTTAAAGCATCAAACATCAAAAACCAACCAAAAAACTGACTACAACTACCCTTTAAACTCCTAAACCGTTCAACTTCCCTCAAAGTGCAAAAATGCAAAGTTGCTTTACAACTTTGGAGCAAATTTTACAAATTTGACCAAATGGACTCCAAACCCATTCCTAACCATCTAAATTGACTTCAAAAAATCACAAGTGGTCTTTAAGACCTTATTACAAATTAAAATTGACTGAACAACTTAAAAACCAACATTTAGCAACTTTTTAACACTATGACCTATGGTGCCCTGCACCATACTCCCCAGGCAAAAGGAACTCAAGTCCCCTTGAGGATAGTGCTACCACAAAAAATCCATGCTTGAGTCCATCATTCTCTGATGTCCAAGTTTTTCCTTCATCTAGTAATCCCTTCCATTGAATCAAATATTGGAGAAAAGGATTGTTCCTAGGCTTCTTAAACTCCTTGCCACCTAGAAATTACTCCAACTTCAATGACCTACTTGATGAATGCTCTTTGAATCCTTCTTCATCTGAAGCTGATGTTAAATCTACATCACCATCTACAACCTTGTCTCTTGTTGCCTTGTAATGGGCTGCCTTCTTCTGTACTCCCATTGTGTGCTTGACTTTACTCTTTTCCCCTTGTAGTCTATCTTTGATCTCTTCATCTTTTCTTTCAATCTCTCCCTTCTGATGTTCTGCCCCTATATCTACTACTTTATTAGGTTCACTAACCTCTATTTTGATAGAAATTTTTTTTACCACTATTTACCCATGAAAGCAATTAACAAAACACCCTTTACATCATCATATCAACATGCTTCTTAATCCACTCTTGAATCTTCACAACCAATTCATCCCTGACCTTCAACTCAACATCATTTCCCTCCAAAATCTGATCACTCTTCATGTCTACTATCCTAATGTCTCCATGTGTAGTAGTGGCTGAAAAATCCATGTTTTTCTCTTCATCTACATTTATAAACTCTTTCCTACCAACCATCATTATATTAGCCCCTTTTGTTTTTCCTTTATCATCCTCCATCAATGGTGTCAATGTGTAAGAGATTTCATCCTTGTCTATTAGATAAGTGTTTCTTCTCCCATTATACAAACCATGCCTATCAAATTGCCAAGGCCTCCCTAGCAGCAAATGGCACACATCCATAGGCAACACATCACATAAAGTCTTATCCTTTTACCCTCCTATATTGAACTCTACCAAAGCTTTCTCATTAACTAAAAAATATTGACCCTGATTTAACCAAGAAACTTTATAAGGAGTATCATGTGGTATTCTAAACAATCTAAGTTTCTCAATGATCTCATTAGAAACCATATTATTTGTGCTTCCTGAATCAATTACTACCTTACATACCTTACCCATGCACTTACAAGTGGTTTTGAAGAGTGTACTTCTTTGTGATGGCTTCTTCTCCTTTAATGCCTTGATGAGTGTTCTCCTTATTATTAGTGATTCTCCAACTTTAGGAGTAGCATGTTGTGATGGAGAGTTTACACTCTCAATATCCTCTTCTTGCACCAATTGAGCTCTTCTTTCACCTCCATTTGAACTAGAGGCTTGACCTTAATTGTACTTCCATGCTTGGTGTCCAAATTTGTTGCATTGATAGCACCTTCTTGTGAATCCTTGTGACCCTCTTCCTTGACCTCCAAATTCGCCTCTAAAACCTGATCTACCACCTCAAAATCAACCTCTTGCATCAACAACTTGTTCCTTGTCCTTGGTTGTATCTTCTTGACTCTCATATGGTTGCCTTGGTGTAGAAAATGTCCCTCTTCCTCTTGAATTTCTGCCTCTCCCCTTGTTTGACTTATCTTGCCTTCTTTTAACTTTTTCTTTTGCCCTTGTTGCCATTTGATAACACTCCTCAACTATTCTTGGATTTACCAATGTTAACTCATCTTGGATGTTGAATATCAATCCACTCAAATATATAGCAACCTTCTCCACTTCATCCTCCATGTGACCTGCCCTTATACTAAACTTATAAAATTTTGAAGTATAGGCTTTGACATCCATTTCTTTTTGTTTCAAACCTTGAAGTTTCTTAAACATTTGAATTGCATAATTAGATGGTAAGAACTTACCTTTCAGATTTTCCACCATTCTATCCTAAGAAATAATCTTTTACTTACCTTTCTTCCTCCTTTCAGATTGTTCATAATCCCACCACAATAGTGCTTGACCCTTAACTTTGTTTTCACAATCTTCACCCTTTGTTCCTCAGACACATATTCACACTTAAAGTAATTGTCAAGTGTTGCTATCCAATCTAACAGTTCTTCATCATTAAAATTACCTCCATGCTTAGGAACATCAATCTTCACCTTGGTTTTATCTTCTTTGACTACTCTCAGTAACTTAGCCATTCTCAAATCATCAGGATTGAATTCCTCTTCCTCTTCTTCTTCTTCAGAGTCACTCTCATCACCCATGACCATTCATCTCTTCTGACTTATTTTTAGAGCAACAAGTCTCTCTTTTAACTCTCACATCTCTTTATCATGCTTGTCTTTCAAATCATTCACTTATCTAGCAATGGTTTTCCCTTTTGGAGGCATTTTATTCACATTTTGCTTCACACTTTCCCTCTTGTTTCACACTTTCTCTCCCTTCTTCAGATTAGACCTATGCTCTGATACCAATTTTATGTAGAGAAGGGAGGGATAATATGAATCAACTCAAAACTAACTCAAAAAAAAAAACTTTCAAAGTTAGAACCCTAATTTCATGGGTTTCTCTTACAAACTCACCATTCTCCTAGTAGGACAACAAACCTTGTTTTTCTCTCATAAATTATATGTTAGGCCTCCAACCCAGAATCTAAAAGTTGTTTCAGACACCCATTTGGGATTTCTACAATATGACAAATTTGCAAGGTGAGTTAGTTTGGAAGACAACCTTAAAAAACTTGCTGCTACGTTGCCCTTTAGGCTTAATTGGACTACTTTAATAATGAAAATATAGGTTCTACAATATCCAAACTTCCACTCTACAAACCAACACCCCAAACATACCAAATATGATCTGTACAAATTTTTTTCACCACTACAAGTCAATTCCCAAAAGCTTTTTAGCAAAGGCTAGCACCTATGCCTCTCAATTGCATGAAAACATGAGAATTTCCACCTAGGGCATCATCATATTTGCAAAAAATATCCTCCCCTACTCCTACAAACACAATGAAACCAAAATATGCCCTATATAACCCTATTCCACCAATTTCCAAGCATTTTCATTAGTGGAATGGGTCACAAATCATTTTTGTTTCTCTCAAACCCTCAAAACCACGGTTTCTTGGCTATTTGCAATGAAAGTTCTCTAACTCCTCACAAACTTGATGAAAACTGATGAGACAAGATGAAAATGAGAGAAGATTCAGTACTTCATCACTTCCAACACATAAATGATCACCTACAGTACGTACAGGGTCGTACTAATGGCTGTAGCAACAAATTTCCCTTCAAAATGTAGAGAACAAGAGTTTTTTTATTCAATTTTTCAAAAATCACACCATCCAACTCTTCCTCAGTGTACACAAGAGTCTTTTAAAGAATTATACATCAAAAAACAACCAAAAAACCAACTATAATTACCCTTTAAACTCCTAAACTATTCAACTTCCCTGAAAGTGCAAAAATGCAAAGTTGCTTTGCAACTTTTACAAATTTGACCAAATGGATTCCAAACTGATTCCTAACCATATAAATTGACTTCAAAACATCACAAGTGGACTTTAATGCCTTATTACAAATCAAAATTGACTGAACAACTTAAAAACCATCATTTAGCAACTTTTTAACACTATGACCTATGGTGCCGTACACCACTAAAGCATTAACAACATGGTCACCTAGCATAACACAACTTGCTAGTTTGTGATTCTATGTACTCTAAAAGTCACCAAGTATAACACAACTTACTAATCTATGGCATTTATATGGTATGATTTGTCACATCTATGGCAACCTAGCATAACAAAACTTGCTAGTTTATGGGATTTTAAGACATGACTTATTGTACTTGTGGTTACCTATTGTAATGGAGTGAATTTTCATCCCTTGAAAATTCTCCATTTACACCCCTTACCTTAGAATAATTAAACCTGACAATCCTTTTCCACCCACTTGGTAGTTGTCTGTAGTGTTGGTGAAGGAATTTTTGTCAGGGACACTAATGCAATGCACAAATGTCTACGCAACACTGTGTTGTCATCCTAATAGAATTCTCACCTCTAGAATCTACATAGGTATTACAATTCTCCATTTCTGATGAAGAGTAACACCCCTATTCCCTTGATCAACCTCGAATGACTCTTTTTGGATTCTATTCAAGCTAAAAATATCTTTCCATTCATTCAAGCTTCTTGAATCTTCTACATGCTTCTCAACCACACTTGCTACTACACACTTCATTCTTCACAACATTCTCCATTATTAAAGCTCCAAGATGTTACTCTATCAATTTTTCTTCTCACATTGTTGCAACAACAGTGGCACCCACACATTTGCAAGCTCACATCTCCCTTCATGTGCTTTAGGGCACCTAGTTTGGGAGGTGATATCCACTTTTCTCAGCATTGTCATTTGATTTACATATCATATCATTGTTACCACTACTTGGTAGTAATTTCCTTCAATACATTCTTTATAATACCTTCTTTTGTGGCTATTCTAGTTGTCCATGGAGGTGGGAACACCGAAATAGGGGTTTGACTACGGCAAGCCCTGAAACAGCCCCAACATTTTTCCCTGTTCTATTTTGTGTAGGTATTACATTTATGTGGAGCTTGCGGGAGGCTGGAAAAATCATGATTTTCATTTCTACCACCTTTGTTCTCATCAAATTTTATTTATAAGTTAATGTATTGTTCTTGTCATTTCAATAGTTTAGTTCTTTTATGTTTTTTGTTATTGCTTAAAACTTCATTTATCAAGTCGTTAGTGGGTTTCTTGATAGTCTTGATTGTCCTTTGTGCTCCCTATCCATATGGACACCAACATGCCATTTTGTCATCCATATTTTTCATTGGAGTCCTCTAGCAGAGAGCTACCTAGGTCATAGTCTTGACTTGGGAATTCCCTCACCTCGTTCCCTAAACTTCTCAGGTTGACAAAAGGATAGTGGCAAGACAATTTCCCTTTCTTTTCACCCTCCTAAAACATTACACTTACCCTAAACAATCCTTAGTGTGAGGTAGATTAGGGTAGTTGATCACTCTAGGCCCTCCCATGACTTGGGGTCTTGAATGATCAGTCCCCCTCCTCTACATTTTGGTGAACTTGACATGAACTATTTTGTGTGCATTTGGTAGTGCTGAAAGACTCCTCCCTTGTGTTCTAGGAGCGTTGTCAAATTTTCTATTGCAGGGTGCCTAGCCTTGTAACCCAACCTACGACCCCTAGTGGTGTAGCTGGAAAAATCCTTAAGCATTGTGAAATGAAACCTTGAATAGGTCACCATCTATTGTTGACCCCTTTGGGGCTTATGTGAAAGTTTTTTCTAGTGTACGTAAAGATGGATTCCTTCCTACATCTACCCATCCCATTTGCACAGCCTATGAGTTGGTCTCCTGATATAACATTTACCTCATAACATCCCCTTTGTACATTCTCACATGTATCAATGGGAACACCATAACTGGCATTCTTTTTGACCCTACATCTTAGGTGAATGTCACCATAGAGGAGATCATGTTGATAAATTTTTTACATAAGAATGGATATGATGAGTCTAGAAGTACTATACACACACATGATGGGCTTTCCATTCCTCCCATAAATTCCATCACCTTATCATTCCTGGTTGGGCCCAGGATTGTAAATGCACTCTTTGATATTATCCCAAGGTTCGAATTGTTTAGAGTGAAACTAGGAATTCCTTGGCTAGTTTCCATGAATGTAGTTCCCTCGGTAATCCATAAGTGATTGAGGTTATCTCATGACCTAGTTTTGTGCATGTAGTCCACAACACCAGTTACAAACTAATGATTGTGTATGGGGACTACTCACTTCATCCCTTTTGGCTTACCCTTGTTGGTCTTCTCCCTCCTAGGACATACCTGTTGTATCAAATTTATGTGAGGTACAAGAATTGGGGCATAACGCCAAATGTGACCTACCCTCCTTGTCCCTATGCCATATTAGTTAAAGCTTCCATGATAGCCTAGCATAAGGCTGCCTTTGCCACTCAAAAAAGCGAGGAGGGGAAGTCCGCTCAGGGCTCTTTTTCCTCTTCTTCTATAGTTCCACTTTCCTCTACCTCTCATATAGCTGCAACACCTTTTACTTCTGCTCCTATGAACCTCTTAGGGAGTTCGATGGTGCCCACTTGGTGAAAGGCCAAGCGTTAGGCGTTTTAACTTCCTGTCTTACCCATGATGGCTCAACTCATTTTGTATGGTAAGGGGAAGGGTCCCCATGGAGCATCTCCTACATCTTGACCTACATGGCCTCCTACTACTCCTACCCCTAAGGTAGTGAATGGGAAGAGGCATTTTGTTGAGGCGCTTGAGTGTACTCCCCCATTTGTTGTTGCATCCATCTCTCCATCTCTTCCTCCTGCTCTCATCTAGGAGTCACTCCCTCTACTAGAAATGGTTGTGATGGATACTTTGATGGTTGAATAGGAGTCTTATATCCCTTCTTGAGCTACAACCTCTAGCTCTTGGATCCGCAAAAGCCACCTTGTGCACAAGCGTAAGTGTTAGAGGAAAGCTCTAGCCACTGAGCAAGCAACCTTGTAGAAGAACAAAGGGGAGCCAATAGCTATCGCTTTGGCATATTTTGTTATGTCCTCCCCTTTTCTATCCTCTTCTTTAGTTCCATCTACCTCAATCTTTCTTTTGACTCCCCCTATGAGCATGAATGATCATCACCCCAAGAGGGTGCAAGTATTCATTGCTCCTTCAAGTGAGCCTCCCCTTCTGATGTCCCTTCTAGACATCCCACCTTTTTCAAAACCCATAGACATGCCAAATAACTTAGTGGTGTCCACCATGGTTATATCCTCTTCCTCCTCACCTTCTACTTCATTTGTGTGGATCTCCCATCCTCTGATGAAGCAAAAGATGGAGGACAACCTTGCTTGCAATTGCGGTCAAAAGAAGGGTTTGCCTTGTTTGGAGGCTAGTTCTGCATTGGCCTACAATATCCTAGTGATGGAGGCAGCTCTGATGTCCCTGAAGTTGGTCACTACTCCCAAGTCTTTTGGTGAGGCTAGTAGTGGATCTTGGGAACCTCCTTCATCGCCCGTTGAGTTGACACATGCCACTTCTATAAAGTGCATGTTCAACTTTGTAGATGATGTCTCAGCTCTATCGACGATCTTTGTGAGATTGCTGACATTTAACTTACAAGAACTAAGTGGAGAAGACCTCGAGGGGCCTTCTTCCTTGGCTCTTTTCATAGGAGAGTCAGAGTGTACCCCCTTGTTATTTCTCCCTTGCAAGCTCATTTTCCCTCCTCTTACAATGATCTAAATTAGGATAATGATGACCTCTTAGTTGATGAGGACTAGGGGGCACCTCTTCTCTATCTATAGATTAGATTGTGTGTGTGTTGTGTTCCCCCATGCTTGTTTTATGTGTTCCTGGAGGACCCTTGTCACCCTCGTAGGTGCTTGGATACATGAGTTTTTTTTATATCGTAAAACTTCTATTTTTCACATCATTCCTCTCTTTGTTGTGCTTTGATTTTTGATAATTGGTGACAATGCAAAGTGTTGGGGGAATTTAGGCTTCCCTTCCATGTTGACCCAATTTTTAATTTTCATTTTGTTTTCACATTCCCTTCTTCATATGATCTGTCATAGTAAGGGGTTGATGATAATTCATTTATATATCATTATATCTATCTATTTATATTTATGAGAAGATCTGACCCCAAAACATCAGATTCCCCCTATATCTTGTTCATTATGTCATGGTTTTTCCTTTCCTTTTGTCTTTCTCTCTTCTTTGCTTGCTTTGTGATGTTGTGGTACTTATGTGTTGTCCCTCACATGTGCAACAACATTACCACTATTAGATCTCTTCAAGTTCTGTGGGCTAAAACATTACTTTCCTTATTGTTTTTCTCTCCTTAGGATGTCATGTGGCTTTATGCTTAGCACACACCATCCTAAGGGGGAGCTATCATATTGTTTTAATTTTCAAAGGATGCATTTGGTGGCCAACAAATCTTCTCTCAAAAATATCTATTTTTTCAAAATTTTTTAAAAAAAATTACATTCTTCAAAATGGATTCATAGATGAACTTTTCTTTCATCGTAGATTTGTAAGATAGAATCCAAACTTTCCCTTGCAAGGGAGCACTCTTTCTTTCAAATTCCTTGATAAAATGAATCATTTAGAAGGATTCCTTGATGCTAGAATCATTGGAAAAAATTTCTATGTATTTTCAAAAATGTTATTTCTCTTTCTGTGCTGCAATGATGTTTACCTATCCTAAGTGATACAAAATGGAATGCAAACCAATGGAACAACACTAAAAAACCTCAAGATAGGGCTACATTAAACTCAAAAAAAAGAAAAGATGAAAAACAATAGATTTTACCTTTGTTCAAGTTTATTTTTGGTTGGCCCTTGGATTGTTGATGTGTTGTATGCTCCTTGATGGCAAGAGTGCTAAGAGTGGATGCAAAACAATGAGGATTGAATGGAGATTCAAATGATGAATGTGGGTATGTGAGAAAATGAACAAAATGGATACAATGAAAGCTTGAAGATTCAACAATGGAGGATGGATGCAAGTGATTGAAGTTTCTTGAGAGATGAAGTTGGAGAACTTGAAAATGTGATTGTAAGTTGAATGCATAATCCATGAATGAAAGGGAAATCCTCTATATTTAGGGGAGAATTCTCTAAAGAATTCAATGGTCAAGATTGAGCCAACATGGCCAAGATGGAGGGCTATGGTGAGGTGAGGACTCACAAGCCCTCACATATTTCCATGTGGAAATGAGATGGAAAAATGACATGGTGAGGTGGAGAGGGTACAAGTGAGGTGGAGGTACTTGCAAGTACCTTGGAAAGGGGAGAAGATTTCCTCAAAAATGAACTTCTTGTCCACATTTGGGAAGGATGTTGACATGTGAGAAATTTTAGAATTGCTCACACATCATCATGGGGAAGAGAGAAATGGTTGGGATAATAAATGTGAATTTTAAATTCACATGATTGGGAGTATCTTGTGGATAAGACAAGGTTCCTAAAAAGTAGGATTTTAACCCATGTGAATGATGTGACTTTTCAATGATCACATGGGGAAGAGGAGAGTCCTTGGAAGGATAAAATGGAATTTAAAATTCCATTAGGAAGGGCATGAGGATAATAAAAGGAATTTAATATTCCTTGGGAGATGAGAGAGTTGACCAAGGTACTAATTAGACTAGCTAATTAGAGATTAGGAGACAATTAGTGGCTAATGAAGATTAGGAGCCAACTTGCAAACGTTGGAGGATGTGACACATCCTAATAATGGATTAGACATGTGCACATCCCTAATGATGGGATTAGGAGGTGGACTAGGGTTAAGAAAAAGTGATGTAGGATGTGACATGTGAGAAATTAAATAAATATCTTATTTATTTAATTCTTTAATTAAAAGGGGGATAAAGGTAAGGTATTTAATTATTTAACTAGATACCTTAGGGATTTAGAGGACCTTAGGGGTATTAATTAAATAATAGTAATATTACTTAATTAATGCAAGTAATAGGATATTTAGATGAAAAGGGATAAATTTGGACAAATGTAAGTGTCAAAATTTAGGTGTCTACATTTTTCCCCTCTTTGAGATGGTGCTATGAAGTAGCATCATTTCAAAGAAGATTAAAAGATAGCACCAGGAAGAAAATGATTAGATTGGGAAAGATACCCCAGTCATCAAAGGAGTGACTAGGAAGAATGATGATGGGGGTGAAGATGAAGATTAGGGATGGAGGATGCCTCCTCGAGAGGACATGCAGGTTGAAGAGAATGCGGTTGTGCTCTTGAAATGGATGAGGTGATGCAAGAGAAGACGGGGAAGATGTTGCAAAGTGATGGATAAGAGAAGATAAAAAGTGATAGGAGATTGGGAAGCACAAATGAATTCAAGGAAAAATGTGATGTTTCCCTAGTCAAGCTACAAGCCAAAATAGGTGGATGATGGATGAAGTGTTGTTGAGGAGGGAATGATATATCCCAAAACATGAGGATAGGGAAGGATACATCTCGATCATTATGATGAAAGTTTTGTTGATGAGGGAAGGATATATCCCAAAACAACACCAAAGGATAGGGATGGATACATCCCGATGATGATGATGAGGATGATGATGATGGTTGGATCAAGGCTTGTAGCAAGGCTGGGAACAAGACCAAGGATGTGACTAGATGATTTGTGCTAGATTTGATTGGATGAGGATTGGATGGAGATGTGAGATGGTTGAAAAGATGCTTAGAATAACCAATCTATATTATTCTAAGAAGATTGAGAAGAGGATGAAATGATGAGGATTGATGAAAAGATGGATGAGAAGAGACGGAGGATACATGCAATGTAACTGAATGTAAAATGAAATGCAATCCTAACACAATTTTCCATTTTTGGGGCACTAATTTTTGCTATAGCTTAAGACATCAAGTACTAGGGTATATGGAACCAAGGCAGATTAGTGTTGAATGCATAAAACAAACACAACAGACAAGAAGGCTATTCCAATGCCCCAAAGTCATGAAGACCTTGGTTGGGCTAGGCATTGGAATAACCATAAGTACAAAAGGATTCCCCAGTGTAACACAAGACTGCAGGAGTCTTGGTGGGTACTACGTAGGACAACCGAGAAGACAACAACAAAGAAAAGATCAAGATATGCCCCTATGTTTATCAACCAAAGCACACCATGATATGATGGATCAAGGCGACCATGACAAGTGATGATAGGGAGCTCAAATGATAAACAAAATCCAAAAGCATTAAAAGATCATAATCAATTAATAATGTCCTTTGTCATAGGATCAAGGTGATGGAGTGGGATTACTAAGGTCTATTAGGAAGGATGCATCCTGCTGAGACCAAAGATGGATACTAAACTAAAAGATCGATATGACACAAGATATTCAAAACTGATTAGATCTCATAATACGAGTGGATCTCATTTATGAAGAACCATCTAGATAAGGACATAGCTTGATGACACAACACAAGAGGGACAAGACACGAGACACAAGACTGACACACCCTAACAACCTAGGGGCTAGGGGGCTGATCAAAGATTAGCCTTGCCTATGTGAAAGCATAGAGCCCTCGTAGTTCGATAAAAGGCTGACGATTGACCATGGATAAAAGTGGGAAGAGTATGATGGAGACAGATGATGGATGACAAGGACCAAATGGACAAAATCAAAGCAGAAAGCAGACAATGAAGACCGATGATAGATAATAAAGATAGGATGGACAAAAAGAGCCCAGATGACCGACCTTGCCTATGTGAAAGTGCAAGGGAAACATAGTTCGATAAAATACCAAAGAAAAATGATGGATAAGGGATGATGAGATAACCCTCATAAGGGGATAAAAGGATGGAACTGATACGATGAGACAAGATAGACCTGGTGGATAAGATAGGATGATGGTGATCATACAAAGCTCAAGGATGGGATAGTTATCCAAATTAGTAAAAGATGAATTGGGAGGACGATAGGATGGATATATGAGTGATGAGAAGTGAGAGGAGATGGGAAAGGTCTGTGAAAAAGGTGGGATTGATGATGATGAGATAGATGGCATTGGATTGCATGGAGAGTAGCCTATAGCTAGATACTAATGACAAGGGATTATAAGATGGGATGAGGATAAGGAGATAAGGATGGGGAGATGAAAGAGATTGTTTGGATTGGTAAGGAGATAAGGATAGGTTGGAAGATAAATACGGGGAGATGGAAGGGGATAGGTTGGAAGATAAAGATGGGGAGATGGAAGGGATTGTTTGGATTGGTTAGGAGATAAGGATGGGGAGATGGAAGGGATTTTTTGGATTGGTTAGGAGATAAGGATAGGTATGAAGATAAGGATGGGGAGATGGAAGGGATTAGGGGATTAAGGGATGGGAAGATAAGGATGGGGAGATGGAAGGGATTGCTTGCATTGATGAATGATGTCTCCAAGGACTTTGTCACAAAGAAGAAGATGCCCCAGTCTAGATATGTCATGTATGATGAGGCATGAGGGATAGAAGATAGAAGGATAGGAAAATAAAGGAGTGAGATGGATATAGATAGGATGCATAGATAAGGAAGGGAGATTGATGGTAGCATGATGGGTGGACAAGGAAGGTAGATGGATGTGGATAAGGATTAGGATAGTGTGTAGGTGAGGGAGATATATGCCAAGAGGTGTACAAAGAATGTATATATCTTTTCCCCTATTGATATCAAGATCACAAGGAGGGTGGAGAGGTTGGGAGAAGTGGGATATGAAAAGCAGGATGTGTAAGATAGGTTGGATGGAGGAGATGGGTGAAGAGGATATAGTTTCCCCCAAGTGTGGAAGTATTTGGATGGGGGATTTACACATGATGCCTGTTTTCTAGGTTTTCATCGTGGTACTTATCTAAGGTGTTTGTTTTCCAAGTTTTCACCATTGGATGAATTATTTCTCTACTTTAAAACTTTTTTTTGACTTTTTTGACTTTTTTTTATTTTGGACTTTTTGGATAGCATGAGGATGGAGATGGATAAGGACAGGGATGTGGATAAGTGGATTTAGAAGATATGTGATAAGGAGATGGATGAAGACTCAAGCATCAAATTTCGTATGAGGTATTAAGAGCCCATGTTTGAAGCGACTGTTGGATGTTGGTACAACCTTATTAGGATAAATGGATTATGCAAGAGGATGAATTAGAGGGAGTTGATGGGGGAGATATGTGGGATAATGGATGGGATGTTGGAAAGTGTATGGATGGAATGATGGGGTGAATGTGTGATGGGGTGATGAGTTCAGAACCAACATTGGCACATATGGTGGTGGATGTGAAATGATAGAAGTATTAATGGACGAAGAATGTGGGGATAATGGAGGAGATGGGATAGTGAATTTTGGGACATAAGGACCTAAAAAATATTGAGGAGATGGAAGGGGTGTATCATTAGCTTTTGGAGTAGCAACTTTAGATGTTGTTATAGATTTTTCATTTGAAGGTATTGCATCTTTGTTCTTTGGGATCCACATGGTTTTGATTTTTGCTTTGGTGGGTTTTTTGCGGCTGATGGGTTTGATTGTGATTTTGGATTTGATTTTTCTTTTCTTCAACATTTCTTTTTAGGGGGACATGAGGAGATTTAGATTCATGTGGATGTTTTTATTTATGCATTTTTACTTTGGTATCCAAAGTGCTTTTAGTAGCAATGGGATGGGTGTGAGGAGATGGATGATGCGAAGTGATGGAGGTAGGATTTTGGAGATGATATGTGGATAAAGGAGGTATATGTATGCGCCTTTGTTGATCCTGATGAGGGAGTATGTGAGTGGGATGTTGAAGATGGGTGGCATGGATAGGTGGTGGATGGATGAGAGGATGAATAGGATGAGATGGAGGAGGTGATTTTGGGATATAAGGGCCCAAAATAGACTTAGGACCTAGAGGATGTGTGATGGTGGATGGAGGGACATAAGGACCAAAAATAGATGGAGCAGATGAAGGAGGAATATGGATGGTTGTTTGGAGGTGATACGACAAAGGGGGGATGGTGGCAAATGATTTAGTGGAGTGATAGGAAGAGCCTATTATTCTTTTGGAGGAGCCTCGGTGAGGATGTATAGAGGTTGTACCAACATTTTTGGATTGTGATTCACAAGCAGTACATCCAAGACCTCACATATAGGAGTGTTCTTTGACTTGGATGGGCTCCAAAATACCTTGCTCATGAAGGCCTAAACCTTTTCCTTGTAATTCATGTTCTTGAGCATTTGATCCATGATAGGATTTTTTTTCTTCTGGAAGAATGATGTAATTCTATTATTACGCAGGGGATGATGGGTGGTATATATGCTTTGTTTTTCTTCTACAAGGAGACGACCATGGAAGAATGTGAGAGTACCAAGGGGATACAAAAGCGGTGAGGGGATAGTAGGTTTAGGCGATGATGGAGGATCATGAGATGAAGATGATGGGATAGCAGCATCTTGATCAGGAGAAGTGAGTGGTAAGGGATCAAGAGAGGGATTAGGTGATATGATAGGATTTGGATTTGTGGTAGCAGGTGATAAGGGCTCATGAGATAGAGTGGATGGATCTTGAGTGACAAGGGGATCATTGACTAAAGTGGATGAAGTACTATGATCTTGAGTAGGACTAGATGGGATGGCAGGATCTTGATGTGGAGAAGGGGATATGTTAGTATGCTTTGGATCAAGCTCTTGGCATGACTCATCATGTGTGGGTGGCATGATGATGGAGTGTTGGAGAGACTCTTCAAGTGGGGGAGATGGAAGGATGGTGGATTCATGAGGTTTGTGGGAATGGATTTCAGTGATACTAGGAGTGGGAGAAGTGTATTGGATTTGTGTGTCCTTGATGGATTGAGTGGATCTAGGAGTAGGAGGAGTGGATTGGATTTGGTTATCTTTGACGGGTTCAATGACTCTCAGAGTAGGAGATAGGGGCTCAATCGATTGAGTGGTTTTGATGGTTTCAACGGCTTAGGTGGTGCCAGGGGTGATAACAACAATGATAGGTGTGGGATGATGAAGGATCTCATCACTAGTGACCGTGGATGATGGGTTGGGATGGAATTGTTCCATGACTTCAAGGTGTGGAGTTGGGGATGCCTTCTTTGTCATAAGTCCTTGGAGAACTTCTGGAGTGAGAATCATGCATACTCTAGGCTTAGCTGGGGTGATGGGAATAGATGAAGGACTAGGGATTGGTGAAGAATTGGGATTATGGATTGGTGGACTAGGATTAGATGGGGGAATGGGATTGGATGTAGGACTGGGAGTAGGTGGAGGATTAGGATTGGTGGGGGGATCAAGATTAGATGGAGGGTTAAGGTAGGGATATTGTGATAGAAAACTAGAATAGGAAGGCATGGATGGTGGATTGTTATTGGAGGAAGTAGATGGGTAATTAAGATAGGGATATTGGGACGGTGGATTAAGACAAGAGGATATGGGTGGTGGATGAGAAGATTGAGATGACAGATTGATATAGGAGGACACAAATGATGGATCGAGATAGGAAGATGTGGATGTTGGATTAGGATAGGTTGATGGGGGTGTAGGATTAAGATAAAAAGGTGTGGACGTAGTATTAGGATGGAAAAACTAGTAATGAGGATTAGGATGGGGGGACATGGATGGTGGATTATAGTAGGATTATTGGGATGGTAGATTAGGATGGGAAGATTGAGATGGTAGATTGGGATATGAGGATGTGGGTGTTAAATAAGAGAAAGATGTAGATGCAAAATATGATGAATATGTGGATGGGGAAGATACTGGATATCCCTTGTCAAAGGTAGCATAAGAAGCATTATTAGGTGTGGATAAAGACATAACAAGATAGTTTAGATGAGTGATTGGACTGTAGAAAGCAGTTGGGGAAATCTTAATAGAAATGATGGCATCAAGGGGATCTATGCCATATACTTCTTGATCAACAAGACTCTCGTTATCATCGTCAACATAATTAGGGTGTCCCTTGACTATTATTGATGGAGGATAAGGATTCATGATTTCAGATTATACAGATAGAAAAGATGGGAATGAACGATTAGAAGGAAAGAAGAGATGATGAAAAGATAAATAGGATAGATAAAAAGATTTTGGATCGAAATGTACTAAAGCTCAGATTGGAATTGGATCAAAGCTCAAATTAGGACAATTGGATGATGCGATGGGATTGACTCTAAACCAAGTTTAGAGGTTTGATGGGATTGGATTACCATAGGATGATTACAACCCTGAATCTACCTCAAAATGGAAGTAGATTGATTGGGTGATGGGATAGGGATGTGGTTGGATTAGATTAGATAAGATTGATTGATGAGATGATTCATAAGATTAGATGATAGATAGGATTGGATGATGAAAGGGATTCTAAACCATGTTTAGAGATTACCCTAGGTGACTTAGGGTGTTGATTGATCAGATTAAAGGATAAATAGATGATTGTGGCACTGAATCCACCTTAAGATTGAAAGTGGATTGATTGGGTTGATGATGATGTCTGACTCAGGATGGATGATGCTCCTAAGTAGATGTGGATGATGACAATCAGATTCAGGCACCTAGGTCAATTTGGATAATAACTTCAAGCGAAGTTCAAAGGATCTGGATTGAGAAATGATGAGGGGTATGCAACCTAGAGATGCTTTTAGATGATGTACTTATATGAGTCGAATGATGAATGGATGATCTATAGATGGACTGAAATGTAGACTATAGGTAAAAAAGATGCAAAATGGCTAGATGAAGGTTAGGTTCACCTATGGAAGGGAAGGTTCACCTATGGAAGGTCAGGTTTTCCTATGGAAGGGAAGGTTTTCCTATGGAAGGGCAGGTTTTCCTATGGAAGGTTAGGATTTCCTATTGAAGGGCAGGTTTTCCTATGGAAGGTCAGGTTCACCCATGGAAGGGCAGGTTCATCTATGGAAGGGCAGGTTTGCCTATTGGCTTTTAGACCCTTGGAATAGAGAAACAAATGATCAAAATGAAGGGACAAACTCTTAGAATGAGGAGATGAATGGAATGATCAAAAAAATGGATGCACTAAATGGATGAATGGATGATTGAAATGAGGAAATGGATACTTGGAATGAGAGAATGGATGCTTGGAATGAGGAGACAAATGCACAGAACAGGAAAATGGATGCTCAAAATGAGGAGATGGATGCTTGAAATGAGGACAAGGATGCCCAAAAGGTGAGAATGACTCTCAGAACGAGGAGATGGATGCTTAGAGTGGATGAATGGATACTCGAAATGAGTAAACGAATGATCAGAATGGATGAATGGATACTTAAAATGAGTAAATTATAGCTCGAAAGAGATGAATGACTCTTAGAAGAAGGAGACAAAAGCTCAGAGTGGATGAACAAGTGTTCCTAACGAGGAAACAAACACTCAGAATAGATGAACGAGTGTTTGAAATGAGGAAAAAAATGCTTAGAATGGGAGACCAAATCTCAGAATGAGGAGATGAATGTTTGGAATGGATGAATGAGTGTTTAGAACGAGGAAATGAATGCTTGGAATGGATGAACGAATGGTTAGAATGAGTAAATGAACACTCAAAATGAGGAAATGATTGCTCAAAATGGGAGACCAACTCTTTGAATGGATGAAAGGATGCTTGGAACGAGAAGAATGAATGCTCATAAAGGGTGATAGGATCTCAGAACGAGGAACGGAATGCTCAGAATGCATGAACAACTGCTTGGAACAAGTAAAAAAACCCTCAGAATGGATGAACGATTGGTCAGAATGAAGAGATGGATGCTTGAAATGAGGAGAAGGATGTTCAAAATGGGGAGAAGGATGTTCGAAACGGGGAAGCAAATGCTTGGAACGATTGAACAGGGGATGAAATTAGTTGTTTGGGGGTAGGTTCACCCAAGTTAGGGTAGGTTCGCCCAAATTAAGGGTAGGTTCACCCAAGTTGATGTTAATGTTGCCTATTCAGTGAAAGATAGGTGGGAAACAGATGCTCAGAATAAGTAAACAGGTGCTTGGATCAAGGAGACAGATGCTTGGATCGAGGGGAAAAATGCTCGAAATAGGGAACAAATGCTCAGAATGAGGAGATGGATACTCAAAATAAGGAAATGGATGGTTGGACTAAGGAAACGGGTGTTCGTAATGGGCAAACAGGTGCTCGAAATGACTGAATGGAAGGTGAAAATGGTTGTTTGAGGGGAAAGTTTTCCCAAGTAGGAGCAGGTTCTCCCAAGTAGGGGTAGGTTCACCTAAGTAGGGGCAGGTTCACCCAAGTATAGGGTAGGTTTTCCCAACTTGGGGCAAGTTCGCCCAACCTAGGAAATTGGCTATTTTGATGGTTGTTTGATTAACAGAGGGAAGAGTAACCCCTATTCAGGGAAGGATCACCCCTGTTGAGGGAAGGTTCGCCCTTGTTTAGGATAGGTTCACCCCTATTAAGGGCAGGTTTTCCTGTTTGGTGAAAAGATAGAAAATTTTGCTAGAAACAGGCTGAGGAATGACTGAGACAGAGGGCAAGTTTTCCCCTATTGAGGGTAGGTTCTCCCTTGTTAAGGGAAAGGTCACCCTGTCAACAAACTTGGATGAAAAAAACTATGGCAAAGGACCAAAAACACAAAAAATAGCAAGCAAAAGGAAAAGGCTAACTTGATTAAACATATATCTACTGGTTTTGCACAAAAAAGATAGTTCAAGCAACATGATTATAAGATTAGTGAAAAGGGTATGGCCAACACAATCCTCTAACTAGGCTAAATAAGGAAATTAGGGACTCCTCCATATATGCTCGGTACGTGAGCCATTACCATGAACACCAGCCTGCCACAAGTGTGTGTCAGGAACCCCAACGAGATACTGAAGGCTTGAACCAACTCTTCACGTTTATCTAGGTATCACCCTAGTTTCGATGCTTCTCCAAACACAACGTGACTAGATTGAGGTACAACTTTTGCTCTCCCCCCTTTATATAGCCCGCCAATACATGTGGTTGGGATTGTCCCTTGGGGTGATGAAATCCCCAAGCAGGTCCTGCTAAAAAGAGAACACTAATCATTTTTGGCTACTCCCCAGGCTCACATGAAGTGCAAGGGGAAAGTTTGAATGATGTAGTGCCCCTTTGGGTGACACAAAAGACTTACAAACACAAAAAATAGTATGTTGACTCCCCCTAATTAGATCTATGTGCCTAGATTAATAAGCAAAAATGTTAAACAAACTAAACTATCAAAGCTAGAAATGTTTGCTTTGCATCTTGAAAAGTGTTAGTAGTTTGATCTTCGTTATTTGACAAGTGTGAGACAAGCTACACAAATATTAGGAAAAAGTGGACACACTCACCAAAAAATGACGTTAGGGGGTTAGTACCTCAAAATAATAAGAAACAAAAGCCAAAACAAAGTTTAAACCACTATTTTACCTTGTAGACACCTCTGTTTGGGCAGGTTCGCCCCTATCTTAGGCAGGTTCACCCCTTTGTAGGGTAGGTTTTCCCCTCTATAGGGCAAGTTCACCCAATTGAAAAACTAAAGGCATATTCTATCTTTTGCACAGATGGATGACTCTACAAGGCAGGGTTGCCCCTGTTGAGGGAAGGTTCACCTAACTTAGGGAAGATTCACCCTTGTGTAGGGCAGCGTCACCCAATAGTGCGCGAGGTCACCTCTGTTAGCTACAGAGTCACCTCTTTGCAACCTTAACCTGCAAAATGTCAAACAACAAAAAATTTAAAAGAAAGGGACCCATTTGTGGGTCCCACCGGGCATGCCAAAAATGTGTTGCAGTGATGTTTACCTATCCTACATGATGCAAAATGAAATGTAAAATGATGGAAACAACACTAAAACACCTCAAGATAGGGCTACATTAAACTTAAACAAAAGAAAAGATGAAAAACAATAGATTTTACCTTTGTTCAAGTTGATTTTTGGTTGGCCCTTGGAATTTTGATGTTTTTTATTCTCCTTGATGGCAAGAGTGCTAAGAGTGGATGCAAAACGATGAGGATTGAATGGAGATTCAAATGATGAATGTGGGTATGTGAGAAAATGAACAAAATTGATACAATAAAAGCTTGAAGCTTCAACAATGGAGGATGGACGCAAGTGATTGAAGTTGCTTGAGAGATGAAGTTGGAGAACTTGGAAATGTGATTGTAAGTTGAATGCATAATCCATGAATGAAAGGGAAATCCTCTATATTTAGGGAAGAATTCTCTAGAGAATGCAATGGTCAAGACTGAGCCAACATGGCCAAGATGGAGGGCTATGGTGAGTTGAGGACTCACAAGCCCTCACATCTTGCTATGTGGAAATGAGATGGCAAAAGGACATGGTGAGGTGGAGAGGGTACAAGTGAGGTGTAGGTACTTGCAAGTACCTTGGAAAGGGGAAAATATTTCCTCAAAAATGAACTTCTTGTCCCCATTTGGGAAGGATGTTGACATGTGAGGAATTTTAGAATTCCTCACACATCACCATGGGGAAGAGAGAAATGGTTGGGATAATAAATATGAATTTTAAATTCACATGATTGTGAGTATCTTGTGGATAAGACAAGGTCCCCAAAAAGTAGGACTTTGACCCATGTGAGTGATGTGACTTTTCAATGATTACATGGGAAAGAGGAGAGTCCTTGGAAGGATAAAATGGAATTTAAAATTCCATTAGGAAGGGAATGGGGATAATAAAAGGAATTTAATATTCCTTGGGAGATGAGAGAGTTGACCAAGGTATTGATTAGACTAGCTAATCAAAGATTAGGAGACAGTTAGTGGCTAATGAAAATTAGGAGCCAACTTGCAAAAGTTGGAGGATGTGAAACATCCTAATCGTGGATTAGACATGTGCACATCCCTAATGATGGGATTAGGAGGTGGATTAGGGTTAATAAAAAGTGATTTAGGATGTGACATGTGAGGAATTAAATAAATGTCTTATTTATTTAATTCTTTGAGGAAAAGGGGATAACGGGCAAGGTATTTAATTATTTAACTAGATACCTTAGGGATTTAGAGGACCTTAGGGGTATTAATTAAATAATAGTAATATTACTTAATTAATGCAAGTAAGAGGATATTTAGATGGAAAGGGATAAATTTGGACAAATGTAAGTGTCCAAATTTAGGTGTCTACAATTTCAAATAGAGTGTCCCTTGAGTGGACCCCTTTTCTTTTGAAGGGTTCCCAAGGGACCCCTTTGAAATCTCTTCCTTCAATTGTTGATTGTTTGCGTGACTATTTTCTTCTTTGCTTGTGTGATGTATTTTTGATATATAACATGTTTTGTGTATGGATTAACTTGTTGCTTTGCAGGTGCACATATGGAACTACTTTTCAATTGACCTTGTAGGATCAAGTACCTATAAGGCCCCATTAGACTCTATGGAACCTCTCCAATCTGGCTTCCTTCAGGACCAAGCACTTGGTGGTGCCTCCTTTGCAAGTCTGAGGACTTGTGAGGTGCTTACATACTCTGGGATTTCTTTGTTCAACTATGTAAGTCTGTGGACCTACATAGCCTCTTTGTTCACCTTTCATAGATCTGCAGATCTGCGATGCATGTTTTTTCAGCTCTCCTTGGGTCTAAGAACCTATGGATCCATCTTCTCTTCCTATGATTTTGCGTGGGTTAGATTGCGGTCTACTTCGATTCAAGTATACTTTCTTTGAACTCTTTCGATCTATTTTACCTCCCATCTCGTAGCACATATGCTCACTAAAGTGGTGGAAAAATAGAATGGAGTGAATTTTCACCCCTTGCAAATTCCCCATTTACACCCCTTACCTTAGAAGAATTAAACTTGACATGATTTTCCACCTCATCCATCTTCTTTCCACCCACTTGGTCATTGTCTATAGTGTCAGTGGGGAATTTTTTTTAGGGATGCTAGTGTGGTACAATGCCATCTTGATAGGATTCTTGCCTCTAGAATCTACAGAGGCATTACACTTTTCCATTGGCGATGAAGAGTAACACCCCTGCACCCTTGAACGACCTTGAACGACTCTTTTGGGCTTCTATTCATGCTAAAAATATCTATCTTTCCATTCATTTGAGCTTCTTGAATCTTCTACATGTTTCTCAACCACACTTGCTACTACACACTCCATTTTTCATAGCATTCTCCATTGTCGAATCTCCAAGACGTTACTCTATTGGCTTTTCTTCTTCACGTTGTTGTGGCAACAGTGACACTCATAGGCTTGCAAGCTCACATCTTCCTTCACATGCTTGAGGGCACCTTATTTGGGAGGTGATATCCACTTTTCTTAGCATTGTCATTTGATTTATGTAGCATATGATTGTTACCACTACTTGGTAGTACTTTGTTTCAATATGTTCTTTATCATACTTTCTCTCGTGGCTATTCTAGTTTTCCATGGAGGTGGGAACACCGAAATGGGGGTTTGACTGTGGCAAGCCCAGAAATAGCCCCAACATTTTTCCCCACTATGTACAGTGTATAGGTATTGCATTCACATGGAGCTTGTGTGAGGCTGGACCAATCATGAGTTTCATTTCTACCACCTTTGTTCTCATCAACTTTCATTTCTAAGTTAAATTATTGTTCTTGTCATTTCAATAGTTTAGTTCTTTTATGTTTTCTATTACTACTTAAAACTTTATTTATTAGGAAGTTAGTGGCTTTCCTAGTAGTCTTGATTGTCATTTGTTCTCCCTGTCCATACAAATGCCAACACCCAACTGGGATGCCAGGGTGTCACACTATCATCTATCTTTTGTGCTAGAGTCCTCTAGTAGAGAGCTTCCGAGGTCACAATCTTGACTCAAGAATTCACTCACTTGGTTCCCTAAACCTCTCGAGTTAAAAAAAGGATAGTGGCAAGCCAATTTCCCTTCCTTTTCACCCTCTTAAAACATTAAGCTTACCCTAAACAATCCTTAGCATGAGGTAGATCAGGGAAGTTGTTCATTTTAGGCCTTCCCATGACCTGGGGTCCTAAATTTTCAATCCCCCTCCTCTATACCTATCATTGTGTAACTTGCGAGTCCAAGATCCATGAGTATATTTTAATCTACATGAACCCTAGTGACATAGCAATCTAGTGCCTATGTCATGTACCCTTCTTCATTTGTATTGATTTCTCCCTGTCTATTTGGATGCATTCTTCTTTTGAAGCAATCGATCAAATCATTATATTCTTCTCTCCTCTTTAGAATTTATCTATGTTTTTTTTGGCATTTGAGAGAATATTCTTGATAGTGAGACAACCTTTCATACCAAGGTCTCCTTACTTGATTGAATCAAAAAAATTTCTTTAGATATTATATAATAACATTGTTGTGGTATGCTTTGTGCTCTCCATGTATACTTTGTGTATGTTCTATTCTTTATGTATGCTTCATGTATGCTTCGTGTATTCTTTGTGTATGCTTTACGTGAAATCTATTATTTTCTTGATGTATGTTTGAATTTTTCCTCATCTTGTGTGACTAGATCAATCCTTTTCACCATATATGTTTCCATATTATATACTTATATTTATGCTACCATTATGGAGCATCATGACTTCCACCCATACCATTTGAGCCTATCTTTCTATATACCTATATAAAGGAACTCATTTCTTCCCTCCCATCATCTTAGTAAAACATTTAATTGGGTGTATCATGCCTTCCTTGCTCTTTTTCTATGTCATCTTCAATTTATTGGTTTTTAAATTTGAGAAGCATAATTCCTTCTCTCCTCACCATTATCTTGGCATCACCTATATTACCACTGTGTATATAGTTCCTCGCCTCTATGATTGAGTTCTCATATTATTGAATGCAAAATTTTGAATATATATCTATCCTAAAATTTTATGTACCCACATGAGTGTTATTGGCCATTAAGGACCATGGCACCAATTTCACATTATCATGTTGGGAGAAAAAATATACCTTGAGATTTATCTCTATCCCACATTCATGCTTTATTATCTTAGATCTATCTTAGTATATAATAAATTTATAAAATTATCATTCTACATTATTTATTTTCTTACAAGATTAGATTACATTTACATTTTCTATAGTATTTCCCCCTCTCCTACAATTTCTTGCCTCATATGGAACCAACCAATTATATGGGGCATATATTGCTACTATCATTCATATGGTTGAGCTTTCAGGTAGTGATAAGTGCTACATGGAGGCTTCTCACTAAGACTAATGACATGTTATCACCCCATGTGTATTGTCATCATATGGCCACCAAGCTAGGTATGGTATTATCACTTTTTGTAGAAGCATAATCTCTCTAAACCTACTTCTTCCCTTTTCTTCTACTACATATGATCAATGATAGTAATATTTAGCTTTTAGTTATTTTCATTTTTACCCATCAATTAAAAGCTACTCACATATTTTCATTTTTTTATAGGTTTGTATAGATCACACATATTTAATGATAGGCTTAAATCATAAAATTTAATAGATTCCATTGTTTAATGAAGCCTCGAGATATCTTTTTATGTCTAAATATTTACTATAAATGAATAAATTTGTGAGTGTTACACACTTTAAAATATATGATCATTCTAGGATTTATATGCACCTCAAAGTGGAGGAAAAATATAACACTGGACTTTACTCACCCATGTCATTTTCCATTTAGTTTTGTTCCCTTTTTGGTAGAATTTTTTAATACAATTACATCAAAAAATTGAAAAATTATGCACAAAGTTAGCCCACTCCTCCTTCCTTTACCTATCCCCATATAAAACATTCCCATACACTTATTTGCACTTTATGCATCTCTACATTTTTTTCCCATGTAGGCCATATTTATTACACCCACCATGATCGAGGATTCATTCCTTTCATAAATGTTAATGCTCCATCATCTTGGGTCATTTCTACAAGTGTGGGATCACTATTGTGTCTGCAAATGTAACCCTTTAACTTCTACAATTCAAATTCAAACCTTGTAGACACGCACACACACATTCCACTAATAATTATGAATCAACTAAACACATATTTTTGCAAATTGTTGTTATAACTTGGTATTTAAAGGAAATAATTTGTATTCATTTTACATCCTATCACATCCAAACATCCTCTCTCATCCTAAGGAGAAACTATTAGAACATTTAGATTTGTTCACTAAAAATAATCAAAACCTATATTTTCATTTTAGGAACATTTCAATTGTTGAAGCTTGTTGTTTTTTATCTATGGCATGATCATAAAGTTAGTCCTTTAAGAGGGTTGGTCTAGGAGAATGTGCACCCTAACCATTATGGTAATACAACTTATTTAGATAGTAGAACAAATAAATGTAAATTCAATAAATTAGAAAGTAGGATTGCATAATCACGAAGATTAGATTCATGTGAAACAAGGACAAATACACAAATGCATAAAAAACATAAACCCATAAGATTAACCCTATACAAAATATAAGTGTTATACAAACTTGAGATGCTACACAAACAAAAAAGTGCCATTCTCAAACAAGAGAAAGTTCATATTTTAAAATGCCATTTATTGTTGAATCATTAAACTAAATGCCTTACATATATTTTACATTCTATTTTCCTAAAATAACATAAATTAGTCAATTATTAATTGAAATTTAACTATATCTATATATACATTTTTAAATTAGCCTAGACTTCTTCTTTTTTAATTCAAGGGGTAAACGCTTTTGACCGGAGCTATGAACCGGAATACAACCATTCAACAATACCGCCCCAATAGGGTTTGAACTTTGGTGACAAGAACAACAATGCCACCATTAAACCAACACACCATGCCAATACCGACAAATTAGCCTAGACTAAACTTAAGAAAAAATATATTTTTTTTTTAATAATTAGAAACATTGATTTATACTTAAATAAATTACTATAGAACCACATTCCTGATTTAAATTTTATATTAATTGATTTAATTCTTGTACTCGACAAAATATAATTTTACATTATCCTTTCGAATAGCTTCTAACGCATACCACTACACTAAGGGACAATCCACTCGATTAAGAAAAATGTGAGAGAAATAAGGTCATATACATCTTACTTTATTATCTTTGTTCTATAATATTTAATTTAGATAGTGTAATTTAAAATATTAATAAATAAATTATATAATTAATTTCAAAAGCAGTCTAAAATTTGAAACAAAATCATGTTTAACTATATAAATTTAGGGTTTGTTTAAAGATGGCAGCTAACGTCACATGTGGGTATGCTTTGATTTCCCTCCATTTCCACTTTAGTACTACCTCCCAAATTTAATAAATGTGTGTCGTTTTCCCTGTTTTGTCATAGAATAAATGAGTCGAAGTACAATGAAGTCAGGGTCGGTGGCTTTACAATGTACTTTGGTGGGTCCCTTGTGGCCTCCTATAGAAAAGAATCAGAAGATGATACCATAAATGTTTAAAATTTTAGAAATTTGATCAAATGCTTTTGGTTTGTTGGTTAGGTTGAATAGTTTTCAATAAGTCGATTAAGAATCAAGTCTTGTTGAATGTAAGACACAAAATTTTAGAAATTTGATAAAATGCTTTTGGTTTGTTGGTTAGGTTGAATAGTTTTCAATAAGTCGATTAAGAATCAAGTCTTGTTGAATGTAAGACACGTGATCTTATAAAAATTGAACTTGTGATGGTTTCATATGCGACTTTGGTGGAATAGGTATTTCTCAACTGAAACATTTGCAACTTAGGCTTATGCTTCAATATGATGGTGTTAAAATGATTTATAAGTCTGAAATAAAACTTTCCAACTAAGAAAAAATTTAAATTTTTTTTTGAGCCTATGATTTTATGTTTTTTTTTAATAATTGTTATTTTTTTAGATAAATTTCAAATGTAAATAATAAAGGACTATATATATATGTGGATAAAAAAATTATGGTTAAACAAGAAACACCATTTTTGTTTAGGTTTTTTCCAAACTGAATTTTTAAATCTTATGTTTGTTCCACTATTTTTGAAGAATCTTCTAAATTATACATTGTGCTAATTAAAAACTTATGTGAGAGCACATATATATTAAAAAATCAAGCCTGTAAAACTACATGGGACCATGATGTTAGCCTTTGTTTATGATTTTTTAGGTGGATTTTTTTTGTTTTCTTCATTTAATTTGAGTTTATTATGAAAAGAGATATTACCTCTCATAAGGATCCAAAAATTATAATTTGCTACAATTTAAAAGATTCATAATATTTTATTTAAATTTTGGGTTCTAAAATATTTAAAGATGTAATTTAGTTGTAATAAAAGACTCATTCCTTTCAAAATTCAATTAGACCCTACCATAGTATACTATTAAAATTAGAGTCCATTTGATTATTAAAATTACAAAGTTTGGAATATATATCTAAGTTGAGTTATTTACACTTGTTAGAATTATATCTATAAGTATATTAACAAACCTCTTCTTAGATAGTTATTATGTTGAAGGTCATAAAGAATAAAACTTATGGGGCTTGTACATATATTTGTATCTAGATGAACTCTATGGAAAAATGTTATCAACTATGATTAATCATCTTCAACTATCACATGTGTCACCAACATGGGCATTCTTCACATTTTAAATTAAGTATAAATAGTACTTTTCGTTAACATTTTTTAAGGGATATAGTTGATGGGGAAAGATTAAAGAATAACACATTGTAGTTAATGTGTTTGTTTTTATATTTAAGGTGACTCTCATCATAAATAACTAACGCATCGACCACATTAACAAGGTTGATATAAATCGTTGAATTCCAACCTTGATCTTATGGTGGAGGACATTGTTAATCTGAAAAAAAATCATGGTCCTAGGATGTCCACGATGGAGAGGAATTCTCTGCAATTGTGTAAAGACCTAAATGCGATGATTAATCTTAGCAACGAGAAGCTTGAATCCTTTGCTGAAGGTTTGGTGTTCCTCAATGAAAAAGCTATGGATTGGATGAGGAGATCACTGTTTAATGAGTCAGTGAACTAGAATGAGGGGGAGGATGCTGAGAAGAGTATGCAGGTTGCTAACTTGGGCATGTGGCCAAGCATTCACACTCAAAGAAAAACCAAAAAGAACAAGGTGGTGTCGAGGCAAGATGTTGAATATATCATGGAAATGCATGGCAAGGTGATATCTAAGGATCTAGAAGCAGCTAGAATGTTAAAGGAACTTCTTTAGACGTTGCTTGTTCTATTCCCTTTTGTTTGGTTTTTTGTGTCTTTGGCTGTTGTTTGCTAATGTTGTACTGATTATTGTTTAATCAACCTGGTGTTTGTGTTGATGGGGCAGCCAATCTGCTTTATCTTTGTTTCCTTTTCTTTTGTACAGGGTTTTAGGGCCCCTTCAAAACCTATTTTATGCTAATAAAAAACAAGGTTGATATAAGCTTAGATTTGTGCACTTGTATCAAGGCTTTCAAAAGAAAAATAAATTGTCTATAATTTTATGATTTTTTTATTTTAAGCAATTATTATATTTTTAAGATAAATTTAAAGAAAAATAAAAATGAGGGAAGATAAAAAGAAAAATTCTTGAGGAAATTTTATGGTTAAGAAATGGTTGCATAATTTCTACCTCTTTTCTACCAAAAACTAAATTTTCAAATCTTATTATATTTTTTTCACTATTTTTTAAAAATATTCTAAATTATACATTGTACTAGATAAAAAATTACATAGGACCACATGCACCTTAAAAATTAAGCCTAAAAAATTGCATGGGACCATGATGTTAGCCTTTGTCTATGAAAAATTTAAGTGGAGTCATTTCACCATTTCATTAGTTGGAGTTTATTATCAAAAGAGATATCATATTTCATAAGGACCCCAAAACTTATAACCCAACATTTTTAAAGTGTTTATAATATTTTAATTAATATTCAAATAGTTAAAAAATTAAACATGTAATTTAGGTGCAATAAAAGACTCGTCTTATAAAATTTAATTCAATTTTTTTTAAAATATACTCACAAATAATTGAGTTTTTTTAGTAATTTGATAATCTTTCTCTACAAAAAAATTATTAACATGAATTAAATCAAGCAATGGTGAAATCTAACCTACCATATTAGTATTAAAAATTAAACTATAATTTTTTATTCATTTATTAATTTTACAAAGTTGGAATTAGACACTACATGCTAAGCGAGGACCATATTTTAAAAACTAAATAAGTGATGGGCTTGACCTTTGATAATGGACACCAAAGTTTACATTAGTTTAACTTTGATCTAGGCTGAATTATTTGTATATATATAAAAGTTAGTCTCTCACAAGATTGTATTATGTTGAAGGTAAGAAAAAAATTATGGGGTCTCATACATATATTTGCATTTAGATGAATTTCAAGAAAAGATGTTCTGATTATGAATTATTCCTTTTAGTTATTATGTGTCATCAATATGAGTGTTCTTTAAATTCTAAATTAAAATATAAACAATACTCTTCTTCAACATGTTAGACTATTGTTGATGGAAAGAGCTTTAAGATTTGACACTTTGTAGTCAACAAGTTAGATTTTTATGTTAGAGTTGATCCCATCATAAATAATTGACACATTAACCACATTAACATATATACTCTTTATACTAAACATAGCTGGTATAAATAATTAGTTTATTTTTATTAACCAAAATTAACTTTGAACATTGAACTAGATGATTATTTCAAAAACTGGAATCTATTGCACAATTTCAATGAAAATAACAATATATAAAAAATGAAAAGAACTACTTAGATCACCATGTTGAAAGAACCTTTCCTTTTTTATAAATACTCAAAAATAAAAGAAATTTTCAAGTTTTAAATGAGAAAGAATACAACCTGGCCTTATTAAGACAATGATTTAATGGTAATCTTGCAAACAAATCAACCTTTGAAATTTCTCATTTTATAGAATTACAAAATCTTATTCATTGGAAGACAGGGAACATCGATTTATTAAGAAAAAATAACATAATATATTAAAGTTTTGGTTAAAGAAATTGATAAACAATCTAATAACGATCAATAAAGGACAACTATGACATAGATATGAAACCTTGCTAGGTGTTAGATTTTATATGGTGTAGATATACATCTTCTCTTTTCAGCCAGTTATGTACTTTCTTATGCCTTGATTATGAGTGTTGATTGCGCTCAGCGTGGCATGACTGTCGGTTAACAACTATGGAGACCAATGTTACACTGCACCCGTGACACAATCATGCCTTTTCAAAGCTGGCCAACAAATATATCCTCTCCATGCACATTATTTCTTTCCACCTCTTCGTACTAAATGATTATTACCACCTACAATGTTTCCTCCTTTTTCTTTTTGTTTGGACAAGGGAGTATATGCTTTTCAAAAACGTTGACAGTGTATATTCAGATTCAGTAAAGAAAATAAAGTTTTGGTTTTGATAGCCACTTCACTGCTTGCCATGTTTTCTTCAATATTAAACCCTTCATGTGATATTCGTTCTCTGCCCATACCTTTGCCATTTGTTCTTTTAAAGAACTCATTACTTTTTCGCTTTCCTTCTTTTACTCTACTCCGAATATACCTGACTTCTTTGAATAAGGTTCACTTAAGATGAATACTTTAGAATATACTGCAGATTAATAGCAATTATCATTTTCTAGAGAGACTAATAACTCCCATTGTTTCTTATAAAGCTAGTGCCATCCACAAGCTTTTCTTATCCATCCTGTGTTCCATAGACATCATCAGAAGGGAAGCTGTTCTTATGGCAGAGATGAAGCAGGTTTTTGTCTTCTCTTGTTTCTGGCTGATATGCACTGTTGCAGTTACGTCCATGAAGTTTCATATGAAAGGTAGTTCCCCTTCAACCCTTATCAACATTTCTTATATGGCTTGTTTTTCTTTTGTCTTGTGAAGTATGTATGAATTTAACCAACAACTTCCAAATCGAACTTTAGTAAGAAAGATTTTTTTTATAAAAAACTACTGTAATCTGGATTCTTTTCATGATGCATTTCTTCAACATGAGGATTTTGGTTATTCATTTTTGGGCTCACTAGTTGTGTTGGTTAGTTATACAAACAATTAGGTTGATAGATGGGAGAGTAAATATACAGCTACTCACAAAAAAAAAACTTAATGAGAAAGTTTAGGGCACCTGCACTTTGTTTTTCTGGGATATCCAATATTTTAGATAACAAATAGTATGCTGGTTGTTTACTTTCTGTGAAATTAGGGTTACTACCAAATCCGTGGTACCGGAGGGCGTGTCGCGCCAGCGTCACGTGTAGTTTATAGGAGGGCGGATATCCGACTGATTCTTACAGTTTAAATAATAATAAAAAGTAAATAAGTTAAACCGATTCTTAAAACTCATTTACGGCAAAATATTACTGGAAAACAGCGGACTTGCAGCAAGAAAGCAAACAAGAATATATCTTTATTGCATTATGATATTAATTAAATTGATATGTTGTATCTTACATTTGTTGGATTATGACAACAGTAACCTAACAAAAAATACTTTATCTTATTCTGTAGATTCACATTTTCTCAACAACATTTACATAATAAATCTGAATGGTGGTGAATGCAGATATATCTGTTCCCCATACTCAAGTCCTTTCACAAAACGAGAATGCTAATGTTATGGTATTAACAGATCGGGTTACTGTTGTGAACTTCTTAACAGCATATTAAAATTTGATTTCTACACTTCACATGGACATATTCATGTTTTGTTGTCTGTTCTGGTGTGTTGTCAGGTTGAAGAGAGAAAAAGCATGGACGCAGTTGGTGCAGAAAATTGGGTTTATCAATCTGATTATCAAAAACCAGGAACCCATCCAGTTAATCCATCTCCATGTTGTTAATATAAACCTCTGAGCACAAGCACGAAGTGTACCGTCTACATGGCATCCCCTGTGATATTGTAAGCCACAGTCTTTGGTCAAGTGGGACTAGTTTTCTAGCACTTTAGTCGTTAAGAATCGTCCATCTTAGTCTAAGTAGCATTGTAATTCTGCAGTCATGTCTTTCTAAGTGTATGAATTACCATACACATCCTTCGTATAAGAGTCTATTGAAGTAACAATGTTTACATGTCCGTATAGAACTGAACTATAAGATTTACAAAGAGTGGGTGTGTTTTGTGTTTATTTGGGGTGGGTATTAATGTAAATTTATCAATAAATCGTATAAGTTTGTGTGAAATTGAGCTCACTTTTATAGTTTTTATCTATCTCTGAATTATAAGATTTGAAAAGAGTGGATCCGTTTTGTGTTTATTCAGGGAGGGTGTCTCAATATATAAGTTTATTAATAAATGGTATAAATTTGTGTGAAACTGGGCTCATATCTATTCTTTTTATCTATCTTCATATATAATTATTCGTATACATTTATCCACATCTTATCTACCATTTATACATTTCTCCACATCTCTTCGGTATATAAATTTATCAATAAATCATATAAGTTTGTGTGAAATTGAGCTCACTTTTATAGTTTTTATCTATCTTTGAACTATAAGAATTGAAAAGAGTGGATATGTTTTGTGTTTATTTGGGGAGGGTGTCTCAATATATAAGTTTATTAATAAATGGTATAAATTTATGTGAAATTAGGTCCATTTCTATAGTTTTATCTATCTTTATACATAATTATTCGTATACATTTATCCACATCTTATATACCATTTATACATTTCTCCACATCTCTTTGGCATATAAATTTATTAATAAATAATATAAGTTTGTGTGAAATTGAGCTCACTTTTATAGTTTTTATCTATCTTTGAACTATAAGATTTGAAAAGAGTGGACCTGTTTTGTGTTTATTTGGGGTGGGTGTCTCAATATATAAGTTTATCGGGCTCATTTCTATAGATTTTATCCATCTTCATATATAATATTTGTATACATTTATCCACATCTTATCTACCATTTGTACATTTCTCCACATCTCATCCATATAAAAATTTATCAATAAATTGTATAAGTTTATGTGAAATTGAGCTCACTTTATAGTTTTTATCTATCTCTAAACTATAAGATATGAAAAGAGTAGATATGTTTTGTGTTTATTTGGGGAGGGTGTCTCAATATATAAGTTTATTAATAAATGGTATAAATTTATGTGAAATGGGGCCCATTTCTATAGTTTTTATCTATCTTTGTATATAATTATTCATATATATTTATCCACATCTTATATACCATTTATACATTTCTCCATATCTCTTCGGCATATAAATTTATTAATAAATCATATAAGTTTGTGTGAAATTGAGCTTACTTTTATAGTTTTTATCTATCTCTAAACTATAAGATTTGAAAAGAGTGGACCTGTTTTGTGTTTATTTTGGGGTGGGTGTCTCAATATATAAGTTTATCGGGCTCATTTCTATAGTTTTTATCCATCTTCATATATAATATTTGTATACATTTATCCACATCTTATCTACCATTTATACATTTCTCCACATCTCATTCATATACAAATTTATCAACAAATCGTATAAGTTTGTGTGAAATTGAGCTCACTTTATAAGTTTTTATCTATCTCTAAACTATAAGATATGAAAAGAGTACATTTGTTTTGTGTTTATTTGAGCTGGGTGTCTCAATATATAAGTTTATCAATAAATGTATATATTTGTGTGAAACTGGGCTCATTTCTATAGTTTTTATCTATCTTCATATATAATATTTGTATACATTTATCCACATCTCTTTGGTATATAAATTTATTTATAAATCATATAAGTTTTTGTGAAATTGAGCTTACTTTTATAGTTTTTATCTATCTTTGAACTATAAGATTTGAAAATAGTGGATATACTTTGTGTTTATTTGGGGTGGGTGTCTCATTATATAAATTTATCAATAAATTGTATAAATTTGTGTAAAACTGGGTGCATTTCTATAGTTTTTATCTATCTTCATATATAATATATGTATACATTTATCCACATCTTATCTACCATTTATACATTTCTCCACATCTCTTTGGTATATAAATTTATCAATAAATCATATAAGTTTGTGTGAAATTGAGCTCATTTTCATATTTTTTATCTATCTCTTAATTATAAGATTTGAAAATAGTGGATATGTTTTGTGTTTATTTGGGGTGGTTGTCTCAATATATAAATTTATCAATAAATTGTAGAATTTTTTGTGAAACTAGACTCATTTCTATAGTTTTTATCTATCTTCATATATAATATTCGTATACATTTATGCACATCTTTTTTGCACATGCACACACTCCAAAAAATTCATTTACACCATGCATTAATTATGTCCATCCATACAACTATTTTATTACATCCATTACCTATCATAATATAACCATTTTCATGTCTCAATTCAATCTTGTATATGTGACATAAACTTTGTGGTCACGGACTCAACCCTTAAATTTAAAAAAATCAAATTCAAATTTAGTTGGCTTCAGCTCATTCTACTACTTATTGTGAGCCAACTAAACACATAGTTTCATGATTTAACATTCTATGATTATATTTCTAGACACCTAAAATTTTCTGTCACTCCTAATGACACATTTTAATATCATTTCTAATATTTCATCAACACCATCATGATAATTGATTAAATTTGACAACACTACCATACTAACAATATATATAATAGTTCAAAAAAGCTTTATACATAGTTTTTGGATGCATTATGCATCATGTAGTACTGTTGGAAATTAATTACATCATATTTTATGTTAATACATACATATTAGCATGTTGCAACTCATATCAAATTCCTAAAAGTATAGATGTTAACTATTACATGCTAAAATTATGAAATCTTGCTTTCACTAAATACATCCCAATCTTCCCATTTGATTGGGAGTTCAACATTAGAAATTTTTTCCTTGGAGAAAACAACTTCCATTACAAAATTAGATCCTTCATTTATGTGGAACTAGGTGTTATCTATCTTCCTTTTTCCTTTTTCTTTTATCTCTTTTTTGTAATCTTTTAGAAGCTTAGTCATTCCTCTCAACATTGGTAAACTGTCCTTTGTGTTGAATACCCAAGGTATGCCCATCCTTTATTTTAGATGTATTCATCCTAATTGTGTCATCTTCTAGAATTTTTTTGAATTTATACTTTAAAATTTCCATTGTGATGGTAACCTACACAAAGACATGTTGTGAAATATGAGTTTTTTATGAAACTCAATAAGCAGTCTCTTGACACCCTAAAGCTTTTCCTCATTCCTCTTAATCCAAATTTTTCAAAAGATTCCAATGGTAAGAACTAACCAAAATAAGGTACAATTTTTATTTAACCTTTTTACATTTCCAAATAGTATTTTAGTCCATCTTATGTTACCTTTGCAACATTTAAGATTATAGTAAAACAATTACCAAATTTATTTTGCATAAAAGCAATAAGAAAAAGATGTTTAATAGTTTCAGGTTGTCTATAGACCTGCTTCAAAATCAATATTGACATGGTTAAGTTTATAAGGTAGTTTTTGTAACAATAGTAACCACTTAAAATAGGCAGTCTTAGGCTCAATCACATTAGACCAGTTTCTCATAAGAGCAAAATTCCATTGTTTATCAAAAAGATTGAGGTTCCAAATTTGGTTAAGATAACTAAAAAAATAATTTTTATCACTTAAAGTTGTATACACAGTTTTGGCATTAGTTTTTTGGATGTTAGAACCATCAACCCAAATAAGTTGTTTTCCTTGTTGACACTAGCCTCTCTAAGCATAGAGTAGGTCTCCAGTTTGAAGGAGTGATATTAAACCCATTGCTTAAGGATTCCCAAGATTTAAGATTTTAATCAACCATTATGTCTTTGAAACACTTAATACCTTTGGTATCCCAAATTATAGCAAAAAATTCTTGCATTCTGGCCAAAGGCTTATTTTTGTGGTTAAGGTTCCACCATATGGACCTATTTTCAGGGATTTTATTGCTTCTATCTATTACATTTCTATTTACATTTTCTTTACAATCTCCATGCTTTCCCAATGCTTTTGAAGACAACAAACCTATTGACGACAATGTTAGTTGCACACCAATAGTGCAAATAAATCCTCATAGACACACTGTGAAAACCTATCTTTACATGAAATATTGCACTAGGACAACCTAAATATTAGGCTAACTCAGCTTAAAATCCTAAGGATCATTTATGCTAGGTCTTGACCATACTAGGTTCACATCAGTGTTTATTGTGATAATGCTATTAATCATGAGGGTAAATGGTTTTTTGGGTTCTCAAAGGAATCATATGGATAGGAAAAAGATAATCTCGGTCCGATCATTTAACAATTTCATGAAATTGGCAGATTTACAATATTTCATGAACTTCATATAACTTGCTTTCACTTAAGTAAATTTAGCTTTAAGCATTCAACAATATCATGGAATCAAAAGAATTGCAATAAAAAAACTCCATGCATTCTTCTATTTATTGGAACATTTTTTGAAATTTAAACATCTATTCTAAAATAAAGCATAAAAATTTACTGAAAATGTTAAGTTTCTCCTAGGTATTATCCATGCATGCCTCAAGAATTAACCAAACTAGAGAAAACAATTCCATACAACACCAAATTGCTTCACAGCTAGGCACAAAATGATGCAAGATTTTAAAGAGAGAGGGGATCATTTTCCTCTAGATGGTATCAGTATGCACCCTTAAATGGTGCAACACATAATCTTCTCTAATAGGAACAAACAATCAACTATGTAAGATTTCATATGAAGAGATAGCTTTCAAATTGGCTCTGATATTGATTAGCTTCTATGAAACATACAAGTTTTTAATTTGGAATGGAATAAAAAATGGGAAAAATAACAAAACTTAAAGAGTTTTTGTTCTCTAAAATCCTCAAATTATGAACTTAACTTAAGGTTGATCCCACAATAGTGGTTTACAATTTTTGGCCAAACTGGACATTAAAATGTTTTTTTTTAACTAAATCTTCACTTTTGGGCACCTATAGCGGCTAAACCGTGGGGAATTTGAAGATGAAGAAAACTAGAGTTTCATGAGATTTTGTCTATAGAATCTAAATATATACTTTTAAAAAAAACTGGAATCAGATTGCACTTCTTTTTCCATCTCCCTCGAAAAATGGTTTTTTTTCAGAAAACAACATTTTTAAAAAGTGACACTCACCATATAACACATAACTTTTTTTCCATGAAGGATAAAATTATAATTATTTCAAATTTAGATTTACAACTCTGATATCTAGTGCTTCCACTTGGTTAGATAGTTTTTTATTGAATATTTTTTCTTTAATCAAGTTTCAAAGTCAAACCAATTACAATTCAAACATAGTGCAATCATATAACAAGTAACTTTTTTTGTATGTATCAAAATTCAATTTATTTTTCTTGGATCAAGGACTTCAATATCTGATTCCCTCATATTTTTCAATTTTTTTTTATAATATTCTATTTTTCCACATGTGCAAAATAGAGCGCTTGATTTTCGGTGAAAAACCTATATTCACAAGAAATAAAAAACAAATATAATAATAAAATTAAATTTATTTAAAATTATACTTTTTGGAAAGCTTATAATAAGGACTACATAGTTACAAAAAATAAATTTTAAATGAATTCATTCCATCCCCCAAAAGGTAAATCAAATGTGATTTTTTATCAGCATTTTGATAGGTGTAAAGGAGACTCTGTTATAGGTATGGTTTAAAACTAGCAGGGTTCTATCCAAGGGGATTTGATCTAAGATAGTTTGATCAAACTCTCTTCAATTGGAATGCTTTATATGGAAATTATTAAGGCTTAAATCATTGTATTTTCTAAAAATATGTGATTTCAGTAAAAATCAAAATCTCCCAAAAATTGTAAACCAGCTTTGTAGGATCACCCTTAAAATGAAACATCTCCCTGCCTTTTCTAGAAACAAGACATTAAAGAAATTCAACCAAAACATCGAAGGGAATCCAAGTCCCTGAAGCTTTGGAGTATTCAATGGAGGACCTTTTCCAGAAAAGATAATGAACCACACAAAAAGTGTTGCAACTAGGCATCCACAATAGAGATTCTATTGATCTACATATGAGATTGAATGATTACAAATGTACAAGTTGTCTGATTATATAGGCAAGAGAGAAAACCTAAGATGCATGAGATGTTGCCATGTGTCATGATCTAACAACATGTGACAACATGTGAACCCTATCTAGGAAATTATTAAATTTTGAGATAAGTTCTAGAAGGACAAATCATCTTCTAGAAGGAATATTATCCCTAAAAACAAGGAAGGGGACATAACCCATTATTAAATGATTTATTAAAATGCAACCTAGGACTAAATGATATATGACCTAATTTAACTTATGCTAGTGTAATAATTAATTTAATTACACTAACACCCCCCATAAGTTCAACTTAGGGAGGAAAATGCAATGATTATGCAGAGATGATGATAATGATGATGGGTCCTTGCTATGAGGCCATGTTAGGTACCCATGTACATGAAGATGCAAAAAATATCCCACAACCGGAGAAAAGGGGAAAACCCAGTGGGAACAAAACCCCTCTCCAAAAAGGAGATGAATATGCAAAAATGTTAGATAGGATGAGAAGGATGGAGGACTCCCAAATACCCCCAAGGACATCATCCATCACATGGATACAATATAATAGCTCCCCCCATAGGGAGGAAATAGAGAGACAATATATCCCCCCCAGAAGATGTGATCACCTATAAAAATGGTAAGTGTCTTTAAAGACAGAACATGATCCAATGTTGACAAACAACTTGTCTCCCTTTTGGAAGAAAAAAAACCAAGTGCAAGTGTAGAGATGCTTCCCATTCTGGATAGGAATTGAAGGAAGGAAGTATGAAGGTAGATAATGATGTCTCTAAACTCTACTCAAATGTCTCCTTTCCTGAAGATGAAGATGCCACAATCAATGAAGAGGGTGACAAACCAAGATGATGTGGAAACTGATGCTGAACAATATCCAAAGCTTGAGATGGGATGAATATGTTACAGACTTGATAGCCCCCTTGAATGATGTGTCCTCAAAACCACTAAAAGAAGTTTGAAGCAACAAATGTGTCCAAACCATAAGTCTCCTGCTAGGAAGAAACAAATCCAATGGTGGATGCTTAAGAAACCTCAAATCCTAAATGGAATGATAGGGAAGAAATCTCATACATGAAATATTTGAAGAGTAAACAAGTTCCTCCAATGTAGTCTATGGATCTTCAATTAAGGTTGAGACAAAGGAATGAGGAGACTCAAGGAAACTATCTAAAGTAAAATATGAATAGAGGAGTGATATCCCCTCAAGAATGTCCTCCAAACTTGTAGAAGTAGCCAAGTCAGTGATACTTGAAACAAAGCCATCGTGTGATGTTAAGTTTGGAAAACTAAATGTGTCCTGATGAACGATGATAGTGGAAGCCTCAATCAATGAATCTGGACAAGGAATCACTGATTGTGAAGGGATACCAACTGCCTCTGATGGAGAAGAAGCATTAGAAGGGACCTTGTCAACCTCTTTAGAAGATTCAAGGCAATCAACTTCTTGCACAACAATATCATCATGGGGTATCTGATCTGAAGAATGACATTCTTAATCATGACCATCGGGGAATAGTGGAGTATCTGAATCTCCATATATCTCCAAAAGTTTAGCCCAAAGGATATGAGGACAATCACAATGATCAATAGATCTCGAAACATCACAATCAACTTGCATAGTAATGATCTCCAAGACTATGTATCTATTGCAACTCTAAGCAAACTCATAAATACCTTCACTTGGATGGGGAACTATACCATACAGATGTGGCAATAGATCAAGTGATTGGAGATTGTGGTAGATCCCATCCCACCATTGTGGATAGTTTCCCTTGTGCAACATAACCAAAGGAGTATATGCAAGCCCCATTATGAACTTTCTCCAAAAAAAAAAAAATGACCTTCAACAACAAATAGAAGCTTCCAAAGATGACGTGCAACTAAAGTGATGTTACCTAGATCAAAAAAAATTCCCAAGCTTCAGGATATCTACGTTATTGAACAAATGCACCAAACTAAAAAAATAAATGCAAGAGTACCTAGAGTTGAAACTGATCAAGGGGTCTGCACTGATGAAAAAAGCTCTGAAAATACTTCCTGATGCTGCTAGAATATCTGAAATCTGATGAACGATTGCGAAGATACGAGCCTTTAAGTATAGATTAGGTTTTATCTTCAGTTGACTTGAATTTTTGATGTCAGTAGAATCTTGAAAAATAGAGTGCACCACTAAAAATTAGATTCCAAGATCTTTCCAATGGTATATTGTTTGTCAAATTTCAATATCGTATGCGAAAGATACAGCCATTGGAAGATTTCTACTTGATTTGATCTGCATAGGCTAACTAGGCATAAGATTCAAGCACCTAAGGGCTAAAAAAGTCTAACCCTTGGTCACTAATGTGATTGCGGGTGCTGCAGAGGCAAAAAATCAAACGCCCACTAGATCGGTGGCATCGGAGCGGCGCGCAGGTGGTGGTCGGGCGGCGAAGTCGGTGGCGCGATTGGAAGGTTTCGATGACCACAGTCACTAATGGGACCGAGGTTGTAGGTGGCGGGTGCTTGGCACAAAGGTCACTGCATGTTCGCAGATAGGAAATGAGAAGTAGATTCCAGCGGGTGCACAACATCGACAGAGGCTAGGAACAATGAACGACCAGCGGTGGCGGGGCCAATGTGGGTGACACCGTGGATGACATCGATAATGATGTGATAGGGTCGACGGGTCTCTACAGAGTCGGTGAATGCCGACGACTAAAACTAAATTTTTGAAGATTGCAAAAAATATGCAATTCAAAAATTAAAAAAGCCGATAGAAAATTTTAACTTTGTAGAAAAAATATTATGAATACTGACTGGTGGAAATAAACCCAAACTATAGCAGAGGGGAAAAATATTTATGTTGAATATGAAATAAAATAGCCAGTTGCTCTAGAAAAAATAATTTTTTGCCCGAACTATATGAAATTTCACCCAAATGATAAAATAAAAATAGCCTAAAGATTTAAAAAAAAATTGCCATGATGGAGGATTGAAAGGGGGATTTTTTTCTGCAAAATTGTATAGATAGTAAAAAATAATGCAAACCATAGATTAATACCTCAATGGCACCCAGATGATATATCTCTGATTTTGATGATTGAGCAAGCGATCTATGGGTTTTGAGGCCTTCTGAATGCAATGGAGAGGTTAAAGAGAGCCTGATGTGCACCAAAAATCAGCTTGGTTCCTGGGTAGAACCAACTAGCCTGCAAGAAAAAACCCAAGCCTACAAAGAAACTCACACACCAACTTTCTTGATCGAGGGTTGAAATTTCACTGGACAAGCTCTGATACCATGTTGAGATTATGGATGCACAGTCCTTGAAGCTCCAAAGTCTTCAATGGAGGACATTTTCCAGGAAAGATAATCAACCACATAGAGAGTGTTGCAACTAGGCATGCACAATATGGATTCTATTGATCTACATTATGAGATTGAATGATTACAAATGTACAAGTTGCCTAATTATATAGGAAAGAGAGAAAACTTAAGATGCATGAGATGTTTCCATGTGTCATGATCTAACAACATGTGACAACATGTGAACCCTATCTAGGAAATTATTAAATGTTGAGATAAGTTCTAGAAGGAAACTCATCTTCTAGAAGGAATCTTATCCCTACAAACAAGGAAGGGGACATAACCCCATTATTAAATGATTTATTAAAATGCAACATAGGACTAAATGATATATGACCTAAGTTAACTTATGCTAGTGTAATAATTAATTTAATTACACTAAAAACCCCCATAAGTTCAACTTAGGGAGGAAAATGCAATGATTATGTAGAGATGATAATAATGATGATGGGTCCTAGCTATGAGGCCATGTTAGGTACCCATGTACATGAAGATGCAGAAAATCTCACACAACCAAAGAAAAGGGGAAAACCCAATTGGAACAAAACCCCTCTCCAAAAAGGAGATGAAAATGAAAAAATGTGAGATAGGATGGGAAGGATGGAGGACTCCCAAATACCCCCCAAGGACACTAGCTGTCACATGGATACAATACAATAGTCCCCCCATAGGGAGGAAAGAGAGAGATAATATATCCCCCCCAGAAGATGTGATCAGCTATAAAAATGGTAAGTGTTTGAAGACAAAACATAATCCAATGTCGACAAACAACTTGTCTCCCTTTTGGAAGAAACAAAACCAAGTGTAGAGATGCTTCCCATTCTAGATAGGAATTGAAGGAAGGAAGTATGAAGGTGGATGATGGTGTCTCTTAAATCTGCTCAAATGTCTCCTTGCCTGAAGATGAAGATTCCACAATCAATGAAGATGGTGACAAACCAGGATGATGCAGAAATTGATGCTGAACAATATCCAAAGATTAAGATGGGATGAATATGTTGGAGACATGATAGCCTCCCCTGAATGAAGTGTCCTCAAAACCATTGAAAGAAGTCTGAAGCAACAAATGTGTCCAAACCAAAAGTCTCCCACTAGGAAGAAACAAATCCAATGGTGGATGCTTAAGAAACCTCAAATCCTAAATGAAATGATATGGAAGAAGTCTCATACATGAAATCTTTGAATAGAAAACAAGTGCCTCCAATGTAGTCTCTAGATCCTCAATTAAGGTTGAGACAAAGGAATGAGGAGACTCAAGGAAAATCTCCAATGTCAGATCTAAATAGAGGAGTGATATCCCCTCAAGAATGTCCTCCAAACCTGTAGAAGTAGCCGAGTCAGTGATACCTGAAACAAAGCCATCCTGTGATGTCAAGTTTGGAAAAATGAATGTGTCCTGATGAATGATGATAGTGGAAGCCTCAATTAATGAATCTAGACAAGGAATAACTGATTGTGAAGGGATACCAACTGTCTATGATGGAGAAGAAGCATCAGAAGGAGCCTTGTCAACCTCTTCGAAAGATTCAAGGCAATCAACTTCTTGCACAACAATATCATCATGGGGTATCTGATATGAAGAATGACATTCTGAATCATGACCATCGGGGAATAGTGGAGTATCTAAATCTCCATATATCTCCCAAAGCTTAGCCCAAAGGATATGAGGACGATCACAATGATCAATATATCTCAAAACATCACAATCAACTTGCATATTAATGATCTCCAAGACTGTGTATTTGTTGCAACTCCAAGTAAACTCATGAATACCTTCACTTGGATGGGGAACTATACCATACAGATGTGGCAATAGATCAAGTGATTAGAGATTGTGGCAGATCCCATCCTGCCATTGTGGATTGTTTCCCTTGTACAACATAACCAAAGAAGGAGTATATACAAGCCCCATAATGAACTTTCTCCAAAAAATAGAAAGAAAAATGACCTTCAATAGCAAATAGAAGCTTCCAAAGATGATGTACAACTAAAGTGATGCTACCTGGATAAAAAAAAATCCCAAGCTTCAGGATATCCAATTTATTGAACAAATGCACCAAACTAAAAAAATAAATGCAAGAGTACTTGGAGCTAAAACTGATCAAGGGGTCTAGACTGATGAAAAAAGCTCTGCAAATATTTCTTGATGCTACTGGAATCACCGAAATCTGATGAACAGTTGTGAAGATACGAGCCTTTAATTCTAGATTAGGTTTTTTTCTTCAGATGACTTGAATTTTTTATGATAGCAGAATCTTGAAAAATATAGTGCAGCATTGAAAGGTAGATTCCAACAGCTTTCCAATGGTATATCATTTGTCAAATTTTGATAGCGTATGCGAAATATATGACCACTGGAAGATTTGTGCTTGATTTGATCTGCACAGGCTAACTAGGCACAGGATTCAAACACCTGAGGGATAAAAATGTTTGAACCTTGGTTGCTAATGTGACCACGAGTGCTACAGAGGCAAAAAATCAAATGCCCACCGGATCAGAGGCATCAAAGTGGTGTGCGCGTGGTGGTCAGGCAGTGAAGTTGGTGGCGTGGCTGGAAGCTGTTGATGACCACGGTCACTGATGGGACTGGGGTTGTAGGCAGTGGGAGCTCAACACAAAGGTCACCAGGTGTTCATGGATAGGCACTAGGAAGTACACTCCATTGGTGCACAATGTCAACGGAGGCCAGGAACAATGAATGAACGGCGGTGGCAGGGCTGACGTGGGTGACACCGTGGATGACATCGACAATGATGTGATAGGGCCGATGGGTGTCTATAGAGTCAGTGAATGCCGATGGCTAAAACAAAATTTTTGAATATTGCAAAAAATATGCAATTCAAAAATTTAAAAAGCCGATAGAAAATTTTAACTTTGCAGAAAAATATTATGAATGTCAACCGGTGGAAATAAACCAAAACTATAGCCAATGGGAAAAATATTTATGTTGACTATGAAATAAAATAGCTTGTCACTCCATAAAAAAAAAATTCCCTGAACTATATGAAATTTCACCCAAATGATAAAATAAAAATAGCCTGATGATTTAAAAAAAAATTGCCATGATGGAGGACTGCAAGGGGGATTTTTTTCTGCAAAATTGTATGGATAGTACAAAATAATGCAAACCCTACATTGATATCTCAATGGCACCTGGATGATATGTCTCTGATTTTGATGATTAAGCGGGTGATCTATGGGTTTTGAGTCCTTTTGGATGCAATGGAGAGGTAAGAGAGAGCCTGATGTGCACCAGAAATCAGCTTGGTTCCTGGATAGAACCAACTAGCCTACAAGAAAAAACCCAAGCTTGCAAAGAATCTCACACACCAACTTTCTTGATCGAGGGTTGACGTTTCACTGGAAAAGCTGTGATACCATGTTGAGATTATGGATGCACTGTCCCTGAAGCTCTGGACTCTTCAATGGAGGACCTTTGCTAGGAAAGATAATCAACCACACAGAAAGTGTTGCAACTAGGCATGCACAATAGAGATTCTATTGATCTACATTATGAGATTGAATGATTACAAATGTACAAGTTGCCTGATTATATAGGAAAGAGAGAAAACCTAAGATTCCTAAGATGCTTCCATGTGTCATGATCTAACAACATGTGAACCCTATCTAGGAAATAATTAAATGTTGAGATAAGTTCTAGAAGGACAACTCATCTTCTAGAAGGAATCTTATCCCTACAAACAAGGAAGGGGACATAACCCCATTATTAAATGAATATTTATTAAAATGAAACCTAGGACTAAATGATATATGACCTAAGTTAACTTATGCTAGTGTAATAATTAATTTAATTACACTAACAAAGAAATCTAAATCAACTGACTTTATGCTCCCACATTTTGGTTCTGCCTTGAGCTTAAAACTCCTGAGTACAAATTACACTGGAGGTTGGTGCATTATTTTGTTGCATTCGCAATACCAAGATTCCTAGTATTATGAAAACTCAAGCTCCTCCTTTGGATAGGCTCTCAAAACATATCAAAATTTCTTGACCGTCCATACTCGAATAATGCATCAAAATTTGTTTCTCTTACAAGTACAAATTCCACATATTAATCCCTTTTTAAAATATTCATAAACTCTCATGAAAACAAAACCACTATTAATACATCATCATTTTAAACAAATCATAAATATCAGGCTTTTAAGATGTATTCTCACATAATTATCTTCTTAGGTGGGTTACCAAACCTTTTTAACCCCCCCAAGAAAAACTTAGACATTTAAATTTAAAACTTAACATTGCTACCCGGTACCTAGTACCCAACAACTTTAGTTTTTACCCAAATAAAACTTTCTTAGATCCCAAATTCTACCAAAACCCCCACATTTCCCAAACCTCCACTTTCAAACTGGAACACTTTACTAAACCTTGCAATAATATTTTAACACTTCCGGACTTCCAATACCTGGTACTGAGTACACCTGAATCACAAATTACTCCAAAGACTTCGTTTTAGCTTTAATTTTTGGTGATCCTTTTTGACTAACCAACACCTACCATAACCGTTAGTTTTTTCACTTGGGTCCCCAAGTCTTATAGTCTTGGGGTGTGTTGTGAGACCACACAACAACTTACAACCAATAAAACCAAATTTAAAAGAAACCCGAGATCAAATCACCCGCTTTAAATTATAACTTATACATATTTTCCAACAATAACTCCTAACCTTTACTTGAATTCTGGCATAAAGACTATAAAATTTCTCTAGGAAGTATCAATGTTTCTTTTGATTAATTCAATTTTTTGAAACTTGGTAAAAGAATTAGTTCATTGACATTGAACTACATAATTTGGTAATCCTCCAAAGCTAACTTTGGATAGAGCCTTACTGCTAGTCAGGCATCCATAGCCTCGGCAAGGTTATCTTTGTAATTCCCCCAAACATAGCTCTACTGCTAGTCTGGCATCCATAGCCTCGGTAGAGATATTTGGACAACCTAAACAGTTGAATCTTCTCTTTTGATATTTATTTGATATTCATTTTTTCTCTTTTTCTTTTTTTGATATTTCTTTGTAAGCTCATTTGCTTCAACTTGCAGGAAATGATGCCCGCTACTAGGTTGGGAATTATAGTAATAGCAAAGGTTACCTTTTGATTTTTCATTCAATGCAAACCCCTTCATCGTTTCATTTGATTATTCCCTATAGGTGTAACTTTTTAGCTAAATTTTACAACCTTTATGCCAAATTCTAGCTAATTGCAATTTGCTAACTGTCAAGAAAAATATGCATAAGTTAAAATTTAGCAGTAAGTAATTCAATCACCAAATTAGTTATAAATTTAGAAATATTGGTTACCACACTTGCATTTTAATTTTATGGCAACTGCTAAAATAAACTTGGTTAGCAATTTTGACTTTATGACATTGCACTAACATTAATGCATTAGAGTTGTCATGATTATGCTTAAGTCCAACCATAATACTCTGCATTTAATTCGTAAATCTTAACACACATGTATTTCTTTCCTTTAATTTCCCAGATGATGATGTGTGCCACCTCACCAGCTTAATTTTCCCTTTGGCAATGCACACATGGACACCTTCATGATTAATATGGCTCGATAAAATACACTAAAATGACCACCATTAAATTTTGAAATCTTCAATTTGTTTGAATTCTAATCTTCATACTGGAAAACTTCAAAGCAATTGCCACCAATTCTATAAAAAAATTATTTTATGGGTATGTGCAGGATCATCATGGAAAAAACAAGCCCTTAAGTGGCAAAAAAATTAGAAAAATCAGAGTTAGGCAACTTGATGTAAAAATTTGAGTTACAAGTTATTTATATTATTTCAAAAATATGTAAGAATAGAATCTATAGAAAATTGAATGTAGTTTCTAAACTACTAGGTTTATTTAAAAAAAAAAAAATCTATTTGGTGAAAATTTGAAATTTCAATGCTGGTACTTAAATTTCAGGGAAAAAAGAAGTAGGTGTCTGTCTAACCACCCTAGAACTAGAATAAAATGATAATATTCTTTTATAATATTTTAGATATAAGTAGAGGACTCGTGTCTCGATGTGATACATATTTTTTTATAATTTTTTTCCAAGTAAATAATTAATTATGAATTTTTTATTACAACTTTTAAAAAATATAAAAACTCGTATATCTGACCACCTTAACTTGGTCAAAACTTCATGAAATTCAATTTTCTTTTTTTTAATCCTATAGTATGTGAAGCATAGAATGTGACACATTTTTTAGATTAAAAAAATGTGATAGCATTTGAAAACTATAGATGTTTTTCAATCAGCCTATCAATCAGGAATTTAGTCTTAATTCAAATAGAAAATGAATAATAATTATTTATTAAATTCAAAGTATATCATAATTTATATTGCTTGAAAGCTGAGAATATCCTTTAAAAACCCTTTTTGTTTCATCAATTTTGGGTAAAAAAAAGGTGTCAACCACATACCCTACACATACCCATCATATCACCACTTTTTGGCCCATCATGATCCTGCACATACCCTGATTTAACATTTAACCTTGGAAAAAATTGTCCTATAACCACCTTAGCATGTATTTCCCAAGATTTCAATCCAGGAAACTATGTACCATAGATTTCTCATGGCTTTCTATAAATTATGCACTTCTCCTTCAAATTCTTCACATCTCTTTTGCTTTCTTCAATTATTTCTTGCCTTTTCACTCTTCTTGTGATTTCTTGCTTCTAGGCCATGGATACTCCCATCTTCTTGACCTGCGTTCACCACAAGAATGGTTTCCTAGGTCACATTACTACCGAGAGGCTGAATAAGGTTTTCTTTCTCAGGACTTCGGCCACCAAATCCAATTTGCGCCCAGTCCTCGGGGAAAATTTTGTGGAGTCCAGAGCGTTTTATAGGCTAAATTCAAACTTGGCTTCATGGTTCATAGCCTCACTCCTGGACCTTGGCCTTTCAGTTGTTGAAGTTCATGATGCTACTAATATGATGGTGTAGCCTAGTTTTCTGGGGAACTTGGACTATGTATTTTCTGTTGCACACCCAGTTGTTGGAATTCCCTCTACTGACGATATTCCTCTATTTCTAGAATGAGGAGAATTAGTTTCCATCTAACCCTTCCTAATTGATCTACATACCCCTGACATTGACACTCATAGGGACAATGCTTATTTGGGATATACTGCCCTTATGGACAAAGTGTCCCAAATTGACTAATTATCCACCCTGCTACTTTAAGCTTAGCTTCCTTTTTTTTTTGCTACTTTTATGATGAGAAATTTTATATTTCCACCAAGTACATATGAAGTATAATGAAGAAAATTTTCATTTTCATACATTAAGTGCGCGTATTTACTCTACGTGGTTTTATCTTTTTCACATTTATAGTGCCATGTTTTAAGAATATTTCAATTCACTCTCATGTGTGTTTTAAATTAAGCAAAAATCATTAATGTCGAGAAGAAACCAAAAAGCAAAAACAAACCTTATGAAAGAAAACTAACCTAACTAACTAAAGTTTACCCTAAATAGGTGATCAACCCTAACTAAGCAATTTACCTTAATTTATATTATTATCTTCATGGTGTTCTTTGTATGAATTACAAAAGGCTTGTCTTTAAATTTTCTTGAATACATTTCAAATATCCTATTATAACAATGAATTATCTTAACTTTTATATGTTTAATAAATGCAAATTCAAATGCATACTTACCAACAAATTGGCTCATATGTATGAAAAAAACCTCATTAAAGTTTGATTGCACACACCTTTGCTAGTTTCTCCATACTTTACCTTCTTCCAGTTCTAGTTCATGGTTTTCCTTTTAACTTTGTTCTATTCTATGAATGACTGCATTCATTTCTTGATTCTCCTTCTCTCCAATATTTTTCAAATTCTTGGCCCTGTCTTCATTTCTAGTAACACTATTCACTTTGTTAGAACAAGCAGTAACACAATTTACATTATCATCAAAAAGAGAGAAAGTAAAAACTTGATACTTTGTATTCTGCATGAAATCAAAAATTTCTTCCCTTTTAGATTGTGGATTTTTAGTCAAGGGCGAAAAGCACGTGTCTCCCATGCTTTTTTTCCCCACCTTTTCTCTTCATTATCACCTTCCACATGTGAGAAGATCTATGACTCATCACTTTCGTGTTCATGCTTTTGACACGTTGTTTCAAGTCTCAATGTCCTTGCCTCTTTTCCTACAAAATTTTAGGAATTCCCTCATGAAAATTATAGTTCGTGGATCCATTTGATTTAACAATTAATTTTCCAATATTTCTAGTTTCACTAGAATTAGGCACTTTCTCAAAATTTAAACTCCTTTCTAGTAATGCTTCCTTTCTTCTAGCAATTAAAGACACTTTTGTTAATCAAATCACATTATAAGTCATCAAACTCAACCTAGTTAAAAAATTTCACAATCAAGTTCACCATTATCAGCTGTATCATGAATTATACACTCGACGACTCTACCAAAGGTGAACAAACTCAAAGGATAAAGCCTCTAGTTAAGGATTTTTTGGAGTTTATCAACATCCATTTTACTTTCCATTACCATCTCGCTCAGAATTTCATCTCACAAGCAACTTTCCAACCCAAAACTGAGACAACAATACCAATTCCAGATAAAACCTAGAGATGGCCCTCCTTCTAGCACCATTTCTTATTGACGATGATGTTAGTCATACACCAACAGTGCAGATAACTCAGCATAGACACACCGCGGGAACTATCTTTACTTGAAATATTGCATTGGGACAACCTAAATCTTAGGCTAACTCAACTTAATCCTAAGGCTTGTTTATGTTAGGTATTGACCATACTAGATTAGCATCAAGGTTCATTGTGATAATGTTGTTAATCATGACTGGTAAATGGTCTTTTGAGTTCTCAAAGGAATCATATGGATAGAAAAAAGATAATCTTGGTTCGATCATTTAACTTGATGAAATCGATAGATTTGCAATAACATTTCATGAACTTCAAATAACTTGCTTTCACTTAAGTAAATTTAGCTTTAAGAATTCAACAAGATCATGGAATCAAAAGATTTGCAATAAAAAAAATCCACTCATTCATCTCTTTTTTGGAACATTTTCTAAAATTTAAACATCTATTCTAAAATAAAGCATAACAAAATTTCATTGAAAAAGTAAAGTTTCTCCCAAGTATTATCCACACATGCATCAAGAATCAACCAAACTAGAGCAAACCATTCCATATGTTGCCAAATTGCTTCACAACAAGGCACAAAATGATGCAAGATTTTAAAGAGAGGGGGGATCATTTTCCACAAGATAGTGTCAATATACACTCTTCAACAACACATCACACAATATTTTTTGATAGGAACAAACAATCAACTACGTAATATTCCATATTAGGAGATAGCTTTCAAATTTTCTCTGATATTGATTATCTTCTATGAAACATACAAGTTTTTAATATGGAATGGAACTAAAATGAGGAAAAAGAACAAAAATTAAAGAATTTTTGGTTCTCTGACATCCACAAATTCTAAATTTAACTTAAAATGAAACATCTCCTAGCCTTTTATAGAAACAAGACACTCGAGAAATTAAACCACAATATTCATGAGAGGAAATCCAAGGGATGAATCACAACAAGGCACGTGGAATATTACAACTAGCAGGAGAATGGCTTAATAAGTCAATGGATGTCAACCTTCTTCTAACACTTTAATATCTTTTGGGATCTCCATCTTTATATAATTAGGATAATAACTTGAAACTGAGTAGATTTGTCAAACAAAATGTAGGGGCCTTCTAGATATATGAACTGATCAGGTGGACATAGAAAAGCATAAAGAAATCTAAATCCACTAGCTTTATGCTCCCACATTTTGGTTCTGCCTCAAGCTTAAAACTCTTGGGAACAAATCACACTAGAGGTTGGCACATTCTTTTGCCACATTCGTAATACCAAGATTCTCGGTATTACAACTCAAGCTCCTCCTTTGCATAGGCTCATAAAATATACCACTCGACCTAGCTATGCCACTACTCATGATCCAAATTTTCTTGACCATCCATACTCGAATACTACATCACAATCTATTTCTCTTGCAAGTAAAAATTCCACGTATTAATATTTTTTGGGCATGTGCAAGATCATGGGGGTCCAAAAAGTAACAATGAGGAAAAAATGCATTTTTTCATGAAAAAAAAATGTTGACTTTTTGTATGGTTCGAGTACAATATCCATTTTGGTTTGGTAATACCAAACCAAAATGAATATTCGTTTATAATGGATATTTGTTTCCCAAGATTAATTTCCATCGATTTATGCAAAAAAAAAAGGATGAAACAAATAGATATCCCTTTTGAAATGGATATTCATTTTGAAAAGCCCAAAAAGCACACTTTACTAAAATGGGCATAACTTTTGTGTTATTGATTGAAATTTTGATTTTTTATAGGTATTGGAAAGGTGATTCAAATCTCTACACAATGTATAAGATTATTTTGATAGATTGAGCATAAGAATTAATTGTAATGATTTTAAGTTCCTCCTTATGTTTTAAAATTTTAAATGCTCATAATTCTTGCATACAAAGTCTTTTTTTTATGGTTGTTTTTGTAATAATCATTCTAAATGTTTTTGTAATAATCATTCTAAAACTTGAAATATTAAATAAGTAATAAATAATGAAAAAATTATATTTTTTATGGAGAGTAAAAATTTTCATAAATCATCATAGAAGGCCTCCTTGTTGTCTTCGATCCTATGCACACCTTTACCCAAGTTGAACTAGGAGAACATATATATATCCCTTTCTCCCCCTCTCCTTCGTTTACCCTCTCTACCTATCTCTCCACTTTTCCCTTACTCTACCTTAATATATATCTCTCCTCTCTCTCTCTCCCTCTCTACCTAGATCTCTCCCCTTCTCTTCCCCTCTATCTTTCACAAGTTATATATCTCTACATATCTCTCCCTCTATCTGTGTCACTCCATATTTATATATCTCGCTAATTATATCTCTCTATGTCTCTTGCTCCCTCTCCCTCTCCCTCTATCTATTTATATAATCTACATTTTCCCCAGGTTATCTCCATATCACTCTCTCACTCATATATACACACACACCCTATTTATGCCTCCTTATATCTATCCCTTTGTCTATGTCCCTCTCTCCATATCTCCCTCCCTATCTCTACTACTTGTCTCTATCACCTCCTTTCTCTCACTCTTTCCCCCTCTATCTATATCTCTCTATCTCTCTCTTTATATCTATATATATCTCGCTATTTATACCTCTCTCTCTCTTATTCATTATATCTCTCCATATCCCTTTCTATCCATATATTTCTATACCTCCATCTCCTTATCTCTTTATCTCTCCCTCTTTCCCTCTCCCACTGTATATTGGTATACATGATCTCTTCCCCTCTTCTTCTTTCTCTACCTATCAACCTATCTCTCTCCTTTTCTCTGCCTTTTTCTCTCTATCTACACCCTCTCTTTATATTTCTCACTCTCCCTCCCCCTATCTCCCCCCTCTCTATCTCTCCCTCTTTATCTCTATCTATTTTCTCTCTTATTTTCTCTACCTCTATCTCTGTATCTAGGGTACTTGAAGAGATAGGTAGGGAGTGCGAGATACTTGACATAGAGAGAGAGAGAGAGCTAAGAGGGAGAGAGACTTAAGAGGGAGAGAGAGAGGGAAAGGGAGAGAAACTTGAGAAGGAGAGAGGGAGAGATAAAGAGAGACTTGAGAGAGAGAGAGAGGGAGAGAGAGAGAATTATCTAGGTAGGTTGGGAAGGAGACACTTGAGAGAGAGAGAGAGGTAGTGGGAGAGAGGGACCTAAGAGGGAGGTGGAAAGTGAGTGAGTGAGAGAGAGAGAGATGGAGAGTGTAAAGGAGATGGAGATGTAGAGGGAGAGGGAAAGGGTGAGGGAGTGGGAGGGACTAGAGAGAGAGGAAGGGAGGGAGGGAGGGAGGGAGAGGCATAGACTTGAGAGAGAGAGAGAGAGGGAGAGGGAGAGATGGAGGGAGAGAGAGGGATAGAGAGAGATACTTGAGAAGGAGAGAAATAGAGAGAGATAGAGGAAGAAAGAGGGATAGATACTTGAGAGGTAGAGAGGGAGGGAGGAGAGAGGTAGAGGAGGAGAGAGAGATACTTGAGAGGGAGATAAATGAGAGAGATCGAGAAAGAGGGATAGATACTTGAGAGGTAGAGAGGGAGGGAGAGAGGGAGAGAGAGACCTTAGGGGGAGATGAAGTGTGTGTGTGAGAGAGAGAGAGAGATAGATAGAAAGACTTGAGAGGGAGAGAGGGAGATAGAGGAACATAGAGAGGGAGGGAGAGAGGGAGAGAGAGAGAGAGAGAGAGAGCCCTAAGAGAGGGAGACTCCAAAGGGAGGGATAGAGAGAGAGGGAGAGAGGTAGATGGAGAGTGAGAGGGAGATGGAGACAGAGAGAGATAGGGAGAGGGAGTGGGAGGGACCTAAGAGAGAGAAAGAGAGAGAGAGGGGGGGGGATGGACAGAGGAGAGAGAGAGTGGGAGAGAGAGAGATACCTAAGAGGGAGATGGAGAGTGTGAGAGAGAGAGAGATAGTGTGAGGGAGAGGGAGAGAGACTTGGGAGGGGGAGAGGGATGGAAAGAGGAGAGAGATAGTGGGAGAGAGAGACCTAAGAGGGAGATGGAGTGTGTGTGTGTGTGTGAGAGAGAGAGAGAGAGGGAGATAAGAGGGAGAGAGGGACTTAAGAGGGATAGATAATTCAAAGGGAGTGAGGGAGAGATGGAGAGAGGGTGATGGAGAGTTAAAGGGAGATGGAGAGGAAGAGAGAGAGAGGGAGTGGGAGAGAGAGACACACATAGTGAGAGGGAGGAAGAGAGAGATTTGAGAGGGATAGAGGGAGAGAGATAGTGGGAGAGAGAGAGAGAACTATGGGGGAGATGGATAGAGAGAGTGTGTGTATGTGTTAGAGAGAGAGAGACCTGAGAGAGAGACCCAAGAGGGAGAGATACTTAAGAGGGGAGAGAATTCAAAGGAAGGAAGAGAGATAGAGAGGGAGAGAGGGAGATGGAGAGAGAGGGATATGGAGAGGGAGAGAGAGGGAGAGGGAGTGAGAGGGATGAGAGAGAGAGAGAGAGACTTGAGAGGGTGAGAGGGAGGGAGAGAGAGAGAGACTTGAGAGGGAGAGAGGGAGAGGGACTTGAGATGGAGATAGAGAGTGGGAGAGAGAGAGACCTAAGAGGGATATGGAGAGAGAGTGTTTGTTTGTGAGAGAGAGAGAGATAGAGAGAGTGGGAGAGACTAGTGAGAGAGGGAGTGGGAGAGACTTGAGAGAGAAAGACCTAAGAGGGGGAGAGACTTAAGAGGGAGGGAGACTTCAAAGTGGGACAAAGAGAGAGGGGGAGAGGGAGAGGGAGAGGGATATGGAGAGGGAGAGAGAGGGGGAGAGCTAGTGGGAGGGAATAGAGAGAGAGGGGGGGAGATGGATAGAGAGATTAGAGAGAGCAAGGGAGTGGGAGAGACCTGAGAGAAAGAGACCTAAGATGGAGAGAGGGAGTGGGAGAGACCTAAGAGAGAGAGAGACCTAAGAGGGAGAGAGACATAAGAGGGAGGGAGACTTCAAAGGGAGGGAGAGAGAGAGGGAGAGGGGGAGATGGAGAGTGAGAGGGAGATGGAGAGTGTGAGAGAGAGAGGGAGAGGGAGAGACCTGAGAGAGAGAGAGAGAGAGAAGGATGGAGAGAGAGGTAGAGAGATAGGTCTAGAGCTCAAGGAGAGAGAGAGTGAGAAAGATAGGTATAAAGAGGGACAAAGAGAGGAGGGAGGGAGAGATAGAGAAGTAGATAGTTAATTCTAGAGTTCAATAGATTGATAAGGAGAGGTCTAAAGAGGTAAAAATAGAGGGAGGGAGGGAAAGGAGAAACAAGTGGAGGGATATGTACAAATCTTAAGGGGAGACATAGTGAAATATAGAGAGGTAGAGAAAGCGATAGAGAGATATGATGATTTATGAAAAAAAATTCATCTCCTTACTAGAAAATGGATATCCTTTGTAGACCTTAGATTTTCTTTTGCATCCACATATTATTTTTCAACCACACCTTTTCTTGAACTATTTTATTTTTGTAAATATTTTGAAGTCATCATCAAGTGGCTAGCTACAAAATTCCTTTTGATTGGATGTATAATATATTCTTGTACATTACTATTCATAGAGGCTAATAAATACTATTTTTGCAATTTGTAAAAAATCAAAAAAATTATTTCTACAAATGTGCAATCATTTATTATGGTATTTTTCTATTCAATAAAATAATCTTATTCCCAATTAACCAATTTACAAAGTAGAGAGCTAAGATAATATCTTTTGGAAGCTTCATCATTTTGTAATCTAGTAGCAAATAGATATTTATCAAAGACTAAGTTATATTGATGCAATAATGCTTCAATAATTATTCAATAATTATCAATGAACTAAAAAATCATGAATTATGGATGCTCATAACTATAAGGGATCATATTTATCATGCTTTCTCTTATCCTATGAACTTACATTCCATATGAGGACCAAATTTCAAACCTATAATATTTTAATACTAGATCTTTTTCAAACAAGTATTTAACTTGTTCTATGTTTTTATTATGATCTAAGATTTTCTTTTTATTTCATCTAGCTCAATCAATTGGCTAATTCTATATCGACAAAATTGTTTGACTTCTCAAATGTATCTTTTATGTTGTTAATAGCTTATTAATAAGCATTGCTACATCCATTCCATATACCAATTCATAAGGTAAATTTCTAGCGGACTTCTTGGATGTAACATAGAAATCCCAAATAACCAACCTCAGTTTTGAATCCCAAGCCTTTGTATTCTTTCATAGCATCCTTTTAATGATCTTCATTAAGAAAATATTGGATTCTAACTAACTATTTCCTTTTGGATGATGTATGAAGAATGGAACAAGTTAATCCTTAACCAATGCAAAGGTTAATAAACTTTTAGGATTCAAAGAACATTGTATTATTTAGTATAATTTTATTTGACACCCCAAACTTTGTAATAATATGTTGCATAAAAAAATAAATTGACTTTTTTGGTATCCTTTTTAGTGGGGATTTATTCAATCTAATTGGAAAAATAATTAGTGGCTACTAGGATCCATTTAAATCCTCCAATAGACTTTTGAATAATTTTTCCAATGAATTAATACCCCATTATTGAAATGGGGCCTCTATTGTTAAGGGCCTTAAGGAAAAAGCCTCAGATCCTTTCAATTTAGTAGAGAAACATTAGTAAGGATCATAATTCTTGACTATCTATTGCACATCACAAAATAAATATGGCCACCAATTTAGTAGAGAAACATTAGTAAGGATCATAATTCTTGACTATCTATTGCACATCACAAAATAAATATGGCCACCAATATTCTACCTTGATAATATTATTAGTAGTTTTTTCCATGAAGTGACCACCATAATCCCCACTATGCATTTTTTTCAATACTTTGATATCTTCACTCTCATCTAGGAATTTCTAAGGAATATCCACTTTATAAAAGTTAATGGTTTACAATAACGTACTTTATAGTTTGAATCTTTAGAGTCCTTTTATTGTTTTCAATAATCGCTCCTAGTCAATTAATATGGTGCAAAAAAATTATTATAAATTTTTACTAAGGAGAGTATTCTAAATTAAACCTATTTTCACATGGATCCACCTTTAGTTGATTTACTCTCGCAATCTCCAATTTGATTTTTCCATCATCTTTTTCAATTTGTATCCTTGCCAATTTGGTTATCTAGATATCAATATTAAATTTATGAATTTTATTTATCCATATGCACCTTCTACCAATTAATTCTTGTTGAATGAGGATTTATTTTACCAAAGAAATAACTATTGTACCTATCAAATATGGTCTAAATTTTTTCACTTCTTTAACTAAATAAAAATATTTATTTTCTATTGCATCATACTTTAATTCAACATTCTAAATGGATTTATTAAAAGAGTAAATTGGCTTTCAAATCAATCTTTATTCTTTTGTAAAAATATGGTCTAAATTTTCTCACTTCTTTGACTAAAGAATAAGATTTATTTTTTATTGCATCATTACTTTAATTCAACATCTTGAATGATTTAATAAAAAAGTAAATTGGGTATTCAAACCAATCTTTATTCATTTGTAAAAATATAGTAACAATTATATGGAATGAAGAAAATTAAAATAGTTGAAAAGGTTTTAAAAAATTAAGAGAGGCTATTGGAACTTTCTTATTTTCTTCTTTGATTTATTGGAAGGCCTTAGTAGGTTCATTTCCCCATGCTATAGTTTTTCATTTATTTAGCATCTTTGAGATAGACTTAGTTTTTTTGAAATATTTTTTTATAAACCTCTAGAGGAAGTTGATAGATACCAAAATAATAACTAAATACCTTTGATTTTTTTGGCTAGGTAATTTTCTCTATCATAGGCACTCTTTCAAGGTATATTTTGATTCCATCTTTAGACGCAATTTTACACAATAACTTATCCTGTGTAATCCCAAGCATACACTTCAAAGGGTTTGATGAAATTTCATACTCCATACATATTATAAAAACCTTCTCTAAGTGTATGTAATAGTCCTCATATTTCTTAGAAAACATTTTCAATTCACGAATACAATACCATTGTTATTTCAATTACCCTCTAAAAGGTGGCTCCAACATTGATTAAACCAAGGGAATTCAAACATACACATATGTCCCCCATAGAGTAGTGAAATGTATCTTGTATTGCTTTAATTCCATTACCATTACCTAATTATAATCAAATAATCATCCATCATAGATAAAATTTACATTTAGTTATCTTCTACAACATCAATTCCATATTCAACATAGCATATCATCCTTTGGAGAAGATGTATTCAAGTTCCTTATATATCAACACAAAGTGAAATATCACTATTCTTCTTTCTTACTCATTTTTTGAATTATACTTTGACCTTACTTATGAAACTACCAACTCAAAATACGTTATGATTTATTTCTAAATTTAGTCCTACAAAAAATACCTCAAACTCATTGAATTAAAGAAAAATATTTTATACAGCATTTAGAACCCTCTTCATACTCAAAATACTTCCCGTACTTAGAAAAACGCATCCACTAGGCGATTGATACTAGCAGAGATTCCTCCCCCATAACCTACCCACAATGGCATGGTCCAATGGCATGAAGGTGGAATCTTGTAGACCCTAACTTCTTATGGCCACTCCCAAAACCATCATGGTTTTGTAAACCCTCGGTCTCACCAAAATAGTTTTCCTTGCAAAATGGCATCTATTCAACAACCCTGTTCTAAGTCTCAATGTGACAAAAAGCTCCCCTTGTAGGTTTCAAAATCTTTTGTGTGTGTGGATTTGACCAATAGGGTTTCATGGCACCAGAGGAATAAAGATAGGAATTTTTCCACCAAAGAGTACATGCATGGAAAGCCCCTTCAATGAAACCCTAGTAGAGCTTCTAGGAAACGCACCTCTATAACTTCTGAAATCTTCCCCAAAGAAATGGCCCACCATGTAGATTTGCCTTTGGATTGTTCTTTGCTAAGGAGAAAAAATGGGGGTTTTCACACCCTCAAATAAAAAAAACCTGCCTCTAAGGATGATCCTGCCTCACACTAAGGGCCTCGCTAGAAGCCAATCTTGTCTATATCACTGATCTTGGAAAACCAAGTCTCTGACTTTGAAAAAAATGGTGTTTTCATGCAGATCTAGGGAGATGACATGCCTCTATCAAAAATTCATAAATGGGTTTGATCTTATCATTGTTTCCTCATCCTCTTTCTTTGTAACCTTTAAAAACTCCACTATTAAATCAAGGGTTACCAGAAAGGGTCCCTTTTGGTGCGATAATACCTTTTGGGGATTTTTTCTTGGCAACCAAATCTTTCAATGGATTCACTCAAGCTACCCCAGTGACCTATTATCTTTTCTTTCCCACACCTCCTCATGGAATATTTGGAATCTATCATGATTAGAAAAAATTTAGATCATTTTGGGGTTTTTTTTGAAAAATGAATTTGAATTGGTTGATGGGTTTCCAACCCTTAGGGTTTGGGATTTGATTTGAAACCCTAAAAAAATTCCTAGCACTATCAAGCTCATATCGTGTGAAGGAGAAAAATACCAAAAAATAATCCTCGACTCTTCCTCGTGGAATGAGGTACATATCCTTGTTGACTCTGCAATTTTCTCATGGGTAGACCCTATGGATTTTTCTTCTTTTAGAAAGGACTTCGGGAAAATTTTCCAGGCTAGCAAGGGTGAAGCTCTTCTCCCTACTTCTCCCCTACCTAGGGTGTCACCAATTTGTGCTCGTCAAAGACTCCACTTCCAACTTCAAACCCTTAGATTTTGAAACATTCTGAAATTGATTCTTGTGAGATTAAAACCATCTCCCACTTTGAAGATGTTGCAAGAATTAAGGTGTTGTCATTGATGTCAACTAGTTAACTAGTTATCAAATGGTTTTTGTCATTGATGTCATGGATGTAGGTTATTGGTTGTATATGTCAAGGATATTGAGAAATTTGTAATGAAGAAAGGTTGCAGGTGTTCAATGGTTGCTCGAAGTTTTTCTCTGGGATTTTCACCTATGTTTCTGTGGTTTAGATATGTTGATCACGGTTTTTGGAAGTTGCTATATCTAGATTTTGGGTTTCTAATTCATTGTATAGTGTGAGTTATATTCACCAGTTGTGAACTGTGATTTTCATTGCTGGCTGAGGTCTAAGGGAAATTTAGTTGGTTTGGATTTATTTTTAGCTGAGTCTTATGCCTTACGGTTCTAGAGATAAGCTATTTTGATCATGTTGAAGATAATTTTTTTGTTTGGAAAGATTGGATTGTGTTAAGGGTTGTGTATGCTTAATTGTTCTATGTGTTTTATACTGTTTTGGTTGGCCTTGTGTTAAACACTACTTTCAAAGTTCATGAAGTGTGTTGGGACTTATTTGGGTCCTCATCAAACATTTGTTTGAGTTTCCCTCATTCTAATTCCACCCTAGAATTTTTTGGTGCTGACCTAGTTTAAATTTAAATGATGGATGAATGACTTTAGATATGTTTCAAAGTTGAGGATGGTATAAATACAGGATGGTTGATTGGTGAAAGATGTGTAAAGAGATAGTGCAAAGAAATAGAGAAAGATAGATGTGAAATAGATGCGAGACTATGCATATGTGATGCAATTTTGGAAAATTAGTGTGAAATATAATTGTTGAGTTTTCGGATGCAATGATCTAAAGGTGTACTCTATCATTCATGCATGTTTGCAAGTAGTTGAGAAAATTAGGGTGGAAATCTCTATTGCATTGAGATGTTTTTCTCTATGTAACATATCTCTTCTATATTCTTTGTATCTGTGTGGCAATGAGACCTTCAAGTGGTTAACCACTATTGGATAGTGAGTCTTGATTTAGATAGTGAGTCATGTTTTGACAATGAGTCTCTTCTAGCAGTGAGCCTTTGTAATCGGTTTTGATATTATTTATATTGTAAGCTAATCCTCACCATGGTTTTTACCTTATTGGGTTTTCCATGTAAATCTAGTATTATTATATTTGTGTGATGCTTTTTAAGTATATACCTTTGCATTTAATGTTTAATCATTTTAGTAGAGTAAAGGATTTGTGATTGATCTAAGTTTCGGTGAATGCTTTAAAGGTTAAAATCTATTACAACTGATTCACCCCCCTCTTAATTATCTTGTTCAATAGTTTCTATCAGAGCTTGGATCCTTGGAGAAGAGATTAACCGCTTAGGGAAGGTATGGGATGGCAGGAAAAATCACTTTTGAGTATATGAACTTTGATGGAACTTATTATGCTATCTAGAAAATATTGATGGAATAGTATCTAGAGTATTTTGGATATGATGGGGAGAAAGATTATAAGACTACTTACACTCCTCCTGCTAATGGTCCAAGGACAACTGATGAAATCAAATCACATGAAGCGAACAATAAGGTGAAGTTCATTATGAAGAATAGTCTTGCACATTCTGAGTTAATTAAAGTTCAAAATTTGAAGATTGCTAAAGAAGTCTAGGATGTTGTGGAAAAGGTGCATGAAGGAGATGAAAGGGTCAAAGAAGAAAATATGTAGAATTTGGAGAAACAATTTGAGCTCCTACATATTTCTAAATATGAGAAAGTCAAATCATATGTAAAGAGATTGGATGAAATAGTAGGTAGAATGCGAGGACTTGGTGCTACAATAGATGAATCCAAGATTGTAAAGAAGATTCTTAGAACTCTCCCTGATGCATATAGTGAAAAGGTATGTGCTATTGAAGAACATATAGATTACAATACTTACACTAAATATCATTTATTAGGAACTTTGGCATCCTATGAGATGAGAAATCCAAATTTGAGAAATGGATCCAAATCAGAAACTACTTTTAAGGCTACAAAAGCTAAAGATTTGGATGAAGAAAATCTTGATGAAGTAGAAGCTAGCTTTGTGAGAAAGATGAAGAAAGGATCTGACAAGTATGAAGGTAATTTACCCTTTAAATGCTTTAGTTGTGGAGGAATAGGTCATTATGCTTCGAGTTTTCCAAAAAGAGCTAAAAGGAATAAACAAATATTTAGCAAAGAAAACAAAGGTAAAAAGATCAACAGAGCATATTATGTTAATGAGGATGCTAGTATTTCTTATGAAGAGTCTAATTATGGAAATCTTGATGAAAATGATTGCTTATTCTTGGCTATAAAAGATGAACCTACCTCTGGGTATGTGCAAGATCATGATGGGCCAAAAAGTGGCAATATTATGGGTATTTGTAGGGTATGTGGCTGACGACTTTTTTTTACCCAAAATTGATGAAATGAAAAGGGTTTTTAGAGGAGATTCTTAGCTTTCCACCAATATAAATTATGTTTTACTTTAAATTTAATAAATAATTATTATTCATTTTCTATTAGAATTACAACTAAAGTATTGATCGATAGGCTAATTGAAAAACATCTATAGCTTTCAAATAGTATCACATTTTTTTAATCTAAAACATGTGTCACATTCTATGCTTCACATACTATAGGATTAAAAAAGAAAAATTAAATTTCATGAAGTTTTGACCAAGTTAAGGTGGTCAGACATACAAATTTTATACTTTTAAAAGTTGTAATAAAAATATCATAATTAATTATTTACTTGGAAAAAATTACAAAAAATATGCATCACATCCAAACATGAGTCATCTACTTATATATAAAATATTATAAAAAATATTATCATTTTATTATGGTTAGGGTGGTCGATAGACACCTACTTCTTATTTTTCCTGAAATTGAAGTACTCTGCATTGAAATTTCAAATTTTACTAAATACATTTAAAAAAAAAAAAAAAACCTAGTAGTTTAGAAACTACATTCAATTTGCTATAGATTCTATTCTTACATATTTTTGAAATAATATAGATAACTTATTCAAATTTTTACATCAAGTTTCCTAACATTGATTTTTAAAATTTTTTTGCCACTTAAGGGCCTGTTTTTTCCATGATGATCCTGCACATACCCCTCTGCTAACACTGAAAAATATGTGAAGGAATTCCCTCTGAAGAAAGAGAAAGATGAAGGTACTATAGTCTTTTCCCTACATGCTAAACATGAAAAGAGCTATTGGGTTGTTGACAATGGATGTTCACATCACATGACTGGTGATAAGAGTAATTTCATTAAACTTGAAAAATATGATGGAGGCTTAGTTATGGTTGGAGATGATACTGGTGCTAAGATTTGTGGGATAGGTTTAGTAAGTTATGATGACAAGAATAATACTGATGATGTCTACTATGTCAAGGGCTTAAGGTATAATATTTTGAGTGTTGGACAGATGTGTAGTAGAGGATTTAATCTTGTATTTTAAGGATGAGAGATGTGAAATCAGGAAAGGATTCGAAACAGTGATTGCTGTAGGAAAAAAACCTGAAGGAAACATATATCAATTTAAGGGTGTTGATGGACATTACTTTATGACTCATATTAATGGCATTTGGCTATGGCATCAAAGAATGTATCATGTGAATTTTGATAACTTGGTGAGGACTAGTGAAATATAAGCCATGAGAGATTTACCACAGATTACAAATCCTATTAATGCTATTTGTAGGAATTACCAGTTTGGGAAGCAAGCAAGAAATAATTTTAGATCAAAGGAACAATCTACTACTAAACTATTTAATTTAATTTATATAAATCTTTGTGGTCCTACGAGAGTGAAAAGTCTACAAGGTGAAAGGTACTTTATGCTTTTGATTGATGACTACTCTAGGTATACATGGGTTACATTTATTAGAGAGAAATATGATGCATTAGATAGATTCAAGGCATTCAAATCCATGATTGAGAATGAAGTGAATTTGAGAATAAAATGCTTAAGATCTTACAGAGGTGGTAAATTCACATCCCATGAGTTTAATATGTTTTATGAAGTTCACAAAATAGAAAGATAGTTATCTGCTCTGAGAACTCCTAAGCAAAATGGAGTTGTTGAAAGAAAGAATAGAAAAATTCAAGAAGCTTCTAGATTGATGATTATTGAGGCAGGTCTACTAGAAGTTTACTAAAGAGAAGCTATTCAAATTGTTGTTTATGTATTCAATCGAGTTCAAGAAAGAGAAAACAGTAATAAGACCCCCTATGAGCTATGGTGTGGAAGAATTCCTACTATTAATTATTTCAAGGTATTTGGAAGGAAAAGTTATATTAGACGGGATGAAGAAAATTTAGGGAAGTTTGATGCTAGAAGTGATGAAGGTATTTTTCTTGGATATTCTACTAGAGCTTATAGATGTTTCAATAAAAGACTAAGAAAGAATGTAGAAAGCACAAATTTCAAGGTTAATGAAGCAATGAAGAATTCTATTGAAGTTGATGGATATGTATTTGATGGACTTGATTGTGTAAGGATTGATGAAGTTGTGGACGAGTAAGAAAAGGATCAACAAGAGAATAAGAATGAAGAAGAAGAAGCTTCAATGGTGTCCCCTAAGAAACCTAAATATGTGTAGAAAAATTACTCAGAAAGTCGGATCATTGGAGATAACACTAAAGGAGTACTGACAAGAAGCATCTATTGTTGTTGAGATAAATATTTGTTTACTTTCTGAGATTGAACCGAAGACTGTAAGTGAAGCATGTAAAGATGAACATTGGATGGAAGCTATGAAAGAACTTATGCAGATTGAAAAGAATCAAACTTGGGAATTAGTCCCTAGAGTGACAAATAAAAACATAATTGGATCAAAGTGGCTATTCAAAAACAAGTTGAATGAGAATAGAGAAGTGGTTATAAATAAAGCAAGGCTTGTGTGTAAGGGCTACTCACAAGTAGAAGGAATAGATTTTTAGGAGAATTTTTCTCTAGTGGCAAGAATGAAAGCTATTAGGATGTTATTGTTTTCTTCTCATAAATATTTCAAGGTCTATCAAATGGATGTTAAGTTTGCATTTTTGAGTGGTGAGCTAGAAGAAGAGGTCTACATGGAAAAACCAGAATGATTTCAGTTGTCAGATCAACCAGATATGGTCTAAAGATTGAAGAAATCTTTATATGGATTGAAGCAATCTCCTAGAGCTTGGTATGCAAGGTTAGATAGGTATTTGATTCAACAAGGTTTCAACAAAAGTACGAAAAATAGTAATCTATATTTTAATATTGAAAATGACCAAATGTTGATTTTGGTTGTATACGTTGATGATATTATCTTTGGAGGAAATGAAACTATGTGCAAAATTTTTGCAGAAGAAATGGAAAAATAATTTGAGATGTCCATGTTTGGTGAGATAAATTTCTTTCTTGGGCTGCAAATTAATCAAACAAAGAAAGGGATTTTTATTTCATAGTCAAAGTATGTGAGAGAGATGTTGAAGAAGTTTTGGATGGATGGTCCCAAAATTTTGTGCACTCCTATGATAATTTTGTCAAATTAAGTAAAGATGATGATTCACCTAAGGCTGAGGGTGTTGCTACAATAATGGGTTACACTTTCTGGGACATCCTAATTTTTTCCTGAAATCACATATTTTTGGAAAATATAATGATTTAAGCCTTTAAAGGTTCCATTTAAATTATTTTAATTAGAGAGGGTTTGATCAAACCCCCTTGGATAGAACCTTGTTAGTTTTGAACCATACCTATAATGAAGTCTCCTCTAATCCTATCCAAATGTTGATAAGAAACCACTTTTGATTTACCTTTTTGGTCATCAAATGAATTCATTTAAAATTTATGTTTTGTATGCAACCCTTATTATAAGCTTCCCAAAAAGTATAATTTTAAGTATATTTAATTTGATTATTATATATTTTTTTTTATTTCTTGTGAATGTAGGTTTTTCAATGAACATCAAATTCTTTGTTTCACACATGAAAAAATAGGAAAATAGAGAAAAAAAATCTAAAAAATACATTTGCACTATCTATTGATTTCCTTATTCCAAAAAAATAATAATAAGTTAATTCAAATGCATACAAAAAAAAAATTATGCAGTCCGAAGTACACCTCTGTCCAAATTATAATTACTTTAACTTGAAAAATTAATTTAAAAAATGTGTAACAAAAAATTATGAAAAAAAATCCATGCACTAGATATTGGTGTGAAAAAACTGTAGTTTAAAAATTAGAATTGTATCCTTTCTACAAAAACATTTATGCGGTTTGAAGTAAATGTCACTTTTTAAAAATATTGTTTAGTAGAAAAAATAAGTTATTAAAAATTACATAAAAGGATTCACAAATTATTTTTTTATTTTTTAAAAAAATTATAAATAGAATCTACACACAAAATATCATAAATCACTAGTTTGATTCATCTTCGAATTCTTAATGGTTTAGCTGCTATAGGTGTAAGAAAGTGAAGATTTGGTGAAAAATGTTGATTTCAATATCAATTTTGGCCAAAAAATGTAACACATTATTGTGGGAGCATTCATGATCAAAGAAAATATATATCTATGATTGGTGGACTATTGTATTTGACTGCTACTAGACTGGATATTATGCATACAGTTTGTCTTGTGGCTATATTTCAAGAAGATCCTAAGGAAACACATTTTGTTGTTGTTAGAAGAATATTCAGATATTTGAATGGCACTCTAGATTATGGCTTATGGTATCCTAGGGATATTGACTTTACACTAAGTGCTTATACAAATATATATTATATGTGATGTGTAGATGACACAAAAAGTACAAGTGGTGGTGCATTCTTTCTTTGTTGCAAATTGGTGCCATGGTTGAGTAAAAAGCAAGATTCAGTTTCCTTATGTACTACTGAAGTTGAGTATATTGTTGCTACATCTTGCTATTGTTGCAAGAATGGAAAAGGATGATGGTGTTTTCATAAATGTCAACTACTCAATTTTTTATCAACTAGTTGCTATTTTCGTTGATGTCATGGTTGTAGGTTATTGGTTGTTCATGCTAAGGATATTGAGAAAATTGTATTGAATAAAGGTTGCAAGTGTTTAGTGGTTGGTCTGGGTTTTTCTCCTATGTTTTTTTGGTTTATATATGTTATTCATGGTTTTTAGAAGCTGCTATATCCATTTTTTTGGCTCTTGATTCATTGTACAGTGTGAGTTATGTTCAGTAGTTGTGAACTGTGGTTTTCTATGTTCTGGTTGAGGTCTAAGAGAAAAGTTGTTGCTCCAAATTTCTCTTTGGTAAAGTCTTATGACATGTGGTTTTAGAGATGAGTTTTTATCATTGTATTGAAGATAATTTTGGTATCTGGAAGGATCGTGTTTAATTTTTCTATGTGTTTTACACTAGTTTGGATGACCTTGTGTTGAACACTATCTTTAGAATTGGTGTAGCATGTTCGATCTATTTGGTTCCTCACCAGGCATGTGTTTGGGTCGCCCCCATTCTAATTCCACCCTAGGATGTTTTTGTGTCGACCTAATTTGAATTTAATGTTGGATGGCCGACTTTGGATATGTTTCAAAGTTGAAGATGGTATAAATGCAGGATGAGTTAGTGATGAAATGATGTACAAAGAGAGATAAGTGAAAAGAAATGAAGCAAATAGATGTGAGATTGATGTGAATCAGTGAGTGTGTGTGATGCGAGTGTGGAAAAATAGTGTGAAGCCTAAATTTTGAGTTTCTAGATGCAGTGAGTTGAAGGTGTACTCTATCATCCATGCATCTCTGCAAGTGCTTGAGAAAATTGTGGTGGATTTATCTATTGCATTGAGATTGTCTTCTCTCTATAACATATCTCTTCTATCTTTTTTATATCTTTGTGGTAGTGAGCCCTCCAGGTTGTTAGCCCTATTAGACAATGAGTCCTGAACTGAACAATGAGTCCTTGTTTTGGTAGTGAGCCTTTGTAATCAGTTTTGATATTCTCTATAGTGTGATTTAATCCTCACTGTGTTTTTTCCCTTATTAGGATTTCCACATAAATCTAGTGTTGTGTTTGTGTGATGGTTTTTAGTTTCTATGCTTGCACTTAATGTTTAATCATCTAAGTAGTGTTAAGGATTAGTTCTAGTGAATGATTTAAAGGTTTTAATTTGCTACAACTGATTCAACCCCCCCCCCCCCACTCTGCTTAGTTGTCTTATTCAACAATTGGTATTAGAGTTTGGTTCCTTATAGTAGAGCTTAACCACTTAAGGAAGGTCTGGGATGGTTTGCAAAGTTACTTATGATTATCTAAGGTTTGATGGAACTAATTATGTTATTTAGAAAATACTAATGGAAGAATATTTGGAGTATTGTGGATATGATGTAGAGAAAGCTTACAAGAATCCTTACACTCCTACTAATGGTCCGAGTATAGCTAATCGGATAAAGGAACATGAAGGGAACAATAAGGTGAAGTACTTTTTGAAGAACAATCTTGTACACTTCGATTTGATTAAGATTCAAAATCTGAAGACTGCTAAGGAAGTCTAGGATGCTTTGGAAAGGGAGCAAGAAGGTGATGAAAGGGTCAAAGAGGAAAAATTGCACAATTTGGAAACATAGTTTGAGCTCCTAAATATGTGTAAAGATGATAATGTTAAAGCTTATGTATAGAGATTGGATGAGATAGTATCTGGAATGTGAGGACTTGGTGCTACTATAGATGAATTGGGATTGTAAAGAAGATTCTTAGAACTCTCCATGATGTTTACAGTGAAAAGTTATGTGTTATTGAATAGAGTATAGATTATAATAATTACACTAAATATATGTTATTGGGATCTCTGACATATTATGAGATGAGGAAGCCTGATGCAGTGCTAGGAGGATCACAATTCAACTCAACCAATCATTCAAAGCAATGATACAAAATTCTTGCTCTTAGGAATTCTTGGCTTACTTTGCAATAACATAACTAAGAAATCATAAAAAATGAAAAAAATTAAACAAACTTGATTCACTTGATAACATCATAAACTAATTCATCTTAAACAATGATTAAGTGCATTCTAGATCATATTGGAAACATTGTCATGGCAGCCCACAATTTAATGTAACGAACTATCATTAATAACTTTTGCAAAAACAAATAATGAATCCAATCGCTTGCGTGAGATTTAATATAACATAATTACAAACTTCTCCTCCAATTTTTATGAATATCCAACGATGGAAAAGAAAGTTATTGTATTTTTACCAAAACTGCAAACCCTAGGTAGGGTTCAGACTTGCCCTCACAAAAATGGTCATAACTTATTCAAATCTTAATGAAATTTGATGAGACTTGAAGAAAATTAAAGTATATTTACATGGAAACAAAATATATATATTTTAGATCAAAATATGGACCATAAAATATGTACCATCACATTTTTTAGAATGCAAATTCTGCACAATATTGTTAGAATATGGAATTCTCACCAAAATAGTCATATCTCCCACAAAACTAAATAAAATTCAATGAGACAAAAATTATTGTAAACTATAAACAAATATATTTCCATCCATATATAATAATCCATGATATGACTCCATACCAGGCCACACAATGTACAACTTCAGCTTGAAAACAATGTAAGAATCAGAAAATGCACACAAAATTTGAGGTTTCCATTCATCAAACTTCAAAAATAATGTCTCCAACCCCCAATTCGAGTTTTCAAGGGTGTATTTATAAATTTCCAATCAAAACCAACTATTTTCAACTACCTTTTGATTATTTTTCTGACAAAACACCTTAATGACACTTTTTGACGACTTGCTTGACAACTTTCTTGAGCAACTTTTACAATTTTTGCAATATGGAACAACTTTAAACATTATTTGAAAAATAACTTAAAATATGACTTTCTAAGACTCAAACACCTCTAAAATGGTTTGATAAACCTTATTATAAGACCCAATACACAAAATAGAGCAACTATTTACAAATGGCCTCATGGAGGCAATAAATCAAATGGGTGCTCCTGCACCAAAGCTGAATTTAAGAAATGGATTCAAATCAAAGAATTCATTTAAGGATACAAAATTTGAAGATATGAATGAATAAAATATTGATGAATTAGAAGCTAACTTTGTGAGAAGGATGAAGAAAAAATCCAACAAGTATGAAGGTAATTTACACTTTAAATGTTTTAGTTGTGGACAAATAGGTCATTATGTTGCAAAGTGTCTGGAAAGAGCTAAGAAGAATAAACAAAGATATGAGAAAGAAAAGAAAGGTAGGAAGATCAATAGATCATATTATGTGAATGAGAATGCTAGTATATCTAATGAGGATTTTGATTATGAAGATCCTGATGACAATGAATTATTGTTCCTAGCTATAAAGGATTAACCTACTTCTACTAATTTTGAAAAACGGGTGAAGGAATTCCCTTTTGAGAAGGAGAAAGATGAAGATAATATAATCTTGTCCCTACATGCTAAATAGGAAAATAACTATTGTGTTGTTGATATTTATTGTTCACATCACATGACTGGTGATAAGAGTAAGTTTTTTAAACTTGAAAAATATGATGGGGGATTTGTTATGTTTGGAGATAATACTGGTGCTAAAATTTTTGGGATAGGTTCAGTGAGTTTTGACAGAAAGTATAATACTAATGATGTCTACTATGTTAAGGGTTTAAGGCATAATATTTTTAGTGTTGGAAAGATGTGCAGTAAAGGATATAATCTTGTGTTTGAGGATGAGAGATGTGAGATTGGAAAAGGATCCAGAGTAGTGATTGTTGGAGGAAAGAAATCTGAAGGAAATATCTATCTGTTGGCAACACAAGGGCAGACAACTGAGAGGAGGGTGAATCAATTGTCCCAAAAATTTAAACTTATTCAACTTATTAACCTTATTCTTAGATTTGATCAATAACCATGAAAGCATAAATCAACAACACATCAGAAACACACATAACACCAAGATTTTTTATGTGGAAACCCTGTTAGGGGAAAAATCACGGTGGAGGTTAGTTCGCAAGATTATACCCTATTAAAAGTATAAAGAAATGTGAATGGGGAATGCACATGCATTTAGGCACACTGCCTAGAGCTCACTACTCAATTACAAAAGGAAGACTCACTATCTTACAAAAACATTTGGATTACATCTAGAAGATTTGAACTAAGGAAAATAGCATTTACTAATGCCTGATTATAGTTCTGGTTAAGCACATGAACACTTCTTCACACTCTCCTCACTCTTCGTCACACTCTGCTTCTACCTTCAAATGATCAGGACATTATTCACACATGTCATACACAAGCACACCTTCAAATGGAATAAACAATCACTCATATATATCTGCAACAAGAAATTACATCATGTTGGCCCAAAACAAAATAATAAAATGAATACAAACTGTCGGCCCAAAACATCAAAGATTATTAATGAGAATCAACCAAGGTTAGCCACAACATAATGAAGACCCAAAATAAAATTATTGAACATGAAAACACTTCAAATAATTATTTCTTGAAGATCCACAACATGCTACAACACCCTGTTGACCAAGAACATGAAAAACATGAACACACAAGAGAAAATCTCCAATCGCAAGCACAATGATCAATGTGGACATGCAACATAGATAGATCATGATCTAGAAACATCCAAAAACATCATGAATCACTAGAGAAGCATACGCAACAGCTTAACTTATTAAAATCACATCATCTTCATTCGAGAACACCAATTGAAGCAATAGAATGACTGTCAAAATACAACTACTCAAAACACAATCAAATCTTCACGCAGATCTCTGAAACTTGACATGGATAAACTAGATATACTCTAAAACAAACCCTTTAATCCACAACCACTGATCATCAATGTATTGATCTCACCAATAGACTGAACTTCACTTCACCACTGACAACCTGTAACTTATTTCATAACAATTTTTTCAATATCTTTGACATATACAACTTCTAAGACATTAATGTCAATAGTGTTGACATCAATGACAACCAAATATCAAAAAAATAATGACAACATCCAACAATCTCCCCCTTTGGCATTGATGACAACACATGATGTGAAAAACACCATCAACACAACTAACTCTTAGCACTTACTCCCCTTAGGTTTTGACTCTTTTCTCCTCAACTATTTCACATGACTCTTCTCCTTAGATAATTCATATATTTTCACATGACTCTTCTCCCCCTTTGAAATCAATGACAAAGACCTCTTTTCTCCACACAAGCTCTGAACCACATATTTGAACAACTGACTACTCCCCCTGAGTAGCAGCCACTACAACATCAATCTGGATCAAGATATGACTATGAAATGCACAGAATGATGCAAGTCAATACATCTTAGTTCTGATTAGGAGGGGTAATCACCCCTAGCTTCCCTTTAAGATACTCAAAAGTATCCTTGAAAATGGATTTGAAAAGATATCTACAATTTGTTCCTTAGTAGACACATACTCCAGTCTGATTTCCTTTTCACTCACCTTCTCTCTCAGAAAGTGAAACTTGATATATATATGCTTGGTATTTGAATGCAACACTTGATTCTTAGAAATTTTAATTGCACTTGAATTATCATAGAATATAACAATAGGTTCATCATACACAACTCTGATATATTTCAACATCTTCTTCATCCACAATACTTGAGTACAATTGTTAGCAGTAGCAATGTATTCTTCCTCTGTAGTAGATAAAGAAATGGAATTTTTCTTCTTACTTAACCATGAAATCAGTTTCTTACCCAAGAAAAATGCACCAACACTAGTACTCTTTTTGTCATCCACATCACCTGCCCAATTAGCATCAGTAAAAGCACTCAAAGAAAGATCATAATCTTTAGGATACCATAGCCCAAAATCAATTGTCCCCTTCAAGTATCTAAAAATCCTCTTCACAATTGTTACATGAGATTCCTTAGGATCAGCTTGAAATCTTACAACAATGCATACAACATTCATGATATCCAGTCTACTTTGAGTCAAATAAAGCAATCCACCAATCATCTAGCTGTATGTAGTCTGATTTTCTTTTAGAGAATCATCATTTTTTTCAACTTGCATCTAGTCACCATAGGTGTACCAACTAGCTTTGAATCTTCCATACCAAACTTCTTTAGCAATTCTTTCACATACTTGGACTGAGCTATAAAGATCCCTTTATCTAGCTGAGTAATTTGCAATCCTAGATAGAATTTCATCTCACCAATAATAGACATCTCAAACTCATCCTGCATCTCATCAAAAAACTTCATGCACAAACTATCATCTCCTCCAAAAATGATATCATCAACAAAGACTTCAACAATCAAATCTTTATCATCATCAATCTTGAAATATAGATTACTATCAACAGTACCTTTATTGAATCCAATCTTCAACAAATACTTGTCCAATCTAGCATACCATGCTCTTGGGGCTTGCTTAAGTCCATACAATGCTTTCTTCAACTGAAAAACCCTATATCCTAGATCAATCAATTGAAATCCACCAGGTTGCTCAACATACACTTCTTCTTCTAGTTTTCCATTTAGAAATGTTGACTTGACATCCATCTGATAAACCTTGTAGTTTTTGTAAGCAGCATAAGCAAGAAATAGTCTCACATCTTCAATCCTAGCAACAGGGGAAAAAGTTTCTTCAAATTCAATTCCTTCCATCTAAGAATATCCTTTACACACAAGTCTTGCTTTGTTTCTAACAACTTCACCTTGCTCATTCACCTTGTTTCTAAAGACCCATTTAGTTCCAATTACATTTTTTTCCTTAGGTTTAGGAGCAAGAATCCATGTATTATTCTTCTCAATTTGTTGTAGTTCTTCTTTCATTGCTTCCACCCAATGTTCATCTTTGCATGCTTCATTCACACTATTAGGCTTAGTCTTTGAAATCAAACAATATTCTTCTACAATTTTTCTCCTAGTCCAAACACCTTTGTTCTTATCACCTATAATCTGATCTTCTGAATGATTTAGTCTTACATACCTTGGAGTCTTAGGATGCTCTTGAACTTCCAGCTCTTGTGATCTCTCTTCTGCACTTTCACTAGTTCCTTCCTCTTGATTTTCTTGATTCATTGGAATGATCTAAACTTGATTTTGAGTCTAAAATTTCTTTCCTATGACTGAACTATTATTCTAATCATTTGAATCATATCCTTAGGATTTGGATGGTCTAGCTATGTCCTCATCAACCTTGACATTTTCACTTTAAACTACTTTCCTCAATCTCTTATTGTAGCATCGATAGGCCTTACTCTTAGTAGAATAACCAAGAAAGATTCCTTCATCACTTCTAGCATCAAAATTTCATATCTCTTCATCTCTTATGATATAACATTTACTCCCAAAGATTTTGAAATATCTAATAGTAGGCTTATGAACAGACCATATGATGAGCCTAGTTTTTGTTAAAATTTTGGGTAGAATTTATAGTCCATTTGCTGGCAGTGTCATGGACTTTAGTAGTTAAGTGTTAATATTTGCATAATGTTTCCCTCAAACCATTGGCATTGGGTTTAACTCCATCTCTATGAAGTTTTAATGACATTGGCATATTATGTGGATTATCTATATTGATTTTGTGTATGGTTGATCAATGTTCTTTAAGGTGATTATAGATGTGCAATTATTATGTGTACTGACATCACTATCTGTGGATGCTAAGTTGAGAAAGGAAACCGTTAGATGATCATATAGGGGAATCATTCAAAGGAGTCGACTAAAGGATGGCAGTAGCAAATTCCCCACAATATTAAATTGTAACCACCTTTTATTTATGGCATTGAGCAATCGTGGGTGTTGCTACAATGTTAAGTCCATGTTTGTGCATGCATGTCTGACTGGATTCCCTGTAGATGTAACCGCTCTGCCACTCTTTTCCTTGCATTCCCTAAATGGTGTCCTCTTAGTTAGTGGGAGTTGACTGCCCTATTTAGCTAATAGAATAAATAATGATTTGAGTCTTCTTCTTGGGGGTTCTTCGTTCTTGATTGTTGTTGGTAAATGATATTGATAATGTATTAATCATTCTCCACTTTTCAATACAGCCATGATGTTACTCTATTTATACATTTTCCAATGAATGAGATGATAGTCTGAGTTTAAGCATTTGAGTTCATATTAGTCTTAGTGGATACTCATCCAAGGGGGCCCACTTGGTGAGTAATCCATTCTTTAGAGTAAGTAGTTTAATTATTATTTCCTATTCTATACTTAGTTAGAAATCTGGCATCAACTGTTTCTGTAGCCAAAGTAGACAGAGTAGTTATTGTTTGTTTCCCATATCCTATTCCTATTAGGCATTTCAGTTCAACATAGTTGTTGGTTGATGCTCAACATTTTCTTTATTTCCTTTTCAGGAAATTTACTTCCCTTATTGTGTGTTTCTTAGTTGTAGATTAGAAATGGCTACTTAAGAGTTCCTAGTACACATACTGTGCTGGCCCATTTCAAGTTCATGTCCTTGGGTTGACAATTTAAATGCACCTTCATGATGATTAAAATAACTATTCAGGTTAGATGTCCAATCTCTAAATCATGGTTGTAAAGGCTAAGTTATCAAATCATTGTAGGATTCCAACATTTTTGGCGGTGTTGTCAGGGATGGTGTCAAGCTAGGAAGTCCTTTAGAGTCATTGATAGTTTCTCTGCCATAGCACTTCTCTTCATTTTTTCTTAGAATACCCCTTGTTTAGACAAGTAATGATCTACCATTATTTTTCTTATTCTTTGTGTGAGTTAGTTGATGCTGAGTTGATACCGTATGTATAGAAGAATGATCCTGATCCATTTCAACTAGTTGAGCTTCCAAATCTACCTAGAAACAAAGAAGAAAGAGGAACCATTTCCCTTTGTTGACACATATCCTAATCTGACTAAGTTATGAAGCCTCCACTGAAGATCAAAACTAGATTGATAACCCCTTTTCCTTAGGAATTCATCAAGAAGACATGGGTGATACCCTCTTGTTTGAGTTTGACATACTCTGCCAGAGTCATGACTGTACCACTGATGCTCCTAGACTTGAGTTGTTTCCTACCATCTTAAAGAAAGCTACACTAGGATGGTTTATGAGTCAAGGCAGAGATGTCGTGGAAACTTGGGAGGACATGAAGACAAAGTTCCTTTGAAAATACAAGGAATATAGCAGGGGAAGTGATATGGGAGGAGGTGATGTCTTTAGGATGTAGCAGAAGGAAGATGAGAGCTTGGAAGATTACATCTCAAGGTTTATGTTTTTCTTGCAAAAATATCCACACCATACACTCAATGAAGAATCACAAAAGTTTCTTTTCCTAAGAGGAATCAAGGAGAGTTGCATTGATGCTTTGGACCTGATGGTAGGAGGAGATATCACTCAAGTTCCTTGGGAAGATATCAAGAAAATATGTTAGAACTATTCTAGAGAAGCTTCAAAGAAAGAGAGAACTTACCAATCTTCTATGGGTAAGTCATCTACCAATGGAATTTCAAGGATGGAGATTACTAATTTGTTGGCAGACTTCAAGCAAGATATTACAAACAATCTAGCTACTCGATTGGATACACTTTAGGCCAAAGAAAAGCATGAGGAGGCAGAGGAAACATTGACAAAATACTACCCTCATTACAGACAGAAGAAGAAGAACTGCAAATGCAAGATGGTAACCAACATTGACAGCTAGATTCCACCTAATTTCAAACCAATTCAGACTGAGGAAGATCAAGTCTACTTTGTTGCACAGAGGAAGCCTTGGGTTCCAAGACAAGGTATGCTACCAAATCCACTATCTTTTTCTAGGCCAAACTAGGAAATTGGTTGCATGTAGCCATTTTCTCAATCCCAACAGCCTACTATAACGCCTCCACCTACTAATTCCAACTCTAATGCACCCAAACCTACTCAACTACCAGCTTAGCCCACACCCTACCCAAATAACACACCACAGTAATAGCCAGTGTACTTTGTTGATTCAAATCATTTCCCTACATATGTTGTGAGTATAAGTGACATCCACTTGTGTTCAAGAACTAATTTACTAACTCCTTCCACACCCACCATCACTGAACTACCTATGGAAGAGGAAGAGGAACCTCTGAATGATCATGTTCAACCAACTGTATCAAAAAATCTTGAACAAGTTCCAGCCAAGAAGATGACACAAGAGCCACAATTTCCTCAGGGATTAAAGTTGCCAAGCATAATGAAGATAAGGAAGATACAACTTTTGACATCATGGATCAGCTAAAGCATACATGTGTTCAGATTCCCCTATTTCAGGCCATAAAGGATGTTCCAATCTATGCCAAAGCTATCAAGGAAGCTCGTCTTAAGAATACTGGTAGGAAGAAGAAAGACCTAACTATAGTTCATGTGGTGGGTTAGCTTGCTGATATCATATTGGGAAAAGTGACTATTCCCAAGTATAATAACCCAGACGGTCTGGTGGAAGCAGTTGTTATCAACAGGATCCAAATAAAAAATACCCTAATTGATTTGGGGGCAACAATCAATGCAATGACTAGGAACATCTTGCAACTACTAAATATTGCAAGTATGAGATCTACTCCTACTATCCTACAGCTTGTTGATAGTTCTATTATGAAGCTCGATGGTATAATAGGAGACCTTGTGGTAATTCTAAACTCTTGGGAGTATCCACTAAATTTCATGACCCTCTCTCCTAAGGCCACCCTAGAAGGATATCCTATCATTCTTGGAAGGCCATGGTTTGCAACAACAGACACTTATATTGGGTATTAGTTAGGTGATGTGCCTATTTCTGATGGCAGGAATACTAAGAAGCTTGTTCTTTATCTTCCTACTCAACCAACCCATAATGAAGAGGATTATGTATGGCCACAAGTTGGTGAAGAGGATGAGGAAGTTAACTTAGTGGCATAGCTCATGATGTTAGATAGAAGTCCTTTCTTGCAGTTTCAAGACAAAGATGCAATGTTATCTAGTATAATTCAAAACCATTATGAAGCAAAGGAAGCATCATCTTCTACTTCAGTCAAAACACTTCTACCTATTCTTCCTACAGCCACTGTTCCTATAGATGTTCTTCCTGCAAAATGTTTTTCCTATAGCCACTCTTCCTGCAGATGCTATTCTTGCAACAAAAAACTTACTCAAGTCCCATTAGCATGCATTTGCATGGTACTATCATGATATGAAGGGACTGGATCCTAAGCTCTACACTTATAGGATCTATATTAGAGATGATTGTCAACCAGTAAGGGAGCCTCAATGAGAAATCAACCCTGCATTGAGAGAAATTGTTAAAATAGAACTACAAAAATTTTTAGATGATAGATTTATCTATCCCATTTTAGACAACGAGTGGGTGCCTACATTAGTGATTGTGCCAAAGAAGAAAGGAAAGTGACAAGTTTGTGTTGACTACAGAAAACTTAATGCTACCACTAAGAAAGACCATTTCCCCTTGCCTTTTATAGATCAAGTTTTGAACTCACTTGCAGGAAAACAATACTTATCTTTCCTAGATTGATCTAGTGGCTACAACCAGATTCCAATTGCACATGAGGACTAGGAGAAGACGACCTTCACCTATCCATGGAGAGCGTATGCTTATTTGATACTTCCTCTTGGCCTATGCAATGCACCTACAACTTCCCAAAGAATAGCCATTAGCATATTTTCAGACATCTCCCTTGACTGAATGGAGATCTATATGGATGACTTTACTACCTATGGTGCTGATTTTAATAAAGCACTGGAGAATCTCAAGAAGGTCCTACAGAGATGTGAAGACCAAAACCTATCCTTGAATAATGAAAAGTGCTTCATGATGATGCAAGAAGGTGTAGTTCTTGGACACTACATTTCTCACAAAGGAATCCAAGTTGACACAACAAAAACTAAGGAAGAGCTCCTGCAGAAATTCACCCAGTGTTCAGCACATGAGCTTCCTGTAGCTGAAAGTGGTGGACTTAACATCCCACCTTTCGGCTAAATTAAGGTACGTACTTTTCATAATAAAGATTTCCACTCTAGTGGAAATCCATTTCTTCACCCATCTGCCCATTCGTCCATTCATATCACCTTTCTCTCTCTTCCATCATTTCATTCCACCTCACTTCAATTCGTGTCACTTTCATTAATTACTCAATTATTTCTAAAAAAGGAAAAAATTTACTTTCTCTCCATGATCTTTACAACATATCCTTCGCATGCTCAGGTATGTATGCAGTAATTCTCATCTCTTAATTATCTCTTAAGTGCATTTATTTATTCATGGCATGTTACTATAGGTGATTACATAATATGTCATTACTTCATGTCAAATCATCACTTCCTTCTCAGATGTGTGGAAACATGTCCAAATTTAGGTTGGGGGAATAAAAAATACAAATATACTGCTTATGTGTCAAATCATAATTTGGCTACGTCAAAAAATTTTAAAAAGCCAATTTGAAAATCCGGCTCGCATGTGTGAGGTGATGTTAACTGAGCCACCAATTCTTTCCATTATCACTCTCATTTATCACCCCTTTTCTCGCCTTAATTTCCCTAACGTAATCTTGAATTATAAGTAGTAAATGGTAAAAATAGAGACAAAGAAGGAAATTCAATTGACACTGGCAATGCAAATTTAGCAGAAAGGTGTTGGCTTTCAAAACAAAAATTGCAGAGGAAGGAAAATTTGATGAGTGATAGTGAATTCAGACAATGGGAGGTGGCTTAATTCAGAATGAGCCCTTAGTTCATGATGTTTTGCTACAAGATGCACAATGCCTAGAAGAATTTCAACATTGTGGATGGTTTGATTATTTCATGAAGCTTGATGGTTTTGATGAAGGCATTGCACTCAAATTCGCGCAAACATTCTCTAAAGGAAAAGCCATAGTAAAAGGGTTAGAAGTTGTGGCAACCGAGGAGAGAATTGTAGAAGTTTCATGGTTATCTACCAATGGCGAGCATTACCCTACCTCTAGGGATTCTAGGTCGGCTAGAGCAAAATTTATAGTACATGACGACCTGCCAATTAGCATAGACAAGCAGGGTGCAAAAAGAATGTCTTTGCCTGAACCATGGAAGCATGAAGTTGTCTACATTATAAGGTATATCACCTGTGAGGGATGTTTTCCAAACCTGAATTCAATACATTTCAAGCTCTTGAGCCATATGAAGCAGGGAAGGAGGATGAGTGTGCCCAATGTTCTATACAGTCTTCTCTCCATCATGGCGATCGAAACACAAAAAGGTAGGGACAACTATATCTCCCACCATTGCTTGATAAAATTGTTGGTTAAGAAATATTTTCATAGTGTATATGAGATGTCCTGGGAAGAATTTTTAAATACTGATCAATTTAGACCTGAGGAACTACAACCTATGGTTTTACCCCAACCCCGTAGGGTTAGTAGAAGATTAAGCATAGTTGAAGCCACTCCTGGTGCTTCAACTTCTAGCACTAGTTCTAGTATGAATCCTCATGTAGCAGTAGAAGAAGCCATAAACATTAGTTCCTCTAAAACCAAACATTTAGAAAAAGAAAGCTCTTCATATGATTATGATGATGATGTCCCCCTACAAACCCTAATAAGAACCAAGGCATGGAGGAAAGAGGCTAAAACAAGAAAAGAAAAAGAAAAATCCCAAACATAACCTGTAGTGAAAGAGGTGTCGAGTGCTAGGAAGAGAAAGGATGACCCTATTCATCCTATAGCCAAAGGAAAACATAAGAGCACCCCTAGGAAGTCAAAACCAGCTCACATGGGGACATTGAAGCTCCAATAGAACAAGAGCATGCTAAAGAAAAAGAGGAGGATATATTTGAAAGAGTAGCAAACATAACATTGGCAAACCTTGCTAATATCACAGAGGAATTTGAGGATGAGCAGGGGTTCCTACAACAAAACCAAGAACAAGAGCATGAGTTCTTGTAGCCACAACAAGAAGCATAGCAAGAGCTAGAGAAAAACCAAGAATAGGAACAAGAGGTCCTACAACAAGGGGGGGTGAAGAAATAGTACCCCCGTAGCCAAAGACAACTGGATAGCCCGAGTTCATGCAGATAGTATTGTATGGGGAGCAACCATCAACAAAAAACATTGGTAGGAATTCATAACCCTCCTGACTTTATGGTTCATGCAACAATTTTTAATTTATGGAAATAAATAGAAAGGAGGGAGGAAGAATGGAAATGGGAGAGGAAGAGACCAAAAAAGGAAATCCAAGAGAGGGATGAGGTTATTGAGGAGAAAAATGAGGATATTTCTACTTTGAAGAAAAAAGTAGATGACATTGTAATCCTAGTGCCACAAATTCTAGAATTCAAAGCTCCTCCAAGGGTTTATTCCCTGCACATGAAAGAAAAATATCTCTCTTTCAAGTTGTCAAAAATTATTTCAGATTTAAACCCCTCCATTGAAACCCTTATTGAATTATTCTATTCCTTTAGGATTGCTTCCCCTGAGATGAAAAATTTGTTATGTGAATTCTATTTGCATAATTATGTTGTCATGCAGGATCATGATTGGAACCCATTGCTATATGTTGTGGACATTTAGTTGTGAGCATTTATGTCTTGGGTACAAAATGAGATTAATTGGGCTGAGCAGAACAATGCTTATAAGAAAATGGAATCTAACATTCCCTTAACCATCAGGGTTGAGTCAAGCCAACCAAGGGATATTCATAGAGAATGGCTCAGGATGCTTCTTAGACCAAGCTATGGTAACAAAATCATGCCCTAGATTGAAGCTTTATACATTGAATATGAGGTCAAAGCAACAACAAAAGAGGAGCTTGTAAGAGGGTACTTGGCCTAGCGATGGAATAGTTTAATAGATGAGTTAAAATAAGCCAAGCCCCATTCTATTCATAATTATGCTGTAACATTGAAGTGAATTGAGAGGTATATCCAGATTGGTAGAACAAAGGGGAGATTTTGGCTTCCCTTGACTTTCCAGCCACCCATTCTCATTTGGCCAGTACAAAACTATAGATTCTACCAATATGATATTGCTATAGAAAGGAAAAGATGGAACAAATTTGACAGATTGGGAGGATTTTATTAGGATCTAGACTCATGCTCTGTTGAGACAGATGTTGGCTAGCTAGCAATTGCAAAATTTAGAGCCTTGACCAAACAAAAGAACAACCCTTCCACTGTTGGAGGACCAACAAGATGTTAGGTTGGGGGGAGAATGATGAGCCTAGTTTTTGGTCAAATTTTGGGTAGAATTTATAGTCCATTTGCTAGCAGTGTCATGGACTTTAGTAGTTAAGTGTTAATATTTGCATAATGTTTCCCTCAAACCATTGACATTGGGTTTAACTCTATCTCTATGAATTTTTAATGACATTGGCATATTATGTGGTTATCTATATTGATTTTGCATATGGTTGATGAATGTTCTTTAAGGTGATTATAGATGTGTAATTATTATGTGTATTAACATCACTATTTGTGGATGCTAAGTTGAGAAAGGAAACCATCAAATGATCACGCAGGGGAATCATTCAAAGGAGTGGATTAAAGGATGGTGGAAACACATGATAGTCAATTGTAACTGCCTTGTATATATGGCATTGAGAAATCACGAGTGTTGCTACATCGCTGAGTCCATGTTTGGGTGTGCATGTCTAACTGGATTCCCTACAGACGTAATCGTTCTGCCACTCTTTTCTTCGCTTTCCCTAAATGGGGTCCTCTCAGTTAGTGGGAGTTGACTGCCTTATTTAGCTAATAGAATAAATAAGGATTTGAATCTTCTTCTTGGGGGTTCTTAGTTCTTGATTGTTGTTGGTAAATGATATTGATAATGTATTAAGCATTCTCCACTTTTCAATACAGCCATGATGTTACTCTATTTATACATTTTCCAATGAACAAGATGATAGTCTAAGTTTAAGCATTTGAGTTCATATTAGTCTTAGTGGATACTCATCCAAGGGGGACCACTTGGTGAGTAATCCATTATTTAGAGTAATAAGTTTAATAATTAATTTCCTATTTTGTACTTAGTTAGAAATCTGGCATTGACTGTTCCTACAACCAAAGTAGACAAAGTAGTTCCTGTTTGTTTCCTAGATCTTATTCCTATTATGCATTTCAATTCAGCATAGTTGTTGGTTGATGTTCATCATTTGCTTTATTTCCTTTTCAAGCAATTTACTTCCCGTATTGTGTGTTTCTTAGTTGTAGATTAGAAATGGCTACTTAAGAGTTCCTAGTGCACATACTATGCTAGCCCATTTCAAGTTCATGTCCCTGGGTTGACAATTTAAATGCACCTTCATGATGATTAAAATAACTATTCAGGTTAGATGCCCAATCTTTGAATCATGGTTGTAAAGGTTAAGTTATCAAATCATTGTAGGAGGCCAACACCATAGCTCAAAAGGGGTCTTACCAGTATCACCTTTGACTTGTACCTAGTTCAGGTTGTAAATAGTAGTACTCATAGCTTCTTTCCAATAGATATAAGGAACATTTCCTTCTAGCATCATAGTCCTAGCAGCATCTTGAATTGTCATGTTCTTCCTTTCCACAACACCATTTTGTTGAAGGGTTCATGGGGAAAATAATTTTCTCTTTATCCCATGCACTTCAAAAAAAGAATTAAACTCATGGGAAGTGAATTCACAACCTCTATCTGATCTCAAACATTTATTCTTCAGACCTATCTCTATCTCAACCATAGCCTTAAAAATCTTGAATTTCTCCAGAGCTTCAGATTTCTCTCTTAAGAAAGTAACCCAAATCAATCTAGAGTAATCATCAATAAGTGACATGAAGTACCTTTCTCATTGTAAACTTTTAACTCTATAAGGACTACACAAATCAGTATGAATAAGTTCCAACACTTCATTTGAACAATGTTGTTTTCTTTGAAATGAAATTATAGTTTGCTTCCCTAACTGACATTCCTTGCATATAGTATTAATAGGATTTACCAACTTAGGAAGATCTCTCACTGCCTGAGTAGAGCTTATCTTTATAATATTTTCAAATTTTACATGACACATTCTCCTATTCCACAACCAACTTTCATCAACTTGAGCAATCAAACAACTTTTACTAGCAGCATTTAGATGAAAGATGTTACCTTTTGTTTTTGTGCCTGAAGCAATCCCATTTCCAAAACTCCCCAATATTCCACACTTTCCATTCTTGAATTGAAGATTTTATCCCTTGTCAACCATCTATCCAACACTTAAGAGATTATGCTTCAAACCTTCCACATATAGAACATCATCAGTATTATTCTTACCATCAAGAGACATACATCCTCTACCCCAGATTACACCTGATTTTTCATCACCAAATCTTACAACACCACCATCATAATTTTTAAGGCTCACATATTTTCTTTTATCACCTATCATGTGATGAGAGCATCCACTATCAATCACCCATTCATCTTTTTCTTCAACTTTAGCTGCTAGAGCTTTCTCCACATTTGAGCAACTAATAGATTCAGTAGAGGCTGGATCATTTTCCTTGATAGCAATAAATACCCACTCATCTTCACTTGCATTCCCTTTATTATATTCATCATCTATCACACCTACATCAACGGCATAATAGCACTTTCTTTGAAATTTAGGCTTGTTAGGTCTTGGCTTAGGGACTCTTTATAGACACCTTGATGCAAAATGACCTATCTTATTGCAAGAAAAACATTTAATAGGTAATTTCCCTTTATACTTACCTTCTCCTCTGGCTTCTCTCTTGACAATAAGTGCTTCAAGCTCCTCTAGTTTTCTCTCCTCTTCAATCTCTCTCATTTCCTCCTCATACTTGAATACCTTTCTAAAAGAACTTTCTCTTAGATCGTATCCCTATTTATCTCTCCTAGAGGTAGTAGCTTTGAATGCAGATTCTATCTTAGGAAGAGCATCACCAAACTCACTCAACTCAAAAGCAGTAACCTTACCAATCAACATTTCTCTGGTTACGTTTTTTATAGTCTAGAGCTCCTCAATAGCAGTAGCTTTAACTTTGTATGCAATAGGAAAAGATCTAAGCACTTTAGCAACAATCTCTAATTCTTCCAACTGTCCACTAGCACATTTGAAACCACACACAAGTTCATTTACTCTTTGCATGAAAGTAGTAATTTTCTCATCATCACCCATTCTAAACATTTCATATTTCCCTTTCAAACTTTGTAACTTAGTAATCTTCACATTAGCATCACCTTCATACAAAGTTTCTAACTTTTTCTAGATCTCATTAGCATTCTTCAGATCAATAACATTTGTCATCTTAGAATTAGTCAAAGCACTCAAAAATGCTTCCTTAGCCCTGATATTGTACTCAACATCCCTAATCTCAGCAATAGTAGTAGGACCATTATGAAGAATAACATACCTATTGCTTGTAATTCTCTAGTAGGGTTCACCAATGCATCTCAGATGGAACTCCATTCAAGTTTTCCACAGAGAACAATTTGTTCCATCAAATCTTGGACTATCCTTCTTGTATTTCACCATCCTGGATCACCTCAAGTTGTTAAACTTCTTTCAAGGAATCTACTTTGATACCAATTGTTGGCAACACAAGGGAAAACAACTGAGAGGGGGGGTCAATCAATTGTCCCAAAAATTAAAACTTATTCAACTTATTAACCTTATTCTTAGATGTGATCAATAACCATGAAAGCATAAATCAACAACACATCAAAAACACACATAACACCAACATTTTTTATGTGGAAACCCTATTAGGGGAAAAACCATGGTGAAGGTTAGTCCACAAGATTATACCCTATTAAAAGTATAAAGAAATGTGAATGGGGAATGCACATGCATTTAGGCACACTACCTAGCGCTCACTACTCAATTACAAAAGGAAGATTCACTATCTTACAAAAAGATTTGGATTACATCTAGAAGATTTGAACTGAGAAAAATAGCATCTGCTAATGCCTGATTAAAGTTTCGGTTAAGCACATGAACACTTCTTCACACTTTTCTTCTACCTTTGAATGATTAGGACATTATTCGCACATCTCATACACAAGCACACCTTCAAATGGAATAAACAATCACTCATATATATCCGCAACAAGAAATTACATCACTACATGTCGGCCCAAAAAATCAAAGATTATTAATGTGAATCAACCAAGGTTGGCCAAAACATAATGAAGACCCAAAATAAAATTCTTGAACATGAAAAACACTTCAAATAATTATTCCTCAAAGATCCACAACACGCTACAACACCCTATCGGCCAAGAACATGAAAAACATGAACACGCAAGAGAAAATCTCCAATCGCGAGCACAACGATCAATTCAGATGTGCAACACAAATAGAGCATGATCTAGAAACATCAACAAACATCATGAATCACCAAAGACGCATCCATGACAATTGAACTTACTAAAATCACATCATCTTCATTCAAGAACACCAACTGAAGCAACAAAATGACTGTCAAAACACAACTAATCATAGGATGATCAAATCTTCATGCGGATCTCTGAAACTTAACTTGGATAAACCAGATATACTAAAAAAAAACCCTTTAATCCACAACCACTGATCATCAATGTACTAGGCTCGCCAACAGACTGAACTTCATTTCACCACTAACAACCTACAACTTATTTCATTACAATTTTCTTAATATCCTCGACATATTCAACTTCTAAGACATTAATGCCAATAGTGTTGACATCAATGAAAACCACATATTAGAAAAATAACCACAACATCCAACACTATCAACTTAAAGGTATTGATGGATAATTCTTTATGACTTAGATTAATGATAGTTGGTTGTGGCATTGGATAATGTGTCACATGAATTTTGATAACTTGGTGAGGATTAGTGCAATTCAGGCCATGAGAGATTTACCAAGGATTACAAAGCCTATCAATGCTATTTACAAGAATTGTCAGTTTGGAAAGAAAGCTAGAAGCTATTATAGATCAAAGGAATAATCTACTACTAGACTGCTAGATTTAATTCATACAGCTCTGTATGGTCCTATAAGAGTAGAATTCTACAAGTTGAAAGGTATTTTATGATTTTGATTGATGATTATTCTAGATATACATGGGTTACATTTCTTAGAGAGAAATAAGATGCATTAGATAGATTCAAGACATTCAAAGCTATGTTTGAAAATGAAGTGAATTTGAGGATAAAATGCTTAAGGCCTAAAAGAGGTGGATAATTCACCTCCCATGAGTTTAATATGTTTTGTGAAGTGCATGGAATAAAAAGACAGTTATCTGCTCTAAGAACTCCTCAACAAAATTGAGTTGTTGAAAGAAAGAATAGAATAGCTCAAGAGGCTAGTTTACTAGAAGTCTACTAGAGAGAAGCTATTCATACTTTTTTTTATGTATTCAATCGAGTTCAAGCAAGAGAAAATAGTAAAAAGACCCCTTATGAGCTATGGTTTGGAAGAATTCCTACTGTTAAGTATTTCAAGGTATTTGGAAGCAAGTGTTATATCAGAAGAGATGAAGAAAATTTAGGAAAGTTTTATGCAAGAAGTGATGAAGGAATTTTTCTTGGATATTCTACTCAAAGCAAAGCCTATAGATGTTTCAATAAAAGACTAAGAAATATTGTAGAAAATGAAAATGTCAAGGTTGATGAAACAATGAAGAATTCAATTGATATTGATGGATTTGTATCTAATGAACCTGATTGCATAAGAATTGAAGAAATTGTGGAAGAACAAGAAGGGATGAGCAAGAGAAGAAAAATGAAAAAAAATTAAGAGAAGAATAAGCTTCGGTGGTGTCACCTAAGACACCTAGATATGTGCAAACGAATCATTCAAAAATTCAAATCATGGGAGATAAGACAAAATAAGTATTGACAAGAAGAAAAGCTACTACTGAAGTAAATCTTTGTTTATTTTCTAAGATTAAACCAAAGACTGTAAGTGAAGTATGCAAAAATGAAAATTGGATCAAAGCTATGAAAGAATAACTTATGCATATTGAGAAGAATCAAACTTGAGAATTAGTCCCAAGACTAGCAGACAAAAACATTATTGGATCAAAATGGGTATTACGATATAAGTTGAATGAGAATGGAGAAGTGGTTAGAAACAAAGCAAGGCTTGTATGTAAAGGTTACTCACAAGTAGAAGGCATAGATTTTCAGGATGATTTTGCTCTAGTGGTGAGAATGGAAGCTATAAGGATGTTCTTACCATTTTTTTCTCATAAATATTTCAAGGTCTATTAGATGGATGTCAAGTCTGCATTTTTGAATGGTGAGCTAGAAGAAGAGGTCTACATGGAACAACTAGAAGGATTTCAATTGTCAGATCAACTAAATATGGTGTGTAGATTGAAGAGATATTTATATGGATTGAAGCAAGCTCCTAGAGCTTGGTATGAAAGGTTGGACATGTATTTGATTCAATAAGGTTTAAAAAAAGGTACGGTAGATAGTAATCTGTATTTTAAAATTGAAAATGACAAAATCTTGATTGTAGTTGTATATGTTGATAACATTATTTTTGAAGGAAATTGATGCCAATCAGGGGAGGTCCTACAACCACACAACACAATCTCAACCAAAACCATAACTTACTAGATCACCAAACCTTCAAATTCTCATTATCTCATCAAATTCTCTCAATTCCTTGTAGCATTGCAAACTAACTCAATCGGGTATATATTTTAGAGAAGGCTTACTTAGAACAAGACCAATACCATTTCAAAGACCCATTAGGCCACTCAACAACATATTACAACCTCTCAACTAGTTCCCTTGGAACAATTTCCTCAAATCAGGATTTCCACGCCTTCTAGACCTTAAATTAGGTCATTTTTACAAAGAGACTTGTCTTAAAACTTTTCCAAAACCTCCAAACTCATGTGGGAAGAAATATATAGGTGTCATAACCTATTATTTCACAACTACTTATCAAAAACTCACTCTCCAAAGTGCCAAAAACTAAAACCCTCTTTTATTGCCAAAACTTAGGGTTTTAATGAAAATCACATTTCTAGGCCTTATCTAAACTTGCCACCACCTCAAAGAGGTTCAAATACCTCTGCAAATACTTATTCAACCAAAAAGTAACACTTCCCCAACCTTTTACACACTTTACCATACCAAAACCTTACAATTTCACATGGAAAACACAATTTTCCCACCTAGGGCTTCATGCCCAACTCAACATTCGACCTCCCTTGCACTCTGAAACATTCCCAACATTTATTCCTACCAAAAACTATCCATTCCACTAAGGCACAATTCTTACAAAAGGTGGAATGGGCTCATTTCCTAATTTAAAGCAACAAGCCCTTAAGGGACTCTATTTTCAAACTGGGTACAAAAAATTGGGTCTAAAAACTTTATTTCTCAATGAAATTTAACTCTACAAAAACAAGAATTCTCTCAACACTGATGTGAAACTATATCCAAATTCTTTCAACCTATTCTACATAGTACAGGTCTATACACAAGCTGAAAATATTGCAATTACTAGAAAAATAACATAAAATAGAGTAAAAATGAGTTGTTTTCTCCTTCAAATCCTCAAGAATTTTTAATAACCATTTACATCAAGTTCTGCATCCCATTTAATATGTTTTCCCACCAAAAAAAAATGATTCAACTACCAAAACCATATTTTCAAATGCTTGACCGTTGCACTTCTACCAAATTGCAAAATTTGCAACTTTACAACATTTCAATATAACAACTTTTCACTATTTTTGCAATTTTGCAACTCTTAACACAAATGACACCATAAACACCTAAGAACCATCTAAAATGACTTATTACAACATTAAAATGGTCTAAGTGACCTTATTTGGTGCATATTTCTGAAAATCCTAAAGCCTACTCATCAACATCTTGAATTGACAAATTTTGTTCAAAGGTGCTCCTGCACCATACACCCCAACTTGGATTTTTTCCAAGTCTCTTGGAAAGATTGTTGTAACTTGTTCTTCTCTATGCTCTTCATGTTTCTAACCTTCTTGAACTCCTTTGTGAGGTTCATCTTGCTTTTTTTCTTCACTATCCTTGTCATTATTTTCCTTATCTTCACTTGAATATGGCTTCAACTGTACACACTATCCTGTGGGTTGTTCTTCATCTTTTCCATCTTCAAACATTGTTATCACATTCTCCTTTACATTTGTACACAAAATTTTACCAACTACCATCACTTCCCTCTTTGCTTCATGCTTAAACCTCTGTCCCATACACATTTTAACTTCACTTTTTCCTCTGTCAATCTTGTTTATAACTACATCACATTTATTAGTCTCTTCCAGGCCTGCAAACAACTTTTCCACTATCCCATCATCCTCAAAAACCTTTGTTTCAACACCATTAAACTTCCTCTCCACTGTCTTCATTACCATAGGGAACATGATTGTCCCAACTATGATTCCTTCAATCTTTTCTTGCTTTTCCACAAGCACTTCACACTTACTCTTTATTGTATCAACCCAAGACACCATTCCTTCTACTTTTCTCTTCCACATGAAAGCATCCTTCTTCACAACTAATTGCTTATTATCTTCACTTCTTCTCTCTACTGTCCCAACTTTTTCATTCCTTGAAATGGTTGTCAATTCCTTATTATTACCTTCATGAACACTTACAAACTCTTTTCTCCCAATCATGATGATCTCACCTTGCTCTTTTGTCTCTTCATTCAATGGAGTTAATATGAATGTTCTCCCATCCTTTTCAATTGTATAATTTTTTTGTCTTCCATTATACATTGCTGACCTGTCAAACTACCAGGGCCTTCCTAACAACACATGGCAACAACTCATAGGAAAAATATCACAAACAACCTTATCTTTGTATCTACCAATTTTAAATTCAATTAAAGCTTGTTCACTCACCACAATGGACTGATTATCACTAACCTAGGACACTTTGTATGGATTTTCTCTAGGTACTCTTTCCAAATTTTCTACCATTTCACTAGATATCATGTTATCAATGCATCCTAAATCTATAATCACCTTACATACCTTGTTTTTGCATCTGCTAGCTTTCCTAAATAAGGATCTTCTCTTAATCATCTCCTTCTCCTTGGATTTCTTCAAGAGTTGTCTCTTCATCATTAAACTTTCACCTACTTCAGAAGCAACATGAAGACTATTGGAGTTTGAACTCTTAGCTTCATCTTTTTGAAAAATTTGTGCTCTTCGTTCATTCTTCCTTTCTCCTCCACTTAATGTAGAACCAAATTTTTCAAGACATTTATAAGAAGGATTACCAAAGCCATTGCAATTGTAACAAATACCAATAAATATGTTTGAATTTCTTCCACCACCAAATCTACCCCTTATGCCTATAGACACCTCTGAAATCTACAACTTTCTCTTCTCTTTTGGGTGCATACTCTTGGTCCTCACTTGCTTGTCTTAGAGTAGAGAAAGATCATATTCCTCTTTTAGTGATGCCTCTTCCTCTAATTTGTTTCTCTTCTCTTCTTTTTACTTTTTCTTCAACATTTAGTGCCATTTGATAGCATTCTTCTACACTCCTTGGATTTGTTAAAGCCAATTCATCATGTATGTTCAATCTCAAACCACCCAAGTACCTAGCAATCTTCTCATCCTCATTCTAATTATGGTTAGATCTCATAGTTAATGTGTAAAACTCTCCAATGTATGCTTTTACATCCATTTCCTTTTTCCTTAATCTTTGTAACCTCTTAAACATCTGAATAGAATAATCAGAAGGGAGAAATTTACCTTTTAGTTTGGCTACCATCTTGTCCCATGTCACAATATTGGATTTACCTAGCTTCCTTCTTTCTAACAGCAGATAATCCCACCACAAAAGTGCATGACCTTTTAACTTTGTCTTTGAAAGATTAACTCTTTGTTCTTCAGGGGTTTCTTCACACTCAAAATAGTTGTCCAAAGATGCTATCCAATCTAGTAACTCTTCTTCATTCAGGTTCCCACCAAACTTTTGAACATCAATCTTCACTTTATGTTTGTCACCTTTGACTGCCTTCAACAATTTGGCCATTCTCTAATCTTTTGGATCAAGTTCTACCTCAACATTTTCAAACTCTTCTTCATCTTCATCACTTGAATCACTACTTTCAACTTCATCTCTTCTTTTACTTGTTTACAAGGCTTCCAAAATTTATTTCAATTCTTTGATCTCTCTAATATAATGACCCTTCAAGTCATTCATCTCCTTTGTCACATTATTTCCTTTTGGAGGCATCTTCTCAGTTTTTCCTCTTCACCTTCCAACCTTTCTTTCACAAACTACAATCTTCTTCGACAAAGATCTGCTACCTTCACTTTGATACAACTTGATGCCAATTAGGAGAGGTCTTGCAACTACACAACACAATCTGAACCAAAACCACAACTTATCAGATCACCAAACCTTCAAATTCTCACTATCTCATCAAATTCTCTCAATTCCTTGTAGCATTGCAAACTAACTCAATCGGGTATATCTTTTAGAGAAGGCATACTCAGACCAAGACCAATACCATTTCAAAGATGCATCAGGCCACTCGACAACATATCACAACCTCTCAACTAGCTCCCTTGGAACAATTTCCTCAAATCGGGATTTCCATGCCTTCTAGACCTCAAATTAGGTTTGTTTTACAAAGAGACTTATCTTAAAACTTTTCCAAAACCTCAAAACTCATGTGGGAAGCAATATATAGGTGTCATAATGTATGATTTCACAACTACTTATCAGAAAATCACTCTCCAAAGTGCCAAAACCCAAAACCCTCTCTTATTGAAAAAACTTAGGGTTTTAATGAAAAACACATTTCCAGACCTTATCTAAACTTTCCACCACATCAAATAGGTTCAAATACCTCTATAAATACTTATTCAATCAAGAAATAATGCTGCCCCAACCTTTTACACAATTTATCATACCAAAACCCCAAATTTCACATGGAAAACACAATTTTCCCACCTAGGGCTTCATGCCCAACTCAACATTTGACCTCCCTTGCAATCTCTCAAACATTCCCAACATTTATTCCTACCAAAAAATACCCATTCCATTGAGTCACAGTTCTTACAAAATGTCCAATTAACATTTCAAAGAATCTAGTGATGCTCGAGGAAAAAGCATATATCTATCAAGTATTTCTTGAGAGAGAAGTTCATGGAGATGAGGTAAAGCATGCATGTCTCTACGAAGGATTTGCTGATATTATGAAGGCTCCCAAAAGATATTTTGAGTATCTAGGAGAAGTTAGGGGTCATTACCCCTCCTTTCTTAAACTAGATGCATATGAGATGCATCAGTCTAGTGATATATATGGATCTCCTTCTTCTAGAATGATGTTTGGTGGCTACCTCTCAGGGGGAGCAGGTAGTTTCATGTGTTGTCATTGCATGAGTATTTTGTTTTCTATGTCAAAGGGGAAATTAGAGTAAAATATATTTTTCCTTTACCATTGATGTCAAAGGGGGAGAGGAAGAATGTGAAAAAGAAAAGAGGAGGAATGTGAAAAATATTATCTACTAAGGGGGAGAAACAAAAAGAAAAATCTTGAGAAGTGTGTTCAGAGCTAGTATGTTGTCTTTGATGGTTTTTCACATCATGTGTTGCCATCAATGACAAAGGGGGAGATTGTTGCAAGAATGGAAAAGGATAAAGGTGTTATCATTGATTTCAACTGGTCAATTGGTTATCACTTAGTTGTTGTTATCATTGATGTCATGGTTGTAGGTTATTGGTTGTTCATCTTGAGGATATTCAGAAAATTATATTGAAGAAAGGTTGCAAGTGTTTAGTGGTTGCTCAAGGTTTTGCTCTGGGATTTGATCCTATGTTTGTGTGGTTCAGATATGTTTGTCATGGTTGTTGGAAGTTGTTATATCCAGTTTTTTTATTTCCTGATTTGTTGTACAATGTGAGTTATGTTCACCAGTTGTGAACTATGGTTTTATGTGTTCTAGTTGAGGCCTGAGAGAAAATTTATTGGTCTGAATTTCTCTTTGGTAAAGTCTTATGACTTGTTGTTCTAGAGTTGATGTTGAAAGGTGCAAGACAACTAAGAGGGGGGGTGAATTAGTTGTCACCAAACTTGAACATAAATCCCAAAAACTTATCAACTTCACATCCACTTTATTCTGCTATCAAGTATGAACAAGAAATGCAAATAATATAAAGCAATATCAACATAAGAGAAACCAGATTTACATGGAAAATCCAATAAGGGAAAAACCATGGTGAGGATTAACTCACAATATAAACTAATTCCAAAACAAATTAAAAAGAAGCTCACTGCCAAAAAGGACTCACTTTCTGGATACAAGGCCCACTGCCTATAGATAGGACTCACTATCCAACAAGGAGGTTCACTGCCTAAAAATACAAAATATAACAAAAAAATCGACCATAGAAAATTACACACATCCGTAGCCTTGATCAGAAGATTGCAGACACCATTAGCTCACTGCTTTCAGGAGTTTAACATATTAAAAGTATTGTTGCCTCAATTCACTTTTGCACACTCTTGGTTCTCGCACTTGCGATATTGATGATACATCAAACCATAACATCTTGACTTGTATTTATACCATCTTCAACCTTATAAACTTTCTCCAAGGTCAGCTACACACGCTTCATTTTATAAATTCAAATTAGGTCAGCAACTCAACATTCCCATAGTGGAAGAGAATGAGAGGAGACCAAACCAACACTTAACCAAGACCTAAACAATGTCTCAGATCAATCACACACTTCCTCAATTGATGCATATCCTTTGCATGACATGTAGACACTAGGTCAGCCAAACCTAATGAAAACACAAAAGAACTTTGAAGTACATACTTCTGCAATGAGAAGATAACATGCAAACCACATAAAATGCTTCACCAAACACTAGAACACATCTCAGATGCCTTCAGATTCATCCATAGAAAATGCAACAACTTCCATACATAGAGCACCTTCCATCAGTCCATTCAAACTGTACATACACACATAGTAATACTAAAACTCATCTTTCGAAGCACCAAACAATAAAAATATTTGTTATAACATAGATAACATCATTAAAATCCTTCATCTAGATCTGCAAGACCAAAAAAAAACTAGTGGAGGACTGGGGAGCAGAAACATTTCTCACAGTCCATAGACAAATAGCTCTACCAAACCAATTCACACCGGTGAACACAACTTTTAGTCTGCATCAAACCAGAAGCTACAATCTAGGATATATCACCAAAAAATTCCCATAAATAACACTTCATATCCACACAAGCATAGTATCAATACAGAAGAAATGTAGAGAACATATTGGAGCACATTCTAAACACACACAAAACTCTATCTTCACTATTTCTCAAAATCACTTGATAACTCATCATATTAGCACACCTCCAACACCATAAAGATAGCTCCATGTACTCACAACTTACCAACAATATCTCAACTATACATGCACAACTTGTAATCACTTGTTTCATTTCTCTGCAACAACCTAGACTGTGTTGACATCAATGACAACATTAATGACAACACCACCATACTCATTCATACTTGCAACAATCTCCCCCTTTGTCATTGATGGCAACACATGATGTAAAAAACCATCAAAGAAAACATCCATTCCATTCCTACACTCTCCTTTATTGTTTTAGATTAGGCAACCTACACAACATTTACTGCACTCCCTTTTCCTTGCAATATTCTCTCTATCTTTTGCTTTCACTATTTTTCACATGACTCTCTCTCCTCCTTTGAAATCAATGGCAAAGAACAAAAGGTTTTCATATTCTTTAGCCATATGTAGCTCTGATCACTCCCCCTTAGGAGTACACCCATTCACCTCATACTGCAAAAGTGATACTTCCTACTCCCCCTAAGCAGTAGACCTCAGTCATCAGTCTAGACAAATGAAGAATCTATAGATCCACTAGACTGATGCAAATTCATGTGCACCTAATTCAAAGATGGGGGGGCAATAACCCCCAAATTCTCCCTAAGATACTCAAAAGTATCCTTCAGAAGAGCCTTAGTAAATATATTAGCAATTTGATCCTTTGTAGGCACATACTCTAGTTTGACTTCATTCTTCAATACCTTCTCTCTTAAGAAATGATAGCTAATAGATATATGCTTTGTTATTGAATGCATTACTAGATTCTTTGAAATGTTTATAGCACTTGTATTATCATAGAAAATAGAGATAGGCTCATCACATATCACTCCTATATCATTCAATGTTTGTTTCATCTACAAAACCTATGTGCAACAAGATGCTATAGAAATATACTCAACTTTTGTAGTGGATAAAGAAATTGAATTTTGTTTCTTGCTTAGCCATGAAACCAATCTTCCTCCAAGAAAGAATGCACCACCACTTGTACTCTTTCAGTCATCCCATAACTAGCCCAATCTGCATCAGTGTAAGCACTCAAAGTGAAATTAGTATCCTTAGGATACCGCAAGCCGTAATCCAGAGTGCCTTTTAGATATCTAAATATCCCCTTCACAACTATAACATGTTCTTTTTTAGGTTCTAATTGAGATCTAGAAACCAAACATACTGCATGTGTGATATCCGATCTAGTAGCAGTAAGATATAATAGTCCACCAATGATAGATTTTTTCATGCTTTGATCAACTTTAGGAGATTCATCATCTTTAATCAGCTTGCATCCAGTCACCATAGGGGTACAGACCAGTTTGGAGTCATCCATTCCAAATTTCTTCAACAACTCTTTGACATACTTTGATTATGAAATGAATATTCCCTTGTTAGTTTGATTCTCTTGAAGTCCAAGGAAGAAATTCAACTCACCAATCATAGACATTTCAAACTCTTTTTACATCTCCTCTACAAATCTCTTGCACATACCTCCATTTCCTCCAAAGATGATATCAATATACACAACCACTATCAAAATTTTGTTTCCTTCTACCTTGAAATAGAGATTACTATCTATGGATCCTTTGTTGAATCTTTTTTGTGTCAAATACATATCCAACCTTGCATGCCATGCTTTGGGAGCCTGCTTAAGTCCATATAATTCCTTTTTCAACTTGTAGATCTTATCTAATTTATCTGATAATTGAAATCCCTCTAGTTGTCCCATGTGCACCTCTTCTTCCAATTCTCCATTTAGGAATGAAGACTTAACATCCACTTGATATACCTTAAAATATTTGTGAGCAAAAAGTGCCAAAAACATCTGAATGGCCTCCATTTTTTCCATTGGCCAAATGTCTCCTCAAAATATATTCCCTCAACTTGTGTATAACCTTTTTATAAAATCCTTTCTTTGTTTTTCTACAACTTCACCATTCTCATTCAACTTATTCTTGAATGCCCAATTTGAGCCAATTACATTCTTGTTCATAGGTCTAGGAACCAATTCCCATGTCTGATTCTTCTTTATCTGTTGCAATTCCTCTTTCATTTCTCTAACCCAACTTTCATCTTTGCATGCTTCACACACTATTTTAGGTTCTATCTTTGAAAGTAGACAAAGATTTACCTTAGCTGCTACCACTTTGCTTCTTGTCTTTACACCTTCACTCTTGTCTCCAATTATCTGTTCTTCAGGATGATTCTTTTGCACATACTTTGGATTCTTAGGAGTAGGTTCTGAAGCTTCTTCTTCTTCTTCCTTATTCTCTTCCAGTACTTGTCTGTAGATAGGCTCATCTGGTTCAACTTCACTTATTTCAACTGGTCTATGCATATCTTCATTAACTTTCACATTTACACTCTCAACAGTATTCCTCAATATTTTATTGAAGCATCTATAAGCTTTGTTATTAGTTGAATTATCAAGGAAAATACCTTCATCACATCTAGCATCAAAATTTCCAAGGTTCTCATCATCTCTTTTAATGTAACATCTACTTCCAAACACCTTAAAGTACTTCGCAATAGGATTTTTTCCATTCCATAACTCATAAGGAGTCTTTGTGTTGTTACCTCTGATCTGAACTCTGTTAAGGATATAAAAAGCAATGTGGATTGCCTCTCTCCAGTATACATAAGGTACATTCACCTCTTTCATTATAGTTCTTGTAGCCTCTTGCATAGTTTGGTTCTTTCTCTCAACAACTCCATTTTGTTGAGGATTTCTAGGAGTAGAAAAATGTCTCTTTATGCCATGCTCTTTGTTGGAGCTTCTAAAATCCTAATGGATTTTCTCCTCCTTGAGTCTGGTCAACCTCTTTGATAAACCCTTGTCCTCATAGGTGAGTAAGGTTTTATTCATGGAAGCTTTAAAATGTTATAAACTTTGGTTGACCGGCTTGGTCAGTCGTCGACCCCTTAAGTTATCTCTCGAGCCATCTGGCTTGTTAGTCTACCGACCCCATTATCCCAAAAAACTAGTTATCATTTTCCCACCACATCACATATTTTCCTAAAGTCAGGTTTAAAATTTAACCCAGTGACTTAAGCACTAATCCATTAACCCTAGTGGTCACCTCATCATTAGTTTGTCTATTAAATGCTAACGTTATGTGACATGTAGCTTTCAAGATTCAAAGATTGGGGAGAAGATGTAGACCATACCCCGCCATCCTGCGGGAGTTAAGTGACAGTAAGATAAATGCAGTGAGGTCAGCAAGAAGTTAACGCATGTCCATGCAAAGTGCAAGACCCACTCCCCACTACTGCTCCCATGGCCTGACATGTTCAACGAGTAGCTGAGATCAATCTAGAAAAATGATCTTCACTGTTCCCTACTCACTCGCTAAATGAAGGTGAACGATGGTTAAAACCAGCGAGATCAGTGAGATCTCGACACCTATCCACACTCACTCGGTTGGTGGAGCCCCACACAATGAAGATGTCATCGAACATGGATGAGAATGATTGGTCGTGAGTACATCAATAAAGCACTACTGAAAATCAAAGGTGGTCAAATGATGGTTAGCTATCTGATCTCCCATTAGGGAAAAGGATCAACGGATAGCATTCAAAATTGGAAAAATAACATGTGATGGTCATTTCTACACTATGCAACCAACCCGCATTAATGGCTAACATCCTGTAGAGCGATTGAGTTGATCTCAATTCATGTGGAGACGCAAATGTTGGTAATCATGAAGGATAATCTATGGATTTCCATGCAACAAGGAATTAAATAGTGCTAGTACATCTACCAACAAGCTGCTAGTGTTACGTGTGTGTGATGAACATTAAGTGTGAACGCCATTGCTTCACTTGATAAATACAACAAAGTTAGTTGATATTCATGTCATTATCACTTAGCAGTTAGGTATTTTCTGGTGTGAGCAATTATCAGAAGAAAAAATGAGCAAACCAATAAGGAATTTTGCTTGCTTGAATTCCTTCAGGTCTGGTTCTGATGCACCAAAAACTGCTCCAACCATGGGAGTCCATATTTCCGCTGAAGATCCTAGACTCTCACCTAATACATGCAGTCAAAGGCTGTAATTACACGGTGATGTTGCACAAAGAATGGATGGCAGAGGAAAAGGCCCAGTGCAATCTCTTACTAGATCAAAACAAAAAATAAGGTATGGGCATGGCTCCTATGGATGCCAACATTCGCCCATTAACCTTATGAGAAGTTCCTCTAAGAGTGACACCAAGACCATCTCTGCCTACAGTCGGTATTTGGCTCTATTGAATGATGGGCTGCCCTCTGAAAAGGAGGTGATTTATGTTGCATCGTTGGCAGTCAAGACCCCTAGTGGGCGAGCTGGAACCATATTGAGCAAAGAAAACAAGGAGGAGGAATCTGAGGTGTCCTCCCTTCCTTTGGCAATGACTAGGAGCAGTCGTGTGTATCATGGGCATGGCACTAGTGATGGTGGGGTGACAGGTAATTGAGAATTTGTTGTGTGCGGGGTTTAAAGTTTTTGTGTTGATACAGTTTTCTATGGCGGTCATGTCCTTTTGTGTACATGGCAGTTTGGATACCTAGTTTGTGGTGATGTGGATGACCACAAAGAGAGTTTTAGCGGAAATTTTCATTTCTCTTCTTGGTTGGCGGTTATATTTTGGTTTTCCCTAGTTGCACCATTCTCTAAAGATTCAACATGTGGGGTTTTTGAAATGCAAAGAAAATACAGTTGAAATTTTGATGAAATGAAAATCTATAAAAGAATGCATCTGAGCCCGAAGCTTGTGTCTTCCCTTGTGTTATAAAAGGGAAACCACAACTCATTTTTCAAAGGAGATAGAAAAGGGGAGGATAAAAAGGATAAAAAGGAACTTTGGTTAGGTTTTGGTTGAATAAACTTGAATAGATAGGAATATAATAGTTTGTCAGCTTAAATTGTTTTATAGATATGATTCGAATACAAGCAAGTACATAATTATGATATATCTCTCTCCTTTTGTAAGTCTATGTGAATTTTGAATGGAAATATTAATGGTATTTCATTTCTACTTTGAGCATTTGTTCGAATGTATGTCTCTATTTTTGTTTTGATTCAAGAAATCAGCTAAGTACTTAAATAGGCTCATGAATTTACATTCATTTACAAAGGATTTGATAAGTAGTGATGTATCAAAAAATATGAGCTCCATGATGCAAAGTATTATGTGAGTAGTCTATTCCATTAAATTGTTGGGTCATCTCTGTTTTACTGGTTCTTGTATATGTGACTCCATTTTTCCCAATAAATAAGACACTGATGTATTCCTTAATGATTTACCTAAGGGGTTGATCAAACAATCATTTAATGATTGACCTGAAGCTAGGGTTTAAATTCACTTAAAATTCATTAATTCAAAGTTTATGTGTGTCAATTCTCATTAAGTTCATCTTCATTTTGATGAATGGGTAGCGAGTTACTTAGAAACAAGCCAATTTCATAGTAACTATTGCAAAATTATCCTTCATCAATATTGATTTGTGTAATGATGTGTTCTACAAAGTAAAACTCAAATGAACACTCCAAGAATACCCTCCTTGGTCCCATAGAGCCTAAATTGTAGAAGATCTCATTCCTTGACTAGATCTTGTTATTTGGCCATTCATTTCAAGAGTCTTGAGTATAGGAATTGGCTATTCCTTACAAATGTCTTAGGTGTAGTGGAAAACACCAACAGAACACATGAGTAATGAAAGGCACAACTTTTCATGGAATAACAACTAGCATATAAAGTTGTAAAAGACCAATTCAAAGAATGAAACAAAGAATGTAAGAGGTATATTGTTGTGTAAACATTTTTGAAGAAGTTAATGTTGTTTAAGAAACTTATAAAATATGTCAAGCCCACACCTATGAAGGTGGTGCCATATTTTCCTAAGTTTGGAATGTAAAAGAAGTCTTTGAATTTGTATAATCCTACAAATAAGTGTTTAGACTCAGTCAAGTGCAAAATTGGTAGCATTTTGTAATGGAATTCGAATTAGGAAACCTATTTTGAGCTTTTTGTCCCAAATATCAAGTCGACTCATCTATTTGCATGGTGAGGAATTTGATGTGTTGCAAACCTATGAGTGATTCATTGAATGAGGATGAAAGGTGGCAGAAATACTTGTTTGTAGCCTTTGGTTGCTCACAAATTAGTATAAATAGAGGTGCTCATTCTTCCAAATGCATCACTTGAAAATCTGATTTCTTAGTGTTATTTTGTTGCAAATTTAGTGCAAAGTGAGTTGAGAGATCGTGAGATTGATAGTTGTATTGTTGAATTCATTTGTTTTATTAAGATATTTAGAGTGAAGCTAGTAGAGGAATTTGAGTAGTTTGTAGTGGAAGTTGCAAATGAACTTGAGGAGAAGATTATTCACTTGGAAGTTTTAAACAAGCATGTTGATTTCTACCTCTTTGTTATTATGCTGGAAAGATTGTTTATTTTATTATCATGATGAAATATTTTCTTTTTCTTGTGTAAGATGCTTGTATATGCTTGCATGCTTCTTGGATGTTTATTATATTGGAGAAACCTTGAATATTGGATTAATAATTTTATATACCCTATATGTGAAAATAGATGATCATGTTTCTATTTAGATTATATGTAGTTATTCTATACTATATGTATGTAGAATGAAATTTGAAATGTGGTTTACATCGATGTCTTGAGGTAACTTCAATTTGTTAGTCTATAATGCTAGGTAAACCTTGGGAATAATGAGGTTGGAAATACAACAATAATGAGGGTATGAAAGACATGTTTTCATTGATGGGATGTGATGTCATGCAAACCATATTGTTAATCTATACTTGAATGATCACTTGATCATTGCTTTACTTTTGATTGAATCCCTAGGTTGAGAATAACCTACTAGGCTAGGATATTTACTTGACTATTGATTGAAACCCTAGGTTGAGAATATCCTACTGGTTTGGGATATTTGCTTGATTATTGATTGAAACCCTAGGTTGAGGTTAACCTATATGGTTGGGTCATTTATTGATCTTTACTTGAAGAAAATAGGTTGGGATTAACCTATATGAATTGATTGATCAATTGATTATTAACTTTATCTTTTACTATGGTCATTTATTATTGAGATTATACTTTTGATGGGAGTCATTTATTGTTGAATATTAAACATTTGAGTGAGGTCATTTATTGATGAGATTATACTTTTGGATGGAGAATTTTCTTGATGAGATTGCACTTTTGAATTAGAGTCATTTAATGATGCGACGTTGTGTTTATCCATATGGTTAATTGGTAAGATGGAGTTTCTTTGAGATACTTGTAGAAATTTCATTTAGATATGAGTTAATGGGAAGGTTATTCCCGGGGTTAGGATAATCCATGGGAAAGTGAATGACCTAGATTAAAATACTAATGGTCAAATAAAAATTGAACAATTGTAGTGGTGAATATAAATGGCCCTCACTTGAAGTATTAGATGTTGAATCTTTGGGAAACGTAGTGTAGGTAGCCACTTTTTACACTGTCAATTCACTGTGATCCAAATGCATACTAGGTTGAGAATGTCATAGAGTTAGAGGTTGACTTTGTGGTAAGCTCTAGACATGTAGGACACATCATATGCTCAAGAAAGGCTATTTGAAGGATGAGGTTACCAAACCAATCTATTTGTCGAAGGGAGGGCCATCTTCCCATGTTTGGTAGATGTGCGATGGATTACAATTAGTCCATGGTTGGTGGAAAATCACTTGAGTGATGCTTCTCCTCATGTAGTTGGTAGCCAAGATTTGGGATATGGAAATTCTAGACCATTGGTATTTCTGATTCAAGGATTGAAGATGTACGTGTTAGTATTTGAGACAACTAGAAGGCATGCACCAAGGAAAGGGAACATCTATAATGTATGCACCAATGTTGGGACATCTGTATTAGTTTGTATTTCTAGTCCACACAAGCTTGTTTAAGCTACATATATAATAATGTATCCATCTATATGGAAATTGTAAATGTGAAATGTAATCTTGAATATATATTTATGTAAATTTAAATCATACTTATATTATTAGATTCTTTGATTATACAATGGAGAGCTTCGATAAAGTTATATTACAAATAATGCATTAACTATTGAATAGAAAATAAAAAAAATGTAGCTCGTAGTGCTAGTAGCATAACTATCCACTTGTGGATAAAACTTAGTAAAATTACTTGGTAGAACATTGGGCACGTTACACGTGGTATCAAAGTCAGGTTCATCTCTAGAACCTATGACCTTATTACGTAAGTGATGTGTAAACCCTATCCAAATTTAATGGATGAAAATTTCTTATGTCAAGATGGCAAGAGGAAAGAACAAAGGGGAAACAAAAAGGGAAGTTCAAATTCCTAAAAACTTGTTTAAGTTTGGGACTAGGAAGAGTCATCCTAGGGAGTTGAAAACTACTAAACCAAAAACTTGTTAAGATACACCTATGGATTGTGGAAGAATATGCAACCAGGTTTAGTAGGAAGCTTATGAAGGATTACCAATGAGTACTTTCACCCTATGAAATAGTTTAAATGAGTTTGAAGGATAAAAATAATTGAAGTAAATTTCCCCTATTGATAGCAACTCGTAGATGCGAAGAGTCAAGGATTTTGGATTTAGTAAGGAAGCTATGAATCTATGAGTATGATTTATTGGAAAAGAGCTAATTTTTACAAAAAAAATAGAAACTTTAGTTGAAATAGGAAGTCAAAATTTTGTGAATTAAAATCAACTAGAGAGGTATCCAAGAGGCTAGATAACCTTTAATAGACTAGATTCAATGCAAGGTTAAAATATTGCAATGATAATCAAGGTCAAGGGTAAAATTTGATACCTTAGAATAAGGGTAGAGATCAAAATGGTCAAAAAAGAAGCAACCTACGAAGAATAAAATTTGAAATGATCCCACCAACCAGAATAGGAAAGGTCAATTTGGAGTTCTGATTAAAATGGGGAAAATAAACCAAATAATCTTAGAGTGTCTAAAGACTATGAGAAAATGAAATTACCAAGAATTTAGATTGAATTTATTTGAAAGATGATTACAAAGGTAAAATATTTGAGAGAAAATCAAACAAAGGGCTCAATTAGAGCATAGCTTAGTTGAAGTGCAAATTGAACTTACCAACTTGTCAAAAAAAGTAAACTTAAGTTTAGATGATCATTTGAACATGATCCAATGGGAAAGTGAATATGGTTAAAGGGTTATTAGTAGATATTGAAAATGGAATTAGAATGAAACACTAGAGTACCTATTAGCTTGTGAAGTTGTTGATTATTCATTAGATCTCATTACGGTAGATCCAATTGTTGATTCTAAGAGATTAGAAGGCGATGATGAATCCAATTTTGGAAATGAAAAAAAAGTATACTCAAGGAACACCATAGAAATTAAGAAAGGAAAGTAAAGGTCAATCAATTATCAAAAGCTAACAACAATGAAGAATAAATCAATTCAATTTACTCAAATAAGTACCCTTTCCATTGAAGTTTAATGTTGTATCTCTAGTAGGAGATATTTTTTAACCAGATTATTAAACTCGATGAGCAAAAAAAGGTTGGTAAAGTTAAGAGGCTAAGGTGGTGGAATTATCAGAGAAAGGTAGTGGAAAGGTCAAAACTCATGACCAATGAGAAAGAAATATTTACAACACAATACTTTATACATATTTAATTGGAAGATAAATTGTTATTATCATTTATGCCTTAGAAAAGGATAGGAAGTATGTTTGATAATGAAAGGAAAGATCATTACCTATGGAATAGGAAAGGGAAAATCTATATTTACTCATGATTTTGAGTTATTGAGAAATTTTTGTGCTTATTAATTAGGTACATGAAATAAATGTTGATATCTTTTGGGAAGATAATATCAAACCAGCATGATTAAATGAGAATTGTTATTCAATTAATATGATGCTCATTGGGAGAGAAAGGTTGAGCTAGAAATCAGACTACAATTTTGGAAATTCTTTAAGGGAGAAATAAATCCAAGTTATTGATGCCCTATGAAGAAGGAGTTATAATTCCTCAATAATTTATAATCATTATATTTTCAGAAAAAAGTGTGGAATAATTCCAAGGAAGATGTATCATTTAATTGTGGTGGACTATTATGAATTGGAAAAGAATCTATGTACCGAAATTTTAAGAGATTAAAGAATATATGAGGCAAATTGATGTCATATTTAAGAGATATAGGAATGAAAAAATTATTTTCTGGTTGAGGAACCACTACAATCTAGAAGGGGATAGAGTAAGATGCTACAAGGTAAGTAGCAAGTTGATGTCTAGTGTGCCAAAAGATGAAGTTAGGATGTCATCATCGGCAAGACTTGTATACTCCCAAGGAATTCCAAAGAGGAAGTGGTAGATCATAAGAATAGCTTTGATCTTTATATGTTAATAGAATTGACATAATGTTATGGTGGATAAACTCACCAAGGTAACCAATTTTGATTGGGAAATTTGATTTATAAGATATTGGTCCTAAACAACAAACTGTGTAAAGAAAATTCTTAATGTTTTGAGAAGGCTATCTCATATGGGAACAAGAAAGTAATGTTAAAGTTTTGTGTAAAATATGACCATATTATGAAAAATTCAATCAAATGAATCGTCAATGTATTACTTTAAGTTAGCTAGTTAGGCAGAAGGGATGAAACATATCTAGGAGAATTTGTGGAATACTTATATTACAATAAAACTTCTATCATTGAAATTGGGTCCATTAAATGGAAGGAAGGTTCAATCTCTATAAAGCTGGGATAAGCTATAAAATAGGATTAACCTTAGACTCTAAAGGTTGTCAAATGGAATATTAAATTAAAAGGATCAAGGAAATTTTTTTCGATACAAATCTTGAGTTATGAAGTAATATTATTATGCTTAAGGTAAATGGTTGTGATGGACAATCTCAACTTCTAATTTGTCTGATGGTGTAAATACCAAAGGGAAGGATAGGACCCACAATGTAGTGCACAATACACTGACATTTCTTTTCTATTTGGGTTACACTAAGAATAATTGTATTATCCAATTGGAATGTGTTATTCTAGTCACTGTGGCATTGGTGTCATCTAGGATACAATTACTATTGTACTTATGATGTAAATTTGAGTTAATATAAATAGTTCTTTAGTGATAAATTTTGCATGAAGCACACAAGTTCTTCATGTACATTAGAATAGTCACTCAATGTAAGGTCTAGTAAGGATGATAATGCAAGGGGTCATGCTATGAGGAAAAACTAGATGGGAATACTTATTTCCTGCATGATTTGGAAAATAGAAAGTAAAACCCTTATTTGAATTAATCTATATATTTAAGTGCTTTAAATCATTAGGGATGATGATTCACAAGGGGGAAGTATGTTACACCCCATCTCTTAGCTACTAGGTTACTTTTACCCTGTGAGTCAATATGACGATAAATATTAATTTGGACTTTGATATATTTAAGTGAATGGAACACTAAATATATATTATGATGTTAATTCTTTTGAAGGAATTATTATGTTTCATATATTAGTGGAAATGTGATAAATGAATATGTATTGCAATGTGAATGCTTTGATGATTTAAATGATTTATGATGCTAATGGATTTTATGTGAATGGCTAACTACCTATGTGATGTACTAAGTTGAATGTAGGAACAAGTTCAAATCTCTAGAAGAGGGTGAGTATCACCCAGGAGAGGAGATTGTTCCGGTGACCCTTAATTCATCCTAACTGAGCATTCTCACACTCACACCCTAGTTGGTCTAGTCGATTTGGGATGGTCGTGAAATGGTAAGTCACCTCCTGTATATGTGTACGCATTTTGTATCTACTCATCAATGAACAAGAATATATATGTGATTAATATTATTGAATATTAGATGATTTTATACATGTACATATGTAGGTGAGTACGTGAATATATGTTATTTAATATGATTATTGTAATATCAATATGTATATATTGTTACGTTTTCATAAATATATATACATTTATACATATATATTAATATATATAACTATTTGGATAAATATTTATATATATCTATTTGGATAGATGTTATATGTATTTATTTATCACATGAATATAATACTATATATATATTATACTATGAATCAATTGATATATTATGGATCAAATGATATGAATAGACTAATTGATATATATGTCGATTGATATATATATATATATATAGGAAGTACTTTATAGCAAGTTTAGGCATATAGCATAGAGAGAATGAATTTAATGCTAAGTCATTTATATTTATTAATAGTTGTGGAGCCCATAATGTTGCACTACCAATTAAGACTTATATACCACGTGCATGGAGTTGATTCATGTGGTAAATGGATTCCACAAAGGGTATGTAATAAATTCCATGTTTATTAAAAGCAAAGCACATATAAAGCATTGTATTATACAATGAATGACTATGCATATGTATACAATTCATAGAATTAAAGAAATGCTATAACACATAAAGTAATCATGGCGCAACTTAAGAAGGAATGGTAAACAACACAAGAGTAATGAAGGGTGTAGCCTTTCATGAAATAAAAACCAACTCAAAAAGTTGTAAAAGATTAAGTTAAAGCATGAAACAAAGCATACTTGTGATATATTGTTGTCTAAACATTTTTGAAGAAGTTAATTTTGTTTAAGAAACTTGTAGAATATGTCAATCTTGTGCCTATGAAGATGGTGCCAAGTATTTAGAGGTGGCACCATATTTTCTTGAGGCTAAAATGTAAAAGAAGTCTTTGAATCCGTATAAGCCTACAAATAAGTGTTTAGAATTAGTCAAGTGAAAAATTGGTAGCATTTATAATGGAATTCAAACTAGGAAACCTATTTTGAGCTTGTTGTCCCAAATATCAAGTTGACTCAGCCATTTTCATGGTGAGGGCTTTGATATGTTGGAAACCTGTCAGTGAGTCATTGTATGAGGATGAAAGGTGGCAGAATTAATTACTAGTTTGTACCCTTTAGTTGCTTACAAATTAGTATAAATAGAGGTGATCATTCTTTCAAATGCATCACTTGACAATCTGATTTCTTAGTGCTATTCTACTACAAAATTAGTGAAAAGTGAGTTGAGAGATTGTGAGGTTGGGAGTTGTATTGTTGAATTCATTTGTTTTATTGAGAGATTTAGAGTGAAGCTAGTAGAGGAATTTGGGTAGTTCATAGTGGAAGTTACAAGCGAAGTTGGGGAGAATATTATCCAATTGGAAGCTTTAAATAGGCATGCTGATTTCTACCTCTTTTTTATTATGTTAGAAAGATTGTTTATTTTATTGTCATAATGAAAGATTATCTTTTTCTTGTGTAAGATGCTTGTATATGCTTGCATACTTCTTGGTTGTTCATTATGTTGGAGAAACTTGTCATATTGGGTTAATACTTTTATATACCCTATTTGGGAAAATAGATGATGATGTTTCTATTTAGATTATACATAGCTAGTCTATACTATAGGTATGCAAAATGAAATGTGAAATGTGGTTTACATCAATGTCTTGAGGTAACTTCAATTTGTTAGTCTATAATGCTAGGTAAACCTTGGGAATAATGAGGTTAGTAATACAACAATAATGGGTATGAAAGACATGTCATTGTTGATAGGATGTGACATCATGTTACAAACCATATTGTTAATCTATACTTTAATGATCACTTGATCGCTGCTTTACTTTTGATTGAAACCCTAGGTTGAGAATAACCTACTAGGTTGGGATATTTACTTAACTATTGATTGAAAAACTAGGTTGAGAATAACCTACTAGGTTGGGATATTTAATTGATTATTGATTGAAACCCTAGGTTGAGGATAACCTATATGGTTGGTTTTGATGCCTAAAAATACTAGGAACATAGCCTTATGGGAAACTCAGTTAATAGGGGGACCAATTGCACTAAACTCAATAACCTCCAGGTTTTAAAGAATCCAACTCTTCCATGTATTTGGGGGGTGGAAAGGGAAAAAGAAGTAGATATATTAAAATAAAATCTAATCTAAGGCAATGTTCCAAGCTTTAAGTATATAGGAATGAGAAATCTTCCTTTCAGATGAGAATTGAGGGCACATTCAACAATTTGCATGTCCAAAAATAACAAAAAGCATAGATGAAAATATGAAGAAGTCCTTAAAATAACATAATATAACTTCCATATACATTCACTGAACAAGAAGTGTTCAAGACATGATCTAAATCAAAAAATTTATATTGAAATTGTAGAAGTCTTGTAGATAAACTACTCAGTACAACAAACAACACAGTATAATGTCTTATCAATTAACTAAGAAACTGAGAGGCCAAAAAAATTGGCACAGTCTATGAGTCTTAATACAATAATTAAAAAAAAAAAAAGGCTTACAGTCTTTCAACACTTTATCTATGTACTTTCGAACCCTTTCTTAGAGAGTCAAATTAGTATATATAGATGCATCCACCGCATGAAAGCCAATAACCAAAAAAATTCCCTAGGAACAGGCCATGCTGCCTATCACAATGATTCTCCAAAACCGACGCAATAGAAAGATTTTGAAACATGGCATTTAGTTGCCTCAAACAAAATGTGCCCTTCTACAAATGATGGATGTGGTCCCATAGTGGAAGCAGCAAAATTCCCATGAAGACATGTGTCTAACCATCTAAAGAATTGGTTAGGACATGTGGCGTAGAGGCAGGGCCTCTCATTCTTTTATCCATCCCTTGCAACCATGATCCCCACAGAGATGGCGCGTGGCATAGTTTTTGCTTCAAAATTTGAATGTGGGGTCCGCCAGAAAGGTACCTGCGAAATGATGTGACGTGGCACACGGGTGAAGCTCAGAGGAGAAGCAAGGGAAGAAAAATTTCAAAGGTATGTGCTGCTAACACGTGGTACCAGCAGATGAAGGTGCTACAAAAAGAAGCCAAGAAATATGCAAACATATGAAGTGCAGGATGAGGCTAATGCAAAACTGACAATATCAACCCGAAGGGAGCTTTTAGGATTTTTAAATCCACAACTTTGGGAGACTATCAGGGGAATTTCACCTATAGCATGGGAACCCAAAATTTTTGGTTCGAAGACCAGAGCCTTATCGATTGGGAAACAATCATAGCTTTGAAAGTTTGGTGTATAGAGGCAACCAGTCAACCTCATATGGGATCGATAAGGAGTGAAAATTCTCTTGTGCCTCATGCGGGTTGATAATTTCTTTGAAAGGTAGCTCCATGGGGATCCTAGTCCCAAAATCATATTGAATTAGAAGTCACGCTACTGAATGAATGGCACCTTCAATGTTTGCCACTGTGGGAGGTTGATTGAACAATTGGAAAGCAGATTGATCCTATTGCTTCTCCTTGATCCTTCTCACAATATGCTCCATCGTGGACACTGAATTGTCAAAGAGAAAAGAAGGCAAACCCATATGAATCAAATGGGAAAATTGCATCTACATATTATTCATAGTCAGCCTTAGCGAGACCAAAAAATTGTTAGCTTGGAGGATTGTTGCATGATAATGAATTAATTCTTTCACCCTTTTGGCAGTCGACCTCTAGTCATCTATCCCTGCCTTTTCCAAGTCTGGATTTGTCACCATGTACAATTTTTCTAGCAATTTTTCAGCCTCAGGCAGCTTCTCAGTAATAAATTGTGGAACGTACTCAATGGTGACATGCACCTTCCTACTTAAATTTGTTGCATCCTCCATGAATTAGAGTGCTGGTTGCAAGGACAAATAGAAAGACTTGACCTTCTCCTAGTAGGAGACATATAATTATTGAGCCACCAAAAGGAGATCCGTTTGAGGAACATAAAGCTGGGAGGGTATTTTCAAAAGGTTTATCTCAACCTCCTACCTGATTTCTTCCATCAGCTCATCAATTTTCTTGTCTGATGCATTGAGTTGTTCTTGTAGAGTTGTTAACTCTGTATATTTGCTTCTCAACAACTCCTCTACTTGACCTTAGGTTCTACATTCCTTTTCCAAGGAGACCTTCATTTCTCTGATCTCCTTAGGCTTCCTTCTTTCCTTGAGCCAACCGCTCCTAAAGTTCTTGGTTTTTCTGTTGTAGATTATCAACCAAGTTCAAATCTTGGGACTAGAACTTTGCAAGTTCCTCCTAGAGCTTGGACTTTTCTGCCTACGCCTGTTGAGACAAGCATGCAATCTTAGCGTCCCTAGCCTTTTCCTTCTTTTGTAGGATCTCCATTCTTTCTTTAACATTCTTGAGCTCCTCTTCTCTCTTCTTCAATTGACAATTATGCTTCAAAAAGTCTTTCATCACAACCCTCTTAGTTTCCTCCATCAACTCAACTTTGTCTTTTGGTCGGGCTAAGTGTAGATAGATCCCTATGACATGGATTATATAATAATTGGGTTGTGTCTACCCTTGAGGTTTGATGATGTTGGGTGACATAGTTGCAAATGTTATCGATCCTAGAACCTCATTAAAGAGGGTCTACATGCATGGCTCAATAGGTTTTACGACATCTTTTTCTTTTTTTTTCTGGACTCTTCTAGCCCATGTTGCCTTAGTGAAGGTATTTTGCACAAAAAATTATGCTGGTGATCTAATCTACTCATTGGAAAAAGGTGCACATGGAGGAAGAGAAAAAGGGAATGAAATCATTGTAGACTTAGATGATGTTTTCTTTGGCAGAGCTACTGTCAATGGGGAGAAAGGGGGGATGCCATGCCAAGTTTTGGTTGGGGAAGCAATGAAAGGACTCATAAGGGGTGGTGGCAATAGCAAAGACATAGAGGTCACCATCTTTTTGGAAGGTTGAGTCAGAGCTGACATAATAGAAGCAAAGGGATTTGCAAAAGAGGGTTTAGATTGGGCTCCTACAAAAAATGGGGAAGACCGTGGGGGAGTAAAAGTTACCCAACCCATTAGAGAGAAGGAAGATTGAAAGGAACCTCCCATGGGCACAAAAGTAGAGAATGATAGGCCGAAACTCGAAGAAATTGGAGATGTGGATGTAATAGGGTTAACCAAAGATTAAGAAGTGAGAAGAGAGGGAGAGAAAGATACCTGATTTGTGGTAGGCTCTGATCATTGGCTCATTCCAGGTACTTGTGAGCTTTCTCCTAGAGTGTCATTGGTGTGTAGCCTCTTCTCAGGTGGAGAATTTTCAACCTCTATTACCTCCTGAGATTGTTGGGTTTCCCTAGGTCTCTTGGTAGCCCATGTTCGAGGTAGCATGGCCACAACATGGGATGCAGTTGCTTGTGCACTCAGAGGATTTTCCTCAGGCTATTCCACTGCTTCTCCTGCTTCTTGTATTTGAGCTTTCTTTGCTTCTCTTTTTATCATTATTGAACCTACTTCTCTTGCTTCAATTTCTTCATCATCATCAGTATCATCATGCTCTCTATTCCAGAGATCATCAAATCTATCATCCATATCTGCCTCCTAGAACTTAGCATCAAGACATTTGGTCTCTTGTTGATAAATCTAGAATTGGGCAATATTTTCCTCACTCCACTGGTAGTTCTTGGCCAATTGATTATAAAGGGTGGCCCCAATTTTACACTTTTCACTAGCCTTGGCCAAAGGGAAATAAAAAAAAATCCATGGTGGTCTCTGGTCATTAGTGGGAACATAGGCCAAGTCTATAAGGAGATTCCAGTCCCCTAACTACAGACTCCACCGAGCCTCCCAGTAAGGCCAAGAGCTATGAGTCACTTTAATGTTCAGATCCACCAAGTCATCATCAAGATTATATTCCCATTTGTCACAAATCAATACTAGCCCTAGTTGAGCAAGCTTCACAGTTAGTAGACCATGTGTCTGTTCTTTTCCATTATTACCGCATTGAAGCTTAAGGGGCATTTGTAAAATCCTTTCTTATTCTTTCCCCCACAAAACATGAGGTCTATAATTGCCAGTTGCCGCAATACCTTAAGGGCCAACACCCGGTTTGTGACATAGAACAAGAGCTAAAATGGTTCCTCAGTAAAACTATGCAACCTAACAAATGAAAAATCCTCTCCGAGCAACCAGTCATAGGGAGGGACAAAATTTCTCATCCATCCCACTTGCTTAGCAGAGAAACGATAACAACCAACCTTGCCCTCCTTATTAAAATATTGCAATATCAGAGTCAGGAAAGACTCAGAAAATGCAGAATAATCATGGGTCACAAAAAGGAGATGGGTCCACACAAAAACCAGCTTCCTCACTCAACTTTCATCAAAGATAGACAAACCCATATATTTATTAAAGAAATCAGGGTTTTGGTGCAAAAACAAGTGAGCAAGAAAAGAAGAAAACCTAATCTATATTGTGTGTGATATTCCTTGAATTGGTCCAACATCTCCTAAACAATGACCTTCATGAAGTCATACCAGAATAAAGAATGATGTCTTCTTAACTGAAAACCCAAACCCATTTGAAACTCATGCACCTCCTTGTCATTTTTCAGGCCACAAACGAAATCCAACATAGAGAAGACATCTTGCAGGTCTAAGTTGAAAAAATTGTGCACAATTAGAAATTATGGTAGGTGCTTATCTTCCTTAGACCTTTTTATTTCATAATTATAAAAACTCAGAGCCTAGGTTCTGGTTCTCCATAATTTTTTTGAGCCACCTATAGTGAATCTCTCTGGCACTTCCTTTCCTTTCCTTGTAGGGATACATAGCATATCCCTAATAGCTTCAATGTTAATTACTACCCTTAGGTTCTAGCCTTCTATGACTCCCATATCTGGATTGAAATTTTGGACACATTCATGAACTAGTTTAGGGCAGTGATGCACTAATGGAACCATATAATTTGGAAGATTGTAGAACCATAGCCTACATGCCAAAGAGTCTTAGTTATTAGCCTCATCCTTCTTCATTCTTTCACAATATGCTTCCCTATGACTCTTAGAGTTGGTTTTGAGCTAAGGTTCATGAATACTATCCCATTCTTTCGCTATTTGGACCTTGTTCCTATGGGTATTCTTTTGCACGGCCTGTGTGTGAGGCCATTTTCGCTTTTCTGGCATCGCGAGTGAGGTGTAAGAGATGTTACTGAAAACATGGGTCATTGGTGCCATTAAGAAGGCATCAGATAAGATTCCAACTACCTCTTCTTGTGCTACCATCTTAGGATTCTACTTTGTTCTAGGTTTCAGTGCCATCAAGAGATTCTATATATTTTTGCAAATGCTTAACCTCCTCTCCACAACTCAGCCTTGAATTTTTCTTCAGTGAACTATATACTCAAACTTCTTCGCAATGTTATTCTTTTGTAATTGCATGCAACATTACCCTTTTTTTAAACAGGGGTTGGAAACAATAGTTGTTTCTAGCAATAAATATGACATGTACTGTCGGCTCTTTCATGCATGCAAAATGAATTCCTACCCTTTGAAAAGGAATTAATTCATAATGATGATTATCCATCATGCCTTATGACACCACTCTTGGGAAATTGAGCCACAAATTGAAGGCATACGAAACCTTTCGCATGCTTTTTCATTTAATAAATTTAGAAGAATGATTAAGTTAAAGGGCATAATTAATACATGAAAAGATTTGAGTTGATCCTTGGAGACTGAAAATCATCCACAACTTGACACTTAGCATTTGACCATGTGGAATACCACTTGCACTTGCCACAAATTTTAGTTGATTAATTACCCCATCCTAATTCACACGCAACACACACAACCTGGTGGGATTTTTGAGTTTGCACCCCAATCAGCATCATGCTTATCGTGCGCATTGTACCTCAACTATCTCTATAAATAGACCTAAAGATAACCGTAGAACTCATACTTGGTAATTGGGCTTATTGATAGAGGAAATGGATACTCCCATTAGGTTAACTAGCAATAGGTCTCAAGCAGCTTTCCTAGGAGAAATTTCTAGTAGGAATTTGAAACATATGACAAAGAATAAGCATTCTTTGGCCATAATTGCAATGAAATGGGTACTGGGGAAAGACTTTATAGAATATGAGGACAAGTATTGTGTGAACACTAGCATTTGTTCTCATTTTGTTGCATCTCTACTTGATATTCAGGTACCGAAGCCAATGATGTTGAGGCTTACCATGGAGATTTTTCCCAAGCACTATCTTAGAGGACTTGGGGAAATTGTAATGAATGTCGTGTATGGCCTTGGTATTCCAACATCAAGTGATCTTCGTCGTAATATTGAAGAGGATGTGATGGTGCCTTGGGAGCCATTTTTGAGCGGATTTCACATGATGGCCATTGGGGAACGCCGTGAGAGGGTGTCTCATCCCTACCACTTCTTGCTAAGGTGATACAATGCAAAGCTTTTCTAAGATATGGAGTGGTATACTGATTTCAAAAACCTAGTGTATCCTCTACTTGTTGATGTTGTTGTCAAAGCTCTTGCCATTCTTGTTGACTTTGCTACCCCTATTGATGATGAAGCTCCTTTTGATGATGCTACTCCTGCTGAATGAATGAAATGCTTTCTCCTCTCTTTTTCTGTATATATATCTTGAAAATATTCTTAATATATATATTCTTTAAAAGCTTGGCCTAAGAGCCATTTTGAATTGTAATATCCCAAAGTTAATATTACCATATAATGAATATATAGCTCTTTTTTCAAATTTCTATATCCATTTATTTTTGGTTTCTTCCATATTTAAAGGGTTCTACTAAATAAAGACCTGACCAAACCAAACGAACACAAAAAATAATTACATATTTATATATTTACACTGTCAAATGATTAATAAAGCTAATTAAACAATTTTAGGTGAATTCCATTGATTAAAATTCCCAACGCTTCTTTTTCCATGTTCTCTAATTCAAATGCATTATGTTGCTTGCATTTAATGATGTGGAAAGGACCCTCCCATAGACTATCAAATTTTCCATGTTGGCCAAGCTTTGTAGCTCTGTCATTGAATTTGACCACCAAATCTCTGCACTTAAGACCTTGGTTGGAGGTTTTCTTGTCGAACCACTTCTTAACCACCTGTTGACGGTTACACATGGTCATTAGGAATTTTTCTCTTTTCTCTTGTACCTCTAACAGTTTAGCTAACCAAACCTCCATGGATTTTTTTTGTCCTACCTCCAAAGATTTGAGCAACTGTAGTGCGGGGATTTTCATAGATATAGGAAATAGCACTTCCTTCCCGTACACCAGCTTGTACGGTGAAGTATTTAAGACTTGCTTGGGGGTTATGTGATCCACCCAAAGCACTGCTTTGAGGTTCCTATGCCACTCTCTCTGATGTTCTGACCCTATGCTTTCGATGAGTTGGACTAAATTATTATTAGTCAACTCAGCCAAACCATTCCCTTGCAGGTAATAATTCAAATATGTCTTTAGGAATATGCCATGCTTAAGTGAAAATTGACATACCTTCCAACCTAGGAAGGCTTTTGTGTTATCAGAGATGATGGTCTTGGGCGGGCTAAACCTTGTTACCAATTATTTGAGGAAGTTCACAATCTCTGCCTTAGTCGCATTCTTCAGGGGCATGGCCTCGATCCATCTGGTAAAGTAATCTAAGGCCATGAGGATCCATTTATGTCTAGCACTAGAGGTGGGATTAATCATCCTGATGAAATAAAGCCCCTATTGAGTGAAGGGGGTATGTGCAAGATCATGATGGGCCAAAAAGTGGCAATATGAAGGGTATGTGGCTGACAACTTTTTTTTTACCCAAAATTGATGAAACAAAAAGGGTTTATAAAGGAGATTCACAACTTTCCACCAATATAAACAATGCTTTACTTTGAATTTAATAAGTAATTATTATTCATTTTTTATTCAAATTATGACTAAAGTCCTAATTGATAGATTGATTGAAAAAAATCTATTGCTTTCAAATGGTATCACATTTTTTGAGTCCAAAACATGTGTCACATTCTATGCTTTGCATACTATAGGATTAGAAAAAGAAAAATTGAATTTCATGAAGTTTTGACCAAGTTAAGGTGGTCAGACATACAAGTTTTTAATATTTTTTAAAATTTGTAATAAAAAATTCATAATTAATTGGTTACATGGAAAAGAAATACAAAAAAATATGCATCACATCGAAACATGAGTCCTCTACTTATATCTAAAACATTATAAAAATAAATTATCATTTTATTGTGGCTAGGGTGGTCAGACAAATGCCTACTTATTTTTTCCCTGAAATTTAAGTACTACTGCATTGAAATTTCAAAATTTCACCAAATAGATTTTTTTTTTTTAAACAAAGCTAGTAGTTTAGAAACTACTTTCAATTTGCTACATATTCTATTCTTACATATTTTTGAAAATTTTTACGTCAAGAGCTGCCTAACTCTAATTTTTCTAATTCTTTTGCCACTTAAGGGCTTGTTTTTTCCATGATGATCCTACACATACCCAAGGGTTCTTCAACCACTATCGGATTCAAGGGCATTGTCGAGTTCTTCCTCCTTCTTTGGAAGAATTGGCATTCTTTAGAAGATTTAACCAAAGAGTGTGAGTCATTGAAAAATGTACGCCAAAAATACCTGGCACATATAATTTTAATGGCAATGGTCTTTGTAGATAAATGTCCACCTATGGGAATGCTATGGAATATGTCCAAAAAAAATTTATCCTGCTCTTGGGTTACGCACCGTAGAAGAACACCATTGAAATTCCTTTTGAAGAGAACCCCTTCAATAAGAACATACATGTTGTTCTGCAATCTATAAAACCTCTTCTTCTGAGAAGGGAGGCCCACCAGATATTTCCCAGTCTACGTGAATCACTTTTTTTCTACCAACTAGTAGCCTTTAGAATCATATTCATTTAGTAGAACTAGCTCGAGTTGTTCCTCCTTAGCTGCCACTTCTTCATCACATGCCAAATACTCACATAATCCTCTCCCCACACAGTCTTTGTGGGCCTGAACTCAATGTCATATTTAAGGATCTTGGTATCCAGCTGGCCATTTTTTTAGTGATTTCTCCCTCCATTATGTACTCACACACATTGGAATGTGCTACATATACAACCACCTTGTTGAAAGCTATGAGGTGTCAAAACTTTTTGAGTCCCTTAACAATGGTGAATGCCTACCTCTCAACAAAGTTGTACTTTATCTCATAGTATTTTAAGGTCCAAGAGTGAAATGCTATTAGATGTTCTCCCTTTCCTTCATCATCATTTTGGGTCAAAACAGTAGCGATGCTAGATTTGCTATTGAACACATACATTATGAAGTCCTTTGATAGGTTTGGGTTCACCAGCATAGGATTTGAGGAAATAGTATCCTTGACCTTATCAAAGGCATCTTTGGCCTCTTTTGTCCATTTAAACAATTGGTCCTTCTTGAGCATTACGGTGATTGGTCTAATTAAACCTACAAAATTCGAGATGAATTTGCTTACAAAATTTACCTTCCCTAGGAAGGACTAAACTCCCTTTTTGTTGATTGGAAGGGGTAGTTCCTTGATTGCCTTCATTCAATCTGGATCCATAGCAACCCCATGTTTGGACACTATATGTCCCAATAATTTTCCTTGGGGCACTTCGAAAACACATTTTTTGGGGTTCAAGGATATCCCAAACTCTTGGTATTTTTTAAAAACCATTTCAAGATGATCAAAATGATCATCTTTTGATTTAGAGAATACAATAAGATCATCCAAGTATATCAAGATGATCTTATTGACCAGTTCTCTAAAGGAAATGTCCATTGCTCAATGTAAGGTGACTCCTGTATTTGAGAGGCCAAAGGGCATTTTTCCATAGGCAAACATTTCCCACTTAGTAGTGAATGTTGTTTTGTGTCGGTCCTCTTTTTTGACCCAGATTTGGTTGTAACCGGAGAAGCCGTCCAGTAAAGAAAACATTTCCGAGCAAACAAATATTTGCAAAATTGATTCCATGGAAGGCAATGGGTAGTGGTCCTTTAGGGATGCCCTATTCAAATCCCAAAAATAAACACAGAGGTGGATGTCCCCATTTTTCTTTCAGACCAAAACAAGTTGGACACCCATGTATTATGCTTGATTGAGAAGACAATCTGGGAGTGGATTAGCTTTGTTAAATCTTGTACCATTAATGCCTCAATCTTTAGGTTTACTGGCCTCTGCTTCTGGTGGATAGGTTTTTCCCCTTTCATCAATTCTATGGTATGTTGGATTAATTTAGGATCATATCCCTTGAGGTCATCATATGACAAGGCTACTACTCCTTTATATTTTTCACAAAAATGCATGAGCTTGTCTTTATCATGTTGCGAAACATCTTTCCTAATAGGTTAAGCTTCCTTCCATCTCCAACTTGAAGATCTGCATAGTCACCCTTGTCTACTACAAACTTCCTCTTGTAATTTCTTGCATCATTACAATCGAATAAATTTTTGAGAGTGATAATTCCTTTCAGAAGCTTGTTGGACCTCAGCTAAATAATTTTCCCTTCATAAGCTTCTACAGTTTTTGGTTGGAGCTGATTGGTGAACTCTTCTGAGTGTTGAATAAATGAGGCAATTTGTTCATCACTTTCAAACACTTTCCAATACTAGTCATTGTCTAGGATTGTAGGTCATACAATCACTCACACATTCTCTATGTTCTCAATTAAGTTAGAAACAGGATCAAATTTAGATCCTATCATCGCCATGCGATCTGCAACTGCATTCTACTCTCTGGGCACTGTCTGGATATTGAAGGCTTCAAAGCTTTCAATCAGGTCCCATACACTATGTCTATAAGATTGCATGCAAACATTCTTTGCTACGAGCACACCTCAAACTTGATTGACTATCAGCTCAGATTCACCGAACACCATTATTTTTTTAACACCCATCCACTCCACAAGGCTTAGACCTTGCGCCAGGCCTTCATATTCAACTTCATTCTTTGAACAGGAAAATCGAAAGTGAAAATATCTGAGTTTCTTTTCATTAGATGGGGATGTCAAACATATCCTAGATCCTGCACCAACTTTACATCTTGCTCTATCAAAATGTAGCATCCATAGCTCTGAGGCTTGACCACCCTCAGATTCCTTCATCACCTTCAGAATTACTTGATCTTCATCATAGATGACATAAGTTCCCAATCCAGTGGCATGATAATTACTGAAAGGATCAGTATCTATAAATTCACTCAAGAGGACCTCTTCTTCATTAGTTTAGTCTTTAGTCACCTTCTCATTCTCAAGTAACTTGATACAATACATCTCATCTTTGGTTATAAAGGTATGAGTAGCCTCAAAATTTATCATGGCTTCATCTTCTACATGTTCAGACACTATCTTCATCTTGGGTCCATGCTTGGTCCTAAGGATTAAGTGTGACCAATCTAAAGAAAGATACCCACCTATCTTGGCAGTGAACTCTTGGGATAAGCAAAACCAAACATGGGAGGGACGTCAATGATCACGGTATCTTGTGGGACTGTGATACTAGGGAAAGAGAATAGAGTGAAGGGGAGGTTCTTGATGACACCTATAGTTTCTACCTTATTCCCATCAAGCTACATAACCCCTCCATTTAAAGTTTCATAGCTAAGTCCTAAGGATTCATCTATTTTCTTGGGCATGAGTATGGTGCTAGCACCAGAATCAATCATAGAATTGTGCAACAATTTCTTACCCACAATAAGAGTCAAGAAGAAGGGTTTCAGTTTAGGCTTACCTCTACTTTCGGTAGAGGCTTCCTCTCCATTGTTTGTGAGGACTTTGGCTTGAGATGGTGAATCAGTGGTAGCGGATTCAAATAATTTTTCTCCTTAGACCTTGTTATAACAATCTCCTTGCCTAGCTTAGATTGTTGTGCAATTGCAGAGGAACTAGGAGCTTGGTCAGGAACACTTTTGGGCTATTGAACAACTAGTTCACCTATGAATCTCCTCTTAGAGCGAGTGTTATAATTTGATTACACCTGAGGGGCATTTGATGTGGAAACATCATTTAAAAACACCGCCTCTTCTTCATCCATCCATGAGAAGAGCGTGTGATTGGGAGCTATATCTATTTCTTGCTCCAAGGACATTCCTTGTATTTGAGTGATGAATACTGCATTTTCCATCTACGGAGAGGCATATGTATAACCTCTTGAGTCTAGTGCCATGCCTTGACTGTGTTGTTCTGCCACTCTGTGGTAGATTACCATGTGAGAAATTTTAGGGCATATGTGCTTCATTACAAGGGAAGCACCAAGGATTGATATCATCAGCGAGATTATTTTTCCTGACTACCAGCTCTCTATTCAAACTTGGGTGAACATTTTGTAGTGGAGTAGGTATTGGAACTATATGATTATTTTTTTGATTCTATAGATTTGTGCACACACCTCCTTGGAATTGATTTTGCTAGTAGGAAGATCTTCTACCTTGGTAATTTTGGTAAGTTGGCTTCAGAGGAATGGACTATTTTCACTTGTACTAGTAATTTCATTTGAGAAGTTCCACAACAACTCCTTGATATTGCTCATCTCATCATTTAAAGGATTAGATGTAGAAGAAACACTTTGTGACACGCTCAGATATGTGTACATAGATTGGGGAGGAGCACATGCACTAGTAGAAGCTATCTCTTGGGCAAGGGTTGACAACTCTACAAATATAGGCATAGCAGGCTAAGGCAGTAACTTTCTGGCATCGATCAAATTATTCTCCACCTTAGTAGCAATGTTATACGCATCCAACAAAGTCTTCCTACCAAGGGACTAGATCATCACTGAAATATTGGTGTTGAGAGATTTTAGATAGAACATGAATTCCAAATTGACAAGCGGGTGGATAGTAGTCTAGATCCTTTACCAAGTAGTGTGAAACTTGGCATTGAAGTCGGTCACTACCTCCTAAGGGGCCTGCTTTATGGTCACCAGCTACTAGAATAGTGAAGACCGATCTCCATTTTTTGAGAACCACTCGTAAAAAGGACCTCTGAGTTGATCTGAGGTATTGATAGTATTAGCCTCCAAATTGTGGTACCAATCTAGTGTCTTTCCTTTGAAAGAGGCTGCAAGCAATCTTAATGCTACATTTTGATCAACTACACCATGCACCAAACACACGTCTGCCACATCTTGTAGATGATTGGATGGTGTTTTTGAGCCTTCCTTGGTGAATTTTGGTAAATCTTTTAAAGCAGACATTGGGATAGGGGCCCAAAAGGTTGGTGCTACTAGTGCTATGAGAGGACTTCTGGTGTCCCATGCTACAAAATTTATATTAGTCATTGGTAATGGGACCGAAGGAGGGGTCAGGATGTTCACTGGATGGGCTCCTGCTTGTACTATTACAAACAGTGGTACTAGTAAGCTAGGGTTATTCATTGTATGGGATCTAGTAACAGGTCTATGGCTCATACACCCACTTTAAATTTAGATACATTCAAACAAGGTCCCACTGGGTGTGCTAGAAAAAGAACTATTGATGCCTAAAATTACTAGGCACACAGCCTTATGGGAAACTCAGTTAATGGGGGGACCAATTGTGCTAAACTAGGTAACCTATGGGTTTTAAATAGTTCATCTCTTCCATGTATTTGGGGGTGTAAAGGGAAAAGGAATCAGATATATTAAAAAAAAATCTAATCTAAGGTGATGTGCCAAGTTTTAAGTATATAGGCACAGGAAATCTTCCTTTTGAATGAGATTTGAGGGCTCGTTCAACAATCTGCATGTCCGAAAATAACAAAAAGCATAGATGAAAATCCTAAGAAGTCCATCAAATAACATAATATAACTTCCATATACATTCACTGAACAAGAAGAGTTCAAGACATGATTTGAATCAACAAGTTTATATTGAAATTGTAGAAGTCTCAAGTGTAGATAAATTACTCAGTACAACAAACAACATAGTATAATTTCTTATCAATTAACTAAGAAATAGAGAGGCCAAACAATTGGCATAGTCTGTGAGTCTTAATACAATAATTAAAAACAATACAAAGGCCTAGAATCTTTCAACACTTTTTCTATGTATTTTTGAACCTTCTTTTAGAGAGTCAAAGTGCAGTATATATAGATCCATCCACCGCTTGAAAGCTAATAATCAAAAATATTCCCTAGGCATGGGCCATGCCACCTATCGTAATGATTCTCCAAAACCGACACAATAGAAAGATTCTGAAATGTGGCATTCAGTTGCCTTGAACAAAGTGCACCCTTTTGCAAATAATGGATGGGGTCCTAGAGTGGAAGCAACGAAATTCACATGAAGACATGTGTTTAACCATCTGAAGAATCGGTTAGGACACGTGGCATAGAGGTGGGTCCTCTCATTCTTTTATCCCTCCCTTGCAACCATGATCCCCACGGAGATGACACGTGGCATAGTTTTTGCTTCAAGCATTGACTATGGGGTCCGCCAAAAAGGTGACTGTTGAATGATGCAATGTGGCACATGGATGGAGCTCGGAGGAGAAGCAAGGGAAGAAAACTTTCAAAGGCGCATGTGGCTGACACATGGTCCAAGCAGATGAAGGCACTACAAAAAGGAGCCTGGAAATATGCAAACATATGAAGCACAAGTTGGGGCCGATGCAAAACGAACAATATCAACCCAGAGGGAGATTTCAAGATTTTTAAATCCACAATTGGGTTGTTTATTGATCTTTGATTGAAGCAAATAGGTTGGGATTAACCTATATGAACTAATTGATCATTTGATTGTTGACTTTATCTTTGTATGTGGTCATTTACTATTGAGATTATACTTCTGATGGGTGTTATTTATTGTTGAATATTAAACCTTTTATTGATGAGATTATACTTTTGGATGGGAGTTATTTATTGTTGGGATTACACTCTCAAATGAAGAATTTAATTGCTAAGATTGTATTTTTGAATTAGAGTCATTTAATGATCTGGCATTATGTTTATCCATATGGTTAATTAGTAAGAATATTGATGAGTGGCCTATGGAACAAAAAACTCCATGTTAATAAGCTAGTGCAGAAATTCGTCCAGGAATAGTAGGAGAGGTCATGATAGGGTGAAGAGTAGCCTCATTGCCATGTAAGGAGATGAATCCATATTTTAAAACATGGTGGGTAGAGTTCAACATGTTTTTTAGAAATATATGTGGAATCCATGTGAGTTGTCTCTACCAAGTCATCATTCTTCATTCTGCAAACCATGAGTTTGTGCAAGCTAGTTATATAATCATTGTGATTGAAGCATAATCCATATAGAAAGAAATAGCTTTAAAAGTGGTGGCTCATCATTTCATTCAACAGGTCTTGTTGGCTCACCTCTTTGATGATTTTTCATAACAAAATGATGGAATCTATATAATGATTCACTTAGTCTACTAGACCTCAAGAATTATAAAATCATAATACATTTTTAAGACTTTTAAAAGTTTATTTTTATTTTAGGGAAAATATTTAATAAGAATATGTTTTTTGTTTGGAGTGATAAGGTTGGTATTAATTTACATTTTGTAAAATAGATATCCCATTAGACAAGTATTTTGGCTTTAATTTTTTATATTTGGAAAATAAGAATTCAAATGAAATTAATGAATAAAAATCTATGGAGAAAGTAAATGGGAAGGAAAATTCACCTATAGATGTAAATAAATTATTGGATTGGCATAATAGAGATGATAAATCCAAGGATATTATTGGGATGATTTGAATAAAATGTTTGGAGAAAAAATAATTAATTTCAAATTTTTCCCTAAAACTTCAACTATTTAGATTCAAAATAGAAGATAGAATCACTATGTCAAATTGCATAAGTAATTTGAGGCCTCTCATTAGGTAGCTCTAGTATAATTCAAGGCTCCATTAGATGATCATGATGCTAAAGCTATTTTGTTAAATAATTTTCCTTCAAAATATAATAATGTTGTTTTTACACTCCATAAGATAAGCTCTCAAATCTTAGAAGATATGATTTTGGCCTTTTTAGTAGAAGAAAAGAGAAAAATGTAGAATATACACAATTCAATTCTCAACAAGAGAATGCATTATCCTCACAAAGCAATAATAAAAGGTCAAGTACAAACAAAAGGGAAATTGAATATTTTTATTGTAAGAAAAAGGGTCACACAACTTGGTCTTGTAAAATTTGATATATTGATGTTCTTAAAATAAAACTCAAAGATAAATAAAATGCAATTAACTTAGCATGTATTGGGGATGAGGATTTATATGATACTTTTGTTGATGATTTTTTTTTTTAATGTACTAATAATGGATTAGTACTTTCAACCTTCACAATTGGAAGTTGAAGGAACTAGATATTGGATGTTGTCCATTATCTCAAGTCATATTCTCATTTTGAGATGGTGTTTCACATGAGAAGCATATGTTTTTTCTTTCCTTTTCCTTTCATTTTTGATGTGATGGATTTCAAGAATGCATATATATTATGAAGTTTATTTTTTAAAGACAAGTAGGGATTTGGTGAACTCAATGTGGATTGTTTTCCACAAAGTTTACAAGTTTTTGATCAATAATTATACCCTTGTGAGGGTCATGAGACAACTTGATGAAGCTATATGAGTCTATCTTAGCATGGATTGTTATCCAATAATCTGGGGGATCTATGATTTGGGAGTTTGGGGAAGTGGTAATCCAAGAAATTGAGAATTTAGCTTGGAGCTACACCCTTTTGAGGGTTACAAGGAAACTTTATGGAGTTTGACCTAATTCAAGATTTTCTTCAAAGAAATATATTCTCAAAAATGTGTATTTTTGTTTGTGTAATCATCATGTTTTGTTATATTTTCCTTAAGGGGGTCTCTTAGCAAGGTGAAATTTGATACTTTAGGGGTAATTTGCAAGAACAATGTAATAAGGGGAAAATGTTAGCACAAAAAATTACATTATCCTATTATGTAGTTGCAAGTATTTTCCATGTTATAGCTATATGAACTATATTTCACCTATATATATGCTTCTACATTCATTAAATAAAAAGTTAAGCATTTTACTTTTTAAAATGAAACTCACTCTTAGCCCTCCCAAACTTGATGGAATAGTCTAGTTAGCTCTTAGGACACTCACTTGCTCTTTCCTTGTGTTTTTGAACCTTTCACCTTGCTCACATGCCCTCTACCTTGTGAAAACATCCTATTTGGATCTTGAGTGGAAAAAACACTTGTTTTAGCTTTGAAATACCCAAGTGACCTACACATTTCCTATGTGATTTGATACCAACAAAAAAATTGATGTAATGATACTTTTGGATTTAAATTGTGTTAAAAAAAATTACGTCAATCTTTAGATCATACTCAATGATCCATCACTAGGATGAAACATAGATAGAGCAAAGAATCAATTTCATCAAAAAAAGTTGGTCCATCAAAACTCTAAGTTTTGACCATTTTGTACCAAATATTGGATTTTAACTTAAGCCTAATTTATTCCTAACAACACCTAGGTTTGTTGAAATATCTATTACAACATCTAGTTGTGCATCCAAATCCTTTTAAAATTCCCTCAAATTAATTTGAATGGATCCTTAGTTTCTTCCTCTAGGATTTCTTTTTGAGGCTTTGATCTCTACTCTCAAATAACAAGTCTAAGCATCAACTCTAGCGAAGCTATCTAAGTTCCAATCATATGCATGGCACATGAACTCTACACAAGCCTCCAATACTTTTATTATTCCATTAATTAATATTTAATAATTTCCCTTAAGTTTAATTTTCTGCTCGCATTGTCCCTTCCATCAAACAAAGTACCCAAAGCTTGGAGAGGAGATAAGATTACCAAAGATAGACTACTAAGGATGAACATTCCAACCAAAACCCTCCTTAATATTTGAGAGCACTCAAATCTCAGGTGTACGATTTAGTTTTTTATAATTAATAGAATATTTTATAAAGGTTAAATTAATTCATTTTTCACAAAGCATAGTATAATAGCCAATTAGTATCATATCTTATCTAATATCTATAGAATCATATTATACTCTATTAGATTTAGTAGTAAAGTAGATTAGTTGATTTTATTTTATTAGATTAGTTTGCATTATTTTACAAATTAGTTTTACTATAGTGATATATCTTTTTCAAAACCAAACAATAACACTTAAACAAGAAACTTTTAGATTATATAAAATAACTCAAAAATCAAACAAAAACATTAAAATTATGTTGATTTTTTTATTTAACTAGCTAATTGAAGTCGTCACTATTACATGCATTGTCAAATTTTATAGAAAGGAACAAAAGCAATAGTCAATAGAAATCATTTCATTGTTAATTGATTTCCTTTCATTTAATGAAAAAACGTAAAAATATAGGATAAAATTTAAATTATTGCATTTAGTAACTCCTTTTATCATTTTAATTGTAGTCATTCATTTTATTACTATGAAATCATTTAAAATGTGAAAATTAAAATAAAACATATTTTTTCCTCATATTCTTGAGCTACAAAGATCCCAACATATATTCAAATAAATCATACAAGAGAAGTAAGCAAGTCTACATGATTAATAAATCATAAGTAAAACAACCAAGCAATCGAAACACACAAAAATTTCAAGCTAGACATCCAAATTAACACTTTAAGTCGTTATTTTCCCATCTCTTCCCTTTCTCTTACACCTAACATATTATTCTTATGTATCCTAGGGTTAGAGAAGATAGGTTAAATGCCACTTTAAGGGAGCTCTAAGAAAAAAATAACTTTCAAAACCATAGAGCAAGAAAAAGTTCAAGAGCAATAGATTGTAGCTTGCAATAGATATAAGAATAAAATGAAAGATAGCAAGTCTTAGAACTATCTCTCCTACAAGAGTTATTTGAAATAAAAAATCCTTTCTTGAACACTTTTCTTGATACCTTGGAACAAGAACTTAATGCAATAAGAGAAAATAATGTGAACATCCACACAAGAATTAATATTACCACACCTCTCTAGAGGTTTTCTAAAGGACACCCTCATGATGCCACAACCTCACCATAACTCAAAGCCCCCATCTATCATCAAAAAATCATTCATTCCTCATGACAAGAAAAACTAAGCAACCACCACCACTCCTCCATAACAAAATCTCATTACCACATTTAGGATCTTCCTTTTCATGAAGATGGTGGTCCTATAGACACTTCCTTTCTTCATTTATTTCTACCACATTCAAGTGGGAGTGATTTTTCCAAACATAGGCCTCATGTGTGCAACACATTTTTCACCCCATTTCTAACATACACATATTAGTGGTGAGTGAATTTAAGGTAACATAGGGCCCAAATTTTTATTTTTATTTTTAAAAAGGTAGCATGATCAAAATTTTAAATTATGAAGCTGAACTAGTTCAATTTTATAACTATATATTTAAAAGTTTGACATTATTTAGAAAGGAGACTTGAAACATTATTAATATTATATCTAATTTTTTAAGGATTTATAATATATTACTTTAAAGTATTTTTTTAATATTATTATGACATTTAGTTCATAAAAAGGATAATTTTTTCTCAAAATTATATTTTAAATTATTTTATAGAATATGAAGAGGAATTGTTATAATTTATTTTGGTTTAGTAAAATAATAATGAAGGATATATTTGGGACTGAAAGGACAAATCTTATTTGAGGGGCTTTTCTATATTATTTACTCTCTTTAATATATATATATATATATATATTTTTAATTTTAGAAATAACTTAGCTAACATCAAAGAACTATATGAAATATGTATGTATTTATGTATGTATGTATGTATGTATGTATGTATGTATGCATGTATGTATGTATGTATGTATGTATGTATGTGTGTGTGTGTATGTATGAAAAATAGTGTCTTCTTTAATGTCTAGAATATAGTTACAAAATTACTTACATCTTTTAGAGTCACCATTAGAAAATTAGTTTAATTTCATATAGAAGATTAAAAAAATAATAATTTAATAAATTAGATTAAAAAATTACACAAATCATCTTGTCCACCATGATTTATAATATATATTATGTTTAATCAAATAAAATCATAAATTACGATTTATATTTAAATAAAAATATATAAGAATATTGACTTTTTGATAAAAATTGTACATTCGAAATAATTGAAATGAAAATTTATTAATTATGTGTTTTATTAAAAAAATAAAAGATAAATGTATCACAATAAGTGGAAGAATTAAATATGATACCTTGATCTATATAGTTTTCAATAAACCACATTCTAATGTTAAAAACATTTTTTAAAGGTTTCTTCTCACACAGAATTTTCTAAGCTTTGAAATTAATAGTGTAACATTTGACTTTATTTATGAATCCCTCAACATAGACGCATAATTTAAAAGAAGTAAAACAAAAAGTAATTTTTTTTTTAAGAGTTCAAAACAAGAGAAATATAAATAAAAGCAGTATTATGCTCATCATCAAAAGAAATATATATATATAAAAAGAAACCTATTTATCTAATACCACTTGTAGAAACATTAGTAGTATTTAATGTGGTCGAGAAGAATCATTTGTAACACTATCTACACAATAATTCTATTTTAAATAGCTTCATTTTTGTGGAGGCTAACAATCCTTGGGATTAGGATAATCCTTTTATTTGAGAGATTCGTAAAAAGCTAAGCCATCTTTAAAACATTAGGAGTATCAAACATTGTACAACTTAACATTGTAGGCGATTCTTAAAAAGTGGATAGATAAAGGTCTCATGTACAACCTAACATTGTAGGTGATTCTTAAGTTTTGGATAGATAAGGTCGCATGTAGCTACATTCATGATAGTATTATAACTTCAAGATTTTAAGCAGTTTCATAGAATAACTTTTTATTTATGAAGATTAGATCTTGTTTATGATTAACAATAAATAGGTTTTGAAGGGCACCTAAAACCCTGAACAAAAAAGAAAGTGGTAGTAAAGATCAAATAGTAAACTGCCCACCCACCAGCACAAAAAATTAGCTGATTAATAGACCATCAGCAAACCATCAATAGAAAAAAAATAGCCAACACAAAAAATAGAAAGACACATCCCACAGACATTAAAGTAGCTCCTTAAGAATTTTTTCTTCATCCAAATCCTTAGACGCTAGCTTGTCATGCATCTCCATGATTTCCTCAACATCACAAGCAAGGTCCTTTTTACCCTTCTTTGTTTTCCTCCGAGTACGGAAACTCGAACCAACCTCCAAATCGGTAGCATGCACGTCCATCCCAACATCCTCCCCACATTCCATAGCCACATGGTCATCAAATAGTCCCTTCCCAATCAATTCCTTCACCTTCTGATTGAGGAAAATCATACCTTTAGTCGAGGCCTCCAACTTCTCTTTGCTAATGTTTATGATCGTGTCCAAATCCCTACGAAGCTATCTATTCTTTCTTTCTAGCAAAGCCACCCTCAAACCATAATCACTCTTCAAACTAGCAAGCTCATCCACCACACAACCCACACTAGCATTTAAAGATCTGGTAAGCCAAAAAATATATTCCTTCTCCTTAAGACTACACAAAGTAGAAATGTTACAACGAGAAATGGTGTCATGCTTGTTGTGAAGGTCTTGCACCTCTTGGACAAGCCACACAAGAAAATTAAAAGAAATATCTTCCCCTTCTTTAACTAGCCCCGATGCCTGAGAAAAATCCATCACTCCCCAAAACACACCCTTGCCTTGGTGCAAACCAACCAAAGGATCCTCCTCATGCACACCTTCAAAGAAAAGCTTGTCCTTTCCCCTATCCTTGGATGTAGACACCTAAGAAGAGTCTTTTAGATTGACCACTGAATTCCTCTTACCAGCCATAGGGGACCCACCAATCCCATAATCATCACCTTGAATATTCCCTGCCACCTCTTGAAATTTATCATCCACAACCTTTGCATGGCCCTTAGACCTCTTACCAGTAGAACCCTCGACAACACACTCCAACACCTTCAACTTGTGTTTAGCACACAGGTTAGCCTTGGAAGTTGAGGGCTTAGCACCACCCGTTGATGGCGTATAATCCAGATTAGTAGCATAGCCATTGGACTAGCGCTTTGACTCCTCCAACTCCATACCCTCTAAATCCTGAATTTCTTCAATCCTACATTTCATACTTCCTTTCCCATTCTTCTTAGGAATAGGGGACCGAGGGGTTCTAACAATGAAATTTTCTTTGATAAACTCAACAATAAGCAACGTCAAGCCTTCATGCAAAAAGGGATTTCTAGGGTTTTTCCAAAAATTCAAAATACCCTTTTCTAGAGACATCAACAGGTATAAAGGGAAAGACACCAGCTTATCATGGCAAAAGTGGTTGAGCAACACAAAGTGATGACCATACAACATCGTATATTTTCCATCAAGAGTGAAGTAACATATCAATGCCACCGCAAACTCCTACCAAATTGGTTTAATCTTGGTTCTATCATAGCCCCCATAGTCCAAACAAACCATTTTAGCCCTTTCCCTATCATGAAGAAAATTTTGTTTGGCTAACTATGAAATGTTCTTATCCATGTAAAAATTTCTACCTTCCATGACATACCCATGACCTTAGCAATAAAATCTTCATTAATGGTAGTATCCCTACCAAGCATACTCAGCACACGACCATGCCAAGCATCAACAAACTCCATGGAAACAAAGGACTTAAAGCCATTCAATCTCTCCATGAAGGTAGTAACACCACTTCTCTGCAAAATTTCCCAAACATCAACATTGGCTCTAGTTTCATCACAAGACAATGGCTTCGTTCAACACCTATCCCCACCCATCATCAAATTGCAGCAAAAGGAAAGCACAACTAAAAAAGGCCAATAGCACTCACCAAAAAAAAACCCAGAAAGCATGTGAGGCTATCAAGGGAAATACCAATGGAAATAATGAAGAGGATACTTAAATAGCTCAGCTGAAGGAGGCCATAAATTCCAATGAGCATGAGCTGAGTGAAAAGTCTAATCAAACTGCAAACTTCATGATACCCACACAAACCAAAGGAGGTGGGAAAAAAAAATTAACGAAGATCATTATGGATAAGGTTCATTAAATCAATAGGAAGGATGCCATCCTCCCTCCATGATCTAGTTGATGTCACACCATAATTTGCTAGCCAATCAACAACAACATTTGCCTCTCTATAGGCATGAGAAATATATATTTCTTCAAATTTTCCACTTAAAGAAATGGCATTCAAAATAAATATTTAATACACCAAGAAGGGGGAGATTTTTTCTTAAGACAATTAACAATGTTTAACGAATCACCTTCTATCCAAAGTTTAGAGATCCTCATATCCCTAGCCAGTTTAATACTATGATAGGTAGTCGTTGTTTCAGCAAGATGAAGATTAGATCTTGTTAATAAATTATATTTATAGAATAAGTGATAATGTATGATAAGTTTTGAATTTATTTAATTTTAATGGAGAGGGAAATCATTATTTTTATTAATCTAGTTATTCTTTTCAAAATAGATTCTATCATTTGATGAGTATAATCAAACAAATATAAGTGACTAAATATATTTTTTTTAATTTATTATTTCATTTAAATAAGTGATTACAAATGTTAAAATATATTTTTAAAACTACATATTTAAAATGAAATTATGATGTATATCACATATATGTTAATCAATTAGTTAATTGATAAAAATAAACATTTTTATAAATCATGATATACTCTACATAGTTTATCATTATTTTTTAATCTAAAACTTTACATAGGAAAATCTTTATTCTTTGTTAAAATATGAGCTAAATATATTTTTAATAAAAATTATATATGTAATGAGCTTTAATGTTTCCACAAAACATAAACATTTGAAATAATACTTATTATGAATTTTATACATTTTTATTTTATTTAAAACATAAGTTGATAAATTTTGAAATATAGATTGCATTTAAAAAATTAGTGCATACTACAGTATATTTTTGGTGCATAGACAAGTCACATCACACAACATATAGTTTGTTGAGGCAAGCCAATATTGTTTCTTAGTAAGCCTTAGCTTTCAAATGATTTAGGTTTTTCATCTTCCAGGTCTTAATTGTCACTCTATTGCATATTGCACTTCATGAAACTCCTAATAAAAATGTATTATTTGATCCCCCTTTTGTTACAATGTTCCTTATAGTGACATATTTGATCATAATAAAAAAATTTATATTAGCCCCATCCTTCTCATGGATTACTTGATTAGTTTATTCAAAGAAAACCATATCCCATACAACCTTTTAGGTGCTTCGAAGCATATAAGTGGTAAATTACTATACATTTAGAATCAATTATTCATCACAATTGAATCTTGCACTTAGCAAGACAATTTTAACATAGTTATATACACTCTTTTCATTCTTATAATCAAAGTTCCCTTAAAAAATTATTGATCAACTTTGATGGTACATCAAGTATAGAATCATTTAGGGTAGCTCTTCTTATAATACACTACCACATGATGTGAAAATAAGGATCCACATTCATCCATGTAGGATAGATCTCATATAATGCTAATGTTAGTTAATGTGTACTAAAGTTCAAAATAGATCCATGTAGGATAGTTCTTCTTATTATGTGTTGCATAAAGTGTAGCTAAGGATCCACATCTTCCTTTCTATCAAGAATCCCTATGTAATTGTCGTTCATGGCATAGTGTGATCGTTAAATTATGGTATTGTTGTTGTAGCCATCAAGGCTCAAACCCCTACTAGGCTATCATGATTGTTAGTATTGAGTCCTCACTAATCCATTGTGTTTACAAGTTTGAACCTTCATGTTGATGTTGTTAGCATTCATGTTAGTGACTTAGTGCTCCAAAAAATCATTAGGCTAGTGTGCTTGTGGGCTTCGTGCGCTCATTGGGCTATTGTGCTCATGGGTTTGGACTATTCAAGTTAATGTTGTGTGCTTATCTTGGGGATGAGCTCTCCAATTTGTGGCCTCACCTAGCTTGGGCTAAGTTAAAAATTCTTGTGTTACAAACCAAAAAAAAAGAATCTCTATGCAATTGAGAACTACCTCTACACAATGCCTTTCAAAGACTTGGTCTAACTTGACTACCTTAAGCAAAGAAAATGGAAAAAAAAATGTACATATTGGCCCTTTTGGTTAGATTCCATTTGTGATTAAATATATGCTTGTATATTTGCATGTCTTGTTCCAACTTTTATTGGCATCCTAGTCCAACACATCAAGAAGGCCTACATCTTTTATAGACTTGTATTATGAACTTGTGTGCCCCTCTCTAACCTCATTCTTAATTTATGCCCTTTGAACATTATAAAGATAGGTATAATTTGAATTGTGTTATCAAACTAGTATCGTCTCATCTTTCATTATCTAAATTGGAGATCTTACAATGTAATTGCATACATGTACTAGTGAAACCAAGATAAACCTTCCTTTTAAGCTTTGGATGCATATATTTTCATTTAATCTTTTTTGGGTCGCACCTTACACTTCCACACTTTAAACCTTAGATCTTGAGTTTGGTTTCATTGGGATTAAGCAATCTTGTTGACCAAGGTAAACCTTCCTTTTAAGCTTTGGATGGATACATATTCATTTAATATTTTTTTTGGGTCCCACCTTACCCTTCCACACTTTAAACCTTAGACCTTGAGTTTGGTTTCATTGGGATTAAGCAATCTTGTTGTTCAAATGCTAAAAATCTCCTATGCTTACAAGAATCTTCAAAGTAGTAATAAAGTATCTATTCATTTTCATTAATAGTTATAATAAAGGATATGAAATTGAAGTCCATGACAATTTTGTTAAAGTCTTGTCTTTCTAACACTCATCTAGATGTGTTAATAGAATCTAAGAGCTAGTATCTTTTCATCCAAAGTTTAAAAAAAATCAAAGTTCAAAGTTCAAAATTTCATTAGACTTATTCAACTAATTTTAATTATTATTAGTATAAAATGGTGAATACAATAAAAATAACAGTACTTATTCAGAAATAAGTATTAACTCTATCAAATATTCAATCTTGAACAAGAAACTTCAAAATAATCATTATTTATGACAAGATTTTTCACTGATAAACTCATCTCACATATATCTAATTTTTAAAATTAAAACTACAACAGCCAATAATAAACAAACTACTATAACAAGATAGAAAACATCACTAAAATAATAAAACCACTTACCCAAATAAAATAAACAGACCTAAACAAAATTAAATTTAACCATTCCCCAGATCTTCATATAGAAATCATAATAATCTCCATAAAAAGACAGTATAAAATCAAAACAAAAAAAGTAATCAACAATTTCTTTAAAAAAAAAATTAAAGAAAATAATTTATAATTTTAACTATCCAGAGATTCAAAATATCTGAATATAGAAAAATGA